>CM057449.1:957345000-958545000 GCA_016271365.2 Neoceratodus forsteri | reverse complement strand
CTTCAGCAATGTTTCCGACTGCTCTGACACCCAGTCTTCACTAGGTGGTAGTCATACAGCAGGGCACACAGCTCTTCCTCCCCGAAGGATAAGAGCAGTCCTTGGGACATTCACTCTTCCTTCCTTTGACTAGTGTCCAGTGACTTAAGCTCATACCTGATGTTAGGTCACCCACATAGAGAGTGGTTGCACTACTGCTGTGGTACCAGGCCAGCTTAAAATACTAGCAATAGGAGCACAAACTACGGGTACAAAACTGGTCAACTTGATACTATTTATTTATTTGTTTGTTTTTGATAACAGGGTAGATGCACTAGACATAGAAATGCCTATTTTCAGGCACGACCCAGGAGGGTATAAGTCAGATAAAATACATCAACAGTGGACATTAAATACAGGGTTGTAATGGTACAGGAATATACAAATATCAATGCATTTGCACATAAGAGCATTAGTCACAAGCATTACACAAAGTAAATAGTAAACTATCAAAAACACGTAGGAATGCAACAATTCAATGGAACAAATACTATAAATGCAGCAGATGACAAGAAATACATAAGCAGTGATTAAAATATAGACAGATGTACATTAGGCTAGTAAGTATATAATATTTTTGACCTCTGTTGGGGGGGGGAGGTAGTGGTGGTATAACCAATCAGTGGGACAGGTAGTGGGTATAAGGGAGCAGCAAGGGCAAAGAGAGTAGAGAAGGATGAATTAGGTAAAAGGGGAGAGGTGAAGGTTAAACAGAGAAATGCAAAAGGGGGCAAAGTAGGTGATGAAACCTAGAAGTGACATTGGTGTCATGGGTGAGAGGCTAAGTGTTCAAGGAGGATGAAAGCATGTACAGGGGGACAGTTCAATTATGTGATCTTGAAGCTGTTTTTTGAAGTGAGCATGAGTAGGGGCCAGTTGGATGTCTAAGGTAAGAGAGCTCCAAAATTTTAGGGCAGCATGGAAGAAAGCATGGACTCCCATGGACGTTTTACATCCAGGGACATGGAGGGGAGTTTGGTCTGCAGATCTAAGGTCATCTTCAACACCTCCATAGAGCTGTCATTGTTTGTATGTTTATTAAAGTCAGAAACAGTCCACTGAGCCAAGACCCATTAACAGTGGGATATTTTGATCAAGTCAGGCATTACAATTACCAGTTGTTCTGTAATATAAGTTAATAGGGCCTCCACTGGGGGTCTCTTATGAAATAAGAGACTCTGAGCATGAGGGTTGGGTGAGAGTACCGTAAAGTAATGTTGAACAGTTCTGGCTGCCCAACCCTCATTTAATTTAATTACATTTAATTTAAGTCTTTGGTAACCGGGTAAGTGTGCTGATTCGAGGGACCATTTTCAGGCACAACCTGGTCCACAGCAGGTGGCAATACAAAAAGAAGAAACATACAATACAGTGAGTACAACTGAGTGAGGATACAAACATCACTGGTGGGCAGTGTACATTACATGTGAAATACAGGCATCACTGATGCATTAATTACATAGTGAAAAATACAGACATTACTGGTAGATATAGAAAAAAGAAATTACATAGAAGAGAAGCAGAAACAAGGAGAAGCTGTACAGCATTTCAACTAAAACAAATCAGTTCATAGGGTAACTTAGAAAGAGACTAACCTATACATTATTTACAACAGGATAATTGACACTTGTAAATTAAGTGCATAGCAAGAGAGCACACCAAGGTGCTATCTAGTGGTAGTACACTAAACATGTGTGGAGGGCAGTCGGGAGGGGGATTAACCAGGGGAGCAACAGCACTTTGCCTCACCAAGCAGCCAGGATTTGAGGTGAATCTTGAAGAAGATGGCATGAGTGTCCAGGAAGTGGACAGGTGCAGGGAGGCTATTCCACAGAGTGGGAGCAGCAACGGATAATGCTTTTTCACCTACTGCTGATGAAGCTTTCAGGATTTCCGGGAGGGCTGAGGATGCATGCAAGCTTCTTTGAATTGGTGCACCGGGGCAAGGGTCTCCTGGTGAGATTACTCTGATGGACTATCTCCATGGAGTCTTTGGGAATTTTGAGTAGTTTTTTGGACTGAAGCGGCTGCCTGGGGACTAAGGTGGAGAATACGTTCCCTGGGACTTGGACTGTCTGCCCCTGTGGATTTATTACTAAGGGGGCCAAAGATCTCTTACACCGGTATCTGTTCTTGGAGTTCCAGCAGCTGGTGAGAGTGGCTTTGGGGCACTTGCAGGTTTGCCTGGTATGGTTGCACAGCAGTTGATGAGTTTCTTACTGCTGGATCATCTGATTGTGACCGTGAAGGGACTGGGGCAGTGAGAGTGCTCTTGCCTTGAAGTGGTTGGCAGCAAATTACTGTTCTATGTGAGCTGAAATCTTCTCTCCAGGATTTTTAAAGCTTATATGTCGGACTTCCAGCTGTTTTTTATTTGGGTGGGGTTGGTTTTGGTTGTGGGTGGGGGAAGTTTGGGTAGAGGGTTTGGGGTCCAATTAATTTTGTATGTGTATGTGTGTGGAGTGTGTGGTTTAGAGTTTTTGTTGCTTTAGGGTATGTCAGTATTGTGTGTGTTTGTGGAATTAGTATTCTGGGGGCCTGGGATTGTGTAGTCAGGAAGGATGTGTTTGGGAAGGTGTGAGGGCCTGGAGTGGGCTAGGATAGTGTATGGGCATCCCAGTTGCTCGATCTGTGGCCTTTTTCCAACCCTCCAGTCTCCATCACCACAGCAAGATGCTGTAGGGAAGTTGGAATAAAGAGGTACTGCACTGCTCGATCTGGTCGGTGTGCCCCATGCAGTGCGGTAGGTGGTAGGATCGAGGTAGTCGGATGCAGAAGGTGCCCTGGGGTTAAATGAGTTTCAGGGAGAAGCCAGACATGTTTAGTTCCCATCACTAGGGTTCCCCCTAGACTGAGAGGGCAGGTAGCCAGAGGGTCTGCACTGTCCACCAATCCCCTGAGGGCAGTGCTTTGCAATGCCAGATCGATCAGAAACAAGACTGCAATTATCACAGACTTGATTTCTTCAGTTGATCTGGCTTGCATCACAGAGATCTGGATTAGTGAGGATGCTGGCTCAATTTTAGAGGCCACCGTCCCACCCGGGTATACCTTAGTGCACTGCCCCACAGTGGAATGCAGGGGCGGGGGGGTAGCCATCTGTTTTAGATTTGATCTTGGCTTCACCCTGCACCCAGTGAGAGCACCAGGCCCATTTGAATGTGTGTCTGTTTGTGGGGGTCCGGGTGCAGGTTGCTGGATTTTCCTGATTTACTGCTCTCCTGGGGCGGTGGGAGAATTCCTGCAAGAGGTAGCCAACTTCATCGTCAGTGAAACACTGGAGACCCCCAGATGTTTAGTGCTTGGGGACTTCAATGTTTGGGCCGACTACAAATCTTCTCGGCTTTGTTACTACTTCCTCCAGATGATGTCATCTCTGTGCCTGACTCAAGTAGTTTCTTCCATGACCCATCATGGCGACCATATGTTGAATCTGGTGTTCTCACTGGGGCTTGAAATAAATAATCTCAATACTGATTGGGTCATTTGATCCGATCATTGCACGGTGGAGTTCTCATTCAGGGCTCCCCCTCGAGAGTCCCACTGCTGGGATGGTTAGCTACTGCCCTTTAAGGGGTCTGACCCCGAGGGTTTTCAGCGGTGGCCTGATCTGCTCTAGTGTGGACAGTGCATGCGTTGGGGGGGTGTCTTGTGGCAGTTGTTGCCTATAATAAGGCGATGTCTGGTGCGCTCAACTCACTCGCACCAGTCCATGTACATCCCTAATCTTCTCACTTGAGATTCCCCTGGTATGAAGGGGAACTTAAGACGATGAAGATTGGGGGTCAGAGATTAGAACGCTGCTGGAGGAAGTCCAGTCTGGAGGCAGACAAACTGGCCCTGCATACACACTACAGTGTGTACCGGGGGCAATCAATCGTAAGAAGGCAGAATTCTTGTCCAGGGTGATTGCTGCTAGGAGGAACCAACCAACTGTGCTCTTTTGGACTGTGGACAGGCTTCTTCATCCTTCCTGTCTACAGCTGAAAAAATCCTTTTCGAATGCGTTCTGCGAAGCATTTATCTCAGTTCTTCTCAGACAGGGTGTCCACCATCAGGCAGGGGATTCCCCAAGCGGGCCATATTTTGGCTGACAGTGGTCACCATAGGCATCCGGAGAGCACTCCACCTGGTTGGGGTGAGTTTAGACCGGTAGAGGTCATTGAGGTTGCTTTCAAGCTGCGGCACACCTTTTGCGAACTGGACCCAGTGCCAACTCGTTTCTTAATGGGATGTGTTGACTCCGTTTGCCCGGTGTTTGCCTTGATAGTCTGGTATTACTTGTCAGAGGGGGTCTTTCCTGATGTCTTGAAGGAGATATTGGTGAGACTCCTTCTGAAGAAACCATCTTTGGACCCTGACATCATGGCACATTACTGTCCCATCTCCAATCTTCCATTTTTGGGTAAGAATATGGAGAAGGTTGTGGCGCTTCAGCTTGAGGAGCACCTTGTGGCCCATGATCTAGATGAGCTGCTCCAGTCTGGGTTTCATGTGAGGCATAGCACAGAAACTGCATTAGTCAGGTGCATAATGACCTCCTTAGGGCAAGAGATCGAGGGGAGGGGACAATTCTCGTCTTCCTGGATCTCTCCTCAGCATTTGACATGGTGCACCATCATGTTACTTGACTGCCTGAGGGAATTCTGTGGACTTGCCAGCATTGTTATCTGCTGGTTTGCGTGTTTTCTTACTAACAGGAGGCAAAGGATAGTGATGGGGAATTTCTCCTCCTCCCCAGCCTTCTGTCATGCAAAGTTCCTTAGGGTTCGCTCTTGTCACCGATGTTGTTCACTGTGTACATGCTGCCCCTTGGAGAGCTCATTAGGAAGTACAGCTTGGGGTTTCATTACTATGCTGATGATACCCAGCTGTATCTTTCATTTGCCCTGGAACATCCAAATGCAGTGGAAGTGCTTAACAGCTGCCTTGCTGAGATCAATGACTGGATGGCCGCCAGCTGGTTGCGACTGAATCCTAATAAGACGGAGGTACTAGTGGTGGAGTCGAACAGATGGCGTGATAGGTTGGCCTCTGGTGCAGAAACAGAGTATTTTCTTGGGTCTGTACTATTGAAGGCCTCCTCTAGGGTGCATGATCTGGGCATTATCTTTGACAGTAGATTAACGCTTGAGTTTCATGTGTCATCCATTGTCCATATCAGTTTTTATTATCTAAGGAATATCGCCAGGATAAAGCCCCTTGTTCCACCCCTAGACCTCCCCACCTTGTTTCACGCCTTTGTGATGTCCAGACTTGGGTACTGTAGTGCACTCTATCTCAGGGTCTCTGGAGGTACCCTGCACTGGCTGCAGCTGGTACAGAATGCAGCTGCCAGGTTGTTGATGGGACAGTCCAAGTACTGTCACATCACCCCGTTGCTGCGTGAACTGCGCTTGCTGCCAGTCAGGTGGAGGGTTCTCTTTAAGGTGGGCCTGCTCACCTTTAAGGCCCTACATGGCCTGGTCCCTGGTTACCTGAAGGACCTTCTAATACCTGCTGTCTTGGTCTGCTTCCTTCGCTTCTCCTCTAGGGGCCTCCTTGCGATTCCCAAGATGAGGCTAAAAATGGCAGGCGACAGAGCGTTCAGTGTCGCCGCCCCTGTCCTATGAAATTCGCTATCTCCAGTTGCAAGACAGGCCCCTTCTGTCGAGGTGTTCAAAGCCTGCCTCAAGACCTTCTTGCATAAAACTTGCCTTGCCTTCTCAAGGGTGCTCTGGTCTTGAGGAGAAATGTATATGGGGAGGCATCATCATGATGCTGTCCAAGATACAGCCAAGTAAGTAGTCAAACTTAAGTTGGAGTGGGAGCAAGCCAAGGGTCTGATAGAGGTGGCAGTGATGGGTGAGGTATGGCACCAGGAGAGTGAAACAGCAAATGTTGTTGTATGTTGATCAGAGGTGCTCTCTCAGGGCCATGGATGGGCATGAGTAAATGAGGAAGCAGCAGTCAATAATGGGCAATAGGTTACCTAGAGCAATGGCTAAGCGGGCTTCGCAGGCCAGGAATAGCTTTATCTGATAGGTCACACCAAGTTTTTGGTTTACATACTCATAAGAGCAGTTTCTTATACCATAACAGACACTCAGGACAGGCTCATTTTAATATATTATGAATCACCCAAGTTAGAGTGATTTATAATAAATTTCAATTATTGTTATTTTGATTTCAAACATTAAATAAAGCCCACCCTGCTGTAACTCCCTGTTGTGTTAACAGCAACACAGCTTTAAGAAACTACATATCACTGGAACAGCCCTCATTGAGTACACCAGTCACCTGCATGATGCCTTTGACAAAGGGCACCTGGTTGGTGGCCACATACGTAGACTTGATGAAAGCATTCAACCTCATCAACCACCCTTAACTACTGGACAGGCTCTCCGCCCTGGGCCTCTCCTATGAAACTGCAACTTGGTTTCAGTGTTACCTCACTGGGTGCTCCCAGAGAGTAAGGACAGATGGAGTGCTTACTAATGCTAAGTGTGTCATGGTTGGGATCCCCCAAGGGTCTATACAAGGCCCACTCCTCTTTGGCCTATTCATTAACTGACTTCCAGAAGTCTGCCCCCATTCAAAGATGTTACTTTATGCAGACAATGCGGTAATTTTCAATAGTAGCCCAAAGCTTGGGGATCTTTCTAGTGACTTGCAATTAAGCTTTAAGTCTATAGAGGACTGGTTTAAGAACAATAAACTTGTCTTAATCTATAAGAAGACAAAGGCAATGCTGTTTGCGGGGCATCACCATAAGAAGAAAGTCCCTCCCTTGGTTATCCAAAATTCACTTGGTGCTACTCTTGAACAGGTCAGATCATTTAAGTATCTAGGTGTCACCCTGGATGACACCCTCTCATACACTGTTCATGTTGACAACATTGCAAATCTGGCCAACAGAAAACTAAGTGCACTGTTCTGACAACATTTAAATCTTGCCGCTGAAGCTAGATGCCTGTCAGTCTCAAGTACAGTCCTCTCCCTCATTGACTATGGTTTATCAATCTATGCCGCTGCCTGTGATTCACTCCTAGGCAGGGTAAAAATGGTCCTCAAAAAATCCTATTGGTTCACAAGTGGGGCTGGTAGACTTACTCACACTTGATCCTTGTATGCGCTTACCAACTGGCTCCCCTTGCAGGATAGGCTGAAATACTAATCCTGTCTGCTGGTTAAAAAAGCCCTCCTGGGCCTCACCCCTTCTACAATTTGTGACCTCTTCCGCCCAGTCAGCAACAGATACTCAACAAGGAGAATGTCCAGACATGCCCTGCAAGACCCCTTTCACAAAACTAGCCAGGGTTGATGTACATTTGCTATCCAAGCTATACAGTGGTTTAATGATTTCACTGAATTCCTAGTGTACCTCACCAAAATTGCACTGTTTAAGAATTCCCTAAGAAAGGAACTTGCTTTGAAATCTGCTTGCTGTTGTTTTATATGACCAAATATGTCTTTGTATCATGTTGTGGCTTGACTGCAATCTGATTGAAATCTACGCTGCTATACTTTGTTTGCAACCCTAGTGTCTGGACTTGACCTGGCTCCCCTTGAGCTGGTGAAATCTTGTAGTATATACCGTACATATTCTAAGTTGTCTATTTGCTACTGATGTGGCTCCTGTCTATCAGTGTAGTGTATACCTGTTTGTTACTGATGTGGAACCTTTGCAGAAGAGCACTTGTGCTCAAAGGTGTCATCTGAATTTCTAATAAATAAATAAATGAATAAATAAAACAAAACTCTGAAGTGGAACAGACCACTTCTAATGTTCCTTCACGAGAGACCACGGTACGCAGGATATGAGGTATCATGGCTGTGTGCACTGATTGGCTGAAGTCCTGTAATTAATTTATAATAATATATAAAAACATACAACCATCCAACACAGTGAAATAACATGCATTGTTTAGAAAATAATATTTTAAATATGTTATGGTACTATGTGAACTGTACTGTAACTGTAAATGTGCTGCTTTCACTGGAACCCTGTACAAACAAAATACTTTATCTCAATGGATTTTATCCCACAACATGGAGATTGTAATAAATAAATAAATAAGATAAAAACATTTTTTAGGCCAGCAAAAGGGGTAGTTCATTTTTAAATATGAAAGCTTTGACAGTAAACCTAACGTTTGTGAGGGCTTTCTAGCTTTGAGCTCTTAGCTCCCTGTACTATGGATTTTTTATTCCATTAATAGCTTCCAAGGTCAAAATGTTTTGATGAATGTCAGCTTTGTTGAGAGATGCCTGTGATAGCCTAAATGTAGACCCAAGTGCCTAGTGTCTGTTCCAGTGCTGCACACACTAGTGAAGTACATTCAGCTGCTCAGCCTGCCGATTACTGGCATCCCTATGTCTTGAAACAAACTACCCGTTTCCTTCATGTCAGCAGCTCTTTAACTTTATGTGTGTGGTTTTGTACAACACCAAAGCAGCAGCATGTGATTTAATAATCCCATAAGGCTGAAACACATGAGCCAGAATGTAAGAATTATTAACTACTGTGTTTTCTGTCAAATACAGTAGTACATTAAAAGGAGGCTTTTACTGCCTGATTAAGACACAGCATTAGGTTTTAAAATGCTGAGGAAAATAGGACAGGATGATAAAAGCACTTAGATGAACAAAAGTTGACTTATTGCATTTTGTAGATTTTAACTATCTTTAAACCTGGTTTATGTATTAGGAGTTTCATATGAAAAGATACCCATTTCCAGCTGCAAAAGGTAGAGGTGGGTTTTTCCATGTCTAACATTTGCAATCTGTGCAACTCTTGCCTACAAGGGTTACTTTAGCCTAAGGAAATTCCATGGACAATAGGGTTAGGGGGTTGTCCTTTGGATAACTGGTCCTGGGCTGTGTTATAGTTTGTGGTACAATGATATGGCATGGTGCCTCTACTTGAGGGACTCTTTCCTGGGCTAGCAAACCGAAGGATGCTGCCCCTCGAGAAAGTAATTTGTAAGACAGTCACTAAGGGGAAAAATCCTGTCCAGGAGGTAAGTAAACCCACAACACCCTGATGTTTGGTATTTAGCTGTTCTAGAATCTGACAACCCCAAGTCCATTTTTAAGTAGAAACACATGAATTGCCATGAGTCTTTGCTCTCCTACACATGGGAGTTTCTCTGTGCCACATCTCTGCTGATGATGAGCTTGGAAAACATGAGGCATCACGACAAAAGTCTGTGCAAAGAGTTGAAACATTTTGTTTATGGGATTTAGCACAGCAGGGCATGGCCATCTCATTCATACTGAGGTACAGGCAATGCTTATACTGGGGAACAGGAAGGTGATCCCTTTCACCTCTCTCCCTAATGGAGCTCTGGCTCATTGTTTGCATTTCCTGGGTAATCTCTTTTGTCTCCTTCAGCTACTATATTAGGGCCTTGTCTTCAGATTTTTCAGGGAACTCTTACACTATCTGGCAGCTCACTCAAATTTTACCAACAATGGATCTCATTGCTGCTCTAAGGTGTCTCTCAACAAACTGATCTGGCTCATGAGTGCCAGTGTGCCCCTGGGATAGGAGTTCCTTCTTTATTGATTACTGGCACACTGGTACCTTGGGAATTTATTTCACAGGCAGAAAAACCCAGATGTAAACTTCTGTTTCTGCTAGATCACAGAGGCCATCTTCTCTTCCGAGGCCTGGATGGGGACCTCCATTTTAATGAATAGGACTGGCTTCCAAACGAACTGCCACACATGCCAGAGGATCCACCAAGACCAGCATCATCAGAGAAAATCAGAGCCCTCTGATTTGAATCCCACACTCCTCAGTCCCATGGATGCACCTGCAGCTCACTCCCAGGCATGCTTAAACTGGGCAGCAACAAGGGACCAGTGCCAGTAGAGGAGCCAGATCCATCTGGACCTGAGGTCAAATTCACATTTCAGGCTAGAGGGTCCTCCTGTCTGCATAGTGGCCCCAGGCCACCCCATGGGACTTTCTCCTTGCTTTGTGCTGTGGCCTTATATTTTCCTGGGCTTTTCTTATGAATCTCCTCAGCCATACCATGAATGCATCTGTTTGGGGAATGGCAGATCAAATACACTAACCGCATGGTGGGGTTACATCTGATTAGCAGTGCAATATTTTACACAGAGAACACAACCTCCTCACATAATTGTACAGCTGGCAAAAAGTATCTGATGGGTTTTTAGATTCTTAACTATTAAAAGAATAATTTGGATTTTAACATTTGGCCTTTTGTCTCTAAAGTCAATTTGCAGCACTAAGAATTTGCATAAAAAACGCATTTACAGATGCTGGAAGGTTATGCAAATCTTTCATTCTACATTTGCAACATTTCAGCAACTGAAATATTAAAATGTGTGACTGCAAAATATGTCTCCATTTGTATGACAAAGTTCCTGCTGTGAGCATATGAAGGCTGAAGTCTGCTTGTCCTTACATAATTGCTTTTTGAATAGTTAATATATTCTACGGTCTTAAATCATATTTTGAACCAAACTGACTAGATATTTAAAAGCTCTGTATCAGATCCCAAGGAAACTTACAACTAATTGATTCTGTAGCAAATTTCTTTAGAAATCCTATATGCAATGCAAATTTCCTGCCTGAAAATCTCAGGTGGCTACATGTTTTCAATTTTTTTTTGTTTTTTTCCCCAGACAGCCCATCTGTGACAACTCATTTTAAGGGGGGTCCTGCTTCTACCTGCTTCCTTAGCTGGTCATGTTCAGCACTGGGAGGAAAAGTGACTTACTCAAGGTCACACATAGTGAATTTGGCTTTTGTTGGATTTGAACCTGTGATTTCCTGGTTCCAAAGCTGATGTGATGCTCTAACCAGCAGACCAACTGCCTCTGAAATGGGCTGTGCTCCAATTTTCTAAAACCCATGATATGATGGAAGTATAAAAGTGTGTGTATAGCCCCATTATTTCAAATTCAGATTGTATTAAGAAGGCACATTAAGAGGAAATCCCCTTTTTACATCCTTACATATAAAAGTACAAACAGGTTACAAAAGTAAGTTTCCAGGTTGCTGACCGAAGACAAAATAGTTTCAGCTTAGAAAATGTGTAGCAGTTAAACTACAAATCTACAACAGGAAATGAGAAATAAATCATAGTGGGGGTCCAGAATGAGCAGGGCACAACAGTTTCTGGGCTTAGGGATAGGGACATAGCCAAAACATTTAGAAATTGTTATCAACATCTAAACAGCCCAGAAACCGGTACTGGATGACAGGGGGCAGAGGTATACCTAGACTAAGTGCAGATACCTCAGCTTTCTGACACACAACTGCAGGTGAAGAAGAGGGAGATTTCTGAAATGGGGATCAGGGCAGCGATCAAAGATTTGACAGCTGACAAGGCTCCAGGGCCAGATGGCTTTTTCACCAAAATTTACGAGGCACTTGATCGATGAGCTATCTCCTATATTATTAAACACCTTCCAATATCTATCCAAATATGGTGTCACTGTGCTTCCCTTACAGAGGCCCTTGTCATCACACTGCTAAAACTGAGGAAATAGTCAGACAAATTTCACTCAAGGTGGTTCCCCTTCACATCAGTAGTAAAGGAGATAGAAGACACCTCCAGCTAGCAGAATGGGATGATAACTGACAGTCTTGGGGGCACATAGGAAATGCACAGCATTTGTGTTTATTTGATTAATGCAGTATATCATATTCAGAATGTTAATTGTTGTTCTTGTTTTGTTGAGAAAATATGTCAATATGAATTTTTGTTTACTTCATAATGTTAAAAATATTTTGTATTAATGGTAATAATGTAATATGAGATGGGTGCTTTATTGGTAATTTTGTACTCCATCTCAATTTTGGGGTTGGGGAGATCATTAAAGGGGAGGGTTCTCCTTAGGGCTTGTGACTAATGGGCCATTGGTTGTCTTCCCTCTCTTTAATCTGTCATCCATGGGTCAACCCCTATTAAATGACAGCTTAGGCTATGACCTTGGGGGATCTAGTAGGGTGTTTTATAGTTTGGCTGCACTCTTGTTGGTGTGTCTACCCCGAGGAAAAGCCTCATTGACCGGCTTCTACTTAGGAAGATTTTGACCCTATTTTATTGAGGGAATGGCACTCAGTTGTACAGCTGTTTTGATAACAGAAGGACATTCCTCTGATATCCCCCCACTCATATCTCTTATTTTATAAGGTATGGGGTTGCCCGTCGCCTTGCCCCATTGGGAAAATTATGTTAGAGCTGTGTGGTTTTGATGTTTCATAGTTTCTCCTAGGTAAAAGTGCAGAGAAAATGTATGAATTGTTATTGGCTAGATTCCTTCCTCTGTGTATGCATTTTATAGTACAAATGAGACTGATACAGTACATACAGTTGTGCACCTATTGTACAGTATGTGCTACTTGTAATGGACTAGTTTGACATATGAATTTACATCTGTTACAAATGGTGTCCGGTACATCAATGAAACTACGGTAAGCAACAATTAGTGATCTTAGGACAGTATGGGTAAAGATAACAGACAGCGACAGACAAACCAGAAAACAGAAAACACATAAGTGATTTACAGCTTCTTCAGTGAGCATTGTTGCTGTCATCCCAAATGCTGTACTGTGGTAAATTTTATTTACTGATCAGTGAACAAGAAAGAAAAAAATTAAAAAGCTGTGCACTGTACCATGTCCTTGCAAGCTTATTGTTGGCTCGGGCGCATGTGCTCAGTAATAGAGATTTGTTTTTTCAGAGCGATCGTGTAGTTCTTCCAGGCGGACTCTAATTGTGAGATGATCCCACCGAGGGATGATATCATCCCTCTACTCTGTGGCACTGCAAAGTATCATTAGTGCATTTCTCACATCTGCTGGTATGACTAAAACCTCAGCTTCCACGTCTTCTGTTTGATCCTCTTCCTCACTATCTTCCTGTGCTTCTGCAAGCACCTCTGCCAGCGCTTCACAAATGTCATCAACATCCACTGTCTCTTGCTCATTGCACAGGTTACACAACTCGTCGAGCACTGCTGAAGTCAGACCACTTGGAACGAGGTCTTCAGTCTCTTCTTCAGGTTCTTCATCAAGCACCACTCCAATCATTGGTTGTGTTGCAAAACCACCCTTACGGAAGCATCTCTGGATTGTTTCTACAAGGACCTTGTGCCATGCCTGCTGAATCAGTCTTATAGCATCCAACAAGTTTATGTGGTGGACACAGGTGAAGGCTGTAATCTCCTCATCCTCGTAAAGGATATCCAGCAGATGCACCCTCATAAGGGCAACATAGTGGCATTTGAAACTGTAAATTATGCCCTGATCAAGGGGCTGCATCAGGCATGTGGTATTGGGAGGCAGATAAACAAGCTTAATGTTACAGAGGCTGGCCACAGGAGGGTGGGAACTGCAATTATCCAGCAGCAGGGCAATTTTTCTAGATCTTAGCCTCCAGTCCCAGTCTTGCAATCATGCTGTGAAAAAGTCCCCAGTTATCCATGCTGTTTTGTTGTTATGGTACAGCACCGGTAGGTTGCGGACACCATGGAAGCAGCATGGTTGGGAAGACTTGCCTATGACAAATGGGATTCTCTTTTCACTGCCAAACATATTGTAGGTAAGGAGCATAGTGATTCGTTCCTTAGCCTTCTTTAAACCCAATGGTGTCTCTGTACGGAACGCTAGGGTTCCATAGCCCACACAACGAAAGAAAAGCTTAGTTTCATCCATGTTAAATATGTTTTCTGGGCTTTAACCCTGGAGCAGCTGTGGAAGAACATCCCTTAACCATGAATCTGCAGCACCAATGTCTGCATTAAGCTTCTCCCCAGTATTTTTCTGAAGCAGATGTTATGCCTCTGCTTTCAGTGGCTTAGCCATCCATCTGTGGCCTTAAAATAAGTTTTCCCAAGTGCAGTTGCTAACTGATCTGCCTTCTGAATCAGTAGCTGCCCACTGATCAATGCTTCCCTGCCTCTGGCATTTGTGAACCAGCAGATGAAGGCATTTGTGAACCAGCGGATGAAGGCATCCTCATCATCATCATTGTCCTTGACCTCCCGTTTGTGTTTTCGAACTGGGGTTTGGTTGGAATGCCAATCGGCAAGAAGTGCCTCCTTATTCTTGAGCAGATCTGAAATTTTGGATTTTGGAATGCCAAACTGGGTGCTCAAGACTTGTATGCTCATTTTGGGAAGCTTGTTCATTTGTTGAATGATTTCAACTTTCCTCAAAAGGGTAAGACATGTTCGCTTACCAGACAACACTGTTACAACACAGCACAGCACAGTACAGTACTGCACACAGTAAAGAGCAGCAAAAGTAAAACAAAGGGTATGACAGCTGTTAGTAGGGGAGACATTAAATACTGGGCTGAACTGCAGGAAATGATTGAAAACTAATACATTCTGACTGCTAAATACTGATAATTTGCACCTGTCTGAGGTGTCAAGGGAGCTGTTAATTAGCCACTAGGTGGCCACTAAATGCAGAATTACAGGTCCGCTTAATCAGGTGATTTTACAATTGAGCTTATAGAAAATGGCTTTTGGCAATGGGGATTCGTCCATTAGAAGTGGACGTCTGCTACAAGCATATCCGTTTAATTTGGTGCATACTGTATTTAAGTCCTTGTAATAAACTATTAAACAAGCAACAACAACAAAAAATAAAACCTAGGAAAGACCCCTCCGCGGTGGGCTATTATGGGCCATCTAGTACAAAAACAGTTGTAGTCATAAGTCAGTTATGTGTATAGGCACAAATACGCTGTGCACTTGCAAAGTAAATAGTAGATGCTTTATCTACAAATCCCAAAAGTTTAAATATTCGGACAGAGTACAAAGTATTGAGGAAGCAGCTCAGATGAGCAAAGTGCTGGGGGTCTGAGCATTTAAATAGCTTTCTGCAATTATACTGAATTGTAGTTTGTACTCTGTTCAAATCTTTAAACTTTTGGGATTTGTGAATAAACCATTTACTATTTACTTTGCAAGTACCCTGCAGATTTTTGTCTATACACATAACTGACTTAAGAGTGCGGCTGTTTTTGTACTATATTGTTCTTGTTTAAGTTACAAGCCCTCAGCTGGCACTACCCCATACCTGAGAGCACTGTAACTACTTACACCTGTTATGGGCCATCTCACTGATAAATCTTGATATAAAAATATTAGCCAACATGCTTGCCATCTGATCATGTAAGGTGTGGTGAGGCTTGATATGCCAGGAAGAGGCTGGCTTTATGCCAAAAGGAGTGTCATCGGCTCACCTGCATAAGCTGGTCAATTTGTTTTCCATATCCAGGGATGGCCAGGAATCTGCAGTCCTGCCTTCCCTGGATTTAGAAAAAGCATTTGATAGTCTCCTGGGCATATCTGTTTTTGATCTTGGAAAAATACCACATCCCACATGAGTTTATAAGGTG
Organism: Neoceratodus forsteri; assembly: GCA_016271365.2. Classification (NCBI taxonomy): domain Eukaryota; kingdom Metazoa; phylum Chordata; order Ceratodontiformes; family Ceratodontidae; genus Neoceratodus; species Neoceratodus forsteri. The sequence goes on along the minus strand of CM057449.1, from coordinate 958,529,584 downwards.
GATAAAACTTTTATATACAAACCCTAGAGCTAGAAGTCTGTGTAATGGTGTCTGTTTGGGTTACGTCAACCTGTACTGGGGGACCAGACAGGGCTGTCCCCTATCTCTCCTCCTATTTAACTTGTTTTTGAAGTCTCTTATCCTTAAAATTAAAGAGAATGCTAACATACATGGTATAGAGTTGGGTTAATGGATTGGGGTAAGCTGGCCTGATTGTGACTGGCTGGGGGGACGAGGAAGGCGAAAAGCTCTATGGAAGAAAAAATAGACCAAATCTTGATCTAGTCTTTTTTTTTTTATCTACAATTTGCATTTTTTCCCCAATTTTTTCCCTGACCTGGGACCCCGGCAATCACAACAATTGCCACTGCACCCTTTCACCTATGCTATCCATCGGACCTCCACCCGATGGGAGCGGAACTATGGGGGGGACAACCTCCCCAGGAGGGAGAGCTGCTTTTTGACTGCTCAATCCTGCTCCATCCCCCCCCCCATGCTGACTCTCCAATGACCAGAGGTCGTTCCAGAACCCGGGTCACCGGCGTGAAGCAAGGTAAGGCATCCAGCGCCTCAGCCCTCTATGCCACCGGGCCAGCCATCTAGTCCTTTTTTTGAGAACATAATGAAATTGTATTGGCTGAGTGAAGCTTATGATCAAGGGATTGCAAGACAATTAGGCCCTGGACACACTACAGAACTGTTTTTGAAAACCGTTTTTAAAACCAGTTTAGCTAAACCATTTCAGTGTAGCCACACTACTCAGTAACCATTTTTGATAACAATTTAGTATGGCCACACTGCTAGTGTTAAACCAGTTCTTCTTGTAACTATTTTGTGTTAAGTCTAACACAGAACTGTGCTTGCCTGGACTCACTGCAGCTAGAACTGTTTTAGTTAAACCATTACAACTCAAAACACTTTTACTCCTGGACAGACATGTGAGTAAAACCATGCTAGCTCCAAAACGTTTTTAAAAATGGTGTTAAGACTAGGTATCTAGCAGGGTTTAAAAACACTTTTGTTAAAACATTTTAAGGGGTTGTAGTCTGTCTGCAAACAGTGCTAGGGGGATTTAAACAGTTTTAAGGCACTTAAACTGTATCAAGTTCCCCTGTGTATCCAGGGCCTACATTTCTAAGACAGTTTGGGAGCTTACCTTACCTTATACCAGAAATTACTCCATTTGTGCATCCTTTTTTCCAAAAGTGACGACCAACCAATTATAGAATAACTGGTGCAATGGTGTGTAGAATAAGCTTCCCCCTATAAAAAAGTGAATTGTGCCATGAAATAACTGGCATAATTGATAAAAAAAGAGCAGACTTAGATGTCAATCTGTAAAGTGTTTCTTCTTAGTCAATGATTAAGAGAAATACAGTGGAGGCCAACAAATTGTTAACTTGTGAGCTAATGTAAGATGCATTCTTATACAAGAAATTTCATTTTGGTTTTAGCTTGTTTGCAGTGGTGTCAGGGTTACGCACACACAGGTGTCTTGAAATTAACATGTCTTTATACATCTGTAAAGCAATGGAGACACATGCACATGGCTCAACAGAGGGGTCTGACACAAGATGCAGAAAAGACTTTAACTGCACATTCATATCTGACGCTCTGATTAAGCTTCATTAAACTTTTTAAACACGTATCGCAAACCCACACAACACTGCTTAGAACTAATAAACTAGAAAGCCTCGAAGGTATGAAAATGGATGCAGTACAGAGAGTGCTTAGTACAGCTTGCATGTCACTTAGGTATTATAGTTTTACTGTTATACTATCATTTACCAGTAGCAGAGATATTATGTAGCTTCATGTAATCAGAAATACACACATCCATTTATCTCCACTTAATCTAGAGAACTAATCATGTCGGCAACTCAGCAACTTTACAGCACAGCATCTAAGAATCTGCAGAGCAGACTGCTAACTTCAGACTTACTAAATTTATGAAAACTGTTACAATGTTTATTTATTTATTTAGCTTTGGTTAACCAGGTAAGCACACTAGACAAACACATGCTTATTTTCAGGTGTGACACAGGAAACATTATCAGATTCAAACAGCAGCTCTGCTTTAGATTTATAAACTTTAAACATTATATGCTTTTAGCATGGCATCTCAAAAAGAAGAATAAATCAGAGACTGTTTCATTACCAATAAAGCAGTGGAGACACACACACACACACACACACACACACACACAGCTCAGCCGAGAGATCTGACACAGGATGTGGAAAAGACAGGGGTCTGGATTTCCAACCCATGCTGCAGCCACCGTTATGGGATAACATCTCCGCACCTGTGGAGATTCATGTTTTCAATAGGATCAGCTGCAGGGCATGTTATGCCTGGTCCCACCGGGTGTAACATTTTGGCGCAGCTGTGTTAAAAAAAGGCTACTAGCTGCCATTAATCATGGAGCTGGTTGTAATCTGGCTCCAGTTTTGTTAATACAGCAGCAGTGGGAAAAACTGTGGCTCCACAAGTGGTGACCCACTTGTGCTAGTTTGTTCCTGCAGTGGCATGACTTTCAGGGGCACTGAAAATCCAGCCCTGGGTTTATGCTGGTCCAGCACTTCCTGGTGCCCCTGAAGAACCCCCCCCCCCAACCTGGTTACAAGAGTCACTTGCAACTCAGTTCCTCAGCTTACAGGAAAGAAAGGTCACAACAGGCACCTCTACTGTGGTGTCTCTCATTATCTCTTGCATGCTTTGGGATGCATCACAATGTTCCCACTTACCCCGCAACTTATTAGACTTATTTGTACAAATATTTTCTTTTATCTATTATTCTTTGAGTGCCACATCAGCTTGGCTCAGTTGATAGCTCATCTTGCTCTGGGCCAGAAGATCATGAGTTCTATTCCTGCACTTGGATTAGATTCATACCATATACACTGATACCTGAGTGCTGCACAGTGGAGATTCCTCCATCCTTTGGGGGATGTTCAACCAATATCCCATCTGCCTTTTCTGGTGGTTGTTCAGGTGGATGCTGGTAAAGATCCCAATGCACTTCCCGTGTCCTGGGCAAAATTTCCCCCATTCACTAAAAATATATAACCAACAGCTTAATCTGGTTTGTTTGCTTGTGGACCCCCCCCCCCCCCGCACGATGAGGCTAGAAACTAAAGATAGGCGATAGGCAGTATTATTTATCTCTCCTTTCCTGCTCCACAAAAAACTAAATTAATACATAAACATGGGTCTAACGGTTAAGGCATCATCTAAAGATATTCTAAGACACTTGTAATTAAGCCATTCTTTGTTTCCATTTAAAGTTATTATGTTACATCTCTATTTATTTTAGTTTTTGTTAAATTATCTGCATTTATTTACTATGCCTCCCCATCATGCAGGGCCATCTTATTATTTTAATTATTGCAGTGCTGGTATTTGTTGCTGTTACCCCAGTTGTGTTTGACTGTTAATATGCCATTTCATTTTACCTTGTTTGTACCCCTTCATCCCCCCCATTGCACCCTCAACTGGGTCATACCTGGAAACGAGACTTGGCTCAGGGTGCCTTGCCCAGTCACAAATTTTCAAATAAACAACAAAATAATATATTCCCTTGCTTATTAGTTTTAATTTGTTCCCCACCCGATTATACCTCTTCCTTCTGGCACCCACCCTGACAATGGCATCACCATGGCAGCAGCCTTCCACGAACCAGCAACTGCCATCGCAGACAATGCCAGTGCTTTTTCTGGGTCACATGGCATGAGTTGTGCCAGTGCCAAACAGCTCAGGCCCTTCCTCCCTTCCCAGGAGCCAATGCATCCCTTTCGTGACATGCTACCCTACTAACTATCCCCTGGCACGTGGGATTCTGGGACTCTAAGATGCACACTGCCCTCTTGGTGAGGGTGGGGGGGTGCATTGCATCAGAGTAATGTTTGGATTTTTTATTTAAAAACATGTGTGAAGAAAAGTTTGTGCAAGCCTGTTTTTTTGTGTTCTTTACCTATAGACTTTGTGAGGAAAGCCCACATGAATTGATCTGGCAGGATTTATTCATGTTTGCACTACACTGCAAGGATATGAGGCTGGAGTTTCAAAGAGATGCAGCAAGTTTGTAAAGCGATTGTGCTACATGTGACATGAGTGCTACAGCACATAATATAGGACCTGGCTTTCTGTTGCAAGTCTGCAAGTTACACTCCAAAAATGACACATGGATCATTATTGCGCTGTAAAGTGAGGAAAATGTCCCTGATGTGCCATAATGTTTGCAAATAACTGGCAAATATTTTGGCTCATTTGCTGTGATGCAAGCTGTGCTCAAACTCGGGAACTGCACTTGTGTTGTGAGCTTTGAAAATCCAGCCCATGGTCTTCACAATTGAGCTTTAGTTCTGATTGGGGCCTGTGCGGGCATTTTAATTCTGTCTCAGGAACCACTGGAGACCAGTGGCAGTCAATTGCTGTGCAGAATTTGCCGGAATGTTGTTCCTCATGGTGCACAGTTTTTATAACAATTTTACTCTGTCAGTTCCTATATCTTCAGTGAATCTCTGTTGGGTGTGGGGGGGGGTGTCCTAACTGAGCATCCTTGTTACTGCTGTTTCACTCTCTGCTCATTTCAAATGAGGAGGCTTTCCTGTTTGCCAGTACGCAGCTGGTCAGTTGTGGACATTTTTTTTAGTTTGGGAAAACATTTTAGTGACTTGTCTTCACTTACAGTGGCAGCTGTTCCTGGAAATCTCAAAGGCTTTCATGACCTGACTTAGGAAAAAGTGACACCTATTATGGGATCATCCTGTTAAAAGACAATTTTTATGTCAACATATACAGGATACGTTAAGATAGAAATCTGTACTGCTTTTTACAATGACATCTATCATGTTTTAAAAGTCTACATTATTTGTGTAACATTAATGTAGTGACTTTCACAGGGCTCCTGACACCCCTGAAGTAACTCTAGAAAACACACCTTTACACACTCACTAACTGGCTAACTTTACCCGCCCAAATAAACCTCCAGACCAGTTTGCTAGCAAAAAGGTGCTTCTGGGCCTAACACCCTGCTTTAATGAATTGTTTCTGCACCCTATCCAGCTAGTACACCAGGAACATGGCCATGAAGGCCCTTTATCCTTCCATCCAGCACACTCAGCTATGCAAGTGGTCATTCTCTGTCAGGTATGAACTGCCTGACACACTGTTGTATTTCCCCAAGATTAATCAGCTTGAGATCTTTGCTATTTACCCTTGCAGTCCAGTGCAATTGTAACCATTAAAATGTTGTATTCGGTTTCTCTCTGTACATACATATCTTGTAACTTTTTAATACAATGATCTGCATGGAGTTTTCAAAACTTTGTTCTGCCTTAAGAGCTCTGAGCTTGACTCAACTGCATTTCCTCTGCAACTCTTTTTGTACTTCCAATGTCTTTTTTGTGACTATGTACTGTATTTGATGTAGAACCTTTGTAAATGAGCACCTGTGCTCGAAGGTAATCTACAACAGTTCCAATAAAATAAAAATAAATAAATAAAATGTTTAGCCACTGTTATGCATTTGACATATTTTGTGTCCATATTTTTATAACTATAAAAATTAACATAACATTCATGCACAGTAGGGTATGTAGTTTGAAAGCCCATGAAAAGTGTTTTTAAACAAGGTATTGGGCTTATCTGCAGCTGGAAGCAAGTCAGGATATAGCTGATAACATCTGGTTGATATTGGTCTAGAGAGTGACTGCACCCCCAACTGTGAGATACAAGTTGGTATTCCACACTGAGTTAGTGAGGTGACATCATAGGCATGAGAGCAAGCCTAAGTGCCCTTATGCTGTCACCACCCTAATGAGGTGTAGAATTCCAGCTTGTACCTCACAGTTTGGAGGTCCATTATTGTACATAGTAGAAGAGGTGAACGTTTCAGAAGCACAGCGCTACAAAATTTGCTGTTTTTCAGTTACTGCTGACCTAATACATTCTGGTTTTCAGTTAAGCAGTCACACAAAATAGCATGTTACAAGTATACAGTGTCCCTGCTTCTCCTACGAGTTGCTGCTACCAGTAGAGGCCGTTTCAGAAAAACAGTTTTAGATTTTGAATATTGGCATTTTTGGAGAAGGTCAGTAGCACTACTTTTTATTTTTCTGTGCCAAACTGGTTGTATGGGACAGTGGAACCCACTTATAGCATACTGATTTGTGAGTCTTGAATCTGTCCATTATAACCAGTCTTCTTTAACTGTAATAACCAGTTTTGTACATTTTAATGTTTGCTGCATGGCATTATGATTGCAGGGATTGTTTTTTCATGGCATAGCATTAGATGGAAGGAGGAAGGGAGGGAGGGAGGGAGGCATGCAGCGTTGTAGTGCTGGTGTTGATGACTGTTAAAATGTATCCATCATTAGTTATTCTTTATTCTCCCACGTTCCTTACCTCCTCTGTGTGCTCTGTGTTCTGTGCTTTAGGTGCTTTGTGCTACTGTACTGTAGCAAAATACAGTTCTTGTGCTTCCTCTGTGTGCTCTGTGTTCTGTGCTTTGGGTGCTTTGTGCTGCTGCATTGTAACAAAATACAGTTCTTGTGCTTCTTCTCTGTGCTCTGTGTTCTGTGCTTTGGGTGCTTTGTGCTGCTGTACTGTAACAAAATACAGTTCTCGTTCTTTCCTCTGTGTGCTCTGTGTTCTGTGCTTTGGGTGCTTTGTGCTGCTGTACTGTAACAAAATACAGTTCTCATGCTTGCTCTGTGTTCTGTGCGTTAGGTGCTTTGTGCTGCTGTACTGTAACAAAATACAGTTCTTGTGTTTGCTTGTGTGCTCTTTCTGATTGTTATTTGACATTCGTGTACTGTACCAGTTCAGTTGATTTGTTTTTAATTTGTGTTTTTTTTTTCTTTAGCCGGGTGCTCCCGCGGTACCCCTCTTGCCTTATGACACTGGAGCGAGACATGATATTTGTATTTTCTCCACGTTCCTGGGACCCTGGTACGTGATCGCGTATGCGTATGGAGGCATGCATGCGTCCTGTGGCTCAGGTGATGGCCCCATCCTTCCTCCTGGCCTAGTTCTTAGGTTCCCCCTGGCCCTGCACTGCCAACTGGCCTCCACTGGGTGGCAGCCATGAGTCAGGGAAACCTCTCATCCCTCTCCAGAGAGGAGAGCTGCCTCAAGGCTGCTCAATCCTGATTTCTCACCCTCCACCCCAGCCAACCCCTGGCAGCCTAAGCTTGCTCCCGAATCCGGGTCACCGGCATGATGCGAGGTGTGGTGTACAGCACCTCAGCCCTCTGTGCCACTGGGCCAGCAGTTGATTTGTTTTTTAAAGAAATCAGAGATGCTCATCTAAGTTATTGGTGATCGGGCGTACCATAACCTTGTTTTCTTTGTAACCTACATGTTGGTGCATTTCGGGTCAATGTCTGCCCTTTGTTCCGTTGCTCCCCTTAGTTTAAGGAGACCTGAGTGGACATCATGTGGAGTGACCTATGATTCTTCTGGCAGCTTAGTGTCCTTGTCGAAGTCTTCAACTGGCTCAGAGCCAGTGGACAGTGAGGCGACTACCTCTGTGATATCATCCGGAGCATTTAGTTCTTTGGCATGGTCCCCAGCGTGAGACAGTTCGTGGAACTCTTTGGTCATCAGATAGCCCATATTGTTTCTTAACTTTCCAGCAGTGGAGCCATCAGACGGGAGGTGTAAAATCAGTTTTCCCCATCATTGTGGCAAGTTGAACAGCTTTCTCAATCAAAAAGGAGCCGCTGATCATCGCTTTCCTCCCATGTGCGTTTGTTCCTTGATGTTGCTAGCTTTGCCCTCCTTATGCTTTTTTGTTATGGATTTTGATTCTCATGGCAGTCTGTCTGTTATGTTTGTTGTTTTGAGCAGTTCTGACAGCACTGACTTATGTAACTGGATCGCCATGTATACTTAAGCAATAATGCACTCCCAGGGGTTAGATTAACAGTCTGTTAATCACCCCATTGGGGTGTAATGTGGCATGAGGTGCAGCCAAGTACCATTTTGCCCCTAGGGGGTGATTAACTAACTGTTAATCTAACCCCAGGGAGTGCCTTATTGCTATTATAACAAGCATTTATCAATGCCGAATGTTTTTTTGCTGGCATTGGTATTGGTAGTTCAGGAGTTAGAGAGATACATAATAGGAATGGCAGTGAAATATGGAACTGGCGTCAACCCCACCCCACCCTGCAGAGACTGACAGGCATTGAGGTGTGCCTTTGGGTCGTTGGCCATAACACTCATGCCATTTCACCTCACCCTACCCTGCAGACTCTGACAAGTGTCGCATTGTGCCTTGGGGTCATCGGGTGTTATACTCACCCCATTCCCGCAAGGAAATACATTGAGATAGGTGTAATATAGGAGAATGGGGTGAACTCTGGGGTTGAAGAGTCCAAGGCACACCTTGATGCCTGTCACTGGCTGCAGGGTGGGGGTGGAATGGCATGCCCATGAGCATTACAGCCGACAATCCAAAGGCAAACCCCTGATGCCTGTCAGTCTCTACAGGGTGTGACGTTATGGTTATAAACCCTAATGCCCTGGGCATTTGTTGGTATTTGCACTCCAAATTTTCAACATGGGGTTTTTGTGACCCCACCTCATGAAAGCATTTGGGACCTCTACTCATGAACAGTGGCACTGTGATTTTGTTTATCTGTCCTGAACGTTGATTTCCCACAGCAACCGTGCCATTCTGCTTCAGATATGTGAAAACACATTTTGGGCCTGATGTGAAAAATGACAGCTTCATAAGGAGGTGTGAAGAAATAGCAGTGCTGAAAATCTGGAGTGAAAAGATTAAAAATCCTCACAGTTACGAGCGCGCATGGAAACTGCGCAATGCGCGTTCATAACACAGTAATTTTGTGGAATTCTTTCACCAGATTTTCAACATAGGCATTTTGGGACCTCCGTTCATGAAAAGTGTCACCATGATTTTCCTAATCTGTCCCGAACATTGATTTACCACAGCGACTGTGCCATTGTGCGCCAGATGTGCGAAAACACATTTCGGGTAGGATGTGAAAAATGACAGCTGTACTGTTCATAAGGAAGTGTGAAAAAAATGGCAATGTTGAAAATCTGGAGTGAAAATATTAACAATTCTCAAAGTTATGAGCGTGTGTGGAAACCGCACAATGCAGGCTCATAATACAGTCATTTTGTGGAATTCTTTCACCAGATTTTCAACATAGGCATTTTGTGACTTCCACTCATGAAAAGCATAACTGTGATTTTCTTAATCTGTCCTGAACATTGATTTACCACAGCGACTGTGCCATTGCACGCCAGATGTGCAAGAACACATTTTGGGCAGGAAGTGAAAAATGATGGCTGTACTGTTCACAAGGAAGTGTAAAAAAATGGCCATGTTGAAAATCTGGAGTGAAAATATTAAAAATTCTTGAAGTTACGAGCATGTGTGGAAACTGCGCAATGCACGTTCATAACACAGTATAGCCTAGAGGTTAGAGGAACGAGTTGTGAATGAGATTGATACATCCAGCAGACCAGACCTGAGTTTGATTCTCACAACCTCCTCTTACATACTGTGTGTCTCTGCGCAAGTCACTTAACTGCCCAATGCTCCCAGGTCACTCCTGAAAACAGGCACTTGTGCCTAGTGGGCCTTAACCAGTTAACAAAAAATAAAATAAAAAAAATAAATAAATAAAATTTTGTGGAATTTTGTCACCAAATTTTCAACATAGGCATTTTGGGACCTCTGTTCATGAACAGTGTCACTGATTTTCTTAATCTGTCCCAAATGTTGATTTCCCACAATGACCGTGCCATTGTGCTCCAGATGTGTGAAAACACATTTCAGGCAGCATGTAAAAAATGATAGCTGTACTGCTCATAAGGAGGTTTGAAAAATGGCAATGTTGAAAATCTGGAGTGAATATATTAAAAATTCTCGAACTTACTAGCGTGTATGGAAACTGCGCAACGCATGCTCGTAACACAGTCATTTTTTGGATTTTTTTCACCAAATTTGCAACATAGGCTTTTGGGAGCCCACCTCATGAACAGTGACACTGTTGTTTGGTTAATCGGTCCTGAAAGGTGATTCCACGCAGTGAAATCTTCTTTTTGGACCAAATAATGAGATGACAGTGACTGAGTTCATGAGGTGGGGTCTCAAGAACCCCATGTTGAAAATTTGGAGACAAAAGTTGCAAAAATGGCTGTGATATCCACCTAAGTTGAACCCCCCCATTTATGGCATTATACAGCTTACCAGCATTTCTTCAGTTCGTGGTCAGCTTTGAAAAGTGCAGACATGTTCCTGCTCTACCGAAGATCATAGCACTGGGCTCCAGAGGTAAGTATGGGGTGAGATGGTACACAGAGGGTGGGTGCAGCTTGGGGGAGGGGCTGCAACAGACAGTGAGGGACCGTTTTCTTGTTTACAGGTGAAAACAAACAAACAAAAAAACACTTTGCGGGAAGGTTTTCCTTTTTTTCAGGTAGTACATTTGGCATGCTGGGGTGGGCTCCCAGTGTGCCACCTGGGTGTTTTGGGGAAGGGACTTGAACTGATGGGGATTGGGCACCCCATCGGCAAAGAAAATGTGTCTGTGTTTGGGGGGATGTGGTGCCGAGGGGATTGGGACCCCCTTGGCAGACTAAATTAAACTAGGGAGAACATTATGCTGATGGGGATTGGGCACCCCCGTTGGCAAACCAATTGAAGTAGGGAGGGGGCATGCCAACAGGAGGATTGGGCACCCCCGGAGTTGGCTTGCTGGGGATTGTGAGAGGTGGACGGTGACAGCTGCTGCTATGTTTATTGAAATGTTTGAGCAGGCAAGGCATGCCCTGCAATAATGGGGCACTCTCATTGCAGTGGCAAAATTCTTTCAAGTTGGTGGCACGCTTCTGAAAGCTGTCTTACATAACGTGCACATTCATTCATGCTACAGAGACCAGCCCAAGAAAGCAGTGGCCCAACTGGCCACAACACGACCACACCTCCACAACCTGCTACTCCAGCAAGCTGTCACAAAATGTTGCTTGTGCTGCGTGCGCAAGATGACATAAAAATTATTCCAAAACAAAAGTGTCAAAAGTGTACTTTTATAACACTATCCTAATTGAGAGGGAGCTTTTTAATAAAGTAGTTCTTCCACCAACAGTTTCAGAATGCTAGTGCAGAATCAGAATGCATCATTGCAGTGATACAACAGTGCTAGAGGATGGAATGCTGACAGGAAGAATTTGTGCACCACGGTGATCATGCTATACATGACAGTGTAACAGGGATTAATGTAAGGCTGTCAGAATCCTAACAGCCAATTAGATTGCAGAATTTCTGAGATCCTTTCTATAATTTCAGTTACAACCCCTGCCTTGTGGGCTCCAGCAAGGTTGAAGGGCATGGGCCCTGCCCAGATGGAGAGGGGGTTCTGTTCCCAAAATAAATCAATTAGTGTGGTGCTTCTACCCAGAATTAAAATATAGTGGTCCAGATGTCTGCCTGGCACAACCCCTTGGGATGCTGTATCTCCCCACCTCCCCTTGCAGTCACCCCACACACAGAATGCCAGCTGTTGTGCTACTGTAAAACACATGCAGTTAATAGCAATCTCTAATAATATGCTCAAAGACAGTGTTAAAAAGGTTAACCAATAATTTGCTTACAAACAGGGATAGGAGCAGGGTAGGGAACATGGGCAGAAGAAAAACACTCAAGGCAAATGATTAGATGGCCCAGCAAAGCAATGACAATAGCAGTAGCACTGGCAGTAACCATTACCATTAACCAAGGTGTCCACCACCATCAACATGCACAATAGAATACTATCCCACATCTGCAGGTACCAGCTTCCCCCCAGTCAGTCCAATTGGGAGCTCCCAGTATGAGGTCTGGGTACCCAGGTGGTGACACGGTGCGGGCACAATGTGGTGCAGCTGGTTGGCTTGCATTGATGCACTTTAACAACAAATTAAATTGAACCCCCTTTTGGATTGTAGCAACAGCTAGTTGGTGAAAGTTGACAATTTTTGATCCTGTCAGACGGTGGCTCTGGGGTGTGTTGGACCAGTAAAAGCTTGACTGGCTGGAATGAACAGCAGGCTCTTATAGCTAGGACCTCTCTGCATCTCTTGCAGCTCCAGCCAGACAGGATACCTCTCAGCTTCTCTTGCAGCTTTAAACAAATTGAACCAGTCCCAAGGACCAGGACCAGGACCACACACCTCACCCACCAGTCAAGGTATCCAGCCTTCAGGGTGAGGTGATAGGCAGTGCCTAGTTGTGACACTACTAGGCTGATTCCCTGACTGTCCTCTGACAGTGGCTCTTCTCGGAGACCTCAGGAACAGTCTTTGCCCTACTCTGCAGACTAGCAGCGGTGGGACTGTGGTCCAACACCTGGTTTACTTACAGAGTCCGGAGTAGATTTCAGTCTCTCAGTAGGCTGACTCATATCAGGCTGTAAACCAGGCAGCTCTACATACTTTTCTCTGTCCCTCCAGATGATGGAGACCTTCAGGTTCACTCCTTGACAACTGGTTGAAGTAACATCAGGATGCCTTCTCTCCGATCAGGAGACACAGTTAAAAACCCTCCTCATAGCTTGAGGGCTTCCCACAGACTGACTCAAGCTGAATACTCCCCTGGAGTTTGAGGAGAGGAAAGGTAACATCTAAATGGTTGATAAAGCTGTCTGTCTGCAAAATGAATATGGATGAAGTCCACTCGACGCCTGATTGGTTGGCTGAGAAGGAGCCAAAAGCATTGTCCTTACCCCCTACCCAGGAACCATAGCAGCAGTTCTTCAGACTCCATGATCCCTGATTGGTGGAGGTAGGGGTCAAAGGTGGCAAATATGTCTGCTAAAGTCCTGTGTAAACAAAGTCCCCAAAGTAAGTTCTATTTGCAGGGCTTGTGTATAATTTTAATAAATGCCCCATAGTCCATTATTTGCCCCTCTGCCCTATTGTCCAGTGGCAGAGTGGACACAAACAGGGGCTTCCCCTGCCTGTCACATGCAACATAGCGCTGAGCTCCCAGGCGACTGGCAGAACTACAAATATTCAATGCAGCCTTTGCTGCTCTTAAAGTCACCACACTCCCTTTAAATAATACGGTCTCGAACTCTGTACCTTGTACACCATAGTTGGTACCTATTTCACTGCGCTAACCAGGAGCCCTACCTTTTACCTGCCTATTTCTGTCCTTACCCTGCTCTGTTAGTACCCCACCAGATAACAGAACCACACCCTTCCACACTCACTATCCCTCAGTCAGAGTTCATTAAATGTATCTACCTTGGATCTTTAAGATAATCGCCTGCCTATTACTCCTACTAGCTCCTGCACCTCACTCCAATCCTCCTCCCATAGGACCCATGGTTCCCTTAACCAAACTATCTCATTGTAGTGAAACTATTAGTGCCCCCTTCCAATTGCTTCCCAGTCTCTCTGGCCTAACACTAACCCTCACCACACCTTCCTACACTTATCTGCCCTACTAGCTCACCACATCAGATCCCTCCCCATCCCAGTGGTGGGAACCAAACCCCAACCCTACCCCCGCTTCCCCTCTATTAAACTCAGACTGCTTAAAATTGCAATTCTCTGGCACACACTCCTTCTGTTACTTCCATCTGGAAATATTCACCCAAACCCTGGCCCTCCCCCTTCCTCTAAGGAAAGGACGGACGGCCTCCAAATTAATTCTATAAATGTATGCAGCCTCCTAAAAAAGCATGACATTCTACAAGACTGGATGGTCCAGCACCAACCCAATATTCTGGCTGTGACCGAAACTTGGCTAACCCCTAAGACAGAAGACACCACTGTGACCATCGTGGGCTACTCCCTATTCAGAATTGACAGACTTGGGAAAAGCGAGGTGGCTGTGTTCTTTTTATAAGGGAGACGATACAAGCCATTCTTGTCCCATCTGCTCCGCTCCCCCATGGTGCTCAGGCACTCACAATTAAATTGTTAGTGGGCAACTCTGGTAAGTTGCTTCTTATCATGGCAGTTTACATTCTGCCCAGAAACTGAAAACTGGCCTTCAGTGCAGTAACCGATTACACAGCTCAGTTTCCCCCAAATGCAAACTCATTGCCCTAGGTGACTTCAGTGTCAATTGGCTATCGCCCACAGCAGCCCACTTTAAGGACAATATAGCAGCCTTGGACCTCACTCAAGTCATCCCATCCCTTATGAGACTTAATCATAAAATCAGCTCATCCACCCTTTTGGACCTAATCCTTACCAGCCGCCCCCAATGGATAGTGAAGGTAACTGTCCTTCCAGATGCCCTAAGTGACCCTTCTCCTGTGCTCTGCTGGTGGTCTGCCAAGGCACTAAAACCACCCGACAAACTAATCTATCTCTGATGTCTGAAAAAATGTTCCCTTAGCCTATTTACGGACCATCTTTTGAATTGTGATTGGTCCCCTATTGACACTGCATAGTCCATTGACAGTGCCTTGCTTACTTAATCTCCACTTTCAACACAACATGTGACCTCTTCGCCCCTGCCACAAAACAAACCATTAAAGGCCACATTACACCCTGGATCACCCACAACCTTCTGGATCTCATGCTACACAGGGATAATCTCTGGTGCAAAGCCTGTGAATCAGATCTCCTCCTCCATGACAGACAACGTTACAGGAAAGTTAGAAATAAATGTACTTGGGAACTCTGTAAAGCCAAGGCAGCCCACTATCAAGAGGCGCTCACATCCTCCTGGGGCTCAGGGCATAAGTTCTGAAATAACATCAAGGAGCTTAGTGGTAAATCATCCCCCCCCTTCTCAACTTGTCATCAATGATGCCCTCTCGCAGGACCCCAAGATTATAGCTAATGCCTTTAACTCTGCCTTTTCAGACCTTAGTAGCATGCTTCCCTCCAACTTCTTCAACCCCTCAATTGCGTGCACATTCACCTCTCCCCCCGAAACACCATCCTTCCACTTCAGGATCATCTCTGCCCGTGAGACCTGATCCTACCTAACTAGAGTGCTAGGCAAATCCTGGCATAGTGGTGACACCCTGGACCTTAAGTTCCTTCGCCTCACCCTTGACGCTGTCCTTGCCCCGCCTCACCAAAATATTCAACCTTTACCCTGTCTAGGCCAGTTTCCAACACTCTGGAAACAGGCTGTGATTACACCCATTCATAAAGGTGGTGACCGCACCTCCCTGGGCAATTACCGCTCAATCTCCATCCTTCCTCCCTTATCTAAGGCCCTTGAAAAAATAGCTGCTGACCAGCTAACTGAGTACCTGTCAAAATATAACCTACTCTCTCATGAACAGCATGGTTTTAGAAAGGACCACAGTACTACCTCTGCTCTGCTGGAATATACTTCATTTACTCACAAAGCTATTGATCACGGACACTTAGTTGGGGCAGTCTATATTGACCAAACTAAGGCGTTCGATACAGTTAATTATGCCCTCCTCCTCAAGGCCCTGCCATCACTTGTGCTTGCAGCAAGTTAAAATTAACTCTACCCTCTCCTTCATCCTGCCTGTTCTCTCCAGGGTCTCTCAGGGATCCATTTTAGGGCCACTCATCTTTAGTCTCTTCCTGAACACACTTCCTCAGCCTGTATAGGTTGCCTTCTTCTTTATGCGGATGATGTGGTTGTTTACAGTAGCCACCCAAATCCTCTCACTCTCCAAACTGGCCTACAGAGCTTCTTCTCTGAAGCAGAAGCCTGGTTCACTGAGCACAAACTCATGCTTAACTATAAAAAAAACAAGGCTATGATCTTCGCCCATCATCAAAACAAGCAAAAAGACTTTCCTCTTCGCATTCTTAACTATGAAACCGCCCTACTCGAGCTGGTAAAATCCTTTAAATATCTGGGTATCACCCTAGACTCCCATCCTACCTACCACGGTCATCTCCATCTTCTAACCAAGTCCATTAACTCAAGAATTGGCCTGCTGCACAGACACAAACATTGTATGCCTCCTGCAGCCCTCCGCCTGGCCGTGTCATCCTCAGTCCTTTCCCTGGTTGACTACGGTATTACTTTCTGTGGTGCAGCTGATAACACTGCTCTCAGTCGTATCAAGGTAGTGCTGAACAAAGCCTGCTGGCTAGTCTCTGGGTGTGATAGGTGGACCCACACTTGTGACTTCTACAATCTAACAAACTGGTTAAACTTTGAGGCTCGACTAAAATACAAAACCTGCCTTATAGCCAAGAAAATCTCAGCTGGTCTGTTCCCTATGGGGCTCTGTGGTTTAATCCAGCTTGCCCCTCAAGCTAGATCCACCAGAAGCTCTACAAAAGACCCACTCCTAATCCCTCACTGCAGGACATCCTTGGGGCAACGCGCATTCTACTATAGGGCTCCCTTCTGGATGAATGACCTACCTGTAGCTGTCTCCTCGAAATTGAAACTAGGCCCCTTCAACTCCATACTTAGAGAGCTACTCCTCTCCTTCTGTGTCTGCGATTGCTTATAACCTTCCTCCTCTCCCTCTGCTCTCCTAACTCCCCCTACTTTTTTCCCTACTAGCTTTCATGGACAAAGTCTTTTCCAGTGGCAACCCCCACCACCCCCTTCCTTCCTCCTCCATACCTTCTCCCCATCTCTAAAACACTGTGTCTGTATCTACCTCCTGAGTGGTTTCCCTCAACTCTAAAATAATAGGCTTTTACCTGCTCCTGAGTGTTCTCAGTTATATTGCTGTTCTATGTTACTTATTGTACTAACCTAATGTAATATGTGGTTTGTTGCTTATCTGCTTGTCGTGACTCAGGGTATAGTTGTCTACCCTCTGTATGTCTTGCACCCAGCTCTGTATCTCATGTATCCACTTGTTATTTTAATTTGTATTGTACAGTTAACTTGTATTTTGATGTGGAGCCTTTGCAAAGGAGTCTCTGTCTCAAAGGTTTGTAATTCTGAAATGTTCAATAAATAAATAAGTAAAAGTAATACTGCTTAAGAGTGCTTGTTCAAAGTTTTATTTCTCCCCCTTCCCTATTGTGCCTCCAGACCTGTAATGCTGCTGCTGTGTCCTTGGGGCTGGAGCATACAACGGGGAAACTGGCAGGAACTGCCAGAGTGGCTTTTACATTAGCGCCATAGTGCTGTCAAACAGCTGAGCTGGCAGATGCTAGTTTGCACATTTTAATGACCTCCTGCTCAAACCCTCCCACACAATACAGTGCAGGGTTCAGCAAATCACTGAGTGGGTGGTTTAACTCTGACTTGCTCCTCCAGTCCCTCGATGGATGTGTAACTTGTGGACTGGCAAGAGAACACCAAGGGACCCAGGACTGGACTGAGGACTGGTGGGAGGGCAAGACAGTGCCTGGGGAGGCAGAAAAGTAAGCCCCCACTGATGGGTAGGTTACACTTTTACCCGCCTAAACACATGGCATCCGTGCCAAGTTCATACTAGAGACCTGGCTCCATTAACATTAACCATGGTATTTCAACATGATAACATGCATAGTCTAACTAGACAATTGATTCCTGACTGACATAGGCAATCAATACATCCTAGTCTAGACAATTGCACCTATCTAAACAGTAACAAGGTCACATACAGTAGTCAAAGATCTTTCAGATTTATAGACTGCTGTCATTTATAACTCTAGAAGAACTGCAGTTATAGACAATACATTATTGACATCTTTGTTTTCAACCTCTCTTTCCACTTTTTCATGACTTTTTCCACTCTGGGCGGTTTGACTTTGGGGGGCACACCTTGGGAAGCCGGCCTCCAAAGCCTGCTCACTGGGTTTGGGTTTCTCTTTCTCTCTCCTGCCAGGGAAACTATTATCCTAGGCGATTTCAACCTCAACTGGTTGGATGCCCAAGAAACCGACTACTCAAACATGCTTAAGCAACATAATCTGTCATAAATCATCACCCTCCCCAACCAACTAAACCCTTGTACCTTTACTCACTCCCTAATTGACTGGGTGATTACCAATTGTGGTGACCGTGTTACACAAGCTGGCACACCATCCAACTCCCTAAGTGACCACTTCCCTACCTTTGCCATATGGTCCTCAAAGGCCTCTCGCCCCCTTCCAAATATCTTACCTTCCACAATTTTAACCACCCTGACACTTCCCTACTACTCGATGATCTAAGGGCTATTAACTGGCAGGGCCTATATGCTCTCACTGATGCATCACATGCGGTCACTCACTTCACAATCATTCTCTTGGACATCCAGGACTGCCACTTCCCTACCACTAATTGGAGAGTCAGAGGTGGCCGTACCCATTGGATCTCCAAAGAATTCCTCACCCTCATGAAAGAGAGGGACTGAAAGTGGTCTGCCCATAAGCTGACCCCTTCCCCTTTCCTATGGAATGAAAACCAACACCTGCAAAACCAATGTAAGACTTTGACCAGAACCCTAAAATGGAATTATTAAACCAACCTGCAGAGAGAAAGAGAGAGGGAGAGCTTTGGAAACCCCAGAAAATTCTGGGACTCCATTAACTCTCTTCTCACTCCTCACTCTGGCAGCAACAATATTCAACTTACTTCCCCTTCTGGCCTTTTGACGAACCCTGCCGAGGTAGACATGGCACTCAACAACAAATTCTCTGACTTGTTGGCCCTCCTCAGCAAACTTCCCTCGAGCAGTCCCTCTAGCCAATGGTCTTGTACTTCTCTCCACCTCCCCTCCCCTTCCTCCCACTCTGCCCATCCTCTACCTAGGCAGCCTTCTGACCAAGGGGCCTGCTCCACCCCCCTGTTCTCCATCTTACCCCCCATCTGGTACCTCTCTGTGGAGGGGTTGTGGGATAATAGATGGACCAGACACCGAACTTCAGGTTCAACACACAATCTCTGTGTGATGTTTATTTGGAATACAGAAAATAAGCTTCAACAATAGCATATTCCTTCTTCAGTACATCAGTTTTCAGTAACATACTATGTATGTCCTTTCTCTGCACTTAGCCAGCACCTACTGACACTGATCTCTGATCTAACTTAACAGTTGAGATGCAACCTCCACCCATATGCAGGCCCCATTTGCTTGGGTAGTGGGGGCCCCAAAAGAAAAGAAAACAAAACAAGCTATAGACAAATAACCTCTATGCAGAATCACTGAAAGAAAGGTTACGCCAAAGGGCACTGGCAACAAATCAAGTTTCAAAGAAATACAACAACATCATACATACTTCCATAATGCAAAGCAGCATGGGATATATGCAAATCATCATACCATTTAGACTTGTTCAGTTTACAGCAATTTACATGCATTTTAAACAGCACAACTAACTTAATTTCTGTAATAGTCACCTAGTACTTTCTACCATTATCAAAAACATCTAGTGCCATGGTATTTTCAACATTTACAGGTCTCATAAACATAAGGTATATACATCAAGGTATTTTATGACATAGTGCTATTACATACTAAATCCAACAACAATAACCACAACCTGTTTTACATACACTTGAAGGTCACCACAATAACCTCCCTGTACGAGGACCTGAGAGGGAAAAGGAGAAGATACCATAGCATAGTCAAGAAAGGGGAGGGGGTGCCCATAGGTGGCCAACCTTAGGACTAGAAATAGTAAAGGATAGATTAGGCTTAGAAATAGAAGAACTGTTGCAACAGATGTAAGAAAAGATTGGTCATCAAGAGTGACAGGGGCTCCCTGTCACACCCTCTTCACCCATCTTTCTATTTCAAGACCATCTCCTCCCAAGGCCACCCGTAAACTCCTTAGAGGTCTACCCAATTGGGGTAGTCCGGGCTCCGATGGCTTTTCCCCTGTTTTTCACAAACTCATCTCCTCATTGATTGCCAAACCTCTCTCCTTTATCTCCAGTCTTGCCCTGACTACCTCCTGCATGCCCCTCCTCTCGAAGTCTGCCAAGGTAGTTCCTATTTTCAAATCAGGGGACCCCTTCTTATCTGACAACTATCACCCTATATCCATCCTCTCCCATCTTAGTAAGCTCCTTGAATGGGTTGTTCATCAGCAGCTACTGTATCTGAGTATCCTGATGACTACAACACCTTATGCAACCAGTAGCATGGCTTCCGTAGGCTCCATAGCACCACTACTGGTTCAATACTACCAAAAGAAAGTATTGGTATTCTATTAGAGTGGTAAAAATCTGGAATGTGCTCCCGATAGAACTGGTGACTAGTGATAGTATGACTAGTTTTAAATTTCAATTAGATAAATATTTACTTACAAACAATATATTGGGTTATAAAAAATAGCTAAGTTCTGCAATCTACTATGGACAATGTCTAAATAAAGCTCTGATAAACCTATGATATTGCACTGGCTTTATTCTCCGATCACATCCTCATAAATATGGGCAAAAAACATGCCACAGGTGCAATTTTCATGGACCTATCTAAAGCCTTCGATCTTGATAACCACCCTCTAATTCTCTCCAAGTTACACTCTATTGGCTGTTCTGTGGGGGCCACAAACTTGTTTCAGAGCTATCTCTCTGATCGCTCCCAATCCATGTGCACCGGCTCTGCCATCTATCCTCCCCTGTCTGCCTCCTTCAGGGTACCCCAAGGCTCTATCCTGGGGCCCCCTGTTCTTTACAATATTTGTTGATACCCTCTCCTCCGACTGCCTATCCTGCAAGTCCCTCCTTTATGTGAATGACCTAGTTATCTTCCACAGTGACAAATCCCTTCCACATATATCCTCTGTTCTCATCCAGAACTATTGTGCCACCCAAAACTGATTCTCCTCCAATCTGATGCTGGTTAATGTCAAAATAACCAAGGCCATGTTATTTGGGTCTAAACCATACCTAGCAAGTATCCTGAAAGATAACTCCTCTCTCCAAATCCTCCCACCTATGGCCCCCCCCAATGTCATCCCATCTTTCAAATACCTGGGGGTCACACTCAATCCCACCCTCTCCTTCACTGACCATATAAATCTTGTAGTCCGTAGGATAAATCAGAAACTTGGAGCAGCATAATGTATCAAACCCTACTTGACTGCTGAGGCTTGCCTGGCCATAGTTAAAGATCCCATGGCACTTCTCGAAAAGAATAGGGGAATTTTTTATTATAAGTGGACTTCGTTACAATCCAATCAAATTACTAGATTTTGAAATATAGTCTTTAAATACCACAAGCAAAAAAATGAAGAAAAAAACATACAATGCATACCTCTGCATAATAGTAAAATAGAAATAAAATACATAATACATTTGATATCCAGCTTAATATTCTAGACCCTTCAGATTAATGTATTCCTCCTAATTTACCCATTTTGTACAATTCAACCATAAATGTTGGAATTTTTCCCAAGGGTATCTTTTCGTATCTGCATTCTGTATGCTCTGCAGAGAAAGGCATATATTACTTAAACATTCCTGATATGAGACATTTTTTGTTGTAAAACTAGCATACACCTTGACTGCCTCAAGAAATACCTGATTACTACCAAGGCTATATACATTGTATCTTTATGATACCTACTCAATTTATTTCCCTCTGGTCCATACATGATAACCTGATATGACAGGTCTTTTAACTCAGGTTCTTCCCAAGAGTGAGATAAGTTTAACCAAAAGGAAGAGGCATAAGGGCACTCCAGAAAAAGGTGTTGCTGGGTCTCTAATACCTGAGTGCAAGTTGCCCTGGGACAGTGTCTTTCAAATAACTGTTTATGTCTACTGTTCCCCTTTACCCCCAGCCTACCGTAATTGCCTAACCAAGTTGAATCCCAAGCATAGGCAGGAATCCTACTATTCCATAACTGTTTTAAAACATATGGCATTTTACATCTCTGACATCCTGGGAATTCTACCTCTGAGGTATGTTCAGCCTTTAACATGGCTGTGTATATAGCCTTTCTATCCATGGTGAATATGTGTGTAGGCGTGACTCCCCATTTTATAGTGTTTTTTATGCAGTCTTTCCCATAACCTGGGGTTTTTGAGGGAAGGGACCTTAATTTCTTATTCTCCCATGCTAGCAAGCAAGGAGAGAGCCACTCTTTAACTAAAGGCACCCAATATTTTGTATTAGGGCGCATGACAGGGCCAATGTTGTAAGCAGTAAACAAACTATAAAAGAAGGCAATGGGATGTATCATTCCCACTCCTCCTTCTTTAACTGGAAGATATGTGAACTCTCTTTTAATAGGGTTCATTCTTGAGCCCCAGAAAGCCTGAAAAAACACCCCATATAGACCTGTAATCATAGGCTGTGGGGGAGGAAAAACATAACTTAGGTACAGAAGCTGGGGGACCAATAGAGTTTTAATTAGTAAAACCCTCTTTTTCTTAGATAGCTGCTGTCCCTTCCGATTAGATTCTGCCATCTCTCCTGGTCCAAAATTAATACTCAAAATACTAAGTGGTTCTGCTGTCACTGTGATTCCTGCCCAAAAATTTATTGGTGGTACTGGGGTGCTACCCAGAATCACCCCCTTACTTTTACCCAGATTTATCTTGGAACCTGATATGTATGAAAATTGTGCCAAGACTACTGTCAGTGCCAACTCTGCTGAGTCTACAAGATCATTGGTGTAAGCTAGCATTTTAATCTGTAATGTGTCTGTACAGTAAGTGCTATCCCTATCAATTTATCCTGGGCCAAAACTAACCTAATAAATACATCTATACGAAAAACGTACAATAAAGGGCTAAGGGAGCAGCCTTGCTTCACCCCCCTACAGAATTTTACCTTTCTCCCAAACCAATCTTTAACATTGGGACATAAAAAAGATACCTTATACATACCCTGAATCCAGTTGACAAAAGTATCTGGAATACCAAACCCTCTCAAAGTGGAATATAAAAAACTGTGTGATAGCCTATCAAAGGCCTTCTCCTGATCCAGACTAAGGACATAGCCTGTCCTATTTTCCGTTTTGCCTTTATGGAATGTTTCTCTTAGTATAATTAAATTATCATGCTGTCTTCTACTTTCTAGTGCACATGTTTGAAAAGGGCTAACTAAGTATTGACCCACTTTCGAAAGTCTTGTCAACAATAATTTGCTCAAGATTTTCATGTCTGAATCTAACAGACTGAGTGGTCTCCAGTTACTGATTTCCTGATGAGACCCTTTTTTGTGGATCAATACTAACACTGCCTCCATCATGGACCCAGAGTATTGTGAAGTACTCAGTATGTGGGAATAAAGGATTACTAATGCAGGGGATAGTTCATCTATAAATGCTTTGTAGAATCCTGAACTAAGGCCATCAGATCCAGGGGCAGTATTTGAAGATAACAGTTTTATAGCAGACTTCGCCTCATCTAGTGTCACATCTGCTGTAAGCATCTTAGCATCTGTTTCAGTCCCCTTGGGTAAGTCTAATGAATCTAACATTTCTTGCACTTCAGGTTCTGGGGGAAGGGATCCAAAGGTGTGCATCACTTGGTCTTCCACCACTCTTAATAATTCTTGTGGAGTATTTACTAGTTCCCCTGAAGGGTTATTTAGTTCTGTTATTATCATTTTCTCTGTTCTATGCCTGTTTTCTTTATATGGGTCTATAGAACCTTTTGAAACGTGTCCCGAACCCAAGTTCTTGCTGAAGGGTCCTGGCCCTGTCATACTGCAAGGGCACCATTTGTTTATTTAGGTTGCTTACTTTCATACTAATGTCTTTGCCTGAAACTTCCATCTTGGAAATCACCCTCTGCAATTGATGTTGTAATTGTAGATATTTTAAATACTCTTTAGTGGTTTTAGCATGAGCTCGTCTCTGAAAAATTATTGCCAGGACTGCTTAGTATCTTCCCACTACTCCAAAATGTCTGTGTAACAAGCCACTACTGAGAGTCTAGCTGTCCACTCCCTCCGCCATGCCTGTTGTAGTGAGGGGTCAGCAAGAACTGACTCATTCAGCTTCCAATATGGTTTTTTTACACTGTGTGCTAGCTCCACATTTAGTTTTTATCTGGAGAACCATATGGTCTGTAAATTAACAAGGGGAAATAGTGGCTTCATGTATGGTTAATCTAGATGGTACAAATACAAAGTTAATTCTGGTCTTTAAAGGACCCCTATGATATGTGACCCTCCTTTGGTATGCAGCTTCCTATATGCATCCATTAACCCTGCGGTATGAATAATATTCTTTAATGTAATAGTGTCCGAGAACAATTTGTCAGTTTGTAAACCCCTATCTGTTTTCACCAAACCACAATTAAAATCACCAAACCAATACACTAGCCTGGATGTATGAAGGAGTGGTTGCACCTCTTTGAACAAAGAGTCTCTCTGGGCCTTTGTTTGGGGGGGGGGGTAGGTTGCTATAATCCGAATTCTGAGAAAACCATAGGAAACATCCAATAACAAGGCCCTCCCTGGGTGTATGTCCACCTATCTGGATACCCTTAACTGTGGATAAGTGAATAATATACCCACACCATCACATGCCTCGGTCCAGTAGACCAAAACGAAGGACCTAAGGACCACGCTCTTGAAACCTGCTGTAGTTCAAAATTTGTTTTAATTGTGTATCTAATACATAGACGATGTCACTGTGTAAACTCTGAAAGAACAACATTGTTCCTGAGTGTTTCCTTTCATTTTTTATACTATTAATATTAATAGTACTGATGGTAAGATGGTTCATCTATTGGTTGAAAAGAAAGGGGTAAATGGAGCATCACCTGGTCCAAAAAAGGGGATCTTAAGGGGTCTTAGATACTCTATGCTGCCTTGTTCTTTTTGCTATAGGGTCCTCTCCACCACCTTCTGTGTCTGTGTTAGAGGTAATGGAGGAGGAGTCTGATTCTTCACCCTCTGAATCTCTATATGTGCTTTCCATAGGAAGTGCAGCATATTTATTTCCTTTTTTCAGTGAGTTTTAGCAATTACTGCTTCTAGCCTGGTTTAGTTTAGACCTCTGAGCCCCTGTCCTTCCCTGCCTAGGCCTCTTGTTCTGTGTGACTACCTTAAATGTATTATCAGAATCCTCGGGGGGGGGGGGGAGGCATTGCCCTTTGTTCAGCACTTGCCATCTCCTGTAGATTTCCATTAGCAGAAAAAGGATTTTCCTGAGTTGATATAGGTTCTTGTACATCTCCCACCACTTCTTTTTGAGCTACCTGCAGTGCTTCTGCCTGTCGGAGAGAGGTCTGAGGAGATACTATTACAGATGTTTGTAAATCCTGTACTGCTACCCTTTTAGTCCACTGATGTTGTGCAACATTAATCAATCATTCTTGAGAAGGGCAGTCTTCCCTGTTGTGTGATGCCCACGGACATCTCCCATAGGACTGCCTTGTATGTGCACACAAATTACATTTAAATAAATTCAGACAGGCCGAGGAAGCATGTCCAAATCCTAAACAATGACTACAGTGTGGCGAGTCACAAGCTGAACTGAGGTGGGCTCTAGAGTTACATTTAAAGCAAGATCTTGGCTGCCCATTATAAAAAATGGAACCCCAGTCTCTGCCCCAGAAAAAGGAGCTAGGGAGATGTATAGGCCTAAAATCTGTTGAGTGCAATTTGACTCTTATTTGCGACCCACCATCCCATATTTGCTCACTATCTAAAGTGGGCATAGGTTTCCCCAAAATTTCACATTTCTGACATAGCCAGAATAAGATGTCTTCGACATGTACACCCTTATTATTGAACATCACTGTGATGGTTTTAATCAGTGGTTTGGTTAGGGCTATAGCACGGAAAGGGATCCAGACTGGGGTGTTCTTCAAGGTCTGATACTGTGACCAAAAGCATTCTAAGTTTGTTACACTCTTAAAACTTACATCATAATTCCCATTTTCTAGGCTGATAAGTACAAATATTTCAGAGGAAAAATACCTCACAGACGTTTTTAGCAAGTTTTTTGCAATGTACACTCTGTTTGGAGGTTGCTCAAGACCCCTTTTATATAGCAAGTGGACCACTTTGCACCAAGGGGCCTGCTCACCCTTGGTCGCAAACAGGTCCGATAACTTAAATATGGGGTTTGTATTTTCCTCAGGATTTACCTTTACATTCTTTCCCTGCCTAACCCCCTCAGAATCTACTATCCTGGGGGAACCTGTAATCTCCACATCATTCGTGACAACAGTTTCCAAAATAACATTATCAACAGTTAAATTAGGTGCTATAACATTTTTTAGAGTTACCCTGGGGTGTTAGAGACACATCGTTGGTGGCCACTTGAAGAATCGAATTCTGCAATAGGTCCTGAAAGGAAGGGTCTTGGGGATCAGGCGACCACTTCCCTGTTGAATTCTGCATCCATCCAGCCCCTTCTAGTGCCATTCTTGGGGACCATTCAATGGCTTCAAGTTCTTTTCCATTATTTCACCCCAATTTCTTTCCTTTGCTCTGTCCTTGAAAGAGTATGTCCACTCTGTATTAGCTGAAGGAATCCCCGGACCTTGCAGTGTCAGTGTGGTGTTCACCTGGGCCCGTTCCACTGACCCTGGTCCTACATAGATACATAGATACATAGACAGTGTCGGCAGATAAGGGCCTATGGCCCACCTAGTCTGCCCATTTGAGCTTGTAAGTTCAGTTTGTTTTCCTAGAAGTCTATTTCCCCTTACCCCCTGACCTCTAGAATTCCTTTATGTCTATCCCATGCATTCTTAAATCCCGTGATTGTTTCAGCCCCCACCACTTCCTCTGGCAGGGTGTTCCTTGTCCACCACCCGTTCAGTGAAGAAATTCTTTCTCATGTTTCCTCTGAATCGTCCTCCTCCAACTTCATCCCATGCCCTCTAGTCCTGGAAACATCTTTTTCGCTTAAAAATAGTGTTTTCCTGCACCCTGTTCCTCCCTGTGAGATACTTGTATGTCTCTATCATATCCCTCTCTCCTCCTCTCCTCCAGGAGTACATGTTCAGTTCCTTCAACCTGTCTTCATAGGATTTGTGATGCAACCCATGCACCATCTTTGTTGCCCTCCTCTGAACCTTCTCTACCCTGTCTATGTCCTTACGTAGGTATGGTCTCCAGAACTGTACACTGTACTCCAGGTGGGGCCTCACTAGTGTCTTGTATAGCGGAATTATGACCTCCCTTTTCCTGCTGGTGATGCCCCTGCCTATACATCCCAGCATCCTATTTGCTTTACCTGATGCCTTGTCACACTGTTTCCCTACCTTGAGGTCATCAGAGATGACACCCCAAGATCCCTTTCCTGCTTGGTGCATGCTATATCCTCACCCCCCAACTGATATATTGTGCCAGGGTTTTTGTGCCCCATATGCATTATCTTGCACTTCTTTGCATTGAATTTCAACTGCCAAACCCTTGACCATTCTTCAAGTTTCTGCAGGTCCCTTCTCATTCTGTCTACACCCTCTGGTGTGTCTACTCTGTTACAGAGCTTTGTGTCATCAGCGAACAGTGAAATAGACAATGTCCTAGACAATGTTTCTGCGGCTTCACAGTATTCGCAGACATTGATTTATTTTGAGGCTGTAGGCACACAGGAGGAATCCTGTCTTCACTTCCAGCCCCTATGCTTTCTACACGCATTGCTTCCCTAACCAGGATCCCCACTTGGTCAGTTCAGTACTATTCAGGGGATGAGTCATCGTAGTTGTTTTTAACTTTGACAGAGCTGTTGGACATACTGACAGCTGCTTGAGGGTTCTGCATTAAAGAGAGCGCTGCGTCTAGCTCTCTTAGTCATTTCAATTGCTTTTCTTTCTCTAATTTTAAAAACAAAAGTCTGTCCTGAATAAAAACTGCCTGCTCTTGCTCTTTATCAGCAAAAAAAAAGCAAGGCCCAACCCGCTCCTCTCCATTGGTTGCAATTTGCATTTCCAATCGTAAGATCCATGTTTTTCAACACGGTCATTTCTGCATCATCCAGTAGTTTTTCACATGGAACAATACTTTTCATAGCTTCTGCTTTAGGTGCTGTGGAGGAGTCTGTTTCAGCAATCTTTCTCACCTCCATCCTATCCGAAGCTTCCAACGGACTGGCCATAGCAAAGGCCAGCCTAGAGGTTCCCCCTGCTATTCAGGTAGAGGAATTTCCCCAGTGCCCTGGCCAAATTTCCCCCCATTCACTAAAAATACCACCAACAGCTTAATGTGGTTCAAGGTCAGTTGACATTCATCTGTATCCCCCTCTCCCGGGTCGTGCCTGAAAATAGGAAGAGTTTGTCTAGTGCATTTACCCAGTCTACAAAAAATGAATAAATAAAACGTGCTCCCAGTCCTGGACTACTGCTCACCCATTTATACATGCCTCTCTACTGTCCTTTGGGCCAGACTCTCAGCTGTTTACAACAGTGTCTGCCACTTTGCCTTGTCTGCCCCCTATTCCAATCACCACTGCAACCTAAACAGCTCTCTCGGCTAGCTCCCTTTGCAGGGCCGTTTTGATTTTACCCTTGGATACCTCATAGATACTATCATTCATAATAGCCCTGCTTCCCCCCTTTTTTCCCCTTAGCTAGCCCCGCATCACGCCCAGGAGTCTCGGTCCTCTGTTGTCCCACTGCTGGCGATTCCGAGAACCTCTACCAAAATGTGTGGAAATTATCTATTAGCAGTGGCTCCCTCACTTTGTAATACCCTTCCTACACCCCTCAAATCATCAAATATGCACCACACCTTCAAGCAGAACCTTAAATCCTGGCTCCTTGCTCATGACACCTACACTTGTTTCCATAGGTAGCGCCCACCCCCACCATGGCTTCTTGTTCTTTCCTGCTGAATATGTCTGCACTCTTTCTGTTTGTTGATGGGTCACTGGGTCTGTCCAGACTTATTATTGTGATCGTGGTGGTGGTGGGGGGGGTTGAGGTTTGTGGTTTCCTAGGTTTCTCTTGGGTTGTTGTTACTATTGCCCCCTTTTCTGTTTTTTTATAATTTCACAATTACTGTCAGTTTAGTTACTTGTTTTCTTGTACCATTTCACCTACTGGAATCAGCTATTATATATTGTTATGTTCCTATCACTGCATTGACCACTGAAGTACTACTATCTGCAATTGTTTATCTGTAATAATGTCTGCACATGTGACTTTTGGCCTGGGTTGTGCCTGTAAACGGTCGATTTGGACCAGTGCACTTACTCGGTTATCAAAGTCATAAATAAATAAAATAAATATATGCCCTTATGTATCATGTGCATGGGAAAGTCAGTGGGAGCCCCTTGAGAGTCATAGGTAAGCTTTAACAATGGCTTGATGGTTCTGTTAGAGTGGCGAGGTGGAACTGACATTTCTTCTTTGGTATCAGGGTTAGCCACTCCCTGCTCATTGACTAGCAATGAGGAATCCTCAGGCAAAGTTGTCACCACAACTTCCTCTGGCACTTCATTTGTTTCTGCTGTCTCTACAGGTTCACCACCTTCTTCTACTGGCCCTTTCTCGGATTCGGACCCTTCATCCAAGGGTACATCATCAGTTGCCTGTTCAAAGTCCACTATTGTTGTTGGAGGCTGTAAGGCAGGCATATCTGTCACATCACTAGTTTTTCAGGTGTCCCTTGAAACAGTCATGCAGGTTCAGGTGTGGGATAGTATGCTGTAGGATATGTTACCTCTCCCTCTGACTCAGAGTCTGAACTTTCTTGTTCAAGAATTTCAGATTGCTTTGCCCTTTGTTTAGCTTGAGGTCTGTGAGTGTCAGATCTTGTTACGGGAGGTTTAGGAGGTTCTGACTTGATCCATTATTAGTGACCATCTGTCCAATGGGCAGCGAGTGGTTGTGGTGTATAGTTCGGTAGTCACTTGTGTGTCCTTCTGGATGAATTTTATAAAAAGGCATGTCTTGCACTTTCTCAGTCACAACAAAGGGGGTGCTGTCACATCTGTCAGCAATTTTGTGCTTTCCAGGAATTCCTAAGTTTCTCATTAACACACGGTCTCCTGGCAGCAGCTCACGGGCCTTTACTCGTTTGTCATGTCTTTGTTTGTTAGCTCTGTTTCACTTGGCTTTGCATCTGTGACCAACTTGTATGCAGAATTTAATTGATCTTTTATCCTTAGTACATAATGCATGTAGGTCTCTGGCCTAGTTCCATTGGCAGAGACACTGAAACACAGATCTATGCGAGTCTAGCTTCCCAGCTCAACATTAGGTTGTAAGAAGAGAATCCGATAGCATAATGTTTGGTGCAGTTGTAGGCATGAACTAATGCACTTACTTGCTGACTTCATTTACTTTTATTTTCAAGATCTAAGGTACCCAGCATGTCTAGGGGTGCCTGATTGAACCTCTCTGGCTGTGGATCACCTTGCGGGTGGTAAGGGGTGGTATGAGACTTGCTGATTCTCCATAATGACAATAATTCTTTTACCAGATGACTTTCAAAGTCCTGCCCTTGATCTGAATATATTCTTTGGGCCCTCCATAATGCACAAAGAATTTCTCTACAAGAACTACAGTATAGCAAACATGGAGGCTTTTTGATCCTTCGTCGGATATGCCTGAGCCACTCTGGAAAAATGATCAGTGACTACCAAAATATTTGAAATGTTCTTGGAGTCAAGTTACAAGCTCAAAAAAGTCTAAGCACACTAGCTTCATGGGTGCACTTTTCACAAATGTGACCAGAGGGGTGGCCCTCTGAGGTAATGTTTTTCGCTGAACACACCTGCTGCAGGGTTTGCAGTATTGTTCCATGTCACTCCCCATATGTGGCCAATAGAAATGAGCACAAGCCAAATCCAATGTGCGCTTACTTCCCAAATGTCTCATATCATTGTGCAATGCACAGAGTACCACTTTCTTGAACTTTACTGGTAGCACAAATTGCAGATGAGGGGCCTCTTGTGAGTCTTGGATTTCTCTGTACAACAAATTGTCCTTAAGTTTAAGCTTTGGCCACTCTTGCAACAGCAATTTCACCTTTGTATCATTTGTAACTACTTGGGTGGCATTATCCCCTTTGTGCAGGGTGAAAACAATGTCTTTGATATTTGGATCTAGTCTTTGGTCCTTTTGCAAATCTTCGGGAGTCAGTTGTGGTATTGATTTTAAGTCCAAAACAGCTAAATTGTAATAGACAGTGGGGATATAATCACTTGGAGCACCAAGGCTGTCCACAAGATGACTGGCAGTTTCTGTGACTGGCTGCTCATCTGAGTCAAACATTTTGCTCAAGGCTTTTACAGTCTGTTCTGGAATGCATACACAAGCTTCTTTATCTGTATTGGATGCCACTGGGTGTTGAAAGAGTGCATCAACATCTGTATGATTCAGACCAGGCCTGTATTCCACACAATAGTCATAGGGGGACAATGCTGAAAGTCACCCGTGTCCAGCTGCATCAAGCTTTGCAGTAGTCTGTACATATGTCAAAGAATTATTATCAGTTTTGACTGTAATATATGCCCCATAAAGGGATTCATGGAACTGGTCCACAATGGCCCACTTGAGAATGATAAACTCTAACTTGTGTACTGGATACTATAACTCAGTACCATTCTAACGTCTACTTGCAAAAACAACTGGGCACAGATCTTTGGGATAGTTTTGGCAAAGGACTACCCCAAGACCACTGAAACTGGAGTTTGTATGCAGAACATAAGGCTTCTGGGGGGTCTTCATACGCCAACACTGGGGCATGAATAAAATGCTAAATTATTTCTTCAAAGGCCTCGTTACATTCAGCATTCCATCTCTGTCCAAAAAGTTCAGAAGGTTTAAAATACAATTTGGATTCAGCAGTAGTGGCAGATATGTGTTTGACTTTGCCTTTATTGGTGGGTGGATAGCCTTGTGTCAGGTTCAGCAGTGGCCTCACCACTGGTGTATAGTCTTTAACAAATTGTCTGTAATACCCACAGACACCTAAGAAGTGTTGTAAGTCTTTCAGGTTTGCAGGTTTTGCATAGAAACATAGAAGCTGTCAGCAGATAAGGACCTCTTGGCCCACTTAGTCTGCCCTACATTGCCTACCTACTGTGCCACTACAGACCCTACTTGATCTCTTGTCTTCTCCCACTTTGCCTTACTTCTAAGGTTCCCTTGTGTCTTTCCCATGCATGCTTGAATCCTGTTATTGTTTTAGCACCCACCACCTCTGCTGGGAGGTTGTTCCAGGCATCAACCACCCTCTTTGTGAAGAAATATTTCCTCATATCCCCTCTGAGCACCCCAGCTTCATACCATGACCCCTTGTCTTGGATCATCTCTTTCTATGGAAAATGCCGCCTTCCTTTATCTTATTAACAGCTGTGAAGTATTTGAACATTTCTATCATATCCCCCTTTCCCTCCTTTCCTCTGGAGAGTATATGTTTAGTTCCTTGAGTCTTTCCTCGTAGGGCTTTTGACACAAGCCCTGTACCATTTTGGCAGCCCTCCTTTGTACCACCTAAACCAAATCTTAATCCTTCCGGAGGTGGGTCTTCCAGAACCGGACACAGTATTCGAGGTGGTATCTTACCAGTGATCTATACAGGGGTACTACTACCTCCCTCTTTCTGCTGGTGATGCCTTTCCCAATGCACCTGAGCATCCTGCTAGCCTTCCCCACTGCCTTATCACACTGCTTTGCTATCTTTGCCAAAATAGTCAGTGCTTCAACTTTACTGGGATCGGTTTGGGTGCCTTGAGCAGACACAATGTGACCCATATATTTAACTGAGCTTTGGAAGAATTGGCACTTGCTGATGGAGAGTTTGAGCCCAAACTCTTCCAGTTGATCTAGAACCTTTAACAGTCTTGCCTCATGTTCTTCTAGGGTCTTCCTGAACACTATGATATCATCAAGGTAGACCAAACATTCTAAAAGATTCATGTCTCTGACAGTTCTTTCCATTAGGCTCTGGAAGGTTGCAGGGACACCAAATATACCTTGAGGCATTCTGAGGAATTCATATAAGATAAGAGGGCATATGAAAGCAGTTTTTTCCCCCTGTCTTATACAGCCATGGGTATTTGATAATAGCCACTTCTTAGGTCAAGCACAGAAAGCCATTTGCTTCCTTTAAGGCAATCCAAGGCATCTTGAATTCTGGGCATAGAATATTGATCTGGGATTGTCTGCTTATTAAGAATTTGATAGTCCACACACACAAGCACAGCTCCATTTTTCTTACGGACCACCACAATTGGCGAAGCATATGAACTTGGTGATTCTTGGATAATACTTGCAGCTAATAGTTCCTGCAACTGCCTTCTCACATCATCAATATGCGTGGGCACCAATCTGTGGGACCTGTCATGGAAAGGGCATTCATCATGAAGTCTGATGTGATGCTTTTCTCAGGCTGCACATCCCATTCATGAAGTGAAAACACTTTTGTCCTTTCGGCTAATTTCCTGCTAACACAGATCTTCCACATTTCTGGTATTGGTGAATCACCAAAATCAAAAAGTTCTGGGTCAATGCCAAACTGGGCACCACCTTTGGTTGGGGTGAGTTGCACTGCTGTAACTGCGTAGTACAATTGAGCCAAAGTACATCCTTTCCTGAGCACAGTATCTCTGTCTGTAATATTTTTCACCTGGCTGGTAACTCATTTAGCATAAGCATAGGCTCTCACTGGCAAACACTGGGCTTTACCAACAGACCTTCTGGCAGGCCATATTCCCCTGGAGCATCTAGCATCAGCATCTGGTTTTTGATGTCTTTCTTCAGGCACACCATGCCACTGATACTGCACTCAGCATTAGGTGGCAGTACAATTTCTTCAGTGTCACGACACCAAACTATACCCACAGAGTCATCTTGTGCTTCAGTAGTGGCCTGTGTCTGTCTCTGGTAGGCCTTCTGCCCAGGACATGCACACACAACACTTTTCCCTTCTGCTTGGCTTCCCTCTCCTGACAAAGCTGAGCCAGGTGACCAAACATGTGAACATTAGTGCTGATAAGTAGGGGCACTCCGTCATACATTCCTGACTTCAGACACACTAATGCCAAGTTTTCCACAGAGTCTCCCACCCCAGTTACATTGGAAGGGAATGCAATCCATACCTTCAGGTACCCCAGATACGGATAGGACTTGTAACTTAGCCCCCATGCATTCAGACCTTTCAAGGGCAGTAGCCTGTGATGAGACAGGTGTTGGTTGTACCAGTTTTTGAATATAATTGCCACTTGGGAACCACTGTCCAGAACAACTCGAACAGGCACTCCTTCAAAGGTGCCTGTAGTTTCAGTTGAAGGTCAGACAAGCTTGTCAAGGTCAGGAGGTGCAATTTCAGGTGCTTTGACTGAAGACTGCTTCAAATGGGGTGGAGCTGGGCTTAGCCAGGGCCCCAGGGTGCTCCTTTACTGGGCCCTGCTGAACTTTCCGTTTCTGGTACTTTTCTTTGAATAGTTTGTCTTTGACTCTTTGTGGGTCCTCCTGCAACCAACACTCTTTTTTTTCATATGTCCATCCTTCCCACAGTTGTAACAGAAAATGCCCTCTTGGTTCTACTTGGGTTGAGGTGATAAATCAGCGGGTGGTCTCCAGCCTTGGCGGTTTTGTTTCACAGGATATGCATTAGAGGCCCTAATAGGGGCTTTGGCAACTGCTTGTCCTTGCTCTGGCTCTCTTTCCCCCTGCCCAGCCTGGGGCTGTATACTGCATTTCTTAATTTCATTCACCATGCTACACAATTCATGATTTGAGTTTCAAGATCTGGAGCCACAGGTGGTGCCTGGGTCTGTGCTCCCGCATCCATGACAGAGAGATTCAGGGTAGCTGAAAGACCTGACTGGTTCTGGTGGGTATCTTGGCCTTTACTAAGAGCTACAGCGGTCTTATCAAATACATAGCCCTTGGGTAACTCCCTCCATTCTTGAGTCTCTGCTGCTGTTGTACTGCCAGTAACTTATGTAACAGCCTCTGTGGCAGGGTGAGGTCCCCATTGCTCCTTTTCCTCCACAGTCATTTGAACTTCTCTCATAAGTTCACTGTGAGATGGGGGATTGCCTCTCCTCCCAGCCAGGCATAATTTGAGAATCAACACAGTAGAATGGCAAGCAGCCTTGAGCACTTGTTCCAACCTCACTTGGTTAACATCTTGAGAGGTCATACCTCCCTTTCTAAACACTCCTTGCAAAATCCTTTCAATGCAGTTCAAAAAGACAGACAGAAGCTCTCCTTTTCATTGCCTGGAAGACCTGAATCTCCACATTAGGTCCTCACTTGACTCAGTACTCCCAAAACATCCTCTAAAGCAGTCAAAAACTGTTGGGCAGTAGCGTCAGGGTTCACAGACGTCAATAAATGGATGGTCTTTAGTGCAGGGTCTCACAGACTTTCTCCAAGCTGTTTTCTTTTCTCCACTTTGGAACATTGCCAGTCTTACACTAAAGAAGCAGCATAGTCCATCCATATCTCCAGATTATCCTCACCTGCTGGGGTGGGCTTTTCTCATGAGAACATTCTTAATCTATGATAAGAGTCTGAGGGAGGTGGTCCATAATTAGGTCTGGCCCGCTCACCCTGTGGATGTGCTCACCCTGTGGATGCATGCCCCCTGTGACATAAAGTGCTTTTTGAGCTTTCTCAATCAACTGGGTAAGTTTTTCCTTAAATCCCTCAGGCTTGGGTGAAGTCTCCATTTTGGGAGTCACACTAGCTTCTGTCACTATAGTCCATGCCACACTGGAACTTCTGGGGTCAGTACATCAGGCACTCTAGTAGTGACAACATTTCAGCATTCAGTTAGCATAGTTAATGTTTTTGTGGCAGAATCCATCACCTTGCTTTGAACAGCAACTTTGCCACAGCATTTGATCACCAACAGGGCTTCTTCTATTTTCTTCCTGTTTGTCCCGGGCGGGGGGACTCCCAAGTGCAGAATGGCTTTTTGGGGGCCAGCTCCTCACCCTCACACTAGTCGATTAGTCTAAGTGGGGCCTTGGTATCAATAACAGTTCAGGGTTTGGGGGCTACACATGGGGCTCAACTGGTAACAGGAGATCCCAGCATTGCCTCCAAGATGAACCAGGTTGCCGTGTATACTGTTGGTTGCAACCCCTGCCTTGCAGGCTCAGGGAAGGCTGAGGGGCCTGGGCTGTGCTCTGACAGAAAGGGGGGTCCTTTTCCCAAAAGAAATCAATTAGCGCAGTGCCTCCACCCAGAACTAAAATACAGTGGGCCAGATGTCTACCTGGCATAACCCCGGGATGCTGTGCCTACCCACCTCTCCTTGCAGTCACACCACACACAGAATACCAGTTTTTGTTGTGCTATTGTAAAACAAATGCAATTAACAGCAATCTCTAGGATTGGGGGCAATACAAGAATGGAGCAGAAGGTATGTGCCAAAGGCACGTCCCCTGTCCGTGTAGCTCCATGGCCCCGGACAGGCACAGGATGCATGATATTCACTACTGCATGCATCCCTGGGGCACCTGTATGTAGCCTTGCCCCCCTGGTGCAGGACTGCACAGGGCATCTGAGGGTGGAGTAGCAGACCCTGGTGGGTGGGCATCAAATTGGATGCCCAGCCTGGGTCCCAGCATGGATCCCCTGCTCCGTGGGAGCTGGTGAGTGCACAAGGGTTCGGGTCCAGGTGCATACATACACACAGGCACCCAGGCAATGGGCCATCTCTGCCCAGTTGTCAGGGGTCTCTCCCTGTGGCCTGCACCCAAAGTGCACATAAGCGCCCCTCTCTGAATGGCCGCCCTGTCCTGGAATCAAGAAATATAAACCCCCCCAACACAACGTACCCCCACCGGTCCTGGCATGAAGGGGTATGCACCCCTCAGCAGAATCATCCCCCACCATTCTAGGCATCATGGAGACCTCCCCCAGCAGAGTTTTGACCCCAGTAAGCAAGACAGTCATACCCTCCACCCCAACCATAGCACTGTCCTGGTGGCCCTCTTCCTTTATTGCTCAGCATGTTCCCCCCACCCACGATCAAGGGCCCCGGCCCCCTCATTGGTGGACAGTGTCACCCCTGCCCTGTGCACTGATAACACCACCCTCTCCCCTGTACCTGCATGTCTGTGTCTCCACTATTGACGGTAAGTGGCACATCATGTCACAAACCACCTCTGCCGACGGCCGTTCAACTGATTCTGGGAGCACCTGACATCGGAAGACCAGCTGATAGATGGGCAACCATAGAAAAGCTGAATTTTGGTCTGAGGGGAACAAGAACAAGTCGATGTCCAGAGCCT
This sequence comes from Neoceratodus forsteri, assembly GCA_016271365.2. Classification (NCBI taxonomy): domain Eukaryota; kingdom Metazoa; phylum Chordata; order Ceratodontiformes; family Ceratodontidae; genus Neoceratodus; species Neoceratodus forsteri. The sequence continues at coordinate 958,492,600 of CM057449.1, read as the reverse complement.
CTGCCATGCAGTCAGACCCAGGCTGAGATGCAGTCAGATTAGAGGAAGATAGACAGGAGACACTCCAAAGTCTAGGAGTCAAAATCAGTAAACTCATCTCCACAGTGTCCAGTTTGGCTGAAATATTTAATACTTTGACTAGTAGGGTATTTACACTAGAAATTGACTTACACCTTTGTTAAAACTGAAACTGTGGAGGGGAAGGAAAGGTCTGAGGTGGACCTGGGCGCTACAGATAACTTTGTCAAGGAAAATGTTCATCTAAGGTTCAGCTGAAGCTGTTTGAAAATCAGCATCAGTTGGCTGGTGGTGGGCCAAGGGGGTGTGCGGCAGGATATGTTGCTTGCCGTCAATAGCCATGGCACTGACATGCAGGTACAGGGGAGGAGGTGATGTTGTTGGTGCTGCAGTGGAGGGGGAGTGACATTGTCCACCAATGGGGGTGTCGGGGCCCACAATTAGAGGTGGGTAGCAAACATACCAAGCGGTAAGGGACGGGGTCACCAGGACGGTGCTATGGTTGGAGTGGGGGCCTCACTGCCTTGCTTACCAGGGCCAGGGCTCTACTGGTGGGGGGATATCTGTGATGCCTGGACCGGCAGGGGCTCATTGTGAGGTGGTGGTGGTGGTGGGGGTGAATACCACTTCATGCCGGGACCAGCAGGGGCTTATTGTGTTGGTGGGGTGAATACCACATCATGTCGGGACCGGTGGGGCTCATTGTGTTGGGGGGTGAATACCACATCTTGCCAGTGCCCCCTCCAGCTTGACACTGTGACAGCTACACTTGAAAAAAGATCATTACAGCGACAGTCGCTATAATGGTCCAATTTCGAGTATAGTCATTCCCCAGTGTTCTGCCCCCTCTCCCGAACAAGTCCGACCTGGAGTTGCCAACCTTAAAGTCTGGGGGCATGGGGGGTGTTGGGGGTGCAGCCCCCCACAGAGAACACTCGTCATTCTGATGGCACAATACCTGTGTTGGTATTGTGCCGTCGATATGTGGGAGGTTGGCATTTTCACTGTCGACCTCTCTTGGTGCTTCCTATCTTGCGGGGACCTGCAGGGGCTCATTGTGTTGGGGGGGGTCAATACCACTTCATGCCAGGATTGGCTAGGACTCTTTGTTTGAGCAAGTCTAGCCATGTATCGTGGTTATGGCAGGGTTCCCCCCACCATAACCTGTACCCGCCTATGTCCCTCTGTGCTCAGCACAATGTGCCATTGTGCAAAGCGTATAGTGTGGGCACACTCCATCCCTCCTCCTGGACTGCCCTGGCTCAGAGCTTCCTGCGTGGCTGGGTATGTGGGTACACATTTGGCCAGTGCATCTGTGGTGAATGCCACCGGGGATCCATGGGACCCCTGCTGCACAGCATTCACATGTATCTATGCCTACGCGCCTGGTTTTTGCGGCTCTTAGGTATAGTGCTGGGGGCCCAATATGCTCATGGAAAGTGTTAAAAAGGTTAACCAATAATTTATTTACAAATGGGGATAGCAGCAGGGTAGGGAACATGGGCAGAAGAAAAACAATCAAGGCAAATATTAGATAACCCAGCAAAGCAATGGCTATAGCAGTAACACTGGCAGTAACCATTAGCATTAACAAAGGTGCCCACTCCCACCAGCATAAACAATAGAGTACTGTCCCACACCCACTGGTATTAGATCCCCCCCCATCAGTCCAACTGGGAGCTCCCACTATGAGGTCTGGGTATCCAGGTAGTGACATGGTGTGGGCCTGATATGGTGCAGCTGGTTGGCCAGCACTGGCGCTCTTTAATAACAAATTAAATTGAAACCCATTTTGGATTGTGGCAACAGCTAGTTGGTGAAACATGACAACTTTTGACCCTGTTGGCCCAAACAAGGTAACTTGATGGCAACTATGTACAATCTCCCTAGGCGCAGGACAAGCCCTGGTTTTTATTCACAGTTCTGGAAGACAGTCTCTAGGCTTAGTTGGCTAAAAATTTCAGACAGTGACTCTGGGGTGCATTGAACCAGTAGAAGCTTGACTGGCTGGAATGAATGGTAGCCTCTTGCAGCTTGGACCTCTCTGCATCTCTTGCAGCTCTAAACAGGCTGGATACCTCTCAGCTTCTCTAGCAGCTTTAAACAAATTGGATCAGTCCCAAGGACCAGGGCAACACACCTCACCCACTTGTCAAGGCATGCAGCCCTCAGGGTGAGTGAAAGGGAAAGGGGAACTTTTTTAACCAGGGAAGGTGCAGTAAGTCAGAACTTGTTTCCAGGTGTGATCTGGGAACACAAGAAAGTTAAGGGACGTGCTCACGGTCACACAGTATGCAAGTGGGGTCCGATGGGATTCAAACCCAGTTCTGCAGGTTTGCAGCTCAGTTCCTTTAACCACTACACTATACTGCCTCCTTTATGGTGGGGTGAGAGGTTGTGCCTAGCTGTGACACTACCCGGTTGATTCCCTGGACTGTCCCCTGGCAGTGGCTCTTCTCTGGAGACCTCAGGAACAGTCTTTGCCGTACTCTGCAGGCTAGCAGCAGTGGGTCTGTGATACAACACCCAGTTTACTCAGGGTCTGAAGCAGATTTGAGTCTTTCAGCAGGCTGACCCAAATCAGGCTGGAAACCAGGCAGCTCTACACACTTTTCTCTGTCCCTCCAGATGATGGAGACTGACAGAGTCACTCTCTGACAACTGGTTAAAGTAACCTCAGGTAGTCTTCTCTCCGATCAGGAGACACAGTTACAAACCCTTCTCATGGACAAATAGGGGTGCTGTGTGCCTATACAAGGGACAATAATTTTAACATGAGTAGTACTTGGGTCCATATATGGTCCCAACAGTGATACCCCTTCCTTCTTTGTTCAATTCTTCTCCCTCCTAGCTTCTCTGGTGGGATCTAATATTATAATAGGCAAGGACTTGAAAATGGTCTACTCTTCTAATGTAGATAGATCTGAGGCTCGCATCATGGGTCTTTCACTGGCGCAGCATGCTTTACATGAAGTAGCAACTTATTTGGGTCAGATAGATCTCTGGCATCTATTTCATCCTAATGAGAGGCACTACACCTTTCACTCTCAGGTACACCATACCTCTTTTCATATTGATTTTTTCTTGATTGGTCAGGAATTTCTTCAGGGACTACTGCCAGCTCAAATACATGACACCATCATTTCAGATCATGCGCCTGTAGCAATAGACCATACCCTGGAAAAGAGTTCTATGTGATAACGGTGATCGTGGAATAGCAATTGCCGTTTGGATGAGTGTACATCGCTGAAAATGAATTTCAGCTATGCACACTTGTGGTGAATGGCAAAAGGGTGCCTGAGATCTATGGATTCATTTTTAATGCGGGGGCTTCGCCCCCCCACACCCCCTACAAAAAAGGATTCTCCATGCAAGGGGGGTGCATGTTGGGGGGGTGAAATACTTAAAAAAAAAATCATGCCGCTCAGCACGAGTCTGGTGCAACAAACTACTTTCTGATTCTTTTTCTCTGTGTCCGGGAACCTGCAAAGGGTTGTCCCCTTTGCCCCCTCACTTTTCAATCTTTATCTCAAACCTCTCTTATGTAGTCTCCAAACTAACTTAGGGTATGCGGGCATCCTTTTAGCAGGCAAGCGGTGTCTATTATCAGTATATGCTGATGATATTCTCCTGCATCTTGAGAATCCAGTTCACACCTTATCATTGATTTTGTCTGAGCTACATTGCTTCTCAGCTCTTTCTGCCTATAAGCTTAATATCAATAAAACTAAACTTATACCTTTGAATGGTTTAGTTCTTAAGCATGACTTTCAAAATCTTGGAATTTCTTGGGAACCCAAGTTCTTGCGGTAATTGAGAATTCTACTTGCTAGTTCTCTTCCGTTGACAATCAAAGAGAACTTTACTCGCCTATTTTACCACTTTAGGTGCAATTTGGATAGATGGTCCTCTCTCCCTCTGTCCCTATGGGGCAGAGTTCATGTTCTCAAAGTGAATGTGCAGCCTCCTTTGCTTTACCCATTGGAATGTTAAACATTTTCTTGTCCAAGTCCTAGTTTTCTCAACTATAGTCACTCTTAAACTCTTTCCTTTGAAAAGGTGAAACGGCCCAACGATCTTCCTTTAAGTTGACGGCTCTGAAATTGAATGGAGGCTTATCTCTTCCCAATTTATTTCTTCATTATTGCATGTTACTAGCACATAAGTTTCTTTTGTGGGGCTCGTCTACAGATTCTTCTCTAGGACTGGGGCATTTCCCACAATGGCTTGAGATTGTAACGTCCTTGCTTAAAGTTCTAGCACTTCCCAGTCTTCTCTATGTGAAATTGGGTCAGCTTCCTGTCACTTTACATCCTACTCCCTTAGGGTGGTCAATTGAAGCTAAAATGCAGATGGAGCATTACTTTCAATGGGATTAGTTTCGGGTACCATCTCAACCCATATTTTGAAATCTGAATATTAAGATAGCAGGTAAACCTGTTTCATCCTCTTTCCTTCTGCAACTGAAGGGAACAGAAATATCACACTGGATTGAGGGGGATAAAGTGCTCCCCTTTGAGGTAATATGACAGAATATAACTGCCTCTGCACTGTTAATTAATTAGTATCTGCTGTTACCAGTCATATTTCAGTGTGCTGTCTACTTATTCTGCTGGGCTTTATTGGCCTTGCTCATATTTATGTACTCATATATTGCCTACTACTATCTGTATTAATTTACCAGTTATTTACTCTGAGCTGCCTTATTTTGTTTGCCAGCAACTGTATGCATTAATTTCACCTGATATTTACTCTGATTACTGATATTTACTATACTGCTTATTCTGTATGTCTCCCTGTCCACCTCCCCCAGGATGCATCTGGAATCGAGCAGTAGACTGCTTGGTATGCCTTCCTGGTAAAACTTTTAAATAAATAAATAAATAATAAATAAACTTTCTACCGCCTCTTACTTTAAGTACCTGCAGCTCTCCTGGGCAGTTTTCATGGTGCTTAGTCACAGGCCTTGGCACCTCTCAGATGGCTCAGTGGTTAACACTCTCTCTATGTTAGTTGTCCATCCCTGCTGATGTACTGTACTTATATGGCAGAAAATATGGAGGAACAAACATTTATTTGTATGTGAAGTGGGACCAGCTTCAGCTGGTTCAATTTCAAATTCTGCACAATCTATTATTCTCCCTATAAATTATTTCAGATGGGGAAACTTTTGACCTCTTTTTACACCAGATGCCAACAGATGAAAGGCAATTTAAAGCACATCTTGTGGGACTGTATAAAAGCTGTCCCTTTCTGGTCTGCTGTTAGGGCAAGATGTGCCAGCAGTGGGCTTCGATAGGTGGGTGCTACTCTCCCATTGAGCTCCAGGCTCTCTGCCCCTTCAAGTGCCCCCCACTACCAGTCAAGGTTTATAGGTGCTGTCACACCTTGGGTATAGCGTGGGGCTTTGGGAGAGACCAGTGATCTTGGCAGGGAGTGGAATGGAGCAATGGTGGAATTTGTAAAGTCAAGGAGATGCCCTGGGACAAAATGGGTCCAGAAAAGGGTTCCACACTGCCTGGTGTCCATACCCAAGGGCTCCACTTTTTGTGAGCAGATAGCGTGGCCAACATCAACGGCTCATCCAACCCTGGTGGTGTTATGCAATGCTAAGTCAATTAGAAACAAGACAGCACTAGTTGCTGATATTGTTGGGTCATCTGACCAGGCTTGCAACACCGAAACCTGGCTGGACAAGAATGCTGGTCCCATTTTTGAGTCGGCAGTTCCAGCCGGGTATTCGGTGATACACTGCCCAAGGTTGGATCATAAAGGCAGGGGGAGGAGGTAGCCATCTGTTTCAAGATGGAACTGGGCCTTGTGGATGTGCCAGTTGGGATCACTAGATCCTTCAAATGTATCATGGGTGCAGGTTTGGGCTATAGGATACTTCTCGTCTACTGTCCACCCAGGGGTGAGAAAGATTTCCTACAGGAAGTCGCATACTTCATCTTCTATATGGTATTGGAGTCCCCCAGATGGTTGGTGCTGGAGGACTTCAATGCCTGGGTCGATGATGAACTAACACATTTTGGCCAAGAATTCCTCCAACTGATGCTTTCATTGGGCTTTACACAGGTGATTACCTCTGTGACCCACATACATGGCCATTCATTGGATCTAGTGTTCCTGCTGGGGATGGAGATCTCTGAAATAGTGGTGGAACCTATTGGATGGTCTGATCACCACACCACGGGGTTCAGATTTGGGGCCCCACCCTGACAGACCTGCCCTACGAAGATGGTCAGGTACTGCACTTTGGGGGGCTTGACCCCTGATGGTCTCATGACGGTCCTTGATCTAGTGGGTTGCTTGAGTGTCAGCATGGATCCAGGGGATCTTCTACTAGCCTATAATAAGGTGGTGGGGGCTGCTCTGGATTCCATTGCTCCTGTCCGGGTTCGGCCTCTCACCTTTTGCCCTCGGTCCCCTTGGTTTGATGGGTCCTTGAGGGAGTTGAGGAGAGTGGGGAGAAGGTTGGAGCATTGCTGGCAGAAATCAGGCCTGTATGAGGACAAACTTAGACTGGTATCCCACTATAGGGATTATCAATCTGCAGTCTCTCATAAAAAGGCAGAATTCCTGTCCAGGGAGATTGCAGCTGCAAGAAATCGACTGGCTCAGCTTTTCCGTACTGTAGACAGGTTGTGCAATCCAACCTGTCTCCAGAATCGGGAAGCTTTTTTACAGAAGAAGTGTAATGAGTTTGCTTGACTCTTTGCAGATAAGGTTGCCAACATCAGATCTGAGATCCACACAGCTTGCTCAAATGGGCAGAGTAGAGATTGGTGAGAGGCTGCAAGCACCCGGTTTGTCAGAACAGATTTTAGCCAGCCGGCGATTGAGAAAGTCATGAAGATGATCCAGGATTTGTGACTGACTTACTGTAGTTTGGACCCTGGTCTGACATGCCTCCTGAGGGGGTGCATGGAGGTAATGGGACTGGTCCTTGTTGAGATTTTTAGGTGTTTGTTAGAGACCGGGGTGTTTCCAGACACCCTGAAGGAGGTGGTGGTTCACCCCCTCCTCAAAAAACCTTTTCTTGACCCTGACAGTCTCGCAAACTACAGGCCTGTCTCTAACCTTCCTTTATGGGTAAGGTTAGTGAGAAGGCAGTCGCGTTGCAGCTCAAGGAGCATCTGACCACCCATGACATCTATGATCTTCTCCAGTCTGGTTTCAGGAAGAGGCATAGTACTGAGACCACGTTAGTTCAGGTACTTAATGATCTCCTGACAGCGAGAGATCGGAGGAGTCATTCCATCTTGGTCCTTGATCTCTCTATGGCATTTGACACCGTGAACCACGGGATGTTGCTAGAGCGCCTGCGGTTGTTCTGTGAATTGTCTGGTACAGTCCTCAGATGGTTTCACTCTTTCCTCACTGGTAGGATGCAGAGAAGTTGAGTTGGGAGTGTTCTCCTGTGCTCCTTTCTCCCTGCCACATGGTGTACCGGAGGGCTCTGTGCTTTCCCCCATGTTATTTGCAGTGTATATGCTGCTGTTGGGGGACATTATTAGGTAGTATGGTCTTAGTTTTCACTGTTAAGCAGATGATACTCGACTGTACCTATCCTTTGTGCCTGGGCAAAACGATGCTGTTTCGGTCTTTAACAACTGCCCCTCTGAGATTCAGGACTGGATGAGTGCAAGTTGGTTGAGACTGAATCTGGATAAGACTGAGGTGTTGGTTGTGGACCCAGGTCATTGGGTAGAGAGGCTGCTGGCTTGGGAGCCATCTGGATTATGGCTGGATGGCAACCGGCTGATGGCCTCTGAGTGAGTGCAGAATCTGGGTGTTATTCTTGATAGTGATCTGACGCTTAAGTCCCAGGTGTCGGCTGTTGTCAAGACCTCATTTTGCCATCTGAGGAATATCGCCCAGATAAAGCACCTGGTCCCATCTGATGACCTTCTGACACTGGTCCACGCCTTTGTGACCATGCGCCTTGATTACTGCAATGACCTATACCTAGAGCAATCAGGGGTGGGTCTTCACCACCTACAGCTGGTGCAGAATGCAGCTACTAGGTTGCTGACTGGCTTATCAAGATCTCGCCATGTCACACCTGTGTTCTGTGAACTGCACTTGCAGCAAGTGTGGTGGAGGATCACCTTCAAGGTTGGATTATTGACCTATAAGGCCCTACATGGACAGGGACCATAATAGTTACAAGATCTCCTTTGTCCTTACGCCACCTTCGTCCTCTATGCTCCACTGATGAGGGATTGCTGGAGATTCCCAAGGTCTGTTTGACAACTTCAGGTACTAGATCCTTTGCCTTTGTAAGCCTGAGCTTGTGGAATTCTCTACCTCATCGGGTTAGGGAGGGCCCATCTGTTGAGGCCTTTAAATTTGCCTTAAAAACTTATTTATTTGAACTGGCATTTTAAGATATTTTATCCTGCTGTTTATATATGTTTTTAAAATGTTATGCTGTGAAATGGATGTTCATGATTTTATGATTTCTTTTCTGTAAAACGCTATGATCCTGTGGGAATAGTGCTCTATAAATAAATTTTGCTTTGTTTTGCTAGGGATTCCCTGAATATGTTGTTGGGACTGCAGGAGCTATTTCTGCCTAGTATCTGTCTTGCTGGCCATTTTCCGCAAGGTGTTATTTCCATCTGAAAGGCCCTATGGCACTCATATCAGTTTGGGCTAAACTTGTGATTTTGAGACATTGGCTGGATGATACGATCCCATCCATTAGAAAGTGGTGAGAAATTATGGCTGCTCTGATGCTAGAAAAACATATTGCTAGTCATAGGAAGAGGATTCATTTTTTCCGTAACAGATGGGAATCACTCTTCACCCTTTTTATCTATTAGCTGTGTGAGCTGGGACTTCTTGAAGTAGGCCTTTCTCTTGTGTAGTCTCATCACCATCCTCATTTTCTCTTCTTTTTTTTTCTCTCATCCCCTTCCTTATTACTCTTATTTACTCTGCTTGTGCGGTGCCTTGTGAGGTTGGATGGGATTTTGGGGGCTGCTGTGCTGCAGGGGTAGGTTGGGTCAGCAGGGGGGAGGGAGATCTTTTGCCTTCATTTTGTACATTACATTTACTGTACCTGTTGCTGTGATAGTTTTGTCTGGTTAGTATTTGTTGGTTAATTGTAGTATGTGTTTTGTGATGTATTCGTGTTTTTTTTTTAATCTCTAATAAAGCATATTAAATAAAAAAAATCCTCATAGCTTGAGGGCTTCTTGCAAACTGACTAGAACTGAATACTCCCCTGGGGTCTGAGGAAAAAACAAGGCAGCATCTGATTAGTTGATAAAGCTGTTTGTCTGCAAAATTAATATGGATTAAGTCTACTTGGCTCCTGATTGGCTGAAGAGGCATCAAAAGCACTGTCCTCACCTCCTACCCAGGAGCCATTGCAGCAGTTCTCTGGGCTCCATGATCCCTGATTGGTGGAGGTAGGGGTCAAAGGTGGCAAATATGGCATCTAAAGTCCTCCGTAAACAAGGTCCCCAATTTAAGTTCTTTTTGCAGGGCTTCTGTATAATTTAAATAAATAAATGCCCCATAGTTCATTAGCTGCCCCTGTGCCCTATTGTCCAGTGGCAGCGTGGACACAAACAGGGTCTTCCTCTGCCTGTCATGAGTGAATAGCGCTGACCCCCCAGGCAACAGGCAGAGCTATATCAATCAATCAATCAATCAATCAATCAGTCAATTAATAATCTTTATTTTGCCAAGCTAAACACCATTGAGATGAACTCATTCGAAAGGTGGACCTGGACATAATACAAAAGAAACAGTGTAACATTGTAGTAAAGTACATAACTGGGAAGATAAACAAATAAATGATTAGAATACAATGAGATTGGAGACACAATTAATACGATATAATAATATATAAATATTCAATGCAGCCTTGGCTGCTCTTAAAGACATAGCACTTCCTTTAAGTAACTGCATTCCACCTCCCCTAGTGTGCCTCTGAACCCCTAATGCTGCTGCTTTGTCCTTGGGGACAGAGTACATAATGGGAAACTGACAGGAACTGCCAGAGCGGCTTTTACACTTAGTACCATAGCACTGTCAAACAGCCTAGCTAGCATATGCCAGCTCACACATTCTAGCAGTTTCCTGCTTGAACGCTTGCACACTTTATAGTGCAGCACTCAGTGAACAGCTGAGCAGGCAGTTTTACTCTCACTTGCTCCTCTGGTCATCCAACAGGATTTGCAACACAAGGGTCATCAGAAGCACACCAAGGGACCCAGGACTGGACTGAGGACTGGTGGTAGGGCAAGACATCAGCTGAGGAGATGGCAAGGTAAGTTCCACCCATAGGAGAGGTTACACTTAGGAATGGAAAAATGCAAAGCGAGGTTATGCATGTTCATCTTGTGCAGTCATTCGATCTCCTCCAGCATTTTTCCAACTTTCCTTCCCAAGGTAAGAGTTCTGTGTTTTGAAACCATTGGAAAGCAGAGAGCAGAGAGAAGTGAGACGTGTACAGCAAAACTGAGGGTGGCAGGGAAGCAAACAACAAAGCTTTTAAGAACAGAGCAGTCAGCTGTGTGCTGTGTGCTATGGGTGGTTGCCTAATTAAGTTATTGACCAACTGGGAAACTGCTGACAACCTGACAGCCTGCTAGTGGATGTGTAAACAACTCACTAATGACAGAAAATAGCCTCGGTCTGCGCGTGATATGTCTGCTATAGGCAGAATGCAAGGTCTACTATAAGCACAACAAATACAATGCAAAGAATAGGAAACGGCTTTTGGCAAATGCTTACTGTCCATTGTAAATGTTTGTCTGGTATGCGGGTGTCCACTATAAGTGTGATTCACTGTATTCCCTTTGTGTGCTTTTTGAAAACCATGTGGGTGGGCTTACTGAGAGCTGAAGAAGAGCCATTAACTGTGCCGCTCTTGATGACTAGTTGATAGCAGCTGCAGTAATGAGCTCACAATCTGTGTGGACTAGTTCAGCGAACAGAGCTCGTTACCGCAGCTGTGAAAAATAAAAATCACATTCTAGAAGGTGAATTATTTGTTTGGTCCATTAAATATAGCATTTTAACACCACCATGGAAAAGGAATAATCGTGTACTATATTACATTGCCATCATTTTATGGAACCATGTGATGTAATGGAGGAACATGCTGTGCTTAACTACATGTAGTCAAGCACAGTTGTTCCTCCATGACATCACAAGATTCCATAAGATGGTGGTGGTGTAGTATGATTGTTTGGTAGACTTAGTCAACTATATATTTGATTGCTTCCAGCTACATGTAAGCCCAATAGCTTGTTTAAAGTAACTTTTTATGGGCTTTCACACTATGTAGTCCACAGTACATGAATGTTCCCTTTTTACTTTCTCTTCTCTGGCTACTCATCTACACATGATGCCATAATCTAGTGCTTGTGACTGGAGGTGAGCAAGCCAGTAATATTTCACACAGAGCCAAGCCAGAGCTGAGTCAAGGGTGAGGCTTGACTCTGTAATTCAAAACACAAGCCAAGCCATAGCTGCTGTTGGATGTTTTCTACGATAATGACAGTGTCCCTTATAAGTTGCATGACAGGAGTTAAAGGTTACCACCAGTGTACTCACTTCTCACATTGACAAAAAATGCTTGCCTTGATCATAACTGGCTTGGCTTGTCCTGGGCTCACAATTGCTCATAGAGGTCAACCCAAGCCAGGCACTGGCCACAAGCCAGGGATGAGCTTGCTTTGGTTTGCCCATCTCTACTTGTGACCTCATAATTATCTTTTCAGCAACAGATTGTGATGGGACAAGCAGGGGGTGGTGATGTCAGGGGTAGACAAGTAACCAGAGCACATGAAAGTCCAAGGGACAGGGATCTCATTTTTAAGTTAATGCCCATGGTTACTAAGAAATATGGGAAGTTACATACTGGAATTGGAGTGCATGAAATGTAAGCTGAAAAGCTGAGAGATTATGGGCTGGATTTTCAACCACTCATGGCACAATTCAGCCGCACCTGTTGTATTTATAGAGAATACTAGATGGGTAACCATGCAGAGCCAGTGTGTTCTGCCACAGAGGGGTCTGATTCCCTGTTGCAGCGGTGGCTGAGGTCGCCAGAATCAGACTCCGAGTAAGCAGAACACACTGGTTCTGCATGGGGTTAAACATCCTGTATTTTTTACAGTGTATGGTGCCCCACAAATTATTTTTAAAACGTTTTTAGGCTTCCAACATGTATTTAAATTATGGCTAAAGAAATTGTTGACTCCCCTTGCTAGGAGACAGAGTTGGGTGGTTGCTAGGGACTGGGCTTCCCTAACATTGCAGCGCATATGCCCATTGGTTGGCGCTCTGCTGTAGGTGGGATTTACAAAAAAAAAACATAGCGGTGGAACCTCTCGCTAAGCGAGACCAAAAACAGACACGATGGCGAAAACTAAGTTAACGTTTCATATCTGGTTGATCCTCCAGTCTGTGTAATGGCAAATGATCTGTTCCCCTTTCAGAAAACCACTGCTGCAATGAACCTGTACCTGTAAGTGATGTTGATGCACTTGTGGTTTTCTATGTATGCTTTTAAACCTTAGCTCGAGCTATCACTTGTAAATGAATGGAATGCTGTTCTGCACGTATGGTCAGAACAGGATTTCCATTCATTGTTGTGTGTGTGGATGAACAGCATTTTGGTAAGGTGGAATTTTGAGTGAGAACAGCATTCCACCATACACTATATGACAAAACTGATAGACCACAGAAAATGTTATTTGTCTTCTTGTCACATGGGTCATGAGTTACACACCAAAAATAATGCATGCATCACGTATTTGATGCATGTGTCATTTTTCAGCAGTAAATTGTGCAAAGAATCATTAGTGCATCAGAAAGGTTGAACATCTTGCAAACATTCTGGCACATTTACATGGATGCAGCTGCGGCAGTATAACTGCTGAATGTGCTGCATCCAGACTGCGGGGAGTCCAGGCCAATGTTTTCTTCAAACTTTCCCCGAGACATCAGAGGATTTTTCAGTATTAATTATTTTCATATTTTTCAAAACATTTCTCTAAAAACAAATCCTCTCAAAATCATAATGAAAACCGGTTGTCGTTACATAATTGTAGCAAAACTGTTACATTTGTGCACATTCCTGCCAACCTTAACTGTGTTAACAAAAGCATTGCCTTAGTTGCTAGGTTATATTGATTTCAAGTCAAGATTAATGTCAATAGTTCTGATATTAATGTTGACACTAGCAGACCATAAAACAGGTTGTTGTCACGTATGCTACTTAGTGCTATCATGTGCACCGTCTTAGGGAATAGATCTGGCCACTTACAGTATGCTGTCAGGCAGCAGCAGTACAGACTTTTATTCTTTCCGAATACATGCACAGAATAGTAGAATCATAGAAATTTGATGGCAGAAAAGGACCCTTGTGGCCCATTTAGTCTGCCCAACCCTCCCCTTTCCTTGTACAAGTCCACAGCTCCATCAGTCTAATGGAAGCAGCTGCTCTGTCTGTAGCGTTCTCATTTCTGCATATGCTGTGTACAGCCACCAGAGTTATCTTAAACTCAACCTGTAAATCAATAAAAAAATAAGAAAGGATGCTGTTACCTGAGACCTTATTTAAGAATGATCACCAGGGGAACAGGTAAGTATTATTAGTAAATATATATACAGTAGTAGCTATCATGATCTTCCACTTTACCACAGAAATGTTTGCCACTTTAAGGTACTGCAATACAGCATTTCCCCCTTACAGCATTATTCAAGTTACCAAATAAACTGACGTGTTACCTTATTACACTTAGCACAGTAAAGAAACTCATCAGTTAATGTGGTACTCTGACTAGTATTGCTATAACTGGGAAATGCTGCATTGCAGTACCTTAGTGTGGTAAACCTTTCTGTGGTAAAGTGGAACATTAGGATGGCTTCCACTGTACTTTTTCCTTTACAGCTCTTTACTATCGAAATCCTCATGTTGTTTCTTGTTTCTCAGTATTTATTAACCATTAAATTGTGTCTCTTATTCAGGTAATCTGGCTGGGTATGTCGACGCAACCACGACAATTCAAGAGCGACCGACACTACAATGCCAACAGCACCAGGTCGCTGTAGTGTCGGCATGGGACCCCGCCATTGCTTTCCAGGGTATTACACCCTCCCGAAACAACTCCGACTCAGAGTTGATTATTTTAGTAGTAGAAGTGCGGAGTTTTGGGAAGGTCCCCAAAGAAAACAATCTGTCTTGTGACTTCCTTCATGCCGACACAAATGTAGTTCCATATAAGGGAAATCGCAGTAAAGTCAGTTGACAAATAATTTGTCGACTGACTGTCATGGATCCTTCAGACTGACATGACAATCTGTATGCAGTCCTAAGTAATTCTGATGAGCATCACTAACCACAAGCAAGCATCATAGATGGAAGGTGTGCATCAAGACTGCTATTGCTTTCAGAGGATCCAATATACATCATAAATGTTTTCTAAATATTTGTGAGTGGATTCTTTTCTGTTTTTATCTCTGTTCCCAAATGTCAGTAAAACAATGACAATTAAAACCCACCCCAAACAAATATTAACTAGATTTTGTCTCATGTCCTTTAAAATGCTACCATTCCTAGTGAGTGCAGCTATGTTCCAGAAAGCTTGGCCTTATTCCCAGTCACAATTTCATGGACCACAAAATGGGGCACAAAAAGGCATCCAGTTGTGCTGGCTCATGAAATTGCTATAAGCAGCACACTAGATTTGTGCAAATCTTGGAATGCAAATAAGGTATTCCAGATGTCACTGTGGGCAAATAGGGTTTGCACACAGTAATGGCATACAATACCACTTTCAGCATCTCTGCACACAATGCAGTGTCAGGCATATATGCATAAACTGGTACTGTTACAGTAGACATCCCCTTACCTGCTTAACCTCTACCTTACTGCTGCTTGTTGCCCACTGATGCTATCCTTTTGGTTATCCATCTCCATCAACCTTGGTAGTCCAATGGGTCCCCAGCCCAAAGCCAAGATACACAAATTCTCTGAAAGTTTAGCAGATCTAGCTGGCCCAGTAGCACAGAGGGCTGAGGTGTGGGTGCCTTACCTCATGCTATGCCAATGATCTGGGTTCAGAAACGACCTCGAGTCCCTGAGTTGCTGGCTCGGGGGTGGGAGGGCTGGAGCAGATTGAGCCACAGATCTCCCCTCCAATGGGCTGGATGCCCACCCGTCCGTAGTCCCACTCTCACTGGATGGAGGTCCGGTGGGTTTGTAGGCAGTAACGGGTGGTGACAAAAGTCAGGGGAGGGGTGGAAGGGGCCAACGGATCCTGGTGTGTATGTGCACCTCCATGTGCATACATGCATGTGTATGCCCTGGCCCTGGGGGGGGGGGGGAGTAGGGAGTGAAAGAAAAAAAGACAAAATTGTATATGAAAAAAGAAAAGAAAGTTTAGTGAATCCTCCTCCGCAGCTCCAGTCAACCATGCACATCCATCTCTTTTGGCCCTTTGCTGATCTCCATCTCCCAACATGATTGCATGTCTGGCACAGCAGTTCAACTCCCTCTACCACCAGTTAAGGGATGTCACAGAACTACTACACCCACTGTGCTGCCGGTAGTGGGCACTGTGAATGACAATGTGCTTGCCCCTTCTACCTGCCAGTGCTCTTTGATGTGCAGTGGTGCAGCAGGGTTCCCTGACCACCTTTAAGTATTGCTCAGTGGAGTGACAGGCAAGGGACTAGTGGAAGCCCATGCTACAGTGATTTATCACCAGTCCTTTATGACTAGGAACTGGTCCACCATGTGTAGTGTAAATAAACATGCTGGCTTTTTACAAGAGACCACTGAAATGTTATTATTTATTTATTAATTGAACATTTGCATATTATTGAACTGCAAGCAGCTCATTTCCAGATATATCTTGAGGAAGGGGACCAGGGAGTAATGCAGATGAACATGGAAAGGAAGAAAAAAATACAGCCATTGCAATAATGCCACCCTTACCACTCTGTCCTCTAATATGGAACAGTTGTAATACGTGTTGCAAGAACATGACACATGTAATTAAGCAATAACGCACAACAGGGTGTGTGTGGTGCTGTGCATATGTCATGCCTTGGATGGTTGGACAGAAAGCTGAAGGCCAAGTGCATCCAATGCCCACAAAGTGACACTATCCCAGCACGACACACACCCTGGAGTGCATACTGCTATTACACAATGGCTCAATGAAGATAAAAAAGACTAAACAGTTTTAAAATTAATTTTCTGCCTTTTTAGCATTTTTCTGTTGTTGGTATACTTGTAGAAAAAGTAGTGCTTTAGTGCCTACTTTGGTCAGTAGGTGGCAGTCTGTGTTTTGTGTATAGACCTCAAAATGGAGCCTTGTGGTACACCAGAGTTGATATGGAGTGGGGAGAGAGAGTCCCTACTGAACAGATTGGCTGCATGCAGTGAGGTAGGAACAGAACCAGTCAAGTGCAGAGACTGAGAACCCAGCACACTGTAACTTATTCAAAAGTAAAGGCTGAGATACCGAGTCAAAGGCCTTTGCCAAGTCAGTAAAAATTGCAGCAGAAACCTGTCCCTTATCCATCCCTTTAGAGTCAAATCCGTGACACAGAGGAGGGAGGAAACCGTGGAGTGGAATTTCCTGAAACTAGACTGGAAAAGAAACAGAAAGAAGAGTCAAGAAAGTTGGAGAGTTGGGAGAAAACAAGATTTTCTTGAAGACTGGATAGAAAGGGAAAAAGAAAAATTGGGTGGTAGTTCTCAGTGCTGCAAATGTCACTGAATCAAGCTGAAAGGAGAGGTTTAGAACCAGTGAGAGGGGAGCAGCTATAGCCAGGGTGGAAAGGTGAAGAACTTTGGGGTCAAAGACCATCAGGGCTATGATCTTTGGAGAGGTTGAGGCACAGCACAGCACAGCAGACAGGACCTCAGTGGCAGCGACCATAGAAAAAGAGAAAATAGTGTGTGTGTGTGTGTGGGGGGGGGGGGTGTAAGGGAATTAGGAGGCGAGAGGGAGAAACTGTGCAAGTGATGAAGTGCATGTTGAAAGCAGCAGCCCTCTCATCAGGGTTGCACAAGAGCTCTGGGGGGTTGCTAAGCTTGAGAGCTTTTTAACCTGGGGAGTTAGAAAGAGAGTATATAACACTTCAGAACTTACTCAGGGAATTATTATTGTTCTGATGGTTGGAGGCAAAATAGATGGATTTTGCCTCATGCAGGGCCACCATGCAAGCATTCCATAGCTGTTTGTATTTCAACCAGTCCTCTGAGGAACCAGAAGCCTTATTGTGGGACCAAGCTTAGTCATGAGTTCCGAAGAGATATGAGTTCAGAGGTTACCCGGGAGGTGAGCACCTCATACTTGAGACCTCCTCAGAGGGGTTTGCTTGTTCCAGACAGAGGAGAAGTTAACATTCTTCCTCCCTCCCTCCCTCCCTCCTTCCTCCCTCCCTCCCTTCCTCTCCTTCCTCCCTTCCTTCCTTCCTTCCTTCCTTCCTTCCTTCCTTCCTTCCTTCCTTCCTCTCTGCCAGTCTATACCAGGTCTTAGTATAGCACCAAGACATGTACATTCAAACACCACAGCTATTAGAAGCTCCAGCTATACAGTAACTCTGTGGCTGCTCCCCGCATGATACTTCATTCTCAGGACAGCTGTGGGAGGTAGTGGGTGCACTGCTCGGGGTGCTTGATTTTAAAATCCAGGCAGAGAGGAAGGCAGGATCAATCAGATAAATTATAAATAAATCAAGGCACTAAAGGGGAGTATGAGCTGATGGCCAGAAGGGCCACTAGGCTGGTGAGGGTGGCTAAGGCAAGGAAGGAGCAGAACCTGGCCAGGGAAATTAGGAGAGGGAATAAGGGGTTCTTTAGATACATTGGGGAAAAACGAAGGGTGAAGGGGCAGATCAGCAGGATTAAAACAGGGGAGGGACGGGCACAAGATCTGGGGGAGCAGGCTGAGGTACTAAATGAGTACTTTGCCTCAGTTTTCACCAAGGAAAATTGGGGTGCTGCATCATACATGGGAGGAGATGGTGAAACTGATGGGGGGACCCTTGCCGATCATCGGGTCTGGGGAGAGGATGGGCCATCACTGGCAGGAGGGGAGAAGGCAAGGCAGGGGGACGAGGTAGCGGAGGTGGAAATCATGGCGGAGAGAGTGAGGGAAGTCCTCAGGTCCCTTAAGATGGAGAAAGCACTGGGGCTAGATAAATTACATCCCAGAGTGCTGAAGGATCTGGCGGATGTCCTGGCAAAACCCCTGGCGGAGCTTTTCAGCTTCTCTCTGAGGACAGGGTGGGTGCCCCAGGACTGGAAGGTGGCGCATATAGTGCCTATCCACAAGGGGGGATCAAGGGAGGTGGCAGGGAACTACAGGCCTGTCAGCCTGACATCAGTGGTGGGCAAGGTGATGGAGAGCATTGTCAAGGAGAGGCTGGGGGGACCTGGAAAAGTTGGGGTGCCTGGACGATAGACAGCATGGATTCGTCCCAGGGAAATCATGTCAGACAAACCTTGTGGAGTTCTATGACTGGGTGATGAGAGCCTTGGACCTGGGTAGACCGTGGACGTCCTCTATCTTGACTTCAGCAAGGTGTTTGACTCTGTTCCTTATGGGGGCCTGTTGAATAAGCTGGGAGAAATGGGGGTGGGGAACCAGATGATCAGATGGATAGGCAATTGGCTCCAGGGCCGGAGCCAGAGGGTCATGGTTGGTGAGATAGTCTCATCCCCAAGGAGGGTCATTAGTGGGATCCCTCAGGGATCAGTCCTTGGGCCCCTCCTGTCCAATGCATATGTCTCTGACATAAGGAAGGGTATTAGGAGTGAGATGAGTCTCTTTGTGGATGACTCAAAACTGGGGACGGTGGTGGATGGGGAGGAGGGGAGGGTGGCACTACAGGGGGACCTGGAGGCTCTGGAAAGGTGGTCTAGAAAGCGGAAGCTGAGGTTTAATGCAGGGAAATGCAAGGTACTGCATCTGGGAGCCAGAAACCCGGGCCAAGAGTACACCCTGGGGGGTAGGGGAATGCTACAAGTCTAAATGGCTGAGAGGGACCTGGGGGTGGTGGTAGATGTCAAGATGAACAACTCTGAGACTTGTAGGGGGGGCAGCGGCCAAGGCCAACAGGATGCTGGGATGCATCACAAGGAAGATCACCTCCAGAAGGAGGGAAGTGATACTCCCCCTGTATAACTGCTTGGTGAGGCCACACCTTGAGTACTGCATGCAGTTTTGGAGGCCACACTTATAGAGGACATTGAACTCCTGGAGAGGGTCCAGAGGAGGGCAACCAAAATGATCTGGGGCTTGGGGGACAGGACCTATGGGGAGAGGCTCGAGGAGCTAAATATGTACACATTGGAACAGAGAAGGGACTGGGGGGACATGATAGAGGTCTTCAAGTACATGAAGGGGTTAAATAGGGGAGAAGCAGTCAAGGTGCTCCGAAGGAAGGAGGGGGGACAACTAGAGGGCCTGGGTGGAAAATGGAGTGAGGGAGAGATTCAGGAGAGAAAGGAGGAGGTGCTACTTCACTGAGAGGGTGGTGGAGCCATGGAATGCACTGCCCAGGGGGCTGGTGGAGGCAGAGACGGTGGAAGGGTTCAAGAGGGGGTGGGACAGGTACAGGGGAAGGGTTCTGGATGCAAAGTCCTGTGCAGTGGGAATATCCGGGACTGGGAAGAGAGAAGCCAGAGAGGACGAGGGGGCAGCAAGATCAGCTCCCAGGGTGGGGGCTGACCAAACGAGCAGACACGAAAGACCGTCAGGCCTATTCTGCTGGCATTTTAATATGTTAGTATGTAAATAACATGCTGGGGCATTAGTTTAGTTACTTTTAACTAAGAGGAGCATGCACAATGCAAAGCTACCAACACTGCTTCCAGCAGCACCTGGTATTCCTTGGATGTCTCTCCCATGAATCTACTACTGACCAGACCCAACCTTGCTGAGCTTCTGAGACCCGGCAGGATTGATCTCCAAGGTGGCAAGGCTTTCTTGAGCTAAAAGATAAGTCTGTTGAGTAACTGTTTTTTTGCTGCTCTTATACAAAGTATCTTGTGCTGCAGTTCTGTGGGTTGTGTAGTATAGTGCTATGAAGAATAGTGACTCTTTGTGAACTGATTTAGTTCATAATCTTCAGCAAAAAACAAACACATACTATGCAGCCCCACAGAACTGCAGCACAAGATGCTTAGTAACAGCAATGAAAAAACAAGCATTTGTCAATGCCGAATGTTTGCTTGCTGGTATTGGCAGTGGTAGTGTAGAAGTTACAGAGCTGCGTAATAGGAATGGCAGTGAAGTATTGAACTGAAGCCAACCCCATCACCACCCTGCAGAGAGTGACAGGCATTGGGGTGTGCGTTTGGGTCGTCAGGCATAACGGCCACGCCATTTCACCACACCCCACTCTGCAGAGACTGACAAGTGGCACGTGTTCCTTGGGGTCTTTGGCCCTTATGCACACCCCATTTCATTAGGAAATACGGTGAGATGGGTGCGATATAGGAGAATGGGGTGAAGTTTGGGGCCGAAGAGTCCAAGGCATACCTCAATGCCTCTCAGTGACTGCAGGGTGAGGAATGGTATGAGCATCACAGGCAAGAATCCCAAGTCACACCCCTGATTCCTATCATTCTCTAGAGGGTTGGGCGATTTAGTTGAAAAGCCTAATACCTCAGGCATTCGTTGGTATTTTCACTCCAAATTTTCAACATGTTTGTTTTGTGACCCCACCTCATGAACAGGGGGAATATCAGTTTGGTAGCCGAAAGCTGCTTATGCACAGTGACTACGGCATTTAGCACCACAGGTGCAAAAATATTCCGAACAGGATGTAAAAAATGACAGCTGTACTCTTTCATGGGGAGGTGTAAAAATGGCTATGTTGCAAATGTGTAGTAAAAATATTTAAAAAAATGGTGAAGTCACGAGCGTACATAGAAACTGTGCAACGCACACCCGTAATATAATTAGGCTGGGGATTTTTTATAGCAGATTGTCAACTCGGGCATTTGGTGCCTCCGATCATGAACAGTGTCACTGTGATTTTCTTTATCTGTGCCGAACAATGATTTCCCACAGCGACCACGCATCTCTGCACTGAAAGTGTGAAAACACACTTGACCATGTTGTGAAAAATGGCAGCTGTACTGTTCATAAGGAAGTGTGGAAAAATGCCACTAGTGAAAATCTGGACTGAAAATATTACAAAGTCGTGAACTAACGAGGATGCGTGGAAACTGCACAATGCTCACTCATAACAGTCATTTTATGGACTTTTGTCACCAAATTTTCAACATTGCCATTTTAAGCCCTCTGCTCATGAACAGTGACACTGTGATTTTCTTAATGTGTCCCATACACTGAGTTTGCACAACAACTGCGCCATTATGCGCTACATGACAGAAACACGTTTTGGGTGAATGTGAAAATGACAGCTGTACTCATAAGAAGGTGTGGAAAAATGGCAATGTTGAAAATCTGGAGTGGAAATATTTAAAATTCGCAAACCTATGAGCGTGCGTAGGAACTGCGCAACGCACGCTCGTAAAACAGTCATTTTTAGGAATTTTTTCACCAAATTTTCAACATAGCCATTTCAAGACCTCTGCTCATGAACAGTGTCACTGTGATTTTGTTAATTTGTCCTGTACATTGATTTCGCACACTGACTGCGCCATTCTGCGCTACATGGGCGGAAACACATTTTGGGTGAGATGTGAAAAATGACAGCTATACTACTCATAAGAAGGTGTGGTGAAATGGCAATATTGAAAATCTGGAGTGAAAATATTGAAATTTCGCGAACTTACGAGCCTGCGTAGGAACTACGAAAGCACACTGTTAAACAGTCATTTTTTGGAATTTTGGCACCAAATTTTCAACATTGGGGTTTTAGGCCCCTTCTCATGAATGATGTCACTGTCATGGTGGTATTCAGGCCTGAAGGGTGATTTCGCAGTCACTGCGCAGTCACTGCTGCGAAATCACCTTGGGCCGATAACGCCATGACAGTGACATCCTCATGAGAAGGTCCCAAACCCCATGTTGAAAATTTGCACAAAAATTCCCAAAATGGCTGAGATATGCACAAACTTGAACCCCCATCTAGCCCATTATACAGCTTACGGCATTTCCTCAGTTCGCGGTCGGCTTTGAAGAGTGCAGGCGTGTTCCTGGTCCACGAAGATCATCGCCACGCGGAGTCCGGAGGTAAGTATGGGGTGAGGGGGGTGGGAAGGCTGGGTGCGCAGTGGGTGGAGTGCGGGTTGTGGGAGGGGTGGAGGCGCGCTTGCGGGACAGTTTTGTCTTACAGGTAAAACAAATTAAAAAGGCGTCATGGGACCATTTGCCACGCTGGGTGGGCTCCAGCATGGCACAAGGACTTAGAGGGCGTTCAGCTGACAGGATTGGGCACCCCGTCGGCAAAAAAAACCTCTGCGGGACCGTTTGCCACGCTGGGGGCTCCGAGGCACAAGGACTTTGGCCTGCCGACGGGGGATTGGGCACCCCGTCCGCTAAATCACTGATTGCCATGCTGGGGTGGGCTCCCAGCGTGGCACCAAGTACTGGGAGGGGGATGGAGCGATGCAGCTCAGCTGGCGGGGATTGGGCACCCGTCGGCTATACACTGCGTCACGGGGCGGCGCATGCCTGCAACTGGGGGAGCTGCGCGTGAGCAGCTTCTTATCGCTGCTCACTCCAAGCATAGCTCCTTTCAACTGTATGCCACTGCATTTTGGAGCGTGTCACAGACAGCTCCAAAATGCATTGGCTTACAGGGGCCGCGCCTGCCAGCACACTGCCTGAATTGGAGGAGGAGGTGACACACCTCCGAAATCTCCGATGATGGCACTATGTTTCTTGCACATGCGTGCAAGCAAACATAACAAGTTACTCAACAGCCTTATCTTTTGGCTGCAGTATTCAGTGAAAAATGATTACTGGGGAGAACAAATCTAATAAAATCATCCCCCCCCCAACCCCGAGATAGTGTAATATGGAAAGGTGAACCAAGCTGGAGAGTACTGAGCAGGCCGACCAGTGGTTCAACGTTTAGGTGTTTGGAATTAGCAGCTCTTCCTTCTCTTATGCTCATGCTAAAATCAACATGCATATGAGCAACAAAGTGCACTAAACTGAACACTTCTAGTTTGAAGGCAATAAATGTTTCCTGATCAAAGTAATGCTCACTTCTTGAACTAACACAGACTTGGCTTTTACAATTGCTTGGCTTGGTTTGCATTTCCCAAAATTTATAATGTTCAGATACAGGAATGGATGGTGGTCTAGTGGTTAGAGCACCATCTTGGGAACCAGGAGATTACAGGTTCAAGCCCTACTAGAGCCAAAAGGCCAGTTTACATGTCTGTATTTGGAACACAACAGCCAAAGCACTAAGGTTGTTACAGTGCAAAGACGGCTGTGTAGACATTTACCTGATTGTGGTAAGCTGGTTCTGGATCCTCTCCATGTGCTGCAACAAACCTGGAGACACATTCCAGAGCGAGTGATGTAAGCAGCCATGTGAACAGGCTGCACCACTTGCTCTGTTGCACAAGTAATCTCCCAGTATCCCCCTGTGCCTCCAGTGTCCTCATCCCTGGACTCGGAGCCCCTCTCCAGCGTGTCTTACATTGGATCAGAGAAGAGCTGTGTAAACTGAACAGTAACATGCTCAGGAAGTTGGGGGGAGGGGGGAGACCCGACAAGGAATGCAGTGCCGAGAAGCGTGACCACATAAACAGGGCAAAATATTCACTGTATGAGTGACTATGGTAAGTCACCTAACTTCCTCATGCTTCAGTACACCCAGCTTCAGAAAAAGGTTAAAAAAAGCAGGACCCTACTGAAAATGAGATGTTATACAATATCTCAGCTTGGTTATGCTGGGTTGATAAATTGTAAAATAAAAAATACAACGAAAAAATATTTCTGGGATCTTCAGTATTGCAGTATGTACATTCAGCTATATTTAGATGGGATACTTCCAATGAACTCCGGGTGCTGCAGAATGCCCTGCCTGGAGAAAACTTGGCGTCCACATCAAGTCTGTACCTTCATGCATAAGTTAACATAAACTTATTACTTTACTATACATATTCACTACTTTTCCCAATACTTTGTCCATTCTGACAATACATTAGGCATATTTCACACAAGTCAGTTAAACATTACTATACTAAATCAGGTAATAACTTATTGTACCTTAAACAGTTCAAGAGGGGGCCCTTCCCTATCAGTTAACTTGGGGCTGGATGGGGCAGGGGCACCATAGTGAGAGGGCAGAACAAGTAACCTGGAATGGGCTGTCAAGCTCAATTTGGGCAGTGAGCTTGGTGAAACATAAACACTTTTGTGAACTACATGGAGAGGCAAGTCCACAGGCCTCCCTGGAGAATCATAGGTGAAACGCAATACTGGCTTGACAGCTCGGCCAGTCTTTCTGGGGGGAACAACCACAGTCTCTGTACTTTCAGCAACAGTCTTGGGGCTTTCATTACTTGTGAGGGGTGCTTCTGCCTGGATGGTAATGTCCAAACTGGGGGCACTGTCGGCTCCTTGCTCTGCAGGCTCTGTTTCTATGACACTTGACTCATTTTGCGAAGGCTCAGGCACAATCAAGCTTTGAGGCACTGAAGGGGGGTTGTCAGCACTCTTTTAGTGTTCTTCAAGTTCTGGTATGTCACCAGAAAGACTCAAGCCATCAGCCTCTCCTTCAGGCAAATCATACAGTTCCACAATACACAGGGAATCAGCATCTTCAGACGTGATACTTTGCACTTCACTTTCAAGGAGCATTGGCTCCAAGGACAAAGCTGGGGGGGTGAGACAGTCCAGAAGGCCCAGCTTCATCCCTGCAATTAGTCATAGGATTTCCTCAAAACAACTGACTCAATTCATAGGAGGGGTTATAGGCATTGTCACACTCACTATCATCAGAATCTGACTGACAATCGCTATCAATCTGGACCTGCTGGGGGGAGAACCCTTAAATCTGTTTCCACTGGGACAGGTTGACTTTGTCTCTTCCTTGCAGCAGCACGAGTCACCAACACAGGGGAATCAATCTCTGATTGTTCAGCCTCAATTATGACTTGGCCAATAGGTAGCAAGTGGTTACGGTGGATGGTCATCACAGCTTTGGAGTTGTTCTCTGGGCGCACCTTGTACACAGGTAAATAATCCAACTTCCCAACTACTACATGGGGAAGATGGTGCCACCAATCAGCAATTTTGTGTTTACCATGCAGTCCCAAGTTGCGTAACAACACACGGTCTCCAGGTCGCAGCTCTTGAGCACTTACTTTTTTATCATGCCTCTGTTTGTTGGCTAGATTTCTCTTGGCGGCCATTGTCTGGGCCAGTTGATAGGCATGATTCAATTGAGCTTTCAGTTTTTTTACATATTGCAATTAGTTTTCAGCTCGGACCCCATCTGGAGATACCCCAAAACAGACATAAACTGGCAGTCAGGCCTCTGTCCCGAACATGAGGCAGTAGGAGGAGAACCCAGTAGCATCATTTTTTGTGCAATTTTATATGTGTACCATGGTGCTAATCTGCTTGCTCCATTTATGCTTGTCTTTTAGGTGGAGGGTGCCCAGCATGTCTAGAAGGGTGCCACTAAAACGTTCTGGTTGAGGGTCTCCTGCAGGTGATAGGGGGTGGTTCTTGACTTTCGCACCCCCCATAGAGAGAGCATTTCTTTGATTAGTTGACTCTCAAAGTCTCTGCCCTGGTCAGCTTGGATCTGCTGGGGGGCACCATAGTGGATGAAGAAATTTTCCACTAGCACCTTGGCCATGGTAGATGCCTTTTGTTCTTTGGTAGTAAAAGCTTGTGCATATCGTGTGAAATGATTTGTAACCACTAACACATTGCCAATGCTTCGCTGATCAGGTTCTAAACTCTAGAAGTCTATGCAGACTAATTCCATGGGGGTGCTGGTAGTAATATTAACAAGGGGGGGCAGCCATCTGAGGCAGGGCTTTTCTTGGTAGGCAGTGACTACAAGTCTTTACATGGCGCTCAACATCGGCCCCAATTTTGGGCCAGTAGAAGCGAGATCGTACCAGGTCAAGGGTTCTGTCAATACTGAGGTGCCCCATGTGATTGTGGAGGGACCTCAGTACCAAATCTTTAAAGGCCATGGGCAGGACCAATTGTTGCTTGTCTACTTTGCCACTATGATCTACTGTCTCTCTATACAACAACTGATTGAGCAACTTCAATCTGGGGCCTTCTTTAAACAATAAAGCAGTTCGCAAGTCAGTGGAACATAACTTAGACACATCTTTCCCTGCATGCAGGGCTTCAAGTGCTGGCTGAATCATAGGATCTTGGGATTGAGCCCACTGAATGCTGTCATTATCAAATTGAGGTAGTGCACTAATATCTAGAGCAGAGCAGTGACAATAAGCAGCTGGTATGCAGGTGTCAGAAGGGTCCAAGCAATCTACTAAGCAGTCCACTGTGTCCGCAGACATCTGTTCATCTCTATCAAACTTTTGGCACAATGCTCGAATGTCAGGTTCAGACAGCCTGACCCAATCACTCTTGGAAGTGGGCCTTCGTGATAGGCGTCAGCATCAATATGGTTCAGGCTTGGTCTGTATTTGACAGAATAATCATTGGTTGATAGTGCAGAAAGCCACTGGTGCCCAGTGGCATCTAACTTAGCTGAAGTCTGTACATAGGTCAACGGGTTATTGTCAGTCTTCACCAATATCTTTGCCCCATAGAGGTATTCATGAAACTGGTCAATGATATCCCATTTTAGCACAAGGAACCCCCATTTATGCACAGGGTAGTTTCGTTCAGATGGGATCAAGCTCCTACTGGTGAAAGCTACTGATCTCAGGCCATCCTTATGGTCTTGATACAGCACTGCTCCTAGACCCTGCAGACTAGCATCCGTATGCAGCACATATGTTTTGGTGGGGTCAGCACAGGCGAGGATGGGGGCATGGGTGAGCTGGTATATGATCTCATGGAAGGCTGCTTCAAAGTCAGGCATCCAGTGGGGCCTGAAGAGTTCACTTGGGCGGAAGTATACTTTTTCTGGTTCTTTAATGGCCCCTTTTTGTATTTACGATTGGTAGGAGGTTAACCCTGGGTAAGGTTCAAGAGTGGGCGAATCACCTTGGAATAGTCTTTTATGAACATGCGGTAGTAGCCATAGAACCCCAGAAAAATTGTAGTTCTTTCAGATTATGGGGCTGGGGCCAAGTAGTCAGTGCTTCAACCTTACTTGGATCAGTCTCTATCCCTTTTGTAGATATTATGTGCCCCACATACTTCACGGAGGTTTGGAACAACTGGCACTTGTCAATGGGCAGCTTGAGGCCGAAGTCTTCCAGTTGGTCTAGGACTTTAAACAGTCAGTTCTCATGCTCCTCTAAGGTGCTCAGAAACACAATGGCATCGTCCAAGTACACCAGGCATTCCAACAAGTTCATATCTCCCACCGCACCTTCCATCAGTCACTGAAAGGTGGCCGAGGTGCCCAGTATCCCCTGTGGCATCCTCAGAAACTCGTAGAACCCCAATGGACAGATGAAGGCTGTTTTCTCATAGTCTTCTGGGGCCATTGGGATCTGGTAGTATCCGCTGTGAAGATCCAACACCGAGAACCATTTGCTCCCATTCAAGCAGTCCAGGGCATCTTGTATATGAGGCATAGTGTTCTGGTCTGGGATTGTCTGCTGGTTCAGGGTCCGATAATCAACACACATCCTCACAGACCCATTCTTCTTATGCACAACCAAATTGGGAGAGAGGCGTATGGGCTTCTGGATTCTTGTATCATGCCAGCAGTGAGCATTTCCTGCAGGTGTCTTCTCACATCATCTATGTCTACTGGGGCTAGGTGTCGGGACCTCTCTTGAAATGGCTGTTCATCGTGCAGGTGTATGTGATGCTCCTCACCCTGGGCACATCTCACGTCCCATTCTTTCAACGAAAACACTTGGTCTCTCTGGGCAAGTCTCTTGCTAATTCTAGCCTTCCATTCAGCTGGCAATGGGGGAGTCACCAAAGTAAAACAAGTCTGGGGTCACTCTCTCCTTCTCACCAGGGTGCTTGTTGCTGGGCAATACTGCAGTGTCTGCACAGTGTACCATAGCTAGGGTGCACCCACTGTTCACCCGGATCTCCCAATTTGACACATTGTGAATCTGGACCATCACTCATCATGCATAGGCATGGGCATGAGCAGGCAAGATGCTGGGCTTGACCAATAATCCTTCTGGCAATTTTCCATCGCCTGGTGCATCCAACATCAGTATTTTGTTCTTGACATCTTTCCGGAGGTGGACCTCCTCTTCAGTGAT
This sequence comes from Neoceratodus forsteri, assembly GCA_016271365.2. Classification (NCBI taxonomy): domain Eukaryota; kingdom Metazoa; phylum Chordata; order Ceratodontiformes; family Ceratodontidae; genus Neoceratodus; species Neoceratodus forsteri. Next base: position 958,464,258 of record CM057449.1, on the reverse strand, counting down.
ACACTGGGCATTAGGGGCCAGTACCATTAACTTGGGATCCTTCTTCCACACGATCCCCACTGGTTCATCCTGGTCTACTTCCTCGGGTTTCTGTTGCAGATCACAGGCCCTCTTGATCAGAGCCGGAATTCTCAGGGTCCTCCCAGTCCATTGCCCTTGTTTCTCATGACAGAGTTGCACCAGTCTCCCAAACATATGGGCGTTTGTCCCAATTAACAGGGGGACCCCATCATACAGTCCAGTGGAGGGACACACTAGGGTCAATGTCTCTACTCGCTCCTCTACACCAGTTACAGTTGCAGGAAAAGACAACCAGAGGTGGACATACCCTAAGTTGGGATAAGACTTGTCGTAAAGGCCCCACAGATGTAGACCTTCCAGGGATTGCAAAGGCACATCAGATAAGTGTTTGTCATACCAATCCTGGAATACAATGGTCACTTGTGACCCACTGTGAAGCACAACCCGAGTAGGAATACCATTCACAGTCACCATAGTCTCCATTGAAGGGCCCACTATTTTGGACCAGTCTGGAGAGGCAGTAGCAGAGGCCTGAACAGATGATTTAGCCACAAAGAAATTTGAGTTAGAATTTCTCGAACCCTCACTGCGGTCATTTCAGGCACCCCTTGGTCAATGATTTGCTTTTCAGAGCTCCCCTTGGAGTCTGTTTACTACTCTTTCTAAGTCCTTCTGAGACCGGCATTCTCTTTTCATATGGCCATCCATTCCACAGTTGTGACAAATGATAGACTCCTGGGTCATCCTGGGAGAGAACATCGTATGAGGAACTAAAGCAGTAGTAAGAGATTGGGGTCTGGTATCTGCTTGCAGCGGTGAGAGTGGTGCAACGTGTCTTAACAGTTCCTTTAGAGTGGCAGTCAATCCGGTGATCTCAGCCTTGGAGCCACCCTTGGTTGCGGATGCCTGAGGGTGCACCCCCATCCGCATGGCAGTCACGTCCTGAAAGGATGAGAATCTTGTTCCACAGGGGAAACCCTTGCAGAGGCACCTGTCTTCAACTCTCAGACTTCCTTTAGTAGCTCGTCTTTCCAATGCTGGGCCCAAGGTGGGAAGTCCTTTGCATTCTTAGAGTGCTTGTTAAGTTTGCCTCTGAGTCTCACTTGGCTGATCACTCTCAATCACTTGCACAGCAACAGCAGATATGGGTGCAATTCCCCCATGGGGTTGCCTTTGTTCAACTCCCCCAAATTTCTTTCATTAGCTCGTCATAGGAGGTGGGGGCAATCCCAGTCAGGTGGCAAGGCGCAACTGAAGCAGTAACAATTCTGAAAACAGAACAGACTTAAGGATCCGGTCCAGCCTAGTTCGATCTAATTAATTTGATGGCAAACTACCCTTTCTGAGGCACTCTTGTAGCAGCTTTTCAAGCCGAGGTACATACACAGACAATGGCTCCCCTGGGTACTGCTGAGCATCTCTTACTCTCCTTCACAGATCCTCATCTGAATCCGGGCTCCCATACACATTCTCCATACCAGCAGGAACATCGGCCAGAACTAGACACATAGTGGATTCCCTGCAGGGGGAGGGCCTCAAACAACTGGTACAGCAACCCACAAGAGACAGGGCTATCCTAGATCTAGTACTGACTAACAAAGAAGGGATCACAGATCTCCAGGTAGAAGGTCACCTGGGGGCCAGTGACCATCACATGGTATGGTTCAATTTGGCTACTACATCTAAATCATCCCATTCCAAGGCAAAATATGGGACTTCAGAGGAGCTGACTTTGATAAGATGGCCAACAGAGTTAAGCTAGCCCTGGCAAAAGAAACACAGGTGAGGAGGTACAGGCAAAGTGGGCAAGCATTAAGGATACAATACTTGAAGCAACATCCCATTGTGTTAGACAGAAAAGGAAGTGTAAAAGAAGAAGGAACCACTTTGGTTCTCAAATACAGTAGCAGAAAAGGTCAGAGCCAAAAGGCTGGCCTTCAGAAAATATAAGGAACACAGCGGATGAAGATAGGAGGCATACCAAACTGCCCTAAGGGAAGCAGGTAAGGCAGTAAGGCAGGCAAAGTCCCAAACTGAGGAAACACTAGCACGGACAGTAAAAGAAGGTGACAAGACTTTCTATAGATACATTAGTGAAAGGAGAAAGTCCAGAGGGGTATTGCTAAGCTTAATGGAGAAAGGGAGCATGGAGGAGGAGGACCCTGTAAAGGCATCTATCCTAAATAGATACTTTTGCTCAGTATTTACTGAAGAGAAGGCAGGGCCCACAGCTCAGCATCATGGACACAGGGGAGGAGGTGAGCACTACTCCCTTCACAAAAGAAAGGGTCCTACAAGAGCTTGCTAAGCTCAGGGTGGATAAGGCAATGGGACCTGATGGCATACATCCCAGGGTACTTAAGGAGCTAAAGGAGGAACTAGCAGAGCCTTTAGCAGAATTGTTTAGTGAGTCTCTGAGCACAGGAGAGGTCCCAGAAGACTGGAGAAGGGCTCATGTGATCCCACTCCACAAGAGTGGTAGCAGGAGGAGGCGGGAACTACAGACCGTCAGTCTTACCTCAGTAGTGGGCAAGATTATGGAGGCACTCCTTAAGGAAAGGATAGTGCAACACCTGGAATCCATAGGGCACAGGATCCAAGACAGCATGGGTTTACAAAGGAAGGTCCTGTCAACCTAATCTCATAGATTTCTTTGACTGGGTAACCAGAGTGGGGACCAAGGGGGAGCAGTTGATGTCGCCTACCTTGACTTCAGCAAAGCTGGACACTGTTCCACATAGAAGATTGATAAATAAGCTAGGTAGGCTCGGGTGGTCAGAAGTTGGTCAACTGGGTGCAAACTGGTTGACTGGCAGAAAACAGAGAGTGGTGGTAAATGGTATACAGTCAGAAGAGATGCAAGTCACAAGTGGGGTACTCAGGGATCAGTCCTGGGGCCAGTCCTATTCAACATCTTCATTAGTGACCTCGCAGATGGACTAGAGGGTAAGGCTTGTCTGTTTGCAGATGACACCAAGATCTGCAACAGAGTAGATGATCCAGATGGGGTGGGCAGAATGAGAGAGATCTGGATAAACTAGCAGAATGGCTGGAAGAGTGGCAACTGATTTAATGCAAAGAAGTGCAAAATCATGCACATAGGGAAGAGAAACCCTGAAGCCACTTATAGGCTGGGAGGAGTTGCTAGCAGTCACAAAGGAAGAAAGAGACTTGGGCATCATCATCACTGATGACCTAAATCATCCAAGCAGACCCTAAAGCAGTAGGTAAGGCTAGGGGGTGTTAGGGTGTATTAGTAGGGGTATCACAAGTCGTAAGAGAGAGGTAATAATCCTCTGTACAAGACATTGGTTAGGCCTCATCTGGAGTACTGCGCAGTATTGGAGGCCACACCTTCACAGGACATTAACCAAATTGAGGCAGTCCAGAGAAGGGCAACCAAATGGTGCAGGGACTGCATCAGAAGACATATGAGGACAGATTAACGGAGCTCAATATGTATACCCTTGAGCAAAGGAGGAGAGAGGTGATATGATCGAGACATTTAAACACCTTAAGGGCATAAACAAGGTGAAAGAGTCTAACATGTTTAAATATAAGAAAATAGCAGGACAAGAGGACACAGCATGAGATTAGAGGGAGGCCGATTAAGGGGAATGTGAGGAAATTCTTTTCACAGAAAGGGTGGTAGATGCATGGAATGGCTTACCACAAGAAGTGGTGCTATGAATACAGTGCAGGGCTTCAAACAGGCATGGGATAGGCATAAGGGAGCAATACAAATGACTATGAATAGATAGGTCACTGACAGAGCAAAGGCCGATGGCACATTTATAAGGTAGAAAAAGAAATGGGCAGACTGGATGGGCCTTGAGGTCCTTATCTGCCGACAACTTCTATGTTTCTATGTTTCTATGTTTCTCCAATGCATCAATATAGTCCTGTGCAGTTGCTTCGAGGTTATTGCCCTGCTTGGCACAGATGGTAGCCAGGGCAGGACCTCGGAGGCTCTCACTCAACCTCTTTCATTTCTCTGCTTCTGAGCATTGCCATTCAAGTACTAGAGGTGCAACATAGTCTATCCAGGTCTCCCAGTCATCCTCCCCCTGTGGGGTGGGCAGGGTGCCCGAGAAGATTCTCAGCCTTTGGTAGGAGTCGTGACCAATGGCAGGTACAGATATAGGGGCCAGCATTGGCATGGGCACAGAAGGCGGGGCAGTAACAGTTGCTGGAGTGGGAGGGGGTATTGGGGAAGGAACACCCCCCAGATGGCAGGAATAGTTTCTTAAAGTCCTCTATGGTTTTCCCTTCCTCCAGCAACAACTTAGCAAATTTCTCCTCAAAAGTCTCAGATAATGGTGGGAGCTCATCCTCCCCGGGGTCTTTACTGTCTTTTGTTATCACTCTCCAGGCAGCTGGAACCCTTCTGGGGCAAAAGTCTGTGGCTGTCCACGAGGTCACTACACTCTACCAAGGCTATGAAAGTCTGGGAGATCAAATCAGCCTGTCGACCCACCACCACAGGGTTTTTTAAACATTCAACTTTGGAGAGTGCTCCCTCTACAGTGTCTTTACTGGTACCCAGGGAAATACCCAGAATAAGTAGAGCATTTTGAGGGTCGATCTCCTGCCCTGTACACCACCCCACCAACTGGTGTACAGCCATTTCTACAAGGGTAGCCATTAATCTTTAACAATAATTCGTAATTTTTGGCCACTAGAAGGCACAAAATTCCAGCGGTGAGCCTCCAAAATGTAACCTTTAGGTGGTGCTATCCCAAGAGCTACTACCCCTGCCTGCTTGGCTAGTAGTAGGTTAAGGGGCCTGAGTTCTGAAATGGGTGCCTCCACCCAGCGGTCAGGGTTGGTAGTGGTCAAACTAACCTGGGCACAGCGATCCGGGACACTGTAACCCCCCCTTCCTTACTAGTGGCTGGGGCAATACACAATAATCACTTTCACAATACCCCTGATACACCCCACAAGTACCCACACTGTTTGCACTTACCACCAGGGCTTTCCTTTGGCCTGGCCCTGGGGACCCCCTGTAAAACAAGGTTATACACAGCAAATAACAGCAGTACAGTACTCTTGCACAAACTGGAACCACAGTCAGGGTAAATGCAAAAAAGAGTTAGATCTGATTTATTTAAGGGACTTGAACAAGGGAAGGGTGTAATCAGGTTAATTTGCTTAAAGGCTGTATCAATCAAAAAGTTATGCGTGCTCTTCAGGGTCCAGAAGCAGTCACACACTCTGGGTACCCAGATGGGGAATGGTGGGCTAGCCAGAAACGTTGCAGATGGTTGGGACCCTGTGATGGAAGAAAACAACATGCACCACACACACTAATTGTAATCTGGAGCCAGAGGGCTCAGTTAGTGAAAAGAAAACAACAAGACAATCAGATGACACACTTTTAGATTATGCTGTTGTTGCAGGGAACTACCCTGATGATTATTCACGATACCCAAGGCTGGACACAGGCTGGACGAAAATTGAGACTGCAGGTGGTCGATCTGGAGTGCCAGGAGAGGCAGAGCCCACATGATTCGCTAAGGCATCTTTCCTGTTCAAGTGTGGAGCAGGGGGCTGATCCCCAGGCAGGTCTCTCATCGATGGCTTTCTCTGTGCAGCGGGTAGTCTGGCTGGGCCAGTGTTGCAAGGCCCAGGCCAAATTGAGACAATTCGGATGCAGTCCGTTTTGGGCTGGATATGACTTCCAGCAAGCAGAACACAGTTCACACAGTGGGGAACCAAATCACAACCCACTAAAACTCACAGTACATTTACATGTAAGTAAATTCTACTGTACCAGGCAAACCCTCTCCAGTCATGATCACAAAGTCTCTGCACAAACCGGGGATTCAAAAGCAGCTGGAAATCCTGACAGGCCAATCGCATTCAGCAAAATCTTCGGTCTTCTTCAGGTATGAGCCTGGTAAAAAATCAGTGGCTTACTTTGTTCTCACAAACTTGGATTTAGTCAGAAATAATTCTCTTCTCTCCCTCTCAGGGGCAGCAGTCAGACATGCAGGCCACAACTCAGGCCTTTCCACAGTTCTCCCACATGATACTACTCAGACAGCTGCTTGACTGACTCAAGCTGTTGCTTTTTCAGCTCCCAACTTAGATCTGACTCTACTGCCAGCAAGCCTGGGACTTTCCTCAGAATCCAAAAGGTTTGGATGGCTGATCTGTCTGTCAGTCACAACACAGGCTCCCCCTTCAGGTGCAAAAAGGCGCCAAAAGCCTCAAACTACAATTCCTACAGAGTTTGACTCCAGACAGCTCCTGTAGTCCGGCTCCATTTTAGGTCCCACCAGTACTGATTGGTCCAATTTACAGTCCCGGGCCAAATGGTGGGGATAAACAAAACAGTCCTTGCTGCAAAGAAGGCAGGTTAGACAAACTACATTATCATTATCACTCTAAATGATTTTCAGAAAATAATAGTTACATCTTTCAACAGCGCTCCCTTTCAGATTACTTATGACTTCAATCCAGGCAGCTCTTAAAGAAACAGTACACAGAGGCTATACAGGCACTCTCTGGCAATCACATTTAAACTGCTAAAACGCAGGACACCAGCCTGGCAGTGAGCATTTAGGCAAGCTCAAGGAAGACTTTCCAGGAATCCCCATTTGTATGGGGGGTTACAGTATGATTCAGCCTGTTTTACTGTGTAATTCCTGCCATATGACTTAGTTTGCTTGCTATAGTTGCTACCTGCTGTTCCTTCTCCCTGTTCTAGCTCCCTCCTTGTCCCTCCTGCAGCTTCTCATATTCATCCCACTATTTATTTGTCCTAATCACACATCCCCGCATGCTTACTCCCCCCATCCCCTGTTACTTACATTCAGGAGGAAAAGGAAAGCTCTACTATGGACCTATAGATCTATATCAAGATGCTATCCTCCTACATTTCTGACTGTCTGCCCTCCTACACCTTATGAAACTATGCCTTGAAAAGCCGTTTGTACATCTCACTAGCTGTAAAGTCTCTTCCCATTGCAGCAGAGCCTCCTTCAGCTATGTGCTGCCCCAGCTGTGAACAACATCCAAAAATCCATAAAATTGGTGCATCCTATTGGTTTTGCAGAATTCAAGTCACTCTATCCGAGATACTTCTCAGAGCCTTGTCAATGCTCTCCCTGTCTCTAAACTGTAGCCACACATTGTTGTTCTTACAGTCAACCCTCTACACTTTCTGTCCTCTTGTTAGAATTACCCTAAGCCACGTTCCTGGATTGATCCTTGCTTTCTACTTGCTGCTGAGCCCCCAGCTTGCACTGTCACTAGCATCAACTTTGCTCTACTAGAGTCATCAGTGTCTAAAATTACTGGTTCAGCACATTGGTGCTGGCTTGCTTCCACCTCTCTGCTGTATTGTTTACTGGGATGAGGCTTCACCTTACGACCGGGCCTCATTGATTATCCTTGTGTCTTGTTTTTATTTCTATGTATTGTATTACTATGCCCATTTGTGCTATATGTTTTATTGTGCTACTGTATTATTTATTGTGTATCTCCCAGACCCTCCTTGGAAATGAGCTTGCTCAATGGAGTTTCACCTGGCTAAATAAAGATTGAGTGATTGTTGCCTTTGCTCTCCATCTCCCCTTACATTTCATCGATTAGTACTAACTCCCTGCATTGGGTCCCCTTTCTTTCTACCTCTGCTCCTCTCCCCCTCCTCCCCTGTGCTGCTTCACATGTACTGCTCCCAATTTTCCTCCTTCCCCTTACTTATCGGCTATTGCTCTAATTTTCTTATAAGTTCCACCTACCTGTCTACCACTGAACTGCTCCCACTTTGCTCCTGTTCTACATGTCCATCACCTGCTTCTCGCCTCCCCATCACCCAGATCTATCTTTCCCATCCTTTCTTTCTACCCTTACCTTATCTATCAGATTCATGTCTCCCCCATTAACTGGCCAGTTTTGATTTCCCCTTTTAGTTAAACCTATCTCCCCCTCTTAGCCCCACCAACTCTCCACCTTATAGAGTGCTTTTGCTCCTCTCCCTGCTTAGCTCTCTCTCCTCGGATCCTTGTCTTTAACAAGCCATAATTCCCACAGCATTCTTTCTCTCAAACATGTTCCTAATCTCCCTTTCTGTCCTTCCTCTCATGTTTTCTGTAGCTTCCCCCACCATCTTCCTTCCCCTTCTTCCCTCCCCTCCCCCCCCCCTCCTGCCTTCCTTTCTCTCCCATTGCCCTTGCCTCCTGCTCCTTCCTCTTGCCTCTACCTTGAAACGCTCAGATCTTTTCTTCCCTCAAACACCTCTCCCCTCTTCTCCCACCCTCCCCCCACCACATAGATGCCACATAAATGCATCTCTGTCTATGTGAAGCACCCCTTATCTCACTGCTGCTCCTCATGGCAGGTGATACTGAGCGCAATCCCGGCCCTGCCCACTCTCCTCCCACTTGTCTCTCCAAAGGGCTGAAAGTGGCTCACATCAATGTCTGAAGCCTGCTCCCTGACCTGCTGCAATCTCTCATGGCTGATCTTCATCCTGATGTGTTAATTATGTCAGAGTCTTGGCTATCCCCCAAGATACTAGATACTGCTGTTACCATCCATCCCTGGGTACACTCTCACCCAGCAGGATTGTGCTAAGGGGGGGGGGGTGTTGTTGCAATCTACCTTTCCTCTACTATGCAGTTCCCTTCTGTTCTATCAGTCACTTTTCCCTCCGCATATGAATTACACCTCCTCAAACTCTCTTTCCCTTTCTCAGTCCCTATCTTTGTGGCTGGTATTTGCTGCTGCCATGGCCTGTCCCCCCATCTGTCACTGAACTCCTTACCAATATCTCCACTCATGCCTCATCCGGTAAATTATCCATCCCTGGGGACTTTAACATAAACTAGCTCTCCCCTTCTCAAACTAAAAATTCTGCCAAAACATTAAATCCCTTCAACTCACTCAAATGATCTCTGACCCAGCCTGATGCAATTATAAATCCTCCTATCACTCCTTACTGGACTGGGTTCTTACCTCCCACTCCCACCATATCATAGATGCTGGTACCCTCCCTGATGCCCTCAGTGACCACCATATGGTCTACTGTGTGCTCAAAATACACCGTCCCAAAGTCCCCCACTCCTCCAGATCTAGTCCTTCTGATCATTGGACTTGTCCTCCCTTCATGCTGACTTGGTAGCTACCAACTGGTCACCCATTTCATCTGCCAACAACATCAGTTCTGCCCTCAACTATTTTAATAACAAATTCATGTCTATCTGGGATCTGATTGCCCCCCTCAGGTGAACCAGGGTCTGTGGTTCCCACCTCCCTTGAATCTAGCTGAACTACTGGCCCGCCTCCATGCATGAGACCTTGCCTAGAAGTCTCATAAGTCCTCTGGCTCCCCTGCTTACTTAACCAGGTACTGAGTCCTTCAAAATGCCTGTACCAGAGCCACAAGGCTGAGTATTTTGCCTCCACCTTCCAGAACAACCTTAACCACCCGTCCAAGTTCTGGAAGGTAATCCATGTCCTCTTCTCCCCCTCAACCCAGTCCTCCCCCCCCCCGGTCCTCAAGGAGGGTGACATCCTCATTAATGACCCCCTCTCTGTTGCTTCAGAATTCAACTAATTTTTACCTCCTGTGCCCCCCTCCCACTACCACCTCCCCTCATCCTACCAATCCTACCCTTCCAATTCTCATTCTTGTTCTCTCCTATCATTCCTGCTGCCTCCCTCAAGCTTCTCTTGGTTCTTAACCATATCAAGGGCAGGAGCCCAGATGGTCTTGACCCCAGACTCCTCCATCTCTGTGCCCCTGCCATTGCTCTACCTATCTCCTCCCTTCTCAGCCTCTCTTTCTCCCTTGCCTATGTGTTCAACTGCTGGAAACATGCAACCATCATACCCCTATCCAAAGGAGGTGACACCGCCTCTCCTGGCAACTTCCAATCTATCTCCTTGTTTCTCACTCTAGCCAAACTGCAAGAGCACTTTATTCTGTCCCAGTTCTCCCCCTTCCTAGACTGTTCCTCTTTCTTCACCCCTTTCCAGTCTAGCTTCTGTAAATTCCACTCCACCTCCTCCTCTGGTTTACCGACTCCATTCTCCCAGACATGGATCAGAGACTTATGACCTCTGCCATCTTTGCTGACTTGGCCAAAGCCTTCAACATTGTAGCTCACCCCCTTCTCCTTGACAAGCTTAAGGCAGTGGGTCTCTCTGATTCCTCAACCAATTGGTTCATCTCCTTCCTTGAGGGTAGGTCTCAGTCTATCAGAATTAGTGATTCCTTATCCCCTCCACTTCCTACCAGCACTGGTGTCCTACCAGGCTCTGTCCTTGGCCCTATATCCTCTTTGGTCTTCCATAATGACCTCCCTGCTGCCTGCTCCTCTGCATTCATCCACAAGTACATGGATGATACTGTTCAATTTGCCTCTGGTTCCTCCCCTTCTGATCTAATGGCCAGACTTCAGTTGAACTTCAACAACGTTCAGCACTGGTTCAGTTCGAATCAGTTATCCCTCAATGCCAAGAAAATGGTTTCAATGACCTTTGGCACCAGGCAGAAGCTCACTATTTATTTATTTCGCTTTTGTTTACCGGGTAAGTACACTAGACAAGTAGTATGCCTATTTTCAGGAACGACCCGGGAGAGCACAAACATACAGTATACATACATGGCATCATTGGAGAAACAGCGTGATACAGGAAAAAACAGCTATAACAATACTTGTATAAAGGCAGAGCTACTGCCACACATTGTACAAATTGTTACAGGACATAGAGAGACATTAGAGAATTGCTAAGTACATATTTCATAGTCCATCATAGACCTAGAATAGACAATAGTGGACTGCTGAGTATACATTACATAACAGAGGCTAAGAGCAGTCACACATTGACGTTTGTTTTAAGTGGGACCACAGGGAGGTGTGAAAGGTCCCATAGGAGGGGGCCGAGCGGACATGATCCGGTATAGAGTTCCAGAGCCTTGGCACAAATGCAGCAAAGTCGCGATCCCCCATAAGGGTCCGAGTAGGGGGGACTTTAAGCAACTCGGAGGTCTGTGACCTGAGCTTGTAGGGGATGGCATCCAGTTTAGGGAGGAGATGCACCAGTCCCGACGGGATGCCCATAGCAAGCACTTTCCTGGTGAAGTTTCCTACACCAAGGATCAGGTATTCCACTGGGGGGAGCCATTTGAGTTTGTCATAGAGCTCACAGTGGTGGGTGAGTTTGGGAGCAGCTAGTGCAAACCGACAGATATCATTATATGCCGTGTTCCACCGATTAAGATGAATTTGGGGTGACCTGGCAAATAGGTGGTATCCATAACTGAGGAAGGGGAGAAGCACTCCCCTTGCAAGTGCCAGTCTTGCTCCCGGAGTCAGGTTGTATTTGGCCCTGTAGGCCAGGCCAAGCTTACACCTTGTAGCTCTGCAGATGTTGAGGATATGACTTCCCATGTCAAGTTGTGGGTCGAGAGTGACCCCAAGATATTACCACCCTCCTCTCCTTCCACACCTTAGATGGGCCCACAGTCGATGATGTCATATAAATACCTTGGGGTTTGTCTCGACTGGCACCTCAACTTTTCTGGACATGTGGATGTCATACACAAGAAACTTCACCCTAAACTAGGAGGATTATACAGGAATAGAGGTTGCAGTCCTCCTCCTCCTGCTCACAGTGCAATTGTAAAAAAAAATGATTCTCCCCATCTTTGACTTTGGCGACATTGTCTACAGTGCTGCTCCTAAGACCACCCTAGCCAGACTGGATTCCCTCTTTCACTCCTTCTGTTGCATTGCCCTGGACTGTCTGCCCTGAACCCACCATTGCTCCCTATATTCTTCCACCTCCCTTCCCTCCCTCGAAGCCAGACATCTCACTCATTGTGCCTCCTTTATCTCCAAACACTGGCTTGGCTCTCTCTGCCCTTACCTTACCTCTCTCCTCCCCCCTTCCTCTTACGCCTTTCATAACTCTGGCTATCACTCCTCTGCTCTCCCTTCAAGGAAATCCTTAGCTGGCCAGGCTGCGTTCTCCTACAATTTCCACAAACTATTGAATTCTCTCCCCCATCTATCTGCTCTGCCACTTTCCATTCTCTCTCTCCTCCCTTTTCTACAATTTCACCTCGCAGTCCTGCAACTGCACCTGATACCTTCCTCTGTTCCACTACCAACTACTTTCTACCCCCTACTCTCCCTCCCCTTCTAATCTACACTCCCCTCCCTAGTTCACAATATTAATTCCCTGTTACCTCTGCACTTTAAACTCCCAATGAATTAGCATTCCCTGCCTCTCTCCCTCCATAAATTGCACTTTGTACTTCAAATTATTTTGCTTGCTGTTCATTAGATTCCGTTCTATTCCTGCATAAATTGTCTCTTGTTTTAGCTTTTTTGTATGAATTTGGCATATAATACTTAGTTTTCTCTGGTATGTATTTGTTGCTCTGTTTGTTTTAATTTGCCCTCTTTTGCAAGTATAGGGCTTACGAACAGACTGGATGGGCCTAGTGGTCTTTATCTGCCAACAGTTTCTATGTTCTATGTTTACCTCCTTCCCCCAAGGCCACATCTGGAAACGAGCTGTTACGAGCTCAGTATGTCTTTCTCGGTGAAACTTTTGAAATAAATAAATTAATTAATAAATAAATAACTATTATCTATTTATATTCCTTTTATTCTTCATTACTAGGTTTGTTGGCATGGGAACAGGATCCCTGTCCCTTACAGTTGATCTACTGTTTAATTCTTTGCTAAAGTCACAGTCTTCTGATTGTGACATCATAATTATTTCCACAGCAATAAACTATGATGCCACACTTTGTAATTGTGACTTTAGCAAAGGACCAAGCAGCAGAAGCAGATGAACACTTGGGGACAAAGACTGTGGGCTCAGTTCTCAAAGGTTGAAGCAGGGCTTTCACAAGCCCTGTGCCAAACCCTGCACTGCCCTGAACACATTGCTGCACCGTGTGCCTGATTCACAAAGGTCACACGCATTTGAGACATTTTACTCCTTTTATAGTGTGCCAAATATTTGGTGCAAACTCCATAAAAAGGTCTGCAAAGATAAACCAGCAAAAGCTGATTTAACTCATGGCATGTGGCGCATATGATAGAGAATCCCGATTGCCAGTCAGGGAATGCTGCGAGCCCCATGCACCATGTGTTTGATGCAACCAGGGCTTGTGGCATTTTAACTCTTTTGAGTATCGAGGCATGCGTTTTTATATAAAAAAAAAGGCTACAGTAGTAATATAGAACACAGGTAAGAGGAATGCAGACAAGATATGGAATATAAGCTAATTTGTGTATCCTGTCTTTAAAAATCCATTTTAAAGCAGGCCAATCAGCACAGCAGTAGCACCACTGCTCACTACACCAGTGACCCTTATTCGGCAGCAAGCACAGGTCATTGAAGGCCAGCAAGGAGGAGGAGAATTGAGCATCCTAGAGGACGTTCTCCTCCTTCGAGGTGGTACGACCAGTCAGCTTCACTGCTATACTGCCACCTGGGTGATGACAGGTGGCTGTGCAATGGAGCGACTAAACTGGAGGGAAGATGCAGGCTGGCACCACAATATGCACATTCACGTGCATGTGCTTGTGCACCCAAGCTGCCTGCATCTTGAATGATGAAACAGGTGAAAAGAGGATACCCCCTGTGCAGAATTATGACACCACCGCACCTGCAGTCCCACACTCACCAACCTGGGCATGCTCCTGATGACTGGATATTGTGCACCCAACGGACCCACCTTGGGGAGAAACCACTGGAGGTGAGATGGGAGAAGGTAAGGGAATGGGGCTGGGGTGTGGTGGGGGCTTGAGTGGGGGCCAAGGACTGAGGTGGGAGAGAGCAAGGAGCATAAACAGAATAAAAAATATATTTTTTAAGTGAACCTAAAGATATATATCTGTATATTCATTGCAAAAAACTTTGTTAATGCATCAAGTTAGGGTTGATGTCACAGTGACAAAAGTTTGGAAATTCAATGTTAGGGTTAAGCCCCCTGCCACCCCACCCCACCCCTCATCCTCCACACACCAACAGACGTCGGGGTGTGCCATGGGAGTCATCAGGCCTGGCTCTCACCCCATTCCATGTGTAAGCAAGCTAACATGCTACAGAATAAGAGAGGGGTAAGAGTTAGGACTGAAAACCCCATGGCGCACCCCGATGTCTCTTGTGTGGAGGATGGGGGGTGGGGGTGAGGTGGTAGGGGGTTAACCCTACCTCTGAATTTCCAAACTTTTGTCGCTGTGACATCAACCCTAAATGATGCATTAATGAAGTTTTTTGCAATGAATTTCCTTACTTTTTGAAAAAGTGTAATGTAACTAGTAAATGGTATGTGTTGGTAGGAGTGCGGGGCTCAAAACTGCCCATTTGTGCATAATGATATGTATCTGTGGGAGCGAGGGGCCCTCTGGGCCTGCGATCCCACTTACACATAACAATAGAGCCATACAGTAGCCCTATAGACCTGAAAAGGAACCCTTGTGACACTAATTTGCCAATATCCCACCACCCCAACCCTACAGGTACCAACAGGCATTGGGCATGCCATGGGGTCGTCAGACCCAACTCTCACCCCATTCCATGTGTAAACAAGCTGACATTCCCACTATAGGAGAATGGGGTGACAGGTCTGATGACTCCATGGCACAACTCAATGCCGGTTGGAGCCTGTAGGGTGGGCTATGTGGGGGTGGGGTGGTAGGGGTGGTAATCCTAACATCGAATTTCCAAACTTTTGTCACTGTGGCATCAACCCTTACTGATGCATTAACAGAGTTTTTTTGCAATGAATTTCCCTTCTTTTTGAGAAAGTGTAATGTAAGTGGTTAGTGGTATGTGTTTGTGGGAGCGCGGGCCCACCGGGCCCTGTCCTCCCTTCACATCACTCATTTTTTGCATAATGGTATGTCTATGTGGGAGCATGGTCCCTCCGGGTACTGTGCTCCCACTTATACTTAAATACCGAGCCATACAGCAGCCCCATAGTACTGTAAAGTAACCCTTGTAACACTTATTTGGCAATATCTCAGTAACTGTAGCAGCTTAGAAAAAAATTCCACTGCAGGTGTAATCTATGATTTTGAAACTTCCTTGAAGCTTAGTCCACCTAAAGGTGGACTAAGCTGTGGAATATGAAAAATCCATTATCTGAATCATTTTCAAGATACGAAAGAAAGCTGCGAGGTGCCAGTGTTATCCTATGGGAAATTTCTCAACTTCAGAAAGCTGTAACTATGGGCCCATTGAATGGTTTGGGACCAAACCACCAAAAGACACATCTGTGGGACCAGGGCTTGCCACCATGCAAATTTCAGCCCCAAAGCACAATCCACCTTGGCACAATGAAGTGATAAAGAAAACAACACATGGGACTATGTTATAGAGTATTGTTTTCGTGACAACAAAAATGCTTATGCGACAACAAAAATGTTTTTGTGACATCCCTATACCTTATAATGGAATGTTTTCTTGCACAAAAAAATGTTGTCTCGCACAAAAAAATGTTTTTGTTAAGGTTTTCGTGAACGTTTTCACAATGCACATATACATTTTCCCATAGGCTACAATGGGGCATTAAAAACTTGCATAACCTTTGAACAGATTTATATTTTTTCACCAAATCATCAAAAGGCACCAGTTTAACCCAGGCCACATATAGACATGCAAATCTGAATCCACTCAGATGCATTCTTCAGTCCATTATGCCCGACCGAAAAATGTGCAAAAGTTGGCTAATTTTCACTTTTTGGATGCTCTACAGTTCCGCAACCATAACTCTTACCAGAATGAGACTTTCCAGATCCAGAGATCTATGGTTGGATGCCATGCATGCAAATGTTCAGGAAAATCGTACAAACGGTTGCAATGTTATTAAGGTGTAAAATTTTGGGTTTAACATAGACGTGGCTCCTCAACCCTGTCTATATATATATTCATGGCAAAAAAATCCATTTAATGCATCAGTTAGGGTTGTTTCACAGCGACAAAAGTGAGGAAGTTCAGTGTTAGGGTTGCCACCCCTTGCACTCCAAGCCCACCCCGTCCTCACCGACAGGCATCGGGGTGTGTTTTAAATGGGTTTTACTCAGGGGACCCCAATCTATCGAGCCATGCCATTGGTTTTATCCAACTTGGTCTAAAAATAGAGTTACTGTATGAGGTTTAAAAATCTTGATTCACGGCTCGCTAACGATCTTTGATCGCGAGCCTGCAAATTCTTTGATTGCAGTGTTCTTTGATCGTGATCGTGCACCGCGAGTCAGGGACGAGATGGGCAGATTTTAAAATAGCTTTTCACAGCCTAGGGGTGCCCTAGACAGTTAAATGAGGGTGGGGTTTTATCAAGGGGCTTCGTTGTGCCCCATCTCAATA
Organism: Neoceratodus forsteri; assembly: GCA_016271365.2. NCBI lineage: Eukaryota > Metazoa > Chordata > Ceratodontiformes > Ceratodontidae > Neoceratodus > Neoceratodus forsteri. Next base: position 958,447,887 of record CM057449.1, on the reverse strand, counting down.
AACAAAAATAAGTTTTGTATATCCCTGGTAGTCTAGCGCCCCCCCCGATCATTATTACATACATAATGCTTTCTCAATCCCTGGTAGTCTAGTGGCCCCCAAATGTGTCTTTCATTATAAAACTGTTTTGTTTTATCCCTGGTAGTCTAGTGCCCTCCCAATGTGTATTTCATTAATATTTCTTAATATCCCTGGTAGTCTAGTGCCCCCTCAATCTGTATTGAAGTATTATTATTCCTGATGTCCCTGGTAGTCTAGCGGCCCCCCCGTCATAATAAAATATATAATGAACTGTGATTTCCTGGTAGTCTAGTGGCCCCCCAACCCCCACCCTTCCCGAGCTGGTGACTGGCACAGCCCACCTCTCACCTCCACGGGCCAGCTGCCAACTGTTTGTATTATGAGCGCAAATTCAAACAGGCACTCAGAAATAATTTCAGAGCACCTCTTTGAATTAGTGCTCATAATACATGATAGACTACCAGGGATCAAGAGATCATTATGTATGTTATGATCGGGGGGGGCTCAGACTACCAGGGATATAAAAACTTACTTTGTTTTATTGAGATGGGGCACAACGGAGCCTCCTGAGCAAAACCCACCATCATTTCACTTTCTAGGGCACCCCTGGACTGAGAAAATAGATTTTAAAATCTGGCCGCCTCGTCACTCGCTCTCTATTTGTGAGCAAGCAAATTCTTTGATCGCGAGCCTGCAAATTCTTTGACCGTGAGATTCTTTGATCCCAACCTTGCATCACGAGAGAGGGATGAGCTGGCCAGATTAAAAAATCAATTTACTAAGTCTAGGGGTGTGCTAGGAAGACAAATGAGGGTGGATTTTACTCAGGGGCTTCGTTCTGACGAACCATGGCAGTGGTTTGCAGTAATTCTGTTATTTTTTTAAATTTGAAGATTTTTCATTCTTTGATCGTGACCCTGCAAATTCTTTGATCGCGAGCCTGCAAATTCTTTGATCTCAAGATTCTTTGATTGCGATCGTGCATATGGCGGACAGATGACCAGATAAAATCATTTTCTCAGCCAGAGGGTGTCCTAGGAAGACAAATGAGGGTGGGTTTTACTCAGGGGGCTTCCTTTTGTCGAACCATGGTGGTGGTATACCACAATTCTATCAATTTCTGGATTTATAACATTTTTAATTCTTTGTTTGTGAGCCTGCAAATTCTTTGATTGTGAGATTCTTTGATCACCGTCTTTGATAGCGAGATAGGGACAAGATGGCCACATTTTTTATAATGGAATTTTGACCAATCTTCAATATTGAATATCTTGGAAATGGGTTGGTCTTGTCACTTGAAATTTGGAGGGTATTGACAGCATGTCCTGTGGATGTAAATTACAGTGTTTCTGTGTCAGAAAATATTGTTGGGGGCTGGTTGGGGTGGGGTGAAAGGGGTGGGAACCCTAAAATCGACTTTCCTTGCTTTTTCACTGTAGAATAACCCTAACTGATGCATTAATGAAGTGTTTTGCATTTTATATATATATATATATAGTATGGTAGCATGGTAGTGCTATCATAGTTAGGGTTGAGTACCCCATTTAAGGTTAAATGGTGAAAATTTGCACCTTAATAACTTTGCCACCATTTAACGGTTCTGCCTGGAATTTGGCAGGCACAGGGTATAACCATAGGTCTTGGGGTCTGCCAACTTTCGTTCCAGTTGGATATACGGTTGTGGAGTTATTAAGCGATATTCTGGGGTGCATTTACAGTTTTTTGCGCATTTTTTGCTCACGCCTACAGGTCTCACAGCTGTGCGACTGGTCTGAAAACTTCAGGGATCATGTGGCCAGGGTCTCTGATATGCCTTTTAAAGATTTTGTGAAAAAATATTGAACGGTTCAAAAGTTATTCAAAAAACAAGTTTCCCATTATAGTCAATAGGAAAAGTTAACAAAAAGTTCAACAGTGTCACAAATGCACTTTTTAGTGTCACAAATGACCCTAGTAGTGTCGCCATTTTGTTTTCAGTTACTGATTACAGAAATGCTATGCATTTAAAATTGGGACCATCTAGGGACATAATTATTTTTGTGTTTACCTAGTTGAGCCCTTTAGGATGCTAGCCATGTCTTTATTTTGAGGTTAAACACCCCAGAAATAAGTTTTTCAAATTTTTGGGAAAAGTAGTGTTGCAAAGTAGTGTCACACTTGTGACACTGTCACAAATTTTTGCGAAAGGTGTCACAAATCACGACACTACTTTTCAACACTGTGGCCAAAATGAGAGGAATTGTTTGCCACCCTGCTGCAAAAGAACGGTTTGGTCTTTTGGGCTGAAATTTGGAGGGAAGGCAACCAACATCTCACAGATGTGCCTTTTGTGGTGTGGTGAGAAAAAATTAGACAGCTGCACAGTTATGGCACTCTGAAGTTGACGCTTTTTCCCATTGACTAACATTACGGCTACCACCACATGACAGGAATTCTTTGCCACCCTGCTGCCAAATAACGGTTTGGTCTTTTGGGCTGAAATTTGGAAGGAAGAAAGCCAACATCCCACAGATGTGCCTTTTGGTGGTTTGGTGCAAACATGTTACAGGGCAGCAAAGTTACGGCACTCTGAATTTCACATTTTTTTCCCCATAGGATAATATTACGGCATCCGCCGCTCCTTTTGGGGCCATTATCTCGGAAACGGTGCAAGATACGAACTTTTCATCAGAAAAATGCTTAGCCCCCCAAACAGGAGATAAGTACAAAACTAGCTAGGAAAGTCATAATTCATACAAAATTTACATTTTTTTCTTCGTCGTACGGTTCCTGATATATAAGTAATTTACTATTCCAACTTCTTATTTTCTGCTCTGAGCCCCATTGTTATGCATACATTCTTTGTACTCACTGTGTTTCTCTATGCAGCTGTTGGGGAAAATCCAGGTGTGTGCTTATGTTACTGTTACCATTACCATTTCCGCTTGCGGTTCCGTACCCGTTTGCGTTACCATTCCCGTGTACGCCACTGTGTGTATTACCCTTTGCATTTTCGTTTGTGCTTGCATTTGTCTTACTGTTACCATTTTTGTCTACAGCACTGTTTCTGTTAGTGTTTCACTTTGCATCACCGTGCGCATTACCATTTGCGTTTGCGGCCGCCCTTCTGTTTGCATTTGTCTTTTGTTTTGCTTCATCGTTGTTGTTACCATTACCATTTGCATTTCCAATTGCATTCCTGTGCCCATGCGTGTTATGGTTTGCATTTCCATACGTGTTTGCGTTTCTGTTTCCTTTGGTGTTATTGTTGCTGTTACCATTTGTGTTTCCACTTGTGTTCCCGTTCCTGTGCACATTACAGTTTGCATTTCCATATGCGCTTGCATTTGTGTTCCTGTTTCCTTTGGCGTTATTGTCGCTGTTACCGTTACCATTTGCGTTTCCAATTGTGGTACCATAACCGTGCGTGATACGATTTGCGTTTCCTTACGCACTTGCATTTGAGTTTCCATTTCTGTTTCCTTTGGCATTATTGTTGCTGTTACCATTACCATTCACATTTACAATTGCGGTACTGTGACCGTGCACGTAACAGTTTGCGTTTCTGTACGTGCTTGCATTTTGCATCTCTGTTTCTGTTTCTTTGGGCGTTATTTTAGCTGTTACTGTTACCATTTGCATTTCCAACTGCAGTACCATGACTGTGCGCATTATGGTTCGTGTTTCCATATGTGTTTGCATTTGCCTTTCCGTTTCTGTTTCCTTTGGCGTTATTGTTGCTGTAACAGTTAACATTTGCATTTACAATAGCAGTACCGTGACTGTGCATGTTACCACTTGCATTTCTGTGTGCGCTTGCATCTCCTTTTTCGTCACGGTTCGCTTTGGTGTCACATTGTGCTTGCGTTTCTATTAATGTTTGCGTTACCATTTCCATTTGTGTCACCATGTGCGTAACTGTTTGCGCTTGTGTTTGCATTGCAGTTACTGTTACTATGTCACAAGACATCATGGGGTGGGAGTGTGAGGTCCGAATGGCCCGCGCTCCCACCACCGCACATTCTATTCACTATTTATAGTCCTCATTCTCAAAAAGAAGGGAAATTCATGGCAAACTCCATTTAATGCATCAGTTAGGGTTATTCCTCAGCAAAAGTGAGGAAATTAGTGTTAAGGTTGAGCTCATTTGTATTCTCAGTGCCCGCCTCATCTGGTATCGGGTGTGCATTGGGGTCACTTGGGTCCTAACTTCCCGCCTCCATTCTCCTATACCTCAGCTTGTTTACACTTGTGATGGAGTGAGAGTTAGGCCAACAACCCAATGCACACCCTGATGCCGGTTGGGGCGGTGGGGATGCAAGGGGGCTTCAACTTTAACACCGAATTTCTTCACCTTTATCGCTGTGGAAAAACCCTTACTGATGCATTAAATGGATTTTTTTGCCATGAATATTATATATATATATATATATATATATATATATGTGCAGTAGTGCCCCATAGTTAGGACTGAGTAGGTTGTTCAATGTTAAACTCAAAAGTTTGCACTTTAGTAACTTTGCAACTGTTTGATAGATTTGCACAAAATGTGGTATGCACCTTTCTGTGGGGTAGTTCTCTTGATCTACCAAGTTTTGTTCCAGTTGGATGTGCAGTCTCCAAGTTACGGAGAGGTAAAAAATCATGTTTTCGCTGATCGACTTTGCTGGGAATTTTCTTTGAAGTTGCCCACAGCCCTGCGGGTTTGGTTTTTGGGTATGACATTTTCAGGGTAGAAAGGGACTACCCCACAGAAGTGCCTTTTGCTAGTCTAGTATCAGAGCAATAAGCAGTTTTCAAGTTATTGCAATTTAAAAATTAAAAAAAAACTTTCTGTGCATGCTCAGTAAGCACTTCAAGATAGGTGTATGAAATGAAGTAGGAGTCCTGCTCCATATGGAGAAATTCCTAATTTGTATGACCACCATCTTGTTTTCAGTTGTGCCCCCCCAAAATTTTGAAACCTCCCAAAATGACATTCTGGGGAGGAACCAACACATATAACTTGCTTATTGGGACCCCCTTTGGTGCATTCTGCACTTTACAGGATGAAATATTCCCATAAAATGTGTTTAATCATTTTAATCCAACATTAATCCACGTAAGACGACCTAGGATCCTACTTCATATGTCGAGATACGACATAGAATCCTAGGTCATGAGCCAAAAATAATATTATGATTAAATAAATAGTTTTTGCTGACTTGGGGTGGCCAATCCCCGTGTTGGCACTAGAGGACCCCCACCAGTATGGGATACTGGGTAGCTCACTCCCAGTGTCCACAACACAAAACAACATGTCCGACAATGGGGTTCCCAATCCTGTGTCAGCAGTAGCCCCCCAAAAAGCATGTCTGATAATGGGGTGTCCAATCCCCATGTTAGCAGTAGCCCCCACCAAAGGGGGACACTGGGGAGCCCACCCCCAGTGTCCCCAGTTATAGCATGCCCATCCATCACCACAAATACTGCCTGAAATAAAGAAAACAGTTCCCCGATGTCTTTCTATAAAAAAAAATCCTGCAAAAAAGAAAATGGTCCCTTGTTGTCTCCCCACATCCTGCCTCCCCAATCCCCACCCTCTCTCTGCGTATCAGCCTCCCTGCATCCCCTTACCCCATACTTACCTCTGGAGGTCAGTGGCTGTGATATTCTCTGGACTGCGACATGTCTGCACTCTTCAAAGGTGAACCATAAACTGAGGAATACAGGTAAGCGCCATATAATGGCTGTCAGTGGGGTTTTCAACTTATGTTAATATCTCAGCCATTTTTTGGAATTTTTTATTTTTATTTTTTTTTATTTATTAAATTCTTGGATTACAAATACCTTTGAGCAGAAACTGCTCATTTACAAAGGTTCCACGTCAAAGGATGAGGGTCAACATACATACAGAGGTAGTAAAAGAATGCACAATAAACAACCAAAACAACTAAAAAAAAAAATAAAGATACTCAATTATAACATACTTTGAGATAATATTCATATAACAAGCAGCTTGAGTAGGCAGCTGGCTGCAGTAACAATAAGAGATAGAGGGCACTATAGGCAGTTAGTATTGCAGGCGTACGACCAGGAGAGGAAGTTGGCAGGCTAATGGGCCACTGTCCGATGGTGGTGGAAAATGTCTTGTACCAGTGAAGATGCAAAGCAGGAAAGGAGTCACAAGGAAGGCCCAGTGCCAGAGGGAATGAGACTGGGAAAGGGCGGGCTATGAGACATGAGTGAGCTGGGAGGTATTTAGAGAGATCTCTGTTCAGAGAAGCAGTCACATTGAGTGGTACAGGTGAGGTAAAGTTTGAGATTCCTTTTGAGGGGTCCAAGTGTAATAGAGGAAAGTGCTTCTTTATTGAGGGAATTGAACCATTGAGCGGCTCTATAGATAAAGGACCGCTGACCCATGGAGGTAGGACATCTAGGAACCTGAAAGGTTAGAGATTGGGCACCATGTGTTTGTTGAGTGCCACTGTAGGTAGTAAGGAGTGAGCTAACATCAGGTGGCATGAGACCGAGGAGAATCTTTTTGGTAAGCAAGCAGGTCTGGTATTGTATTTTGCTGAGTAGGGGTAGCCAGCTGGCCTGTGCATAGAGGTCACAGGTGTGAGTTTGTTGGTCCGCACCTGTTAGTAGTCTACAGGCTTTGTTGGGAAAAACTGAGATCCTGCGGAGGGCTCTTGTTGAGGCAGAGCCATAGATGGCAAGGCCGTAGTCAATGATAGAGGTGACAGAGCTGTAGATGGCTAGTCTAAGGGAATCCGCAGGCATACAGTGCTTGTGTTTGTGTAGTAGTCCAATCCGTATATTGGCAGTCTTGGCAACAGTGTCAATATGCCGAGTGTAGGAGAGGGTACTATCCAGGGTAATACCAAGGTACTTGAACTCCTTGACATGTTCGAGTGGGTTCCCAGCATGGTTCTTGATGGTGAGAGACAGAGAGTTGTGCCTGCTCCGTTGGTTACAGAAGGACATGGCTTTAGTCTTGCTGTGGTTCAGGACAAGTTTATGAGAATTGAACCAGTCTTCTTGCGCTTGAAGTCGAGCTGCAGCTGGGATTCAAGGACTGTAATGTCATGGTGGCTGGAAACAGGACTGCATCATCTGGGATAGTAATATTTTTTGGTGGCAGGCACTGGGGAGATTGTTGATGAAGAGGGAGAAGAGTAGAGGCCCAGAATAGACCCCTGGGGGACTCCAGAGCGGACCAGTTTCTCATCCAAAGAGATCCCTGCAATCCTTACACGTTGGATCCAATTATCAAGGTAGCTGGTGAACCATGGAAGGGCATCACTGGAGATCCCAATGGAGGATAGTTGCTTGAGCAGTAGGGGGTGGTTAACTGTGTCGAATGCCTTGGTAAGGTCTATAAATACTGCCCCTCCACAATTCCCTTTGTCAAGCGTGGCATGGATGAAGGTTGCATATTCCAGTAGTGCAGTGGTGGTGCTGTGCCCTTTTCTGAAGCCATGCTGCTCTGGGCACTGTACATTGTACTTATCCAGGAATTCAACTAGTTGGTCCGACACTATTCACTCCAGCACTTTAGATAGTGGGGGGAGGAGTGAGATAGGTCTGCAATTGGTGTGGAGCATCCTATCTCCACTTTGTGAACTTGTGTGACAATGGCTTTCTTCCAGAGAGAGGGGAAATGGCCCAATCTAAGTGAGAGATTGAAGATCTTTGTAACTGGTTCTAAGATTTCATCAAGGACTTGTGCCAGCAGTTTCAGGTCAAGGGAATCACCACTGTACCCTTGTTTGCCGATGGCCTTTTGAATGTATTTTCTAGCTACTTGTGGTGGGACCTCCTTAAAAAAAAACTTTGGGGTTGTACGTTCTAGTTGGGGGTAACTAGGGAGGAGCTGGAGGGGAGGTCGTCAAAAAATTTGGTGGAAGGACACTGTCCAGGTTTGTAAATGCATTATTAAAAGTGCTGGTGATGGTACCTAGGTCAAGTGTAGGAGTGCCATGAAGGTTGAACATAGTGGGTGGTGCTTTAGGATCCTTGCCTGTGAGTTCTTTCATGTTGTTCCAGAATTTTTTTCCCTGGCCCCAAGAGTTGGTCAGAGCCTCTTTGTAAAAGCTGCGTTTAGCATTCCATATTTTTCGAGTGCAATCATTTCTGGCTGCTTTGTATAATTGTATGTTTACTTGCGTCAGAGTTGCATGAGCAAAACACCAGAGGTGGTCTCTGTGCTTGAGTAGAGTTAAAAGGTCAGTAGTAACACAGGGGTTGGTCTGTCCTTTGACCTTCATCTTTTTCACTGGTGCATAGATGTCACTGGCTTCGTTGAAATGTTTGATAAATAGGTCCAGAGCTTTGTTGGTGTCACTGAGGGAGTCAAGCACTGCCCAGTTCAGCCTGGTTAGATGAGATTTTAACAGCTGGAGGTGCCCTTGTTTGATAACCCTGGCATAGATAAGCTTGGGAGGGGGCTTGTGGTATTTATTTGACCAGGAGCAGATGACAGGCGAGCGGTCACTTATTGTATCCAGGAGTACAGAAACATTGGAGATGCATTCAGGGCAGTTAGATAGAATCCAGTCTAGAAGAGTAAGAGAGACTGTCCTATAGTTACAGGGGTATTGACCAGTTGAGTGAGGTGATGTGCCGCGGCTGCATCCTTATAGGTAGCGGCCTCAGCGGAAAGCCAGTTAATGTTAAAATCACCCATGATTATGGTTTCAGAATTATGTTGCTGGACCCTTAGTTATTCCATGATGCTATGGAAGCCAGAGGCCTGGTCTCTTGGGGATAGGTAAACTGAGATGACAGTGAGTTCCTTGTTATGTGCACCAAGGAGGATTTTGATTGTGAGGACCTGAGAGCAGTCGCTCAGGCTAGGGGATGGGATGATGCGACCCATAAGGGTATCCTTAAGATAGATGGTGCAGCCCCCACTCTGTTTAGCAATCCTGTCTTGCCTAAAAATGCAGTAGCCAGGGATAGAGACTGAGGTATCAGGGATTTTAGGGTTTAGCCATGTTTCCACAACTGAGAGGACATCAGGGTTGTGCTGTAGGCTCCATGTTTGGAGGAAATCAGGTTTGGAATTTTGACCCCAGATTTTCAACACGGGGTTCATGACACCCTACTTAATGAACACTGGCACTGTCATCTTATTATTTGGTCTTGAACGGTGATTTTGTGGTCGCTGTGCAGAATCACCTTTCAGGACTGAATAATGAAATGACAGTGCCAGTGTTCATGATGTGGGGTCCCAAGAACCCAGTCTTGAAAATTTGGTGCAAAAAGTGCCAAAAATGACTGCGTTACAAGCATGCATTATGCAGTTTCTATGCACGCTCATAACTTCACCAGCTTTTACTATTTTCACTCCAGATTTTCAACATTGCCCTTTCTTCACACTTCTTCATGAACAGTATAGCTGTCATTTTTCACATGCTGCCTGAAACATGTTTTCACACCTGTGGCACTGAATGGCTCAGTCACTGTGTAAAATCAACTTTTGGGACAGATTAATGAAATCACAGTGCCAGTGTTCATGATGGGAGGTCTCAAAAAGCCCATGTTGAAAATTTGGTGAAATAATTCCACAAAATGACCACATTATGAGCGTCCATTGTGCAGGTTCTACACATGCACGTGAGTTCAACAATTTTTCATATTTTCACTCCAGATTTTCAACATTGCCATTTTTCACACTTCCTCACGAACAGTATATAGCTGTCATTTTTCACATCCTGACCAAAACATATTTTTGCACCTGTTGCGCAGAATAGCACAACTGCTTTGCAAAATCATCTTTTAGGACAGATTAATGAAATGACAGTGCCAGTGTTCATGATGTGTGGGCCCAAAAGGCCATGTTGAAAATTTGGTGAAAAAATTCCTGAAAATGCCCAAATGATGTGCTTCCGTTGAATTTATTCTGTGCATTGATGTGCCAGCCTGTTGGGGCCCTATACTAATGAAAGACTGAATTCTTACAAAATGGATGCCATGCCATGACAAAGTTCTACTCCAGGAATACTGGTTAAAGTTAAAAGGTATAGAGAAAAATGTACAGGCAACTGTGTGATACAAGTTTTTTCCACACACCTGAGGTTATTGTTGGTACATAAACCCCAACAGCCTAGCTCAAGTGTTTTATAAAAGTATCACACACCAAGGGTGAGGAAAAAGACAGCATTCACACAGTTTCTGAAATTATATTTTTTATAATTACTGGTTTGCAACAAAAACAGCAGTTGATCCTTACATAGCTGTGGGAGCAGTGTACGTGTCAACGGCAATTGCCACATCTGCAACCACTTGGGAGTCTGATTGTAAGTTTTGTGTCATCCACTGCTGTGTCTGGCTCTTCCCTCTCTTTCCCTACTCAAGCCTTTTGACAGCTGGGCACTGGCGGATATTAAAGATGTGCTGGCCATCTTTGAAATATGTTAGTCAGCTTACAGAGAGACGGTTTGCTAGGCAAGTTCTGAGGTACAGAAGAGAAGTCAAAGACACTGAGACAGGTGCTGGTAATTTATGTGACAGCATCAATGCTTATCTTGCAGGTGCCACATTAGAAGTTGTACTTTGATTGATAAACACACCATATTACATAAGTGGTATCACACTAATGTGCAATACCACTCATAATACTTATCTTGCAGGATTTTGAGTTAGCATAGTATGTATCCTCATCCAGTAACTAATAGGTTTAAGCAACACTTCGTAAGACCATTACCAAAATATAACCTTCTACTTCTTCCTGTTGCTTCTCTTGATGGATGTTTGGGATGGTAGGGGTCTTGGTTGGGTTGATGGGCACCATGGACCAGGAAATGTTAGTTGTTAAGAGGGAGGTTATTTTTCTTTGTGCTATCTTGCTTTTCTTGCCACTTTCCATTCTTTATTCCACCATGCTGATTGGGAATAGAGGAATCCTTGCTTGCAAAAATGGCCACTCTGGAGGAAAAGATTGGCAGTACCTTGGTGTGGGCAGGAGACAGCATCAAGGTGGGGTGCTGCCAGCCTCAGTGCACATTCGTACAGCTTAAACATGAGTCTTCAGTGTTGTTTAAACTGGTGCTTTGCCACATGAATAACTATTCTAAACATTATGAAAAATTATGTGCTCTAGGTCTGCTTGAGTACAGATACAGACGCTGGGAGATATTGGTTCCCACTCCCTCCCTGCTGCATTATAAAATACTACCAGCCCTCTGAAATTAAAAGTGATCTATTTTTTTAATTTTTAAAACTTTTTTTGTTGTATTGTCTACCAATGAAATCCATCCAGCTGGTCCTGATTCCCAGATTTTTCCCACAATCTCCTTTAATTTCCCATGGCTCACCCCATATAATGGGGTCAGTAGGATAACCTACAGTAAGGCCTGCCAGAGACCGTATTCAGTTTGGGAGGAGGTTGGCTGGTCCTTGATATGGGGTCTGAAAATGGCCAGCAGTCTGTTGTAGTTACATTTCATTTCCACTGGAGTTTTCACTGCTGTAAAGAATGCTACAAATTGGAAGTCGTGGCACTTGTGCAATTTGTGCTTGCCCCTGACATCAACTGTCATCCACTCACGCATCTTCTAAGTATCAATGGCTACAATGCCACCTTTGGATTGCAGGTGGCAATCGTGTTGTGGAACACACTGCCTCCCTACCTCAGAGGAGAGTGTCCCCTGAGATGCTTAATCTTCCCCCCACCCCAGCCAGTCCCTGAAGTCCTGGACTCACTTGCGAACCTGGGTCTCTGGCTTATTGCATAGTAGCCCTGCCACTGTGCTGATGGGTTGTCCAATTAAAAGCAATTTTAAAAAGGGCAGCGTTAAAAATAGAATGAGCACCTGCTACTGCTTTGTTTCCTCTGTGTAGCAAGACTGTTCAGTCTGTGTTTGCAGATTAACAGAATCTCTTATCATACAAAACTAAAGGAAGGGTGTGGTTTTGTTGTTCAGTTTTTAAAGGGCCAGAGGTGAGAATTTACCCAGTGTCTCTATACAGTGTATGCACTGCCTGTGGGAAAAAAAAAAACTGCACAAAATTACCCTGATACAGTATATCAGCTTGTTGGTAACCTACCGTACAGTGAGAATATTATCATATAGTATTCTCACTGTAGGTAGATGACAAGACAGATATTCTCACTGTAGGTCCTTTGAAACAAAGCTTGTCATAGTTTCAGTCTGGAATTTTATTGTACTTAGAAAGTTCTGCTAAAGAAAACTTTAACATTAAGACACTGGTAACAGCTTCATATCCAGATGCTTTACCACACAAACGCATGCCACTGCATCAATCAAATATGACATGAATCTTATGAAACTATGCCTGATATTTTGCTCATGAACAGTGACCCCATAATATAACTCATGGTTTCACCATTCATGATGCCATGGAATCACAGACCACTCTTAAAATATCGGGCATATTTTTATTAACTCTGAAGGCAAGTAAGGTTATGCCTTATGGAAGGAATGGCACTTGCAATAACACTTTAAAAATGTTTGTGTAACTCACCCACCAATGTCTAGGAGTCCAGATGGTAAAAGAGGAGGGGGGCTCAAGCCAAGCAGAGAACTGGACCAGATCCAGGCTCAAAACCATGAAGCAAACAGCCTACTTATTCCAAGGTCTTGCAGGGAGAGATGCCGGCTGTCCTTTCCAAACACAGCAGCGGAGGAACAGGCAGGTTTCACACTGGATAGCAGGAAACACAGGGCTGGAGCAAGCAAAGCTTAAGGGGCAAACGTTAGTATAGACATGAAGGAATTCATATGAGGGACTCCAATTAAAAGTATAAAAACATTTAAATAATTAATAAAATGAACAAAAGACAGCTCCATGGAGCTGGAGGCTCAGCATGGGCATGCAAACAGGAGCAATTAATAATCTGCAACACAAAGCTGTGGCACATCACTTAGGTCTGGGCAGGCTGAGAAATGGACTCCACCAGCTTATGAGCCCAAGGGCTCAAACATCAACCCCAATTCACAGTGGGCTGCCAAGGTTAGAACAAACAAACCACTGGGGCTCTTCAAATATGCCCCTGGGGACACTCACATGGTCTGGTAGCTAAAAAACAACTCACTCCGTCTCCCAATCACCTCCTAGCAGGGAGGTGTAAAACATACAGCCTGGCCAACTACACATCCCAAACTGACCTGCTGCTCACCTCTCCAATGGGCCACAAGGCAACCACCTCACTCCCCAGACCTCTGTGTAAACCAAAGAGGGTGGGTCCAGCTAGAACAGCAGCCAAATTCCAGAGGCAGTGTGCCACACTGGGTACAGGCCCTGTGGTGCTGCCACCACCATCAGGGCTGTTAAGCAGCATTTTCACCACCACCGAGTCTCCACTGCATCCCCGCACTTCACCAGACAGAACCCTGGCCCACCCCACACCACACCACAGAGCAAGGGCAGGCCCCCCCACCATCTGCATCCAGCTGTAGTTCAAACTAAAAAATGGGGTCCCATCCCACTGGCCACTTCCCTGCAACCTCTTTGAAACTGAGAATGGAAAATCTGCGCTATGGAGCAGAAGGCTGCAAACTTCCTGGGCCAGGGTTCAAACCCTGCCCCAATTGATGTCAACCAACCCACCGGCCTCCTGGACCTACCACCTCACTCAATTTATACCCAAGGGAATGGGGCAGACACACCCACTGGGCAGAATCCCACACAGCCCTACCCACCTACCGTGCCACCCCAAGGAAAGGAGAAAAAGGTAATTATAGTATTTATTTATTTATGTATGTCTTTGTTAACCAGGTAAGTGCACTGATCCAAAAGACCATTTTCAATCATGACCTGGGCCACCAAGTAGCAAACAACACAGAACACAGAAGTACATACAGGGCACGGTAATTCATACTTCAGGCATGAGGTGGTGCGGAAAATAAGAAATACAATGGCAGCAGAGTTAGGCAATGGCCAGGCATGGTGAGAAGCACAAAGTGTGAAAGGAAGACATTCATAACAATATAAGATAAACATGAATACAGGAGCCACATTACATGGTGCAAAAAAGAACATATGTAGCATCATAGATACGACATGAATCAATTTTAGCACAGGGCCATCAATAAAGCTGTGCTGATTCAGATAGTCAGATACTCACATCAGTTTTCAGAGATTAGAGGTTTTGAGGGAAAGAGGGTTTTAGAGAAAGACAGAGATGAGAGAGGAAATGATTGGAGGGTAGAGGAAGTGGACAGAGATGTGGGCACTAAGGTGCCCTAATATTATTACTGGGAACAGTGACAGTCAGCAGCAGCTAGCAGCTAGCCTTTCAGAGCTTGTTTGAAGGCCAGGTGTGTGGGGGACAAGTGGACGGATGGTGCGAGCTTGTTCCATAGAGAGGGTGCAGAGATGGAGAAAGCTCCACTTCCCATTGCTGTGGAGACGTGGGGTGCCTCCAGTGGGGGGACTGAGGATGCCCTAAGTGTCCTGGAAGCCACTCTCTTTGTCAAGAAGAGTGAGTATGGGGATAGGTGTCAGTTTCTAAGCACGTTGTCCACTAGGCAGCCTATAGCATAATCAAAGTGACCTTGCAGAGGGAGCCAGCCTAGAGACTGTTAGAATGTGTAGTGGTGGGTCCAGTGGGGAGCTTGAAGGATGAATCGACAGATAGAGTTATAGGTACTGTTTAGTCTTGATTGTAAGGTGGGGGATATGAGGGAGTAGACAGGGGAGCAGTAGTCAAGGAGAGGCAGTAGGTTACCCTGGGCAATAACAAGACATGCTTCAACTGACAGAAAGTATCTGAGTCTATAAGCAGTGTCAAGTTTTTGGTGAATCAAGTGTAAGCCCCAGAACATGGAGAGCTTGCACTTGATTAAATTATACATAGCATTCTAGATGGTCCAAAGAACTATCAATTAACTCTGAAGTCAAGTGAGGCTATGCCTTTCAAAACTGAGCACTGTAACAGGTGCCCATGTCCTAATTCAAATTTTTGTGTTGGATATTTAGAGCTGAAGAATGCAAAGTGCACAAAGTAAGGAATTGAAAACAATAGGGCATGGAGACTCAGAAAACATGGAAAACTGGTAGTGTGGTATTCCTGCAAAGCAGGAGATCGTCTATAACTTTCTTCATACAGGGACATATGGACTCTATGTGAGCAAGTGATCAAGACCATTCATAATTTTCCTTGCACAAGGTCCTATGGGCCCTGTATGAAGCAGTGAATCATTCATGGCTTTTTTCATGCAATAACCACATAGCCTGGACTTGTAGCACCCTTAGATCATGAGGCTAGGGGCTGGGAATGGGTGTGTGCTTTAAGGCTGAAAACCTCAAGGAACACCATGCCACTGATTTGCCCAGACTTCTGAGACTCCAAACCTTAATGTCTGAATTAACATGCTGTAGTTCTGTGCAATTAATTTCATTTTTTGTGACAGTGAAATTGTATTCTCAGTCATGGAGTTCCCATATTTCTAGCCCTGCATTGCCAATGACCTTCTTGCTAGGACTTTGAGCCCTGTGCCAGCAGCATGCTCTATCTTGATACATACAGGGCTCTGCAGGCCCTGTGTGCAGCCAGACACAAACCAACTTCATGCAATGACAGGCTCTGCACAAGCAACATGGTCTGTCTGGCTACACAGAGGCATACACTAGCCACAGTTATGCCAGAATGTGTATCACCCCCTGTGTCCTGCCCTACCACCTCCTGGGCCCTGGGCACAATCAGACACCAACCAACATCATGCCAGGATGCACAGGGCCTTTTTGGCCTGCGCCAACCCAGTTGTCTGCCTGGTTGCACACAGGCACACACAATCCACCAAACCACCATCATGCAACAGTAAGTTTGACTTTCAATGGCTCCACACAGGCCCCTGTGGACAGTATAAAGAAACAAACTAACAGACACAACCCAGCCACACCAAACATATGTCAGAGATCAAATCAAAAATATCCCAGAATGCCTTTCAAAAAAACTGCATAAAGCAAAAAGAATATAAAAAAAAACCCTCATGAAAACATTTCCATATGTCACAAAAGCTACTGTACCTCATGAAATCCTAAATCTGTTTTTGCCTGAATCAGCCATGACTCAGCAAATTTTCATTCTTAGTTACTCCTGCATTTGATGCCATCCATTTTAACTGTTTTTACTGTTTTTATCACTTATTAATGTGTTTGCATGGCTATTATAGTATGTTATCTATTTTTCTTATTTATTTTATTTATGCTAAGTTACTTGATGTTTTTAAGGTGCTCTAAGACCCAGGGAATGGGAGCTTGATAAATAAAGACTACTACTACTACTACTAAAAGAAGAGCCATTTTCTGACAAAGCACATTAAAACAAATCTCCCAAATAACATGAACTGTCAAACACACAAGTTACAGCTGTGAAACCATTATTTTCTAATTGTTACTGCACAGTCATTTAGCAGCATTTCAAACTGTCACAAAACCAAAGATAAATGATGAAAGCATAAACACAAGAGCTAAAACCATACACATGAAATCATAAAAACAGTTGTGATTTCATAACTCATGATTTAAAAAAAAATATCACATTTCCAGCAAAAGAGACAATCTAAACTGACAAAATATACCAACACTGGCATGGTAGTCAGAGACTAGTGAGCCACCTGTTTGTGGGGGAAGGGGGACTTGTTGGGGTGGCAGGTCGAAAACAGAGTGGATTACTTTCCAGAAATTTGAGGTGAAATTTAGGTTAGACTGCAGGTTGATTATGAAGTAGTGAGCCTTGGCTGCTCACATAGGCTTTGTGCAGGAGTTTCTAAGGGACCCATAGTCCTGATTGTCAGAATCTAAGTGGTAGGCCTTAAAGTGGGCCCAGGCAAGGTCCCTAGATTTGCATAGCTCAGTGAGGTCAGGTGTGATCCACAGGTGGTGGGACCATTTCACTTTGGATCTTTTGAGGGGGTGTAGGTGTCCCAGGAGCTAGTTAGGATTGCAGTGAAGTGAGAGAGGGTTGTGTTGATGTTTTGGGCAGAGTAGACAGTAGACCCATCAGCAGAGGCCAAGTTGCTGAAGACAGCATCTGTGTTAAGCGACTGGAGGAATCAATGCCAGATGTATTTTGGGGTGAAGAAAGGGGTAGGGTGAGTTTTTTATAGTGCAATAGGTAAGGCAGTGATTTACTGAACACATTTGGGAGTATGCCTGCAGCTGGGATATGGTGGAGAGGAGTACAGTACCCATTCCAGAAGGGAGTGATTTGAAGAGTGGGGGTTGAACCTGGTGGGTTCTGAGATTAGCTGTGTAAGATTTAGGGATCTTATAGAGTGCAGGATAGGCTTAGAGGTGGGGAGAGCCAGTTTAGTTTAAAATCGCTAAGTAGGATAAGTTCACCAGTAACAGAGAGGGAGGTAAGAGAGGCGAGCCAGTTCAGGAGAGAGGAGGGATCTTAGGGGAGACATAAAGGACTTCAACAGAGATAGTGATGGTGGAGAGGAGGGAGACTTTAAACAGCAGGAGTTCATGGGAGGAGGGGAGGGCCTCTTTGATGGAGACAGAGTAGGGAAAATTATGCCAGATGTACAATATATAGCAACTCCACCACCACATTTCCCTCTGTTCTGGTGGAAAAGGCTGAATTTGGGGAAGGTGAGGTGAGAATCTAGGAATTCTAGAGGATAGCCAGGTTTCAGATACAAAAAAGGTGTGCTGGGGAGTGCTGAGAAGCTCATACCTTGAGGGAATGTATCTATGGGGGGGAGGCTTTGAGTGTTGAAGTGGAAGAAACTAAGACCTTTAGGAACAGAGTAGGGTGGGGGATGTGGAGGGGGGGCCAGGATATTGTTCCACATCACCAGCCAGAAGTAGGAGGATGAGGAGGAGGGCAATAAAGGGAGATGATTTATGCATTTAGTGGCCTAGGGGAGAGAGGGCAGAAGAGTAAGGGGTAAGGGAGTGAAGGCAGTGGTGGAGAAATCTGAGGTTTGAGGAAGGGGTAGGATATAGACCAGGGTGGATAAAATAAGTTGGAGGTAGGGAGGCAGGGAGGCAGGTTGGGAGAGGGGTGGAAAAGCAATAAGTAGGAAGGGGAAGGAGAGAAAGGAGGAAGAGGAGGGGATGTGGAGGAGAGAGAGGGCAAGGGGGTAAATTGTGAGACAAGTTCGGGTAAGGGGTGGGAGAGAAAAAGGGGACATAGATGAGGAAGACAGGTAGCCAGGAGAGCATGGTGCAGGGGGATCAGGGGGAGGGGGAAGAGGAGATTGAGAGCAGATGAAGAGGTGGTCAGAGTTAGGGTGGGAGAGTCATAGGAGTAGTCATTTGACCTTAAATGTTCAACATAGTCTTTTTATTACACCAACTTATGAACATGACAGGTCTCATTTATGAAATCCAGTCGAAAATGTTATTTTGTGGTGCAAGTGTGGAAAGATGTTTTGGACAGGATTTGAAAAATGACTCGTCATCATGTTCATGACCTGGGGTACAAAAATGGCTATGCTGACAATGTGCGGTCACAAGTTGGTAAAATAGTAAAGCTAAGAGTAAATATTGAAGATGGTCATCATTTTTTAATAACTGTCATTTTTTGAGATTTTGACCCCAAATTTGTAACATAGTCTTACTATGACCCCACGTTACAATCAAGACAAGTGGAATTTTTTTTAAATCCCATCTGAATGATGATTCTGCAGAGGCATTGCAAAAACATGTTTTGGAAGGGATTTGAAAAAATACACCTGCCTTTTTCATGAGGTGGGGTAAAAAAGTCTGTGTTGAAAATATGGGGTCAAAAGCTGGAAAAACAGTAAAGTTATAAGAAACCATTGAAGAATTTCAATGTTGCATCATAACTTTTTTTTTTGTTTTGACCCCAAATTCTCAACCTATCTTTTTATTACCCCCCGCCCCATGATCAAGACAGGTGAACTTTTTTAAATTATGTCCAAAATATTTCACAAGTGACTGCAAAAACATATTTTGAAGGGATTTCAAAAATGATACCTTCCTGGTTCATGAGGTGGAAATAAAAAAAAGGACACATTGACAATTTGGGGTAAAAATTTTAAATTACAGTGTTCTGAATACAATTTCAAAACACATGAAAAAATCATTAAACTAACTTACCTTGTTTTCAGTCACTTCCTGGTGGAGCTCAGAAGAAACAAAACATTCAAGAAGGAGCACTGCTGGACTGGATAGATAAGTATGAGGTTGGGATATGGGGTAATGGATGCTGAGAGGGAGGTTGGGGTGGGGGTGGAGGACAGAAGTCATCACTGAACCATTTTCTCCTTTAATAGTTTTGCAGATGGGGCATGGTGGAAGGATTGGGAGGTGAGGGGGGATACTTGGCAGTGGGAAGGTATGTTATCTTCCTGGATGGGCAATGAGGAAAGACCAAGAAGTAGGTGGGATACTTGGCAGTGGGAGGCTGTTTATTTTTATGGATGGGGTACCGGGAGGAAGGGTTGGGAGGTGGGTGGGATACTTGCAAGTGGGAGGGAGTTGTTTTTAGGCATGTCCTCTCTGCATAATGGTGGGGTGAGCTTGGAGCCGATCATGATGCCATTTAGCTGCTTGATGGGCAGTGTCATGCAGATGAAAGGATCAAGCTGCTCTCTGGTAGGAGTGGCTTGCTCCTTTCTACTACACAAAGTTTCCACCCCACAAGCAGAGAACAGTGTCATGATCAGGTTCACTGATCACTGAGCCATCACTGTGGAGCCCCCAGGAACCTGAGCTGCATTGGACATGACAGTGACACACCTCTGAAACCCATTATTGTAACAATATGCATACTTTGTGCATGTACAAACAAACATAAAAGGAGACAAAACATAACCTGAGAACTTCAGACCCATAAGTCTGACTTCAATAATAAACAAAGCAATGAAAAGACTCATTAAGGAAAAACTAACAAAGGATTTGGAAGACAAGGGTATTAATGATCTCACACAGCATGGATTCACAGGGAAGAGGTTAGGCCTTACAAACCTTCTGCCTTTCTAGGCAGAAGTCACCAATATACCAGTAGACTTAATCTTCTGCGACTTTGAAAAGGCTTTTGATATGTTACTACATGTGCCTTTGCTAAGCAAAATGGGGAGACACAGAATAGATTAAAAATAAATCAGAAGGGTAAACTCATGGTTATAGGGCAGAACACAACAGGTGAGGCTCAATGGGGCTATGTATGAGAAATGAAAAGTGACTAATAGCATCCTCCAAGGTTCCCTGCTAGTGCCATCACTGTTCCAATATTATATTACAGCAGAGATATGAATAAAAATGTCAGACGCTAGATAAACAAATTTACCGATAACATCAAATCAGGCAGTATGGTGGAAACTACTGTATGTCTAACCAAGGCAGCCTAAAATCTGGTTTAAAAGAAGTAAACACTTGAGCTTTACAGAATGGCATGTCCTTCAATGTGAGCAATTGTGGGTCATTATGCACCTGGGGATGAGCAATAGAAAACAGGAATATGAATTAAACAGTATCAAAGTAAAGGAAGTTGAAACTGGAAGGGAAAATTACAAAACCGAGGGCACACCAAGTAGAAACATCACAAAGCTTCGAGATTTACAAGTTTCTTAGTGAAACATTCCAAGGTTTTTGTTAACCAGACTTTTTAACCCATGCAATTTCAGTTAATAAAAAGTGGCACTTACAGAGACTTAAAGACAGTCACCCTCACCAACACATCCTTGAAAAATGAAAGGGTTCTGGGAGTGATTATTGGTAAACAGTTTAAACACAATATACAGTGTAAAAACACTACTATGAAAGCAAAGAGAATAATATTGTATCAGGAATGTCCTTTCTTCAAGGTTCATGCTCTCAAACTTCTCTCATTGTTATTTGGCTACACAATTGGAACTTTTTATTTTATTACTATATGGAAGAAGCTGTTCCTTACTGGTTTCAGTCTGAGACTGCTTCTATTCTTTGGGAAGATATGACGTTATGTGGTTAAAGTTGCACTGCAATCGTAGATCTGAAAAAGTCTGTTTCAGAATTAGGCTGTGGCTTGGCATGAGGCATACATATTGTTAAACTGTAAAGAAAACATCTAACATTCCTCACCTAATTGGATAATATAAATCTACTGCAAATTTCTAGCATTCCATATTTTTAAGCACTGGAAAAAGAAAAGTATTTTCCAGGTAAGACATTTATATGACCAAAATTACTTTATCAGTTTTTAATATTTACTGCAAGTTTTTGGTTTCCCACTCATTCGTTGGCTCAGAGGGGTGATCAGAAGGATAGTAGATCAATTAAAGATCATACCTTTATCTCCATGAGAACATATTTTTTGTCAGATTTTCAGCTGAAAAAAATGATAGTCAAAATGTATGATTTACTTAGCTTCTCTGATTTAGATGATCATTCTGGATTATAGGGAGCATGGGAAAAGAGATAGGAAATACCATAGATTTGAAGAAGATCAGTGGGTAGCATTAACACTATCCCTGAAGAAAGTATCGATGTGTAACAAATTCAGACAAATTCTCGAATACACAATGTTTTATTGATATATCAATAATTATAGCAAAAGGGTTGGTGTTACATAGAAACATAGAATTTGACGGCAGATAAGGACCACTTGGCCCACCTAGTCTGCCCAGTGTTGCAATATGGAAGGATATTCATACTCCCTTGTATGCATAATGGTTGAATATGTTAATTGAAGCTGTAGACTAGAAACAAATGATCAGAAAACAAAATGGAATACTTTAAACAGATTTGGTTACCTTTTATTTTATTTTAAAATGATTCACAAAAACAAATCTAGGAAAGGAGAAAATATATAATAAAAAGGTAAATTATTAAATTTATTAAGGAGTGGGGGTTGTAAGGGATAGAAGCATCAGCACCTAAATAGGTTATGATGATATAAGTATTTGACTTTTCCAGTCTGCTAAAATTGAGAACTCATGTATCTTCTTTATAGCAGAAATACTTGGTAAATCTGAACTCATTAAAAAAACATAGAAACATAGACTTTGATGGCAGATAAGGGCCGCTTGGCCCACTCAGTCTGCCCTTTTCCTTACCTGTTGGATAAGCTGCAGATCCTAGTCAACCAACAACCTACTTCTTCCTACCCCCCCAACAGAATCGCCTTATGTCTGTCCCATGCATTCTTGAATTCCCCCACTGTTTTTGACCCCATGACCTCCTCAGGAAAGCCATTCCATGCAGCCACCACCCTCTCCATGAAAATATACTTCCTTACATTGCCTTTGAGCCATCCCCCCTCTATCTTCAGATTGATCCCCCTTGTTCTTGCATATTTCTTTTTCTGAAAGATGCTACCCTCCTGGACTTTGTTGATTCCCTTGAGGTACTTGAAAGTTTTTATTATGTCCCCCCTCTCCCTCCTTTCCTCAAGGGTATACATATTGAGCTCCTTTAGTCTCTCTCCATATGGCTTCTGGTGCAGACCCTGCATAGAGATGGGCAAAGTGCTCCCACTTTGCTATGTGGTGCACTTTGCATATTAGTCCCCAATCTGCATAGTGCTCTGCAATGCAAAGCGAATTACTCCACCTTTAAATTAGGACCACAAAGTGCATTGTCCCAATGGACTTTGCGCTGCTTCTCCTTGTTTTACTGCCTTACCCTTAATTATAATGCAAAGTGCCATTGATTTTAATGGAGTTTGCTGTACTTCGCCTGTTTATTGCTATTTGATGTGCATTTTGCATTGATTCAATGGATGGCAGGTTACATGGGCTCTATATTGTCTTGCCCAGCCTCAGTTCTGCATAGTGAGTGTAGTGGAAAGCTGGAGACAGTTTGCTTTCAGAGCTGTGAGAATCAAACCATCGAAAAAGTTTTAAAAAATCACTTTTGATCCAATTATTTTGTTCCACATTTAGTACATTAACTGTATGAAACCCTCCTGTGCTTAGATCATCGAGTTTTAATTGTTTTTGTGTGCATGTTGAATATTAATGTACAACATTCAGCCTGTGTACTGACAGACACTGTTGAAGTGTGCTTCTGGGGAGGAGTGTATCTGTGGTGGTCGATGGAGTGAGATTCACATGAGAAAGGCAGTCTTTCTAACTGTTTTGTACTAGTAGTATGTGTTAGTATTTGTGTGTCTATGTACACACAGTAATATATGAAGTAATGTTTGATAATTATTTTCTGTTAGTTGTGGTACAGTGCATTTTTATCATTCTGTTCAAAAGATTTGGTTATATAGTGTACCGCACTGTAAAATTTTCTGTGCATTACCTGTAGTGTGTGAATGTGTGTGCGTGCCATCAAGTCAGACACATTTTATTGTGCCACACAGTAATCGCCGCACTCGGAATCAGTTATCTGTCTGCTGGATTTTTTACTGCTTCCTTCTATCTAGCTAGTGGACTTCTGCTGCAGCGCCCCCCCCCCACAACCTGCAAAAGGTATAATTGATTTTTCCAGTTTTGGATTTGTGTGACCACTGGTTAAGGTGTTTTTGTGCCTGTGCAGCTGTATCTCTTTATAATGTGCAATCTGCAGCTTTGCGTTTGCATCTGTTTAGTGCCCAATCTGCATCTGCAAGCCACAGTCATCTTTTTTTGGCTTCCCATCCACCCCAAATTTCAGAAATCTTAATTTGTTGTGAATTTTCTGTGTCATTTCATCACTTCTTTTAGGTATTTCATTTTTTCAAGCCAGGGTAAATCATACAAAGTAGGTGACATGTACGGCAGATAATATATTTTTCATGCACATCAGTCACTGGCTTACTTCAGCAGGCCATGGGGTTGAACAAAGTTTTACCTGGGTCATGACAAGACATCTTGTGGAATGTAACTTAAGACACTGGGCCAGTGCATGTCATATGCACTAAACTTGTAAGTTGGTCTTGGTGTGGCTTACTAATAGCTTGGTATCTGTTAAGCAGGATATAACAGACAGTAACAGCTACACTTAGAACAGAATGTGTTAGTGCAATGAAGTAAGAATTGTTTCTTCTTCTTCTGTTTGCAGGTAACATTTCGGTGCTGTGTGCTGCCATCAGTGCTTTTTTTAAATAAGAACACATGCAACTGGTATGAATCCGGAGGATACACAGAAAACCTGTAAAGAAGTAAAAACAAAACCATTAATGAAACTTGCTTCCAAATGATACCACCCCACCTAAAAAAAATAATTACCTTTCCTGTCTTGACAGTTTTGCTACAGCAAAATTCCACAGCAAGCCAAAAAAATGCACAACCCAAGTATGACTGGATGACCTGAGAGAAAACAGCAATGATTACATGTGTGTGTGTGTGTATATATATATATATATATATATATATATATATATATATATATATATATAAGAGAGAGAGAGAGAGAGAGAGAGAGAGAGATATATACTCTCTCTCTCTATATATATATCTATATATATATATCATATATATATATATATATATATACTGTAAATTGAATGTCTGGTTCTGTGGAAAGACATGAGCATGTAAGATACAATAACTTACCAAGGGTAGTATGAGTAAACACACACATAGGGCATCATGTTACAGCCAGCGCAGCAGACTTTTGGACTGCCATAGCAGCATCACATCATTGCTCACACATTGGTCATCTGTGGCTATCATCAGCTGGCATGACACTGTGCATAAGCCCAGTCAGTGCAGGCAGCAGAAGATAGAAGTACAGGAGCAGCAGTAGGTGCCATAGTTGCTGTGGGATTGGGTGCATGAATAAAGCAGTGCGTCAGAAAATAATTGAGACTTTTCAGCACATTTTCTCATGTGATTTCTCTTCATCTGGAGTCTTGCCTTTTCATGAAATTAAAATAGTGGGACAAAAGCACCAGCAGCAGCAAGTGGCATCACAAGGCTCTCACTTAACACACTGTGATGCATTTCTGGCATGTTATTTTTCATCTGGGCTTTTCATGAAATTAAAACAGCAGGACATTCACACACAATAAAGCACATTTGTGGGGGCTGGGGCATGGTTGGTTGGGTAATACATGATGATATTGTGCTAACTGCGGTGGTGCTTGAATGAAATGTTCATAAATTGCTACTAATCAAAGCCGTACTCAATACTTATGACAAAGCTTACTACTGAGCTGCTAAGGACAACATAACTTTGGTATTGTTTGCATCAATCCTACCTGTACCAGCTTGTTTGTATCTATGTCTTAAGTTACTGTTATACTGTATTGTACTGTTATACTGTGTATTTTCGTTTGTCTTACTGTGACAAGGTACCTTTGTAAACGAGCCTATGGCTCAAAGGTTTTCCAAACTGCTGTTTAAATAAATAAATAAATAAAGCTAACAAGTATTTTCGTACATGTTACTTAATTTACTTTATTTTTTACATGACTGGTGGTCTGGAAAATGACGGGCACTGTGTGCTTTCATTACTGGTGAAACTGTCAGGCCGCAATGCATGCTGCAATACAAGTGTCTTGCAGATGGCATTTTGGAGACCCAAGATTTAATTACAGGCAAGCATGCAGTGTCCGCATGTTCACAAACTTGGCAGCCACAAGACTTACTACATAAAATACAGTAATGAGTATGAACTTAAAAATTGTTTTTGCTGAGCATAATGGCTGGGGGGAACTTGGGGGGAGGTGGGGGATCAGATTTACCATTCTGAGGCTAAACAAATAGAGGATTAACAAAATTAACAACACAAAGAAAGTATGAACTGAACATAAATGTCATACTAGTATGTAATAAAAATAAATAGGGCTTAAGAAAATAAATAAAAGCAGATATTTATTTCTTGGGGGGAAATTTTGTTAATCTTATTGATTCTTCTTTACCCTCATAATGGTAAATGCAATTCACCACCTCCCCAAAATTTTCAACCACCCCACGTCATTATGCTTTCCGCAATAATAATTTTTTTTTTACTCATCATTACTTATTTTATGTAATAATAAGTCATGTGGTTGCCAACAGTGCAGACAATGCGTGCTATCAGCACAGTTGCAATTGTGCAGGCCAAAAGCCATCTTCAAAACACTTTTATTGTAGCAAGCGTAACGGCACAACACTTTCACCTGTAATGAAAGCATGCAGCATCCGCCATTTTGCATGCCATCAGTCATGTACGACAAAAAGTAAATTAAAGGGGACAGGAACTGATTAATTATGTGCAACTGCTTGTAATGTCTCTGTTTTCATAAATTATATTCATACCTCTAAAGGATCCCTATTTAACTGTGCCTAAATAAAAGCTGAAGCTGTCAGTTGTGTTTTGTGTTGTTTTCTTTTTATGGACAACATTTTTTGCATTTGGTTTCATGGAACCAAGAATTTAGAGTTTTGACTATGTCACTTCATGGTTTTGGACATGTGAGCATGAACTTACCAGTACAGTGCCCACAGTTCTGAAACCATGAAGTGACATAGTCAAAACTCCAAATTTTGGTTCCATGAAAGGAACTGCACAGAATGTTGTCCATACAAAGAAAACAACACAAAACACAACTGACAGCTTCAGCTTTTATTCAGGCACAGTTAAATACGGATCCTTTACAGGAATGAATATACTAACATACTAAAATGCCAGCAGAATAGGCCTAATGGTCTTTCATGTCTGCTTGTTTGGTCAGCCCTTACCCTGGAAGCTGACCTTGCTTCCCCCCTCGCCTTCTCTGGCTTCTCCCTTCCCAATTCCGGATATTCTCGCTGCACTGGATTTTGCTTCCAGAACCCTTCCCCTGTACCTGTCCCACCCCCTCTTGAACCCCTCCACTGTCTCTGCCTCCACCAGCCCCTTGGGCAGTGCATTCCATGGCTCCACCACCCTGTCAGTGAAGTAGCACCTCCTCGTTTCTCCCCTGAATCTTCCCCCCTCCAGCTTCCACCCATGCCTTCTAGATGCCCCCTCCTCCTTTATAATTTATGAAAACAGAGACATTTCAAACAGCTGCACGTAAGTAATCAATTCCTGTTCCCTTTAAGTAACATGTAATGCAAATGGCAAATAAAGCGTTATCTGAACATAAATTACATACTTAGTGTGCATCAAAACAAAAATATTAATTAGGAAAAATAAAAGTAAAACCAGATGAGATGCTTAGGGGGTTGAAATTGACATACAAAATAATTTTTTAAGGGGCCTGTGTGAGCGGTTGTTCACCACCACTGATATTATGAAGCAAGCCTATTATCTCCTCATTCTGCTCCTTGATACGAGAGAGATACTGCATGGCCACCTCCACCACCATTTTCCGGCATCGTCCTCTGCCCACAGCATAGCCAGGTCCACCACAGTCACAGGACACTGTGGGTCATCTTCCCTGGTGCAGCTGCAAGAACCTCCACCTCTGCTGCCTGCATTTCCCTGCACCACCACCAATGCACAGGTGGACTAGGTGCTTCAGCTGCAGCTGCAGGAGTGGCTGTTAACTCCTGCAGCTTGGCCTCCCATTCGATCCAGTGGTGGACAGCTAGGTGGGTTCACTGACCACCAGTGCCAAGATGCCCACCCTTGGGCCCATGATGGACAAGCACCTGGCACAGTTTGCACCGCGCAACAGTGGGGTCCCCAGGGAGACACGTGAAGAACTCCCACATAGGAGAGCTCCATGCAGGGCTCGATACAGGTGGTGGGGGGGGGCATCACTGGCCACCTGCTGTGCTGCTGCTGGTGGTGGTGGAGGAGCAACAACCTACTGCAGTAGCTGCTGCTGCTCCTCCAGATGCTGTTGCTGCTCATGCTGGCAGACCACTGCTGCTGCAGAGCTGGCTCTGCCTGCATTTGAGGGCACAAAACTGACCCTGTTTAACATAACTGGGTGGATAAGGCTGCTCTGCATCCATGGTGCCCTCTGGCCACCACTTTTCCTGCCACGCCAATGACCCATCACCAAAAAAACCTAGTACAAGTACTAGTAACTCTACCAAAAACAAAGTACTCACAAAAAACACTTTTTTAAAACAAAAAGACTGTAAAATTAACTTAAACTACCTACACTAATTAACAAACTAAATCTAAAAAGGTTTAAACTGAAAGAAGCAAAATCAAGCAAGTTTTGCACTCTGCAATCGCCAACAACCCAATCACACAAACTGCTCTAAACATATCAGTGATGTGCACAACTCTTTAGTGAAAGTAAAACACTCACTTCCTGCCTATTTAAGTTTCTCCCTGAATCATGCAACCTGCAGACCTGCAGAGACAGTCAGGCATGTGACCAATGTCTTGTTTATTACCAACTTCGCCTTCTCCAACTACAACTTGGAAGTAAACGCGAAGTACATTAAGGCAAATTTTGACTTCTTTATGGGAATTTCACATAGTGATCCATTAACTTGAAGTTGGCCTCTTCGTGTTCACTACACCAACAAATTTAAACTTTGCTGCATCTCTAACCCTGCACCATTTTAGTTGCCCTCCTCTGGACTGCCTCCACCCTGTCTATGTCCTTGCAGAGATGGGTTCTCCAGAACTGCATGCAGTACTCCAGATGGGCTCTCACCAACTGTCTGCACAGAGGGATAACAACTTCCTGTTTTCTACTTGTGATGCCTCTTTCTATACATCCCAGTATCCCTCCAGCCTTCCTTACTGCCTTCGCACATTGCTTGCTTACCTTTAGGTCATCTGATATGATTGCCCCAAGTCCCTTTCCATTTTTGTTGTTGTTAGTACCCTTCCCCACTGTGTACTTTTCCCCTGGGTTTTTGTTTCCCAGGTGCATTACTCTGCACTTCTTTGCACTGAATTTAAGTTGCTATACTTTTGACAAAAAGAAAATCCTTTGTTAATAGAACTGAACAAGTTATTATTTTGATGTATAAATCACATATTAGACCATAGCTGGATTTCTATTCCTCACTGTAGAACCCATATCACAAAAAGTATATTGAGTTACTGGAACAAACACAGCATAAGGTAACAAAACTCATTCCAAGGTTAAGGAATAACACATATGGTGAGAGATTAATGGAACTGAGACAGTTCTCACTGAAAATAGGAGACTCAGGTGAATAATTACAGGTCTATAAAAGCCTTAATGACCATATAATGATGGAAGAACTAGAAAGGACATTTAAAACTAGGGAACATAATCTCAGATGGTATAACCGTAAGCTGGCATCAAAACCTGCCAAGAGGGATAGTAAGAGATTCTTTTTCACTCAGAGAGGGGTAAGCATATGGAATGAGCTGCCCATGACAATAGTGGAATCCAAATCCCTGGAAATCTTAAAAAAATAATTTGGGGAAGCATATAACTGAAGATATTTTTATTGGGATATAGTCACTGATAAGTGGGGAACAGGCTCCTCCTGTTCTAATACCAATTATAGTGAAATATAACTGCATTCTTTTCCAAAATTTCATCCTGGCAGAACAGAAATCTACTGCTGACTACCTCATCCCTGGTGGGCACCACATCACCCAGTATG
Source organism: Neoceratodus forsteri (assembly GCA_016271365.2). Classification (NCBI taxonomy): domain Eukaryota; kingdom Metazoa; phylum Chordata; order Ceratodontiformes; family Ceratodontidae; genus Neoceratodus; species Neoceratodus forsteri. The sequence goes on along the minus strand of CM057449.1, from coordinate 958,418,584 downwards.
AAGCAGGGTTCTCTGTGACAGCCCTGTGTCACTCCTGTGGCAGTCAGACTCAAACACTGTCATCCAAGGAGTAGTGTGAGACATGCAGAGTGGTGTTTATGAGGCTGACTGACCCCAAGAATCTACAGGACAACATGGAGGACCATGGGTGGACTGCTGTGGCACAGGGGATGCTCAAACATTTGCAAGGGGGACAGCTGCTCAGCAGAAGATCGGGTGAAGGATGTACTCCCTTAGTGGCATCCTTGTATGGAGGCTGATTGTTGAGTGATTGTTGAAACACTGAATGGTTGAACTATTATTTATTTTTTAAAAGTAGAACAATATTTTAACTCTGGAATTCATTTTTGTTTTGTGGGTCTGGTGGGTTGTGCTGACTTTAATTCTGGTTTTGGGCACCTGGGAGTTTCTAACACTTTTTGCACAGTTTTTTTTTTGTTATAAAGGGAAAAATCTAAACTATTGTTTTGGAAGTGTGGAAGTAGTTTTATGATCAAAACTAGGCTTTGTTTCCTGGTTATGGTAACAGACAACACCTGAAGTCACATCCAGTTTTCTGACAGAATCAGGAAGGGAGGGTAGGTGCCTTCCTATACAGGTGCCTCCATAGGGGCCGGCCCAGCGGTGAAGAGAGCTGAGGTGCTTTGCACCTTACCTGTTCCCACGCTGGTGACCTGGGTGCGGGAATGGACTCTGGTCATTGGAGGTCAGCTGGGAGCAGGAGAGGAATGAATATCGGAGAGACTACTGTCCTCTGCTGGGGAAGAGAGATCTGTCAGCCCTGCCTAGGCTGTCCCCAGTTGGAGGTGTGGAGGGAGAGCAGTGTGAGGGGGGAAAGTACGGGAGGCAACTGGAAAGGTATGATGGGCAAGTGTGCATCATCACACTTGCAGCATGCTCCACAGTGGAGAAGGGAGTAAAGGGAGAAAAACAGCATCGGAGGGGCTTAATGAAGCCCAGCATGTCTGCATCCATGCCTGTACCCCCACTGGGCACCACATTAGTCCGCTTTGGATTTGTTGTATGGGGAAGGTGGCCCTCCCCTTTCAGTGCTGCCACAAGGGGTACGCTTGTGGGGAAAACAAGACCAAGTAGGTGATTGGGCTGTTAAGTAGTCAGTGCAGGAGGACTGGGGACTGGGCTGATGAATCGCCCCTCAGGACGTGGGGAAAAAACACCTGTACGGAAAAAAAAAGCCTCTGCAGTGAACAGAGGGATGAGGCTAAGGCCAGTCATGTTTCCAGGCAGGAAGAAGGCACACAGGGTTCTAATAATAAACAGCATCCAGCATATATATGGTAGCTGTAGTTAAGTGTGGGGAATGGAGGGAAGAAGGGTTGCTAAACAGGAAAGAGGAATAGTTTTACAGTGTGAGGGTTGTTGGATGTATGCAGTGCTGAAAGAGGCAACATCCCTGTGTCAATGTGCAGTTCATTTTTTGTTGACTTGTACTATGAGCTGATGCTGGTCACCATACAACCCCTCCCCCACACACACACTTGAAGCCTAGAAGCTGAAACATGCACAACAGACTTGATGAGTACCTTGGATGAGAGAAGGGAGGAAGAAGATTTTGTTTGTGTTAGTCTAACCCCTGATGAGCATGCAAGCAGAGGAGCTGGGAGAACAGAAGAGTGTGGTGCTCAGAATGCTTAGTGTGAGAAGCATGGGAGGAAGGAAAATGCAGAAAGAGGGGAGGAACAGGCAGAAAGCTGGACAGTCATGCAGAGTGTAGGTAGATGTGGGTACACAGGGCAGATAACCAGCTAGTGAGTCATAGAAACAATTCTGAGTTGGTAACAGAGCCAGGGAACAAGAACAAGGTAGGCAGTATGGAGTCCATGGCTGACAGGTAAATCATTAGGAGAGATGAGGAGCCTAGATAGTTGTTAGATTGATAGATAGTACAGCATGCAGAGGGGATAAAAAGAATAGGATGGTTAGCAGACTCCCATGGGCCATGGTGGAGCATTTAAAGAACACAATGGACAAGATACTAAGAGGACAGGTACGGCTCCTGTGGTAGTTGTGCATGAGGATGCATGGCATAGGCAGAAGATCGATGAGGACATCAGGTAGGACTTCAGTGAGTTGCTTGGAACTGAAGTGTTGGGGTGTCTGGTTGTTATCAGAGAGATCCTATCAGTGAGAGGAGCAGATCCAGTTGGACAGAGAAACATTAAACTGACAAATGTGTGGTTAAAAAACTGTACTTAAATTATGGGGGAGAGGGGTTACATTTCTGCACAATTGGGACACCTTTTGGCAAATTTGTACCAGCAGGATGGCATGTATCTTAGTAGGAAGGGACCTAGGATTGTGAGAAAAAATAAACAGAATAGTCTGGGACATTGAAACTAAACCAAGAGGAAGCTGAAGGAAATTCAACTGACAGTGTTACGCTTTAGGAATGTGATAGGTGACTCGTGGTAGATAATGTAAGTATACATACAATATGCAAATCTGTTGACTCAGTGAACAAATAAAAGGGTAAGAAGGGAAACAAATTCATCAGAGCTGGCTGTGTACCCTGATTAATGCACAGTGTTTAAGGAATAAAATGGCAGAACTGGATGAGGTATTGTACAGAGAGCAAGGTGATATTGTAGGGATATGGGAACCTGATGGGATGCGGATGATACCTGGGTTAAGAAATGTGTCAGGTTATAAACTCTTCAGAAGGGTATCTAGTGATGATAGTGATTAAAAATGAGTGAGTACAAAAACAGCGACTCATTTTTAGCACTATCATCATGCGCTACTCTACAAGAGTAGCGATGGAACAGCAGGGAGAGCGACTGGAAGGGGAGGGATAGGGAGGTGAAGGGGAGGGATAGGAAGGAGGGTTTAGGTAGGGAGGTGAGCCTGCTGCAGCCAAGTCAGCCCTGTGGTGTGGTGGTAAGGGCAGCTGCCTCTGGTGCAGAAGGCACTGGGTTTGGGCCAGACCAGGGGAGAAAATGTTACCACAGAAATTTTCCCCCTCCTTGACATGCACCCCCTTGGAATTTGTAATCTAAAATCAGGGGGGTGCAGTGGGCAAAGCACTAAATGTTCCCGGAAGTGGGATCACCGAGAATTGTATGTCACCGATATGCTTTTTGGCTATATATACATGCCATAATAGTGATGAGCGATTATGACATCTAACCCTTCAGAAGGGATACAAAGAATAAAAGAGATAGGGGTTTTAATGTAAATAAATAAATAAAATAAACATAAGAGAAACACTAAAAACTGGGGAAGAGATGGGAATCAAAAGAGCAGACTGTGGGAAAGGGCAGAATGTAAAAGTGGTAGGGCCATAGTAACAGATGTATGCTGTAGGCCACGGAACAGAATGTAAAAGTGGTAGGGCCATAGTAACAGATGTATGCTGTAGGCCACGGAACAGTAACAGCAAGAGGGAAACTTAGCTAGCAAGAGAAATAGAATAAGCAACAATGAAGGAAGATAACATTTTGATGGGAGACTTCAATCATGGGGACATTATTTGTCTCACAGAGATGGTGGGTGACAGGGCAGGGACTTTTTTTTAAACTTTGTATGATTTTTGTCCTTGAGCAATACAATACTAAAGAAACAAGGCAAGATGCAGCATTAGATTTTGTTCTTGATTACTTGGGGAAGACTTAACAGAGTCAGTACTGTGGAGCATTTAACAGGAAGTGATCATAAAATATGGTAACATTCAAGGATAATTCATAGTTAATAGAAACTTAGTAATGGAAAGAAGATAAACTGTGTAGCATAATAAAGCTGTAACGTCTGCCAGCATGAGAAAGGAGTTCACAGATTGGAACTGGTGGAGAGAGATGGATGGAAATGTAAGTGAACAGTGTCGGGGGGCATTAAAATCAATGCTACTGCAAAATGTAACAGGGTAAACCAATGTGGTTAACAAGTAAAATAAAATAGAGAATAATAGTAAAAGCAAGAGTATTTAAAAAGATAAATGCCACTAAAATAATAAAAGGGAAATTGGTGTAGGGAAAAGGTGCAAGAATGTAAAACATGATTAAGTAAAATAAATATAGAAAAGGGTTTGACCAGTCAAAAGAATGGTGATATAAAGGAGTTTTATATTTATGTGAATTGGAAAAGAAGACCCAACAAGAAGAGAGGTAATTTGAGTGAAATTTGATAGATAATCTGCAGGAAGAGGCAGAGGACTGAAACAAATACTTTTGCTTTGTGTTTAACAAGAATGTAAACAGACGTGGGAATGACTCAACAGGGACTGAACAACAAGCAAAAGGGATTATGGGCGATGAGATAGTAAGGATAAGGTTTCATTTCATTTTGTTTCATATTATTTTGCCAGGAGGAATACATTGAACCAATGGCTCCTTTTTCTTTACTAGTTAAAGACAAGAAATAGTACAAATCACATTACAAGGAAACAAATGGTTGATAAAATCTCAGTTGACATGGTTTATGTAGATTATATACAACATTTCTTCAGTTTGAGGGAGTGTTCAGACAACCAGGACGCAACAGATTTGTGCTGGCCCTTTCCAGAGTTATTCTTGTATAAAGCCCCAGGTTGAAAAATCCAAACTATTGGGCCATTGTAGCAAAAGACTGTGGCCCAAAGTTCTAAATTCCTGACATGACCCAGGGAAAAGTACTGTGTGCAGCTACCTGGTTGTGGCCCAGAATCACCGCTCTTGCATAAATGCTTTTATTAGCATTTTATGTACACAGGCAGCATTTTTCCTTTTTTCCTGTACCTGCACAACAATATTTTGGCTGGCAAAACCAGGCATAACATGTTTCCATAGCTGCTCAACAAATTATATACAAGTTGCCACAAATTGTGCAAAAGGCTGTAAAAAAAGCAACATTTTTGAAAACTGAGCACATGTGAACAAAACTATAGTTTGACAAGAAAATGCACCCTTGAGTAACTTGTATTTCCCACATGTTCACATTTTTTTCCACTTTTGAAAATCCCTTGGTGTCCATTTTAATAGTAACCACAGGGGTAACAAATGGAAAGTTTTCTAACAACCTTAAAGCAGCAGTGCCATGAAAAGTGTTTCTTCTAAAACCTAATTTCCTCTACAATTAATAAAAACACTGTACTAGCAAACTTATCAAATCTACTTTTCTAGGTACCTGGTATGCTGTGCACCATGTGTTTTATTCTCCATCCTAACTCTTGCCTAGGTTTACAATGCTATGTTTAAGCCAAATGTTTGTGGCCAGTGACCATAGGAGTAACCAATGTAAGCTATTCTAAGCACCTTAAAGAAGGAGTGCCACAAAAAATGCACTCTTTTTTTCTTGATAAAAAATAAATCAAAACATGTATAAAATACTCTCATTTTGTTAGAACTAGAAATTGTTACCACCAAATAAAACTGGAAAATGCCTGGAATCCTTCACAGTAAAAAACCGGCAGGAACACTTTTTCCCTCGTTTTGTTTCTTTGCTGCTTTAAGTTCTGATTGACAATGAGAGTTGGTAATAGACCAGCTAAATAGTTAGGAACATCACTTCTCAAGCATTTAAAAACAAACTTTGTGCATTTCTCTTTACTCTGACAAAGAAAACCAGTTATGTAATCTGGGCATCAACAATGACGTGTTTCAAATGTACATCCTAAAATCAGTCTAGTCCATTTACTGTATAAGACTTCGAGCCACTGTAAAGCAATAAATACAGCAGAGGCATAAATAAAATCCACATGGTCCAGGAGAGGAATGATTAATGTTTGAATGGAATGTGCTACATTACTTTCCAAAAGACCTTTACTCTTAAAAAAGAAAGTCAACTTGAGGGTTAATTTTTTGACAGACATACTTTATTTTGTACTTCCAGGATACGTTAGAATCAATCAAGTCCACCAAGTACTTATATTGATTAACATATTCTAGACCGGTGCCTGAGCTGGATACAGTCAGGGGGAGTCAGTGCTCCTGTGGACATCAGCAGAGTCAGTAAGCATCACTTTAATTTTATCCGTGTTTAAAACCATTTAGCTGCCAAAAGTTGAACTCTCCAGGGCTCTGAATCCCTGCCGAAGGCCAGCCTGAGTCATATCAGTCATACAGTTAGTATAGTAAAGAACACAATGGATGCTGAATGTTAAATAGTTTTCTCTGTGTTATTAATATAAACGGAGATAAGAAAAAAGCACAAAACTGATCCCTTAGGGACTCCACTAAGAATGGACTATATAGTAGAGCAGACACCCTCAACAACTTATACACTGAGAATGAATGCGCACAAAGTTGATTAGCCAGCAGACAGGACAAGGGACTGGCTAAAGTAATTTAAAATCAAAAACATCTTGGGGGGGGGATAAATCAGCAGGCTTGGGCAATCTGAATTCAAAAGTATAGAAAGAATTAGCACTTGAGGAAGCAGAACCTGGATAAGTCAGGGTGCCTGGACGATAGACAGCATGGATTCATCCCAGGGAAATCGTGTCAGACAAACCTGGTGGAGTTCTATGACTGGGTGACAAGTGCCTTGGACCTGGGTAGACCAGTGGATGTCCTCTTTCTAGACTTCAGCAAGGCATTTGACTCTGTTCCTCACGTGGGCCTGTTGGATAAGCTAGGAGAAATGGGGGTGGGAAACCAGATGATCAGATGGATAGGCAATTGGCTCCAGGGCCGGACCCAGAGGGTCGTAGTTGGTGGGATAGTCTCATCCCCAGGAGGGTCATTAGTGGGGTCCCACAGGATCAGTCCTGGGCCCCTTCTGTTCAACGCCTAGTGATCTGACATAAGGACAGGAATCAGGGAGGAGATGAGTCTCTTGTAGATGATTCAAACTGGGGGTGGTGGTGGATGGGGAGGGGGAGGGTGGCCCTGCAGGGGACCTGGAGGCTCTGGAAAGATGGTCTAGAAAGTGGAAGCTGAGGTTCAATGCAGGGAAATGCAAGGTACTCCACCTGGGGGCCAGAAACCCAGGCCAAGTATACACCCTGGGGGAATACTACAAGTCTCAATGGCTGAGAGGGACCTGGGGGTGGTGGTGGATGTCAAGATGAACAACTCTGAGACTTGTAGGAGGGCAGCAGCCAAGGCCAACAGGATGCTGGGATGCATCACTGGGGGATCACCTCCAGAAGGAGGGAAGTGATACTCCCTCTGTATAACTGCTTGGTGAGGCCGCACCTGGAGTACTGCGTGCAGTTTTGGAGGCCACACTTAAAGAGGGACATTAACCTCCTGGAGAGGGTCCAGAGGAGGGCAACCAAAATGATTTGGGGCTTGGGGGACAGGACCTATGAGGAGAGGCTCGAAGAGCTAAATATGTACACATTGGAAGAGAGAAGGGACCTGGGGGACATGATAGAGGTCTTCAGGTACATGAAGAGGGTAAATAGGGGAGGAACAGTCAGGGTGCTTCGAAGGAAGGAGGAAGGGCCACTAGAGGGCATGGGTGGAAGCTGGAGGGGAAGATCAGGGAAAGGAGGAGGTGCTACTTCACTGAGAGGGTGGTGGAGCCATGGAATGCACTACCTAGGGGCTGGTGGAGGCAGAGACAGTGGAGGGTTCAAGAGGGGGTGGGACAGGTACAGGGGAAGGGTTCAGGAAGCAAAATCCAATGCAGCAAGAATATCCGGAACTGGGAAGGGAGAAGCCAGAGAAGGCGAGGGGGACAGCAAGGTCAGCAACCAGGGTGGGGGCTGACCAAACGAGCAGGCACGAAAGACCGTTAGGCCTATTCTGCTGGCATTTTAGTATGTTAGTATGTATGTTAGAACCATTTGTCCAGGTTTTTAAGGCATCCCTGGCAGAAGGGGTTCTGCCAAATGATTGGAGGGAGGCATTAATAGTTGTATTATATAAACAGGGGGACAGAAGTGAAATGAAAAACTATAGGTGGTTCATTTAACATCAGTTGTGTTTAAAATCTGGGCATGATCCTTGATAGCAAACTGAGAGTGGAGGCTCAGGTTTCAACTGTTGCCCAGAGTGGGTTTTACCATCTTAGGAACATTGCCTGGATTAAACCTTTTATACCACCAGATGACTTGCTCTTACCAATACATGCCTTTGTGATATCCAGACTTGATTATTGTAGTGCCCTCTCCCTTGGGCTAAATGGAGGAATCCTGCATTGCAGAATGCTGTGGCCAGGTTATTGATGGACCTTCTAAGGTCCTGCCACATTACCCTGGTCTTGTGTGACCTGCATTGGCTGTTGATGAGGTGGTGGATTTCCTCCAAGGTCGGTCTGCTGACCCATAAGGCCCTACGTGGTCTGGGCCCTAGCTATCTGCAGGACCTTTTATCTCCTTATCAACCTCCCTACCCACTTCGTTCCTCTGAGGAGGGCATCCTAGCAGTTCCCAGGGCCCAGCTAAAGTAATTTGGTGAACAGGTTTTTGCAGTAGCTGGCCCAACCCTGTGGAACTCGCTCCCAAGATCTTTGAGGGAGGCCCCCTCATTGGAAGCCTTCAAGAAGGGTCTGAAGTCCCACCAATTTAAGGAGGCTTTTTTTATTTTAACCCCATTGCTGGCTGCAAATATTCTTTTATTGATTTATGTTATTGAATTTAATTAATTTAATTCTGTTATATTTATCTGTCATGTCTTAGACATTTTACAAGTGATGTATGTCATTGTTCGGTGCCTAGAGCCTTCAGATATGGGCACTTTAAAAATTAAGTTTGCTTGCTTGCTTGCTAAAATGATGGATTCTTTCAATAGGAAAAACAGAGTCAGAATTCAAGGAGGTAGGATTTAGAGATTCAGCACATTATACTGTAGGTTTTCCAAGGGAAGGTCATATCTGACCAACTTACTAAGTTTCTAAGAGCCGGTATACAAAAACTTTGCTAACAGAAGCCTGATGGATATTTCTAGATTTTAGTAAGGCATTTGACATGCTATCTCATAATAAACTATTGAAAGTAACGGGTAAAACAGTATGACAAAGGACAAAGGAATCTTGTTAGGAAGGCTGGTGTTTGTAGGGGGGGGGAGTAGCTGTAGACCAGGTAATGTCTGTGGTGACAGTACAGGTAGGGACAAAATGGATAGACTGGGTGGGCCATGTGGTCCTTATCTGCTGACAAATTCTATGTTTCTGTGTTTCTATAAAGGTTTAATGGATTTACAACTGGTTGGGGGTTAGAAGTCAGCAAGTTAATATAAATGAGTATATATCAGAAAAAGGTAAAGTAATAAGTGGGGTGCCACGGGGCAAGGTTCTGGGTCCCTTGTATACTAAATACTTAAAAATGCTAAGTGATAATGTGAGAAACTGGATAAGTATACAGTAGGTAAGTTTGCTGATGGTGCCAAATTGGGAGCGGTCTAGACCATCAAAAACAGAATGAAGGTTTCCAAAATGATCTGGATGGAGCATCTTTTTGGGCAGAAATGTAGGACATGAAGTTCAATGTGGGAAAAGGTTTTGTGTTGCATGAAAGTCAGAAAAATAGTGGGGCAACATGTTTTCACAGTGGTGACCAAATCAGAAAGGCAAAGGAGAAGGGGGGCCTAGGGGTAATTATAACAAAGACTTGAAGCAGGGACTTTAATGTGAAATAGTAGTTACTAAGGCTAATTAAATCTTGCAATGCATCAGGCAAATCTTCATTAGCAGATCAAGAAAGATTATGGCCCCAGTACTGGTCATCCATAAAACCTCATCTGAAATACTGTTCAGAGTTTTGGGCATCATACTGCCAGAAAGATACTGACAGTTTAGAAAGGGTGTAGAGGATAGCAACAAGAATGATGGTAGAGGAAAATGATATGAGCTACTGTAAGAAGACAGATTGGAATCTGTGGGATGTTTAGTCTGGAGCAGATGGGGGTAAGAGGCGATATGATAACAGCATACAGATTTCAGAGGGACCCAGAGTTGAGTGAAAATCTGGGCATAATTCAAAAGTGAATGGAATAGTAACCAGGGGCATAACCAGCAGATCCAGGGTGAGTAGCTTAATGCAGACAGGAGGAGCTTCCATTTCTCTCAAAAGGGTGCAGGGTGTCTGCAGTGGTCTACTGAGCCATGTAGTAATCTCAAATTGATGGGTTCAAGAAGGGATTTGATAATTGATATGAGGAAGGGTAATTTAAGTTGCTATTACTAATTATGTTGCTATTACTATGGAGAAGGTAGGGGATACTCTTGATGGTCTGATGACGTCTCCTGTCTCTCAGTCATGTTGTGGATCAGTTGGAAAAGACAGTTTGGGCCTAACTAAGAAGACAGGTCATTCTAGAGCAGTGGGACATTGTGTTGCTTAAAAATAAGTCAACTATAAAGACTTTAAGACAAATTGCAGAGGTGTATGGTCCCCCAGAACATGAGGAGGCCAATAGCCAGGGTTTTTCAATATCAGCAGGGGAGTCTTGCATGGCTGGTGTCTCCTCTCCAGATGTTGCCAATACATATGGGAGAGGTGCTGGAGTCTACCTCCACAGGGATGTGACCATCCTATCTACAGTGGTTGCTGCTGAGCAGAGATAGAGAGAGAGGTTGCCAGGCTGAGAAGTTGGGAAATCGGTATTTGGACTGCTGGATCGTGAACTGAGAGATGTTTATGCTCTGCTAAATGAGTCCTCTTGTAACACTCCTGAACCTGTCACTCAGCTGTATGTCACTGTGGAGAAGGAAAAAAGAGGCAAGATACATATGTACAGCCAAGCGAATGCCACAGAGAATCCCCCAAGGATGTAGACATTCAGGGCACTGAACCTGCTGCTTCTGGAGAGCTGGGACTGGTGAGAGACTAATACAGAGGCTTCAGGGGCTCTGGAGGACAAACAGACTGATGCTGGTACTGAGGATCCATTTTAACTGCCACCTGGGAAACAAAACAGCAGTGAGGTCTGAAATCCTCTTACGTCCCAGACTGGGTGATGAAACACTGCTGAGCAACATTGTGATGCGTGGATATGACAGTTAGCAGAGGAGATGTGTGTCCCGAATTTGCTGTCATCTGCCCTACAGACTCATGCCTCCCATGAGAAGTATTGCCAGATAACAGGATAAGACTGGCAAGTTGTCAGAAACACCCAAAATCACCCTGTAATTTACACTAGGCCAGATATGAACCACAATTGTTGCAGCATCAGTGTTCATCTGGAAGATGGGACCTATGTGAACATGCCCAGTCCCACTCATTATCATTAAGCCATGCACATGACCCATGTATCTGTAAGTACTGTACTTCAGGGGTGGTTGGCATGTTGGAAATTTGAAACTGCATGAACAAAAGAGAAAAAAAAACCCAGAAGTTACTGCACTTACCGTGCGTAGAGTCTGTCTGGGAAGAGAGACAGTTAGCACTTTGCAGTGTGACACTTCACTGTGTTACAGTGAATGTAAATTTCTGAAGCCTCAGTGTTTACACTTATATTACAGTACTTTTAAATGTTATATTGTTTCATTTTTTTTTGGTTCTCTTCTAGCATCATTTAACAAACCTATGCACTGTTGTTGCAAACTGTCTCTTCAGTGGAGATGTTGTATTGTGTCATGCTAATTTGATAGCATTATTAACTTCAAACTGCTGATTACTGAGTTTGAATGAATTATGAAGTAGCTACAATTCTGGCAGATATGAATTCATGTTCCTGGTTTTACAAGTGCTTCACTATGGGGACGGGGAGCATGGCTTGAGAGCCCGCAAGATGACTGCGAAGGTCTTTCACGCTGAACAGCCCTGTACAAAATCCTAAACAATCCATCTCAGTATCTGATCTTGCTCATCGTCATTTTTATAGTCTGATGGGGCAGTACACAATATACATTTTGAGTCCAGGTCAGCAGACATTGATAAAAAATTTCTTGACAAATGTCGATGGAAAGTTGTTGATCTCGTCTCCTCTCAGAGTGCAGTTTGGAGATAGAACATGGCACTAAGCAACAACGGATCTGCTTTGGCAACCCTGGCAGAAATAAGACTTGTTTCAATACTTCATGGTACAAATTAATAAATTAGTGATCATGACTAAGTGTACCAAAGTGAACATAGTCCAGATTCCCCAGCTAGTAAATGTGGCAGAGGAGAGTGCAGCTGATGCAGAGTACCAGACAGAATGGCTCATAGCCCACATCCACAAAGAAGAGCGAGCCAAATGCCTCCTGTGGGACAAAGCTGAAGGCCTTGTAAATTGGAACAAGTGGAACAATCTCTGCTTTGTCGGCTTTCTAGAAGACTGTGAGGGAAAAACAATGAGCTCATTCCTGCAAAGAGCTTTCTGTGAGTTGCGTGGAGAACAGTGCCCTCACAACATCAGGATCGACTGACTGGTCTCACCGACCTCTGGCCCTGACACCCAAACTAGGAGAATGACTAAGGCCAATTGTGGCTAGACTCTTGAGGTTTATGGACAAATGAGGACATTCAGATTTGAGCATGAGAAAAGGGGAAGCTGACATGGCATGGGCACACAATTAAAATGTTCTCCAATTTCTCTCAATTACTGTCAGCTCACAGAAAGGCCTATACACCTGCCCCCAGGGCCCTTATGGACCAAGGAGTGCCTTATAGTTTGCTATACCCTGCAGTCCTCTGCATCATTCATAATGGCATCCCACAACAGTTCAATGTTGTTAGCAGTCCAGATTCTTTTTTTTTGTATGAAGGCAATCTTGTATTTTATGGCCCTATTCTTGTTTCATATGACCGTATAAGAAAAGAAAACAATCTCATGAAAACAGAATTTTAAAATACATTAAAAACACATTTCTGGATCATTTTCCCCAAAGTAACAGCAGAATACACCTAATGGGGTCCCAATTAGTAAGGTACATGTGTTGGTGTGTTTCCATGATACAATTTTTATGGTTTTCAAAAATAAAAAACAAACAAACAGAAACAAGATGGCAGCCATAAAAAAAATATATTTTTCTCATGAAACAAAACTGCCCCCTCCCCATATGAAACAGAATCCTTTTCGTATGGCCCAAATTCTTTTTTCATATGACACAGCTATCCAAAACAGCATACTGAACATGCTCAGAGCCGAAATTCCTAGCCTTATAACTCTGGAACCAGATTAATATTTTTTCACCAATCCAATTAAATATATCACTCTGGGTCAAGCCCTTTCTACCCTAAAAATCTCAGATTAAAATTCCATACCATTTGGGTGCTAGGCAATGACAACCCCTCTCCCCCAAAAAAACAGATTTTCTTTCAATTTCTTTCACTACCCATATCTCAGAATCTGCATATCCAACTAGAGTCAAATTTAATAAGTCAAGAGAGCTTGCCCCTGAGATAACACATACCAAATGTTGTGCAAATCCATTAAACAGTGGTGAAGCTATTAAAGTGCAAAGCTAGGGGTTAAACATTAAAGAGCCTACTCAACCCTAACTATAGTAGTGGTACCGCATCAATATAATATATGGAATATGCCATGGCCCTGCTATAAATATCTCTTATGTTTCTCCTGAGTGCAGTTTGACCTTATGACATCATGAGCAGTCATGATACAATGAAGCGCTGCGACCGGTTGCGGAATAAGCAAGAGTGCCAGTCGGGGATGAGAGAAAGAGTGCTGGTCAGGCACAGAGGGGGAGTTCTATCAGTGTTCAGAAGTGGTGTCACAAATGAGATATCTGAGTGTCATTGGCATTGAACGAAAATAAATATATCTTCAGCTAGGCTATATCATGTTTTGTTTGAAACAACATATGTTTGGGGATAAACATAATAGGGAGTATGTAAAAGTGATGGTGACTGTGCCATATGTGCCACACGTGACAAACATTCTGCTTCTTTTACAGTTGTTGCAGAGCTTGGAGCTGGAGAGTAGAATTCAAGGTTACAAATAGCGTTTTTCTCCAGCGGGGTGTGCAGAGAGTCAGAGAAGCAGCGGTGGGTGGCTGGGGACTGAAAAGTGCAATATTTAACTGTTTTACACAATTTTATTTGCAGGGTGGTCTTTTGGATTTCAGTTCCCTTTCAAGGCAGCAATAGAAAGTGTGAACATATTTGATGGCCATGGGAAATCAGCAAAGAGAGGCAGAGTCAGGTGATCAGCTAGGGCCAACTGGCTGACACCTGCAAAGGTCAAAACAATGGTTTTCTCCGTAGAGTCAGTGAAGTAGTGCTGGGTGGTTGGGGGCTGAAAAGTAGAGTATTTAACTGTTTTGCTAATTTTTACTTACAGGGCTCTTTTTTTGGATTGCAGTTATCTTCCAAGGCAGGAATGGGAAATGCGGCCATATTGGATGGTTGTGTGAGAGCAGCAAAGAGGGGCAGAGTTAGATGATCAACCAGAACCAACTGACTGACACCAGGAAGCTGCCAGAGGAGTATAAATCTAGATCACTCCAGCATGTCTCAGCGCACTCTTGTCCCAGTACATGTGTGGGACAGCCCCTGAGTGGAACGGGATACCAATGGCATCTTAGATATTGTCAGACATCCACAGGTGACAGCAGGAATACAGGGGGCTCTGCTGGTCTGCTAAGGTACAGTACCCCTTAGCTTGCTGTTGCCTGTGTAGGAAGTTACTAGAGGAGGGGTAAGTAGTACCTGCAGGGAAGCAACAGTCCGAACTAGCACTTGCAATGGCTGCAGGCCGAATCTCAGGGCCTCACACGCGCTTCCCATGTGAAACTATACACCGCAGAAGCACAGAGCTCCTTCTCTCTTCACTGTCACAACTGATCTGATCTTTCCAGTCACAGAGCAGGGCATTTCCTTTAGCTCCACACCATTCTGTTGGCTGGTTCGGCTGTCACTCACAATAAGACTCCCTCTGTTGGTGGAAAAAGGTGCCAAAGTCAAAACTACATTTCCCAGAGTCACTGCCTATACAATCCCCTTGTGGCTGGCTCAGAATTGAGAGTCTAAGTTCTGATTGGGCCCAGAGTCTCCATTTTAGGGCTCCCTTAACCCAATTGTCCCAGCATAGCAGTTTAGGTCCAAAATGGAGGGGCAACACACACAGAGTCCCAGCTGTAACAAAATCAGGTTAGACAAACTACAATTTTGTTAATGCTTTAAATGATTACCAGCAAACAGCTATAGCATTCAGATGCTTCCAGCAACCACAAACTGGAGCAAATTCCTCTGCAGTTCAGGCGGGATTCGAGCATTAAATACACAGTCCCTCCATACAAACTAATTAAGTCTACAAGCAGACAGCTCTTAAAGAGACAGTACGTGGAGGCTCAAATAGCACTCACTTTGCCATTCTAGCAGCTTAAACACTGAACGCCAGCAGGCAGGGGGAACACTTAGGCAAGCTCCTAGGAGGCTTTTTAGGAACCCCCATTTGTTAGGTGATTACACCCTTCCTGGCCTGGAAAAAACCTGGCGTCCGCGTCAAGTAAGTACCCTCATAAATTTCATACAACCATATATATTTACATCAATATCACTTTAGGCTTATATATGTAATCATCAGTCAACATATCACTTTACCAGAAACATTTCTGAAACTTTTCAGTACATCACTTTTTACACAGTATTACACACACATTATACCGTAACTCAGGTTATTACCTCCAGTACACGAAACCTGAAAAGAGGGGGCCCTTCCCTATCAGCTATCTTGGGGCTGGATGGGGCAGGGGCACCATACCTAGACGGCAACACAATTAACTTGCAGTTAGCACTTATGCTTAGTTTGGGCAATGAGCTTGGGGACACATACACTCCTTTGTGGACAACATTGAGAGGCAAGTCCACAGGCCTCCCAGGAGAATCATAGCTGAGGTGCACCACAGGCTTTACAGCTCGACCAGTCTTTCTAGGGGGAACTGTTACAGTCTCTGCACTCTGAGCCTCATTTTCAGCATTGTCCTCACTTGTCAGGGGAATCTCCATTGGGGTAGAGAAGCTAGAACTTGGTGCATTTTCGGCTCCAGGAGTTACAATCTCTGAGTCCACAACACTTGCCTCACATGGAGAGCTTTTGGACACTGGCAGTGGACCGTCAGGACACTCAAAATACTCTTCTTGTTCTGGTATATCACCAGTCTGTTCCAGTTCATCATTTTCCTCCTCTGAGAGCTCATACAGTTCCACCATGCACAGTGATTCCATGTCATCTGACTTGATACTTTGCACTTCACTTTCTGGGAGCATTGGCTCCAAAGACAAAGCTGGGGGCTTAGGCAGTCCAGAAGGCCCAGCTTCATCTCCAGAATTGGTTAGGGGATTGCTCTGAAACAATTGACTCAGTTCTTAAGAAGGGTAGTACTCAAAGTCACACTCACTTTCCTCTGACATGGACTGACAGTCATGTTCAACTGGAACTTGTTGTGGGGAACACTTTAACTCAACATCTGTAGGTGCAGACTTTCTTTGCTTTTGCATAGGAGCAGCTTGGGTCACTGGTCCAGAGGGAGCACTTTCTGGGGGCTCAGACTCAATTAAGATTTGTCCAATGGACAATAAGTGATTTCTATGCATTGTTTTAACATTTTTGAATTATTCTCAGGCCTTACTTTGTACACAGGCAGATCATCTAGTTTGTCTACCACAATATGGGGAAGATGGTGCCACCTATCAGTAATCTTGTGCTTGCCATGCAGTCCCAGATTTCTTAGCAATACACAATCTCCCTCCTGGAGTTCCTCTGCTTTTACCTTTTTATCATACCTTTCTTTGTTGGCCAGATTTCTTTTGGCAGCCATGGTTTGAGCCAGTTGGTATGCATGATTTAGCTGGGCTTTTAACTTTTGCACATACTGGAGATAGTAATCAGCTCGAACCCCATCAGGAGAAACTCCGAAACAAACATCTACTGGTAGTTGGACCTCTCTTCCAAACATCAGGTGGTAGGGGGAGAACCCAGTGGCATCACTTTTGGTGCAGTTGTAGGCATGTACCAAGGTGCTGATTTGTTGGCCCCATCTAGGCTTGTCCTTTGGGTGGAGGGTGCCCAGCACATTTAACAGAGTGCGGTTGAAACATTCAGGCTGTGGGTCCCCCTTGGGGTAGTAAGGGGTGGTTTTGGACTTTTGCACTTCCCACAGAGAAAGCATCTCTTTGATCAGATGACTCTCAAAGTCCCTCCCTTGATCAGAATGGATTCTTTGTGGAGTCCCATAGTGAACAAAAAAGTTTTCTACAAGCACTTTGGCCACAGTGGATGCCTTCTGGTCCTTGGTGGGGAAAGCTTGGGCATATCTCGTAAAATGGTCAGTAACCACCAGCACATCACTAATACTTCTTTGGTCTGGCTCCAAACTCAGAAAGTCAATACAGACCAGCTCCATGGGGGCGCCTGTCATGATGTTAACAAAGAGGGCAGCCCTCTGAGGCAAAACTTTCCTCTGTAAGCAGTGACTACAAGTTCTAATGTGTTGTTCAACATCAACCCCCATCTTAGGCCAATAGAATCTGGATCTCACCAAGTCAAGTGTTCTGTCTATGCCAAGGTGCCCCATGTGGTTGTGTAGGGACTTCAGCACCAAGTCTTGAAAGGCAGTGGGCAAAACTAGCTGTTGTTTATCTATTTGTCCCCCTATGTCTACTGTTTCTCTGTATAACAGTCTATTAATCAGTTTCAACTTAGGATCTTCCTTGTATAACAATGCAGTTCTCAAATCAGTGGAGCGTAACTTGGATACATCTTTCCCTGCGTAGAGGGCTTCTAGAGCTGATTTGATCATGGGATCTCAGGATTGAGCCCGCTGAATACTGTCATTGGCCAGCTGAGGCAGTGCACCATTGTCTATTGCAGAAAAGTGGCAATAAGCAGCAGGTATGCAATTCTCAGAGGGTCCCAAACAATCCACCATACAGTCTACTGCGTCCATGGATATTTGTTCCTCCCTGTCAAACTTCTGGCAGAGTGCTCGAGTATCAGGTTCTGACAGTCTGACCCAGTCATTCTGGGGAACAGGCCTCCGTGAGAGAGCATCAGCATCTATATGGTTCAGGCCTGCTCTGTATTCAACAGCACAGTCATATGTAAATAATGCAGAAAGCCACCTATGGCCAGTAGCATCCAACTTAGCTGAAGTCTGTACATAGGTCAAAAGATTATTGTCAGTTTTTACTAGTATCTTAGCGCCATACAAGCACTCATGGAATTGGTTAACAATGGCCCATTTCAAAGCTAGTAACTCTTAACTTATGTACAGGATAGTTCTTTTCGGATGGGGTCAGACTTCTACCGGCAAAGGCCACTGGTCTCAGGCCATTCTCGTGCTCCTGGTACAACACAGCCCCCAAACCTTGCAAACTAGCATCAGTGTGTAGGACATAGGGTTTTGCTGGCTCAGCATAGGTCAGGACAGGCACATGGGTAAGTTGATATATAATCTTATGAAAAGCAGCTTCACAATCAGGTGTCCATCGTGCCCCAAAAACTTCATTAGGATGGAAATACACTCTCTCAGTCTCAGGGGGAGTTGACCTCTTGTATTTGTTGTGGGTAGGAGGGTAACCTTGAATAAGATTAAGTAAAGGACAGATCACTCTTGAATGGTCCTTGAAACAGCAATAGTAGCCACAGAATCCCAGGAATCTTTGCAGTTATTTTAGATTGTGGGGCTGTGGCCAGGTGGTCAAGGCCTCAACTTTACTTGGGTCGGTCTCTATTCCCTTGGTGGAGACTATGTGTCCCACATACTTTACAGATGTTTGGAAGAATTGACATTTATCGATGGACAGTTTCAGGCCAAAGTCTTCCAGTCAGTTCAATACCTTGAATAATCTGCTCTCATGTTCCTCCAGTGAGCTGCCAAACACAATAACATCATCTAGGTACACCAGGCACTCTAATAAGTTAATGTCCCCCACTGCACGCTCCATCAGTTGTTGAAAAGTGGCTGGGGCACCTGAAATCCCTTGAGGCATCCTCATGAACTCATAGAAACCAAGTGGGCAGATAAAGGCCGTCTTCTCATGGTCTTCCGGGGCCATCGGGATCTGGTAGTACCCACTGCGAAGATCCAGTAGGGAGAACCACTTGCTACCATTCAGGCAGTCTAAAGCATCCTGGATGCGGGGCATTGTATACTGATCAGGGATAGTCCGCTGGTTCAAGGTGCGATTATCCACACACATCTTTACTGTCCCATTCTTTTTGTTTTTTACTACCACAATAGGTGAAGCATATGGGCTTCTGGATTCTTGTATTACACCAGCAGCAAGTATCTCTTGCAGATGCCGTCTCACATCATCTATGTCAGCAGGTGCCAGGCATCGAGACCTCTCAAGAAATGGCCTTTTATCATGCAGCCAGATGTGGTACTCAGTTCCTTGCACACATCCTACATCCCATTCTTTGAAAGAAAACACCTGGTCTCTCTGGGCAAGCTTTCTACTGATTCTCATCTTCTATTCGGCTGGCAACGGGGAGTCACCAAAATCAAACAAGTCGGGCGTCACTCTGTCATTCTCCCACGAACACTTGTTACTAGGCAACACTGCAGTATCCACACAATGCACATTAGCCAGGGTGCAGCCTCTATTTACTCTAATCCCTCTATCAGACACATTATGAATTTAGACCATTACCCGTCTGGCATGAGCATGGGCTCTGGCAGGCAAAATACTTGGCTTGACCAGCAGCCCTTCTGGCAATTTCCCATTGCCTGGAGCATCCAGCATGAGGATTTTATTCTTGACATCCTTTCTGATATGGACCTTTCCCTGTAAGGTACACTGGGCATTTGGCGCCAGGATCAGAGACTCAGGATCCTTTTTCCAGACAATTCCAACTGGTTCCTCTGGTTCTACTTTGTCAGCATCTCTCTGGGCATCATAGTCCTTCTTGATCAATGCTGGAATTATTAAAGCTCTACTAGTCTGTGACCTCTGTTTCTCATAACACAACTGCGCCAACCGTCCAAACATATGCGCATTCGTCCCAATTAGTAGTGGAACCCCATCATACAGTCCGGTAGGGGGACACACTAAGGCCAGGATCTCTACTTGCTCGGCCACTCCAACCACGGAGGTGGGAAAAGACAGCCAAATTTGGATATATCCAGAGTAGGGGTAGGCCTTCTCATGTAACCCCCAGACATGCAACCCCTCCAACGGTTGTAAGAGTACATCAGACAAATGCTTCTGATACTAATCTTGGAACATAATTGTCACTTGGGAACTACTGTCTAATACAGCTCTTGTAGACACTTCATTCACCTTTACAGTGGTCTCCATGGAGGGGCCCACTATTCTGGACCAGTCTGGAGAGGCAGTAGCAGGGGCCTTGGCAACTGACCTTGCCACAAAGGGACGTGAGTTAGCATTTTTGAGACCCTCACTGGGATCATTTTGTGCACCTCTTAACCACTGATTTGTTCTCCGAAGCTCTTCTTGTAGCTTATATACAACTTTGTCTGTGTCTTTTGGGGACCGGCATTCTCTGTTCATGTGCCCATCCTTCCCACAATTATAGCAAAACATACTTTCTGGAGTTTGAGCAGGCCAAGGTGTCACACTGAGAGCCAGGATGGGGGTACTACTAACTGGACACCTTGGTGCCATCTCTGTTTGCGACATGATAAGCATTTGGAGGCATCTTGTCAATTTCCCCACTTCCATGGTCAAGACATTGAGTTTTGAGCTGTTGTCAGCAGGAGATGCTTGGGTGGGTACCCCCACCCCCATAGCAGATGCAGCCGGATATATGTCGGGGCCTGTACTTGTAGGCGCGGCCTTCATAAAGGGACTGTTTTTGAATTCCCTGATCTCTCTCAGCAGTTCACCCCATGGTGGCACACCATCATTGGTCCCCACTTCACAAGGACCTTCCGATGCTGTGATCACTTGGGCTGCGCTCACCCAGAATTAAAATCCTCCTCCTGATCTTCAACCTCCCGAAGTTCTTTTATTAAGTCACAATAGTCCAGTGGGCTACCCCTTCTGTCTGAGAGCCTTAATTGAAGGAGCTGCAATTTATAATGCTTTGCATGTTGTAGTAGGTGATCCGACCTTACATGGTTTAAGTCACTGGCGGCCACCCCACCTTTTCGGTAAACCTTCTGCAGAGCTCTTTCCAGATGAGTAACATATGCAGAAAAACTTTCCCCTGGCCACTGTTTTGTTCCTTGAAATTTCCACATCAAGCTCTCCCCTGACTCATTGCTCCCAAAATTGCCTTCAAGTGTAGATAGGTAATTCTGGGCAGATGCATCAGGATTTGTGGACCTCAAAAATTTAATGGCCTCTAGGGCAGGACTTCTCAGACTTTCTATGATTCTTTTTTGTTTCTCAGCCTCCACACACTGCCATTCAGGTATTGGGGGGTCAACACGATCTATCCAGATGTCCCAATCATCCTCCCCCCGGGGGGTGGGGAGGGTGCCAGAAAAGATCCTCAACCTTCGGTAAGAGTCATGACTAATGGCAGGTGCAGAAATAGGAGCCTGCATTGGTTCAGCCACAGAAAGAGGGGCAATAACAGGTGCTGGAGCAGGAGGGGGTGTTGGGGGAGGAACACCCCCAGGTGGCAGAAATATTTCTTTAAGTCCTTCATAGTTTTCCCTTCCTCTAGCAACAACTTAGCAAATTTCTCCTCAAAAGTTTCAGATAGTGAGAGGGGCTCATTTCCCCCCAGGTTGTTACTGTCCTTAGTTATCACTCTCCAGGCAGTGAGGGCTCCCTCTGGGGTAATAGTCTGTGGCACTTTGGAGCTATCTATGGGGTCCTTATACTCTACTAGGGCCATGAAAGTGTGGGTGAGCAGATCAGCATGTTGACCCACCACCACAGGGTTTTGTAAGCCTTCCACCTTGGAAAGTACTCCCTGTACAATGTCCATATTGATACCCAGGGGGATGTCCAAGATAAGCATAGCATTTTGGGGGTCGATCTCCTCCCCAATAGACCACTCCATCAACTTCTGTCGGGGTACCCATTTATTTTTTTAACGGTGGTCCATAAATGTGGCCACTAGAGGACACAAAATCCCAGCGGTGAGCCTCCAAGATGTAACCTCTAGGTGGCGCTATTCCAAGGGCTACTACTCCTGCCTGTTTGACTACGGACAGGTTGAGGGGTCTAGGTCCTATGACAGGTGCCTCCACCCAGAGGTCAGGGTTTTTAGTGGTTAGACTAGCTTGGTCACAGCCCTCTGGGACACTGAGACCCCCTTTTATTCCCTCTAATGGCTCACACAGTACACCGGAGTCACAGCCCCAATACCCCACGTATACACACTGTTTACTCATATAGATACCATTTACCCTCAAGACTGATTCTGCAGCATGTCTCTGAGGGCCCCCTGTAAAGTAAGGTTAAACAACATACACAGCAAAATACAATACTGTTTCCATAAGTACCAACACCACAGACGGTATATAGTATAACAACAACAAATCTGATTTATTTAGGGGACAGTAACATGGGAGGGGGAAATCAGGTTGACTAGTGGCATTAAATAACAGTACTGTGCACACATACAGGGTCTGAAAAGTCACACTCTGGGTACTCAGGTTGGGGGGGAGCTAGCCAGGTCCATTGCTCGGGGTTGGCTGGCAGGTGCAGATGGAGAGGGCCTTGTAAAAGAAAATATATGCACAACACCCAATTGTAATCCGGAGCCAGATGGCTCAGTCCATGAAGCAGTGAAACAACAAGAATTAGATGACACACTTGTGATTGAAAACAGGCTGCAGGAGAATACCCCAATTTGTACTCACAGTACCCAAGTTGAGGACCGGATGGTGGACGTTCTTCTGGATTGCCAGAACAACAGGGCATGGAGACAAGGTTCTTGCAACTGCAGTGGATAGCAAATGGATTTAGTCTGAAACAAGGTGGGGTTTGCTTCCAGCTTCAACACACAACACACAGTACAGGGGACTGGAAATAGCAATTCCCCCACAAGCACTACGCACATTCATATGTAAAAGGAAAGTACTATACCAGTCAGGCTGCTCCTCGATCCCGATCACAATTACTGCAAAATACCCGGGAGCACACACAGCAGCTTCAGTTCCTGACAGACTAAGTGTGATTCAGCAATTTCTCCAGTCTTCTACAGGGTGAACCTGGTTTCCACTCTTCAGACTTCCTTCTGTCTCCTCACAACTTGGATTCAGTCTTTACTGGCACTTGCAATGGCTGCAAGCCGAACCTCAGGGCCTCACACGCACTTCCCATGTGAAACTATACACTGCAGAAGCACAAGCTCCCTCTCTCTTCACTGTCACAACTGATCTGATCTTTCCAGTCACAGAGCAGGGCATTTCCTTTAGCTCCACACCATTCTGTTGGCTGGTTCGGCTGTCACCCACAATAAGACTCCCTCTGTTAGTGGAAAAAGGCGCCAAGGTCAAAACTACATTTCCCAGAGTCACTGCCCATACAATCCCCTTGTAGCTGGCTCAGAATTGAGAGTCCAAGTTCTGATTGGTCCCACAGTCTCCATTTTAGGGCTCCCTTAACCTAATTGTCCCAGCATAGCAGTTTAGGTCCAAAATGGAGGGGCAACACACACGGAGTCCCAGCTGTAACAAAATCAGGTTAGACAAACTACAATTTTGTTAATGCTTTAAATGATTACCAGCAAACAGCTACAGCATTCAGATGGGCTCCCTTTTTGTTTCCAGTGACCGCAAACTGGAGCGGTTTCTCCACAGCTCGGGTGGGATTTGAGCATTAACTACACAGTCCCCCTATACAAACTAATTAAGTCTGCAAGCAGACAGCTCTTAAAGAGACAGTATGTGGAGGCTCAAATAGCACTCACTTTGTCATTCTAGCGGCTTAAACACCGAATGCCAGCAGGTGGGGGAACACTTAGGCAAGCTCCTGGGAGGATTTTTGGGAGTCCCCGTTTGTAGGGGGGTTACACCTTCTGGGAAGGCCTGTGCAAAGAGATATATATTCGGTAAATGCGTAAACGTTCCCACTGTGCAAACAGATCTATTGCTTCCAGCAAAGAGTTCCAGGGAGAGGGGCAACCACCCCAAAGGTTCTGTCCCCCAATTGCTTTAATTGAGAATGGGGGACCTGGCACAAACCCACATTGGTGGATTGGAGAGGGATAGGGTACTTAGCACCAGAAGCTCTAACTTGTGGTAGAAGAAATGGTTCAGAGCAGAGGGTTCATCTACACTGGTACTGGAGACCAACATGGAGGGATATGGGCCTATACAGAGGTGATGGCTGTATCTATCTGGGAGGGACACTGCATTTCTCAGTGAATGGTTTAAATGTGTTGTAATCCCCCCTCCCGGTGTTTAGTGGTATCCTGATGGTATAAGGTGGGAGGGCACTGTACAGCTAAGAAAACACAGTCCAAGATAAAACAGAAAAAACAGTACCTGGATTCCCACGGGTGTTGCTGGTGATGGACTAGCTCCATTGGGGGTGCCCACAGACATACTGGGTGACAAACTGGAACACTAGAGAGATAGAGACCACTGATTCTTTACCTGCCTGGCCTTGTCCACTTCACCCGGAGGTCTTTGTAGACAGTCTTCACAAGGCAGGCCTCTTGACGATTTCCTCTTGGTGGTGCATTGGTTCTTTGGGATCACCCTGGAACACACTGAAAACTGGCTGTGGAGACAAACTTCTTTTAGCAGCAAACAGTTCTTCCAAAAAAACAGGAGGTAAACATCAAACTGCTAAAAATAGGGGATCCCATTTAATGAACAGTTAATACAAACAGGAACATTCACTCTATGGAGCAATAAAACCCAGATTAGTTGCTTCAGACCATGCAGGTCACATCATGGCTAGTGGTGCCTGGACCACGGAGATCACAACAGTAGCAAGTTAGCTCAGGTGGCTAACCATAGCCTAGGTAGCTAAAGTCCACATGCAGGCAGCAAAATGTGTGGCCAAATCAGGCCCTCGAAATGCTGGCAGCAACACCATTTTACTTTCCCTCTAGAACTCTCTCTCTCAGATCCCAGACAAGGAGCACAGACCTTCAGGTGGTGACCAACCCCACAAAACCACCCCCTTTGTCCATTCCTCACTCCACATCCATAGATCTCAACCTTCTTGTGGTGGGAGGGGGTGTGGTTTGCAGTTGAATATGGTGGATGCAGTCTAGCCAAGCTCCTGTATGCACTCAGCCTAATTAGTGTCTAGTACGAGTACTCCCTGGGTTTTTAAGTCTTTTTTCAGGTGGTATTACTTATTGAACTCAATGGCATTGGGCAGGACTAAAAATAAACAGTCCAAGCTTCATTTCAGCACTACTGAGCAGCCTAAACAGCAACGTCGAGGCCTAGAAGACACTGCCAACCCGCAGAACTCACTAATGGCACAGGAAGGTGTTTCAGAATTCAAGAGGGGTCTCTCGCTACAATCCCCGCAACATCAGCCCTTATACAACACAATATGAAGGCAGGTTTTGCCAACATAACCTTGCAGATCTCCCACCTTCAATAGGTTGTGATCGGGCTGTCTGAGACAAGAGTTAGAGAACCATGTGGGACTTCTGGAGAATTAATTAACAGAAACTACAAGGGAAAAACAGGCCGTAAAGAAATTGGTGGAGGAGAGGGTGGACGACCAGGAGAATAGGTTGCGCCATTCCAACCTTAGAATAATTGGCCTCCCTGAGGGGGCCAAGGGGAATGACCCGGAGAGAGTGCTTCACACCTGGTTAGTGGAGCACCTGAGCCTACCTCCTGAACTGCAGAATTGTGAGGTTGAGTGGGCACACAGAGTGGGCTCTAAACCCTCTAGAACTCTGTGGGCTTGCACCCAAGACACTGCCTGATCAAGTACCTTCAGTATGTGGATAAGGAGGCTATTCTGAAGAAGACAAAGGAGAAGGGTCTGATTGAGGTGGACAACAGCAAAGTCTATGTTTATCAAGACTATAGCAGGGAACTACAGCAAAGAAGGCAAAAGTTCAATGAGAGCAAGAGCCATCTGCACCGAATGGGCTGGTCCTTCGTGTTTCTCTACCCAGCTAAGTTAAAAATTGATCAGCCTGGTAGCACTCCATGTTTCTTTTCCTGCCCTCATGAAGCAATGAAATGGGTGGATGATGCAGCCCAGAATGGGGATGGAGCACTCGCCACAGCACCGGGAGCAAGAGGAGCACTGACCCTTCAGGTACTGCTCTATTTGTTCGGATAACCCCACAATTTGTCATTTTCATAAAGTGGGGTGGTGGTAACGGGCTGCAGCTCTCTCTGGGAATAGCTCCCCTATTCTAGTATGGTTCTCTGCCTGCCAGGACCTAGAAGGGCTCTCTGTACTGCGTGTCTTGGAGTGCCACTGCTCTGCAGGAGCCCTGTTGAATCAGGCTATTCCCGCTTCTCCTGCAAAGCAATGGTGCAGTTTTTTAGATGGCGGATGGCCCATAGATGTAGGTGGGTTCAGAGGCACGTGTGTTGGCTTTCCTCCGACCTGGTCTGGGGATCAGGGTACCAGCAGGTGGTGCCAATATCTATGCTTCAGAAGGCAATCAATAGAGTGGCCTTGAGACTGAGGAGTGAAAATGCCACGAGACACTCACTGGTGTGTTTATGCATCAAGAGGTTACTTCTTCGTCACTTGGTGGATTTGTTTCAGACAGTCCAAGACTGCTCTCTCAGGACATGGACTGTTAGTTGTTAAGTGGGAGGCAGGGGCTCTGTAGTTATGGATTAGGCATCGGACGTGCACTATATTGGTTTCCTATATGATGGTCAACCCCCAATCTGGTCTGGGGATCAGGGTATCAGTGAGGGTATTTCATACTATATTTGAATTACCTTGTTTCAGTAACACCTCCTTGGCTTGTTATTGCCTCCCAAGCAGCATCTGAATATTGTTTTATCATTTCAGCTACATGGGTCTTGTTCAGTGGGTGGGGGGCTTTGAAGACTGCAGCTTGGTTCACTCATTCGCTACCCGTTGGTAGCATATGGTTGTAAAATGTTTATTGTTCATGTTATTGGGGGTTCTCCTTTGTATTTGTGCTTGGTTTTAAGGAGTGCCATACAAATTAGATAAACATTAAAGGGTTCGTCGTTCATTTGCAGGGGATTCTGGGTAGGGCCGGTTACAGTCTATCGGGGGTGGGTCTTTATTGTTGTTTTCATTGTAGGGGTTAATGGTTTGTCTCTTTGGAGGGTGAGTGGGGAGGAGGGTCTGCTGGTGTCAGAGGGGGGTTTATGGGGAGCCAACCATTCGGGAGACAGCCTGTTTTGCTGTGTGGGCTTGTTCCCTGTCTGGGCAACTATGGGCAACCTTTCTAGGGGTCTTTTCCCTGGTTCGGAGGGGTCTGATGCCACAGTGGAGAAGGGGAAGTAGGAAACTTAAAATTAAAACTAGACATGGGGAGGGGGGAATTGGTGATTGGCTAGCTAGCCGGGTTGTGTGTGTGTGGGATATCCGTTGGTGGCTATTGCGAGTAAGCTGGTGCATGTATAAACACCCAACATGGCTAGTACACTAAGAGTGGTGACCTGGAACATCAATGGGTTGAAATCCATGGTGAAACATAAAAGGTTTCTCACTGAAGTGAAATGGGTCGGGTGGCAAGCAGTTCTGGTCCAAGAAACCCATATGTCCAGGGTGGAAGCCCTTAGGAAAGAAGCCTCTTTGGGAGGAGTCTGGATATCCACTACTTTTTCAGCCAAGGCTAGAGGTGCTGCAATCTGGTTGCCTCAGGGGTCACAGGCAACAGTTTTGGACAGGTGGGTGGATCAGGCTGGCAGATATGCCCGTGCCAGGGTTGAGTTTCCTGGGCATGGTTCCCTTAACCTGGGTTCGGTGTACGCACCTAATATTGAGGACCCTCAATTTTTTGAGAAACTTACCTTGGAGTTAGTCTCTTGGTCTGGTTTGTGGGTCTTGGGCAGGGGCTATAATTGTGTGCAAGATGTGATTTTGGACAGATCTAGCACTAATCCTATCCCAATCTCTAAAAATGCCAGGGCCTTGGGGGTATTGGAGGAGGCGGAGGGCCATGTGGATGCTTGGTGGCACTTGTTTCCCTCTGGGAGAGATTATAGTTTTTATTCTCATGCACACAGATCTTATGCCAGGATAGACCGAATTTTGATTAGTCCTGCTCTTCTGCCTGCCTGCCCTCAGGGGGACGGTGTACTCTTCTTTTCTTTTCTTGGACCATGCTTCTCTAACTGTGGACTTGTCCCTTGGAGGGGGGAGTCTTGAGAGTAGGCCCTGGAGGCTGTATCCACTTTTATTGAAGGATCAGACACATGTGGAGCACATGGGGGATTGTATTCGTGAGTTTCTGTCTTTTAACAGAAAGGGGGATACCTCCCAGAAAATCAGATGGGAGGCATTGAAAGCTTATAGTCATGGCCAGACCATCTCCTTTGCTGCGCACAAGGCTCTGGTATCTACTAAGGACATGGAGGCCTTTAGGTCCAAAATTGAGGCATACGAGCGGGCCCATAAGGTAACACCTACCCAGGCCTTGTACCATATAGTTCAGAAGTTTAAATGGCAGTATAACGTAACTTGTGGAGCTCAATTGGAACATTTTTTTTTTTACTGGGGCATTTGGCATGCTGGGGTGGGCTCCCAGTGTGCCACCTGAGTGTTTTGGGGGGGTGCTGTAGCTGATGGGAAATTGGGCACCCCCGTTGTCACTCAACAAATGGGGGGGCATTCTGCTGACGGGGAGTGGGCTCCCTAATTGGCAAATTAAACTGGAAAGGGTGGACTAAAGATGAATGGGATTGGGCCCCCCATTGGCAAAGAAAGACTGTTGGGGGTGCTTAATGCCGTGGGGGATTGGGCACCCCCTCAGTACACACATCAAATGGGAGGGAAGGGGCTACCCCATTGGCAAATGAAGTGGGTCATGGCATGCCAACAGGGGGATTGGGCACCCCTGAAGTTGGCGATCTGCATGGTGGCAGTCAATGCCGCCATGTTTATTGAACTGCTTCACCAGGAAAGGCACGCCGCTGCATGATGAGCTTGGCTGTCATTGCAGCAGACCTTTTCTTAGATCTGGTGGCCAGTTTGAGTGTTGCTTGTGTCAGCACCTGCTGCTGCCTTATTGGAGAAGGAGGGATGAACCTACTGATGCGTGCCCTGCATTTGTCCACAGTGATCGCACCTCCAAATCTGCTACTACTGCAATATGTTGGCTGGCATGAAAGTGCGAGCCAACATGAAAAAGTGGCCAGTTTAGTTCTCGAGTGAGTGACAATGGTTAAGGCTGAAAGGGTTACAGAGAGACACAGGGAGAAGAGGATACATGGGTGCTGGAATATGGGGAAAGTGGGGATGCTGACATTTAAAGGTTGGGAGGCTGCAGCACACCTGCGCCCATAGGTTCCTGTACCTATGAAAGGATAGGGAGGTGTAACAGGGAAGCAGGGAAAGCAGTGAGGGGTGCAAAGGTGCAGACTGAGGAAAAGATAGCAAAAGGGGTAACTAAAGGGGACAAGACCTTTTTTGGGCACCTAAGTGAAAAGAGGAAGACACGGGGAGGGATTG
Organism: Neoceratodus forsteri; assembly: GCA_016271365.2. Lineage (NCBI taxonomy): Eukaryota > Metazoa > Chordata > Ceratodontiformes > Ceratodontidae > Neoceratodus > Neoceratodus forsteri. The sequence goes on along the minus strand of CM057449.1, from coordinate 958,389,294 downwards.
TGAGGTTAAGAAGGGCAGGGTGTGTACAGAGGAGGATCAGAAAAAAGCAGATATCCTGAAGATACACTTCTGTTCATTCTTTGCAGTCAAAGGGGAGGAGGAAGGATTGTGTAAAAACAGCAGGAACACTGTGGGGAGGGAGGCAGACACAAGTCCATAGACAGAGGAGAGAGTCCTGAAGGGACTTGTGAATCTTCAAGTGGATAAAGCTATGGCCAGATGGGGTACACATACACCTAATTTGCTGAGGGAGCTCAAGGAGGTACTGGCTACGCCTCTGACAGCGTATTCAACAATTCACTGGAAACAGGAGTGGTTCCAGAGGGTAGTGGTAAATGGCACTCACTTGGGGGAGGACAGAGTGACCAGCGAGGTATCTCAAGGCTCTGTACTTGGACCAGTTGATGTCTTTATAAGTGACACTGCAGAACAGCTGGAAGAAAGGTTAAGCCTCTTTGCAGATGATAACCAAAATCTGCAATAGAGTAAGACACTTCAGATGTGTGGGGAGAATGAGCAGAGACCTGAGAAAACCTGAGGAGTGGTCAAAGGTATGGTAGCTGGGTTTCAATACAAGAAGAGCAAAATCCTGCATCTAGGGCACAGAAATCTAGAGGCAGAGTATAAAATGGGGGAACAGGTTTTGGCGGTCACAAAACAGGAAAGGGACCATGGAGTCATCATATCAGATTACCTTAAAGTGGTGAGGCAGTGTGGCAAGGCAGTAGGAAGGGCCAGTGGGATGCTGTGGTGCATACAGAGGGGTATGACCAGCAGAAGGGAGGAGGTGTCATTACCACAGTATAGATCATTGGTGGGACCCCATCTGGAGTACTGTGTCCAGTTCTGGAGACCACATCTCAGGAAGGACAAAGACAGGGTTGAGGCTGTCTAGAGAAGGGCAACCAAATGGTGCAGGGGCTGCATCAGAAGTCAAATGAGGAGAGACTGAGGTTATCTCAACATGTACACTCTAGAAGAGAGGAGGGAGAGGGAGAGGGGGGCATGACAGAGAGCTATGAATACCTCACAGGGTTGAATAAGGTACAGAAGAGGAGCACTTTTCAGAGGAGAAAGTGCACGGACACCAGGGGGAATGTGATGAAGCTGTAAGGGGGAAATTTAGGAGAGATGTGAAGAAGTACTTTTTCACTGAAAGAGTCGTGGATGCCTGGAACAGTCTTCAGTGGAATTAGTGGGGGCAAAATTAATGGGTGGCTTCAAGCATGCATGGGATAGGCACAAGAGAATCTCAGTATGGAAATGGGTGGGGGGGGTAGCCTGGTAATTTGATAGGGTCTACGGTATCAGTATTGGCAGGGAAAAGTGGGCAGACTAAGTGGGACAAGTGGTCCTTATCTGCTGACAAATTCTATGTTTCTATGTTTCTATTCAAAATCAAGCCATCTGCAGCATTCTACACTATTTGTGCCTGTTTGGGACTGGCTAGTTCCGATATCTACTACTACTTCTTCTATTTAAGAATGATCTATGACATGGTGCAACAAGGAAAGATATCAGGATGACATAAGGTCCCCAGTGCAGAGGGAGAATGGCATGGTGCCTGCATCACCGGCTCCCTTCCCCATTGGGGCTCACTCCTCTGGGCTGGCATCTGCCAGACAGCACCACACTCCGGCCTCCCCATCTGTGGTAACCCCCTCTTCGGGCCGCAGTGGGGAGTCATACATGGCTGGATCTCCTCTGCAAAGGGGGACCCTGCTGTTCATCAGATGTTGATGGAGGAACCCCAGACTGGAGCCAGGGGCTACCTGGGTGTCCCAGGCGGTGCAGGCTTGGTCCTGCAGGCTGCCTCAGGAGCCTCCTGGTCTCGGGTTCTGTTGTCACCCAGGGCTGCCACCAGCCCAATCCAGTACATTAATGATCTTCCTGCAGGGTCCCATACAGAAACCTTGTTACAACTTTTACTTCCTCTAGACAGTCAAGTTTGATTATCTTCTCAGTGCACAGTCAGGGCTGTGACCGACTCCAGCGGGGCCAATCCAAGGCAAGTGCATCATGAAAACATACTGATATTTTTTCATAATGTCTAAGAGCAGTTTTTATATGGTCAGGTATCTGAAAACAAATGTCCCATGTGCCCTTTTCACCCCTGCCATGGCCCCCCCAGGGTCAGTTCTTGTCACTACAACTACTACACTTGTTTGTATGAACTTGCTTTTGTCATTTTAATTGGGTATTGGTGCTGTTCATAGAACCAACTTATGTTCACCATTTACTGTTATCTGCACTTACATCTTGTTGAACTGTTCACGGTTTGCACTTAATCTTTGGAATGCTTCTCTGCTGCTATTTTTTATTTATTATATCCTATTTGCCTTCTCCCCGGCACACCTGGAAATGAGCCCTGGCTCAGCGTGCCTTTCCCAGTTACCAGTTTTCAAATAAATAAATCAAATATATGTATTTTTTTCAGAATTTTGCATTGTATTACACATATAATTGATCTGTAAATTGGGTATTCCTTTAAGAGGTGGAAATTATGTAATGAGGTACCCACACATGAAAAGACAAAACATTCTGATGTATGTATAAGTTACTGAAAGGGGGTTAGTATATTTTAAAAAACAGTGATAGGGAGAGTATGTGTGCTTGTTTTCCTTATAGCCCCTAAACACAGGTCTGCATTCAACAGCACTTTATGCACCTGTTATGTGCTGGACACCTTTATAACATATATTGAAAATAGGAACATAAAGTGTGACTGAACAGAGCCCAAGGATTAGACTGCATATAACTCTAAAGCAAGTTTTAAAATGTTGTTTCATTACCACATATGTAAGAATGACTAATAAATGAGATAGTCATAATAAACAGTCTACAAATATGCAGTTATTGAAAAGAATATAAGCACATTTCTCAAATACATTTGATAGGAGTGGGTGGGGGGTATTTCACTAACAAAACCTCAGTGGCTCAATTTACTAATCTTTTGTGGTGGTGCAAAGGCTCTGCAAATGCAAAATGGTCCGTTTGTGGTTTTGTGCTGCCAGAATGGTAGCCCCCATTTGCAAAGTCAGTTTAGCATCCAACTAGCAAGCACTAAGTCTGTGTTTTCAAAAGGTGCAAGACCAGACTGTAACCTGAAATGGTCAAATGCTCCTACTTACTATGTACCTTCTCTGTATATGAAATGCTGTACCGTGTAACTAACTCCAGGTCGCCCCTGAAAAAGGGACATTCGGGGCACAGCAAGCTTACCCAGTTATCAAAATTGAATAAATAAATAAAATCAAAATAAATAAATAAGTAAGTATGGCATGGTGGCATGTAGACAACATTGCTTGGCCTTTGAGTTTATAAGATAACATCAGTTTTTGTAAAAGACATGAAAGTGCAAACCGGTGTGTGCTACCGCAAAAGCCCTCCACCACTCAAAGGTAAGCATCTGCATTTTGCATTTGACCCAGGTACTTTTCTAACATTTGAAAATGAACTCAACCCATGGGTGCACTTTTTTTTTAAGGCAGAACTGTGTAACTATTTTGTCATCTGTAGGCTCCCAGGCCAGCAATTTTTGTTTACTATTTATTTAGCAGGTAATACAATTGAGCTAAAATGCAACCTATAATTTTCACTGAAGTCTTGCTTTTATTCATTTTGACAGTTGGGTGGACTGTAACTCTTAGAGGTTAAAGGAATAGCTGGAGGACGTATCGCATACAAATGACTATGGTGGTATTTCAAGATGCTTCCCCTGGTTCACAAGTCTGTTTTCTGACCATTAAACAATACTGCTTCCTGTTACCCATTGGTGAGGGGCACACATAAATAATAGATAGAGCAGTGCAAATAATGCCAAATTATTTAACAGCTGGGACAGAAATCTGGAGAGTTTGATGCCTTTTTGTGCTCCAGAAGTAGGTGAGATTGTTAGTGCAGAACTGGTCCCCAAAATAAGGAAACATCCCCAAATATCACAAATTATGGTTAGGTTGGTGAAGCCTGCTATCCTTTTGTCTCTCTCTCTCTCTCTCTCTCTCACTTTCTTTCTCGATACATATATCATTCTCACTCTCTCTTTTCTCTCTCCCTCTTTCTCTTTCTCTCTCTTTCCCTCTCTCTTTATCTCTCTCTCGCTCTGTCTCTCACTCTCTCCCCCAGTGCCTTTCTTTGCTTAGTCTTCTCCTCTCAAATAACTTACCTTACCATGTCTTGAAACAGGTCATATGATTTTGTTACAAGTGTATGTTCCAATGTTGCATTATGCATTCAACAGGAAAGGAGACGATGGCTTACTGTGTTAAACAAATGCTATATACTCAAAGGGACACTGTTAACCATTTTTTCAAGCAATGTGGTCCACAGTACGGCCATGTCTAAATTCAAAAAAGAAATGGACAAGACCATGGAGGGGTGGGAAAGAGTAAGACAAATATAGAGTTGAACAAGTCATTATGGCTAGCTCTATCCGACTTGCTTCCTTTCCTATGATTCCTATGGTTTTTGCATCATATTATTTCTGGCCAAAAAAACACATTTTATGATTGCTTACCTTCTCTAAAATTCATTGATGATGCTGATTGTTTTATCTGCTTTCTTTCTAAGTAGAACTGAAACACTTGCTAATGCTGAATTTATACCCAAACTTCTTGTTTCAAATCTTTGATTTACTCTTCTTGCATACTTTCTTAACATTAGGAATATCCACAAAAAGTGCAGGTACTCATGATGCAATAGTCTTCCCTCATCGCACTGCATTATAAGTGGCTACACACTGTCAGGGTTGTTCCTAAGTCCAGAAAAGATGCCGTAGGTGTTGATAAAAAAATGTAAAGAAACATGTTTTTGTGTGGCAATACCAGTATGGCAGGCAGTCTGTTTTTCACTTTTTAAAAGAAAACAGGAATCAGAATCAAGCTACCAGCTACTTGAACAATCTCTATAGAATGTGACCAATCATTAAATGTGATTTTTAAACTAAATACACTTTGAGACCTGGGGGCCGGGGGAGTTGACAGTGTCCCTTTAATGTTAATGCTGCCATGGAGACCAGTCTTAAACAGTAGTAAGAGTGCTTTCATGTGCATTCTTAAGGTATGAGAACCATATACCGAACGCGAGTGGTTCTGATACCCTAGGAATTTAATTGAGAACACTCTCACAACTGTAAGAGTGGTCTTCATGGCAGTACAGTATGTGCCACTTGTAATGGACTAGTTTGACATGTTGCATTACGTCCATTACAAGCGCCATCTGATACATCAACCTGGATGCTTCTAGGGATCTTGACATAGGAGGATCTTGCTGACGACAAGCAGACAATAACACAACAACATAAACATAGATACATAGATGTGATTACAGCCCTTTTAGTGATTACTGTTGCTAGCAACACAAATACTGTTTACTTTAGCTCCAGAAGCTCTCTGGTCCAACCATGAAACTCCTCTGTTGCTGCACAAATTGCCAAAACTTCTCCCTGGCAGCAATAGAAAAACCTCTGTGGAGAGCTGGACACAAAAGTAAGTTTTCTCTGGTGCAGGAGGAGGACTTTGAAAATTCAAAGCTAAGATCAAGATCAATTTTGTCCTCCTTCCCGTGTTCTCGATGACTCCGGTGGCTGAACTGATTTAAAGTGTAGCAAATCCCAATTTACACAAGGAGCAGTCATTTGAAATTGGTGCCCTATCTCCTAATGCTCTCTGATACTTTAGCTTCAGAAGCCTCCATGGAGAGCTGGGCACAAAAGCAAGATAACTGTGAATCAACAGGAGCGCATTGGCGGCAGCTGAAAAACCAGACTGCAAATTGTGTGAATGCAGTTTTTGGCAGCCACTAAATGCAGGTCTGCCTAATCGGGAGATTTAGTACTGCACAATATGGTGAATGGCTTACGGCAATGCAGTTTCATGTCCGTTAAAGTTGGCGCATACAGTATTAATATACAGTATTAATGACTGAGGTCAAGAATGAGCCAATTTCTGGGGCACCTACACATGAGACAGTTTTTGCAGAATAAGTGTGCATCACAGGCAGGGGAAAGAAGCACTCCAGTTGGTCAGAAGCACTCCTTCAATCTGTAATGTTTGATTTAGGAGATTAGGTGACTGCATATACACATACTGTATCCGGTTATTTGGAATCTTTATACAGGATATTATTTTCAGGGATAGGAGGTAGTGTATCAAGCTTTTGCAAACATGGGCTTCAAAAATATTGTGTTCTGATTGGTTAAAACTAATCTGTAGGCATACATTTTTTTCTCAACAATGCCTGGGTAAACACAAGTGCCATACTAACAACCTTACTACAAGGGTATAATCAACAGTGCCTGACTGCATGCAGCTGCCCTGCCTGTTCCTGATACTCTTGATATTAACCGTGCTACAACACAACACATAAAATGGAGTAGGGGAGTAACAGAACAGGGAGTTAGGATTTACTTTTAAAAAAGACAAAACAGACTGTAAAGAAGGTGGGCTAGATCAGAAGTATTAGCTCTGGGGGGTTGAACAGAAGTGCTTCTTGTAAGATAAGTGAGGAACAGAAACAGCAGTCAAACACTGTAGTGCCCTCTACTGGCAGGTATAGTGCTAGAGGGACTACTTTACCCCAAAAAATGACATGAAATTCATTTTTACTCATTTTTTTTTGTTTATTTTATTTTTAAAACCCTGTCTAAAAATGTCACAAATAGCTTATTTTCTAAGTGTAATAATGCCATCCATGGTGAGCAGAATGGGCTATACCAGAACTCCCAGGGGCTATAAGACCCTACTCCTGCAGCAGAGGCAGAGAGACTCATTATGCTCCTGAGCAGTCTGGTATAGCCCGGTACCACCCACCCACCCTGTTGAGTATTATTGCTTACATTAACAAAAGAGCACAGTTGCCTAATTAGGGGATCCAAAATTGCCTGATTCAGAATTTATCATTTATCATCATGATTGAAGGGTCAGAACTATAACTTACAGGTGGCAAAATCACAAGGGAGATATGAAGTTCCTGCCTCCTCACAAATAAAAGTAAATGGCACATTAAAAGTTGGACTATTCAGTGTCCAGTTTACAGTATACCACACATTTTCAAATTAAAACCTTTCAATTTAGCTCTTTTGGGAGCTATAATTGTTCAATTTGACTACAGTTCTCTGGTTTTAGGACTCCACTTTAATGTCATCAATTATTGCTTCAGCTGTTCTCCCACTGGTTATGTACAGCAATATGACATATCTAATTTATGTTATTTTGTTTGTGACATATCTATTAACAAGATAAACATTTGTAAACAATGTAGGTGAAACTCAGACCTTACAGATAAATTATTTATTTTAGCTATTTAAGCATTAGAAATGACAATAAATCATTTGTCTCAATGATGAGTGGATTATTACCATGTTTCTCCAGCTTGGGCAGGTCACAAAGGAAACCTTAACCAATGGGATGGCAGTTTGCACAATGCCTTGTGACATCACCATGGCCTCTGCCACACTGAAAACAGAGTAATGAAATCAAAAAGAAAGTTAATTTAGGAAATGATTTCATTTTAAAGCATTAGGATTTAAAATACATTGTATAAACTGAACACATAATGGCCTTACTCAGAATGTGATATTTATTATCACTTGTAAGGAGGCAGAAATTTCATAACTCACTTGTGTCTTGGCCACTCATTTGTTATGATTGGGTGTGCTGCTGTCTCCTGGAAGTCACAGTTCCCTTACTCATTGAGATAAATGTCATATTCTGAGTTAGGTCATTGTTTATCCCCCATTTATGCAAAGCCAGTGAAAATAAACATCACCAAATAAACCTGATATTTTTGCTTGTCATGGAAGTAGAGTGAGAATACCACAATATTGTCACTCTAGGTGGCTGACAAAGCAAAGATTGATACTGTAGGTCATTTAGAATGGAAGCCTAACATCATTTCATTCCAGGACTTAAAAAGCTAGTGGAGCCAAAACAGGAAGACATGAAAATAATACAAATTTTAAGAAGTAGGCAGTTGTAACTTTTTATTTACGAAGTATTTTTCTTCTTCCTTTTGTTCATCAGAAAGTCTTCTATGTAATAATACTGGGCTGGGTGTGTGTGTCACGGGGTAATAATGATCAAGCAAGACACAGCATATCAGGTACACAATACCTAACAAGAGGTGGTTATTTTTATTAAAAATAAAGAAAATAAGAAATAAATAATGCAGGATACAAAATAATGACTGTTTCTGAATACCATCAACAACTCAAAAAGAAAATAAACAAAGCAAAAACACAGCTCAGGATCCACATAATCATAGAATCATAGAAAGAAATACGAGTTCAAGAGACAAACCTATTAGGAACTCACCACCAATCTACTGGTGGAAGTAATATTTTTGATCACCCATATGCTTTTCGAGTTTATTTTTGAATATTGACATAGTTTCACTCATAACAATCTCTGAAGGAAGATTATCCCAAAGACTAGTAACTCTTTGGGAGAACCATGAAGCACGTTTTTGGGTCTTATTTGTATCTGCTTTTAATTTAAACTTGTGAGATCTTGTGTTATTACTGTTTTTTTGTTTAACTAGACCAATTGTCTCGAATAAAACTTCTCTATGCAATGCTTTGTATGTCAGACAAAGATCACCTCTTAAATATCTGTAATTACTTGAATAAAGTCCAAGTTTTTGAAGTCTTTCAGAGTAATCCAGTTCTTTAAGGTTAATTATGTTTTTGGTAAACTTTCTTTGAATTCCTTCAATTTGTTTTTGACAACCAATTTTTTGGGGAGCCCAAAAAGCAGCACAATATTCTAGATTGGGTCTAATGAGGCTAGTATATAGAGGCATTAAAACTTCAGATTCTCTACTTTTTATATTTCTTAATATACAGCCCATTAGTTTATTACTTTTATTAACCATATACCTGGTATGTTCATTAAATTAAATTTTATTGGAAACTAATATACCAAGATCCTTTTCACATTCTGTTACACCTATAAAAAAGTTATTAATTGTGTATTGATACTGCAAATTCCTTTTACCCAAATGCATAAGCTTGCATTTAGATGTATTAAACTGCATCCCATTAACATTTGTCCAGGATACCAAGGAATTTAAAGCTGACTGTAGCTGGCATGCTGATTGATAGTTATTAATAATACTACCTAAATTATAGTCATCAGCATACAGTATTTCGTAATCCAGCCATACTCAGGAGAGATCATGGAAGCTATAAAAATGTTGAAAAGTGTAGGGCCCAGAACTGAGCCTTGGGGGACTCCACTTGTAACTGTACACCAGCAAGATTTAAAGCCTCGTATTGAAACACACTGAGTTCTATTTTCTAACCAGGATATTATCCAGTTAATCACATAAGGTAGCTAGAGCCCTAATAAAGACTGTGCCAGGTCTCCCTTCAGAAAACCCTAAACTGGAGATGTTAGCAGCACCAACTCCAGGCTACATCTGAACTAGAGGTGCTGGATCTTGGGTTTTTAAAGCACCCAAGCTCCTCCCCTAAAGAGCAAGGTCCACCTCTAATTATTTTATTTCAAATATTTCATAAAACATTTTACCTAGACATATACTTATTGACTATCCAGTTTAGTTCTACTGAGTAATCAATTCTGGAAAGCAGCAAACAACAATAAATTCATTAGAACGCATACAAATTCTGCTTTTATTCAAAAGGAGGTGTTAATAAGTCTATACTCTGCCCCATTTCTGGGTGACTGGCATCCCACATCTCATAAATAGCACAGAGAGGGGGCTGCTGACTTCCTATAGGAGACTGTACCTTTCTAGAAGGTCTCCTCTGGTTGGGAACACTCCTGTAGCAACCACCTTCACTAAGAAACTACAGGTAACACTTAAGTTCTAGTTTCTGCTTTATTTCTGTACAGTTTTACACATGTCCTGCAAGACTTAGGGCCAGATATTAAAAACTTTGCGTCAGGCAAAAACTGTTTGCACAGGTTTAGCACAGGATTAGCATGGGTTTGCTATATTCAAAAGGCCAAATAGCGCGCACAAACTGCATTAGCACTGGGCAAAATCATAATGTATGCAAGGGGCAAACTGAGTGTATGTGTACATGAATACAGGCGCAATGCTATATTCAGTGACTAGCACCACGCAAAGTGGTTTTGCGTGACTTAGCATGACACTTAGCGCGGTGCACATTGCCACCCAGGAAAAGGTAGTCTTAACCCTGGGCAATCAGCTTTGCACGACATTATGGCTTTGCGCGGTGTTTGCACACATTTTTTGTGACTTTGCACAACCCTAACAAATACATATGACACATAGACAAAGCCAGACATAGAGGAAACATGCTGCTCACTGATGGCATCATACTGCTTGGCTATCTTCAGGTCATCAGAAAGGACTACCCCAAGTACCTTTCCTGTTTAGTAGTTGCCAGTACTTCCCCTCCAAATTGATATGTAGCCCCTGAGTTTCTGTGCCCCAAGTGCATGATTTTGCAGTTTTTTTGCATCAAAACCCAGCTGCCAAACCCTTAACCATTCTTCCAGCTTTTTCAAATCATTCCTCATTTAGAGCCTGAGAGGCCCATTAACACATACACAGCTGCAGTCAGGTAGCCTCTGAAAGTGTTGTGAAGGCTACCTGATGGCAGCTGAATAGGTGTTAATGGGTCTCAGGCATCCGATATACCAGGCACCCTTAATCCGATATACTACCTAGTGTATTATTATGGAACCCTATTGGGAATGGCTTTTGGAAAATACAAATTGTCCATTCTAAGTAGCCACTTGGATGGTCTAAGTGGCTCATACTGCACCATCAAACCTGAAAACAGGAATATTAAATCACTAATGGCTTTTCAGCAACCCTTAACCATGGAAATCATATCCCAGTGCTATTGCTTTAGCAAGATATTGTACCCCTCATGAACACCGACTATGCTACGAGCACAGAGTTGTGTATGCAATATACAAACTCTTCCTGGTATTCCATTTAACATGATATATAACAACAATAATCTGGCAACTGTATTTTAAGGAATCAGGGTATAGTAGGGTCTACATGCAACTAACATAGGGCAGTCAATCCCATATATGTGCAGTATGGATACACAATATTACCATCTCTGCCACAGTATAGTCTGCCTTCTACCTAAGTACAATTGTCTTTGACACTGTATGCCATGTTATTTATGCTTCCTTACAGGATTACTTTGTAAATAAGGCTCATCTGCCTTTAAGTTCTTCTCCTGTATAAAAATAAAAGCTTTTGCTACTACGTTTACTAATGCTACTACTACTCAAACTCATGTCACTCCCTAAATGAAATACGGCATAGGCCAAATAAAAATATGCCTTATATTTTACTTGTGATCGATGACCCCTGTGACATCTCTCATGGCTTCACCTCTCCTGATATCATGAGGTCACAGACCACTAGTAAAGAATATCAGACTTATTTTTACAAGGCCTATGCCATATACCATAGTGGTGAAAAAGTTGGGTAAAGAAATCCTATTATTTTTGAGATAAATGTTTTTTTTCACTTAGAGTACGTTATTTCATTTAGAACATGTCATTACACTTAAAACATTTTATTTCCCCCTTAGGATCAAGAAACACAATACAGACAACAGTGTATCAATGGAAAATGAGGCAGTTTTAAGCTAAACAACCCAGGGTAAAAGTACAGTAGTATGGGGTAAACTATGCCCAGCTGTACAGAATAAGGGTGTAAAGCTATCAAGGCAGTCGGGTGACATTTATAAAATCATGAGGCCTAAGGTAGATTATACCATGGACCTCGGACACCGACCAATGAAAACGGCAGGCTGGCACCTTACCTCCATTGTAAATCCTCTGATAATCACCGTAAAAGGTGCCAGCCAGCCTCATCTCAATAACAACTAAAAAAAAAAAATTTAAAATAATTCCGAGCCGCCATCTTCATTTCCTCGCTAAGCGCAAATCAACCACAGCACCCTCCTAGCCTCCTCCCCCAGCTCATGAAACATTTTATAAAACTGCCTGGCATAAACACTAATTCCGTACTCGCATTTCTCCGAAAAGAAACTGCAGCCTAAAAAACGTGTATAGTAATTGCCTTAATTAGGTAAGGAGAACAAAGGAAACAGTTTGAACAGATAAGATGGGAGAGAAAGATGAAAAATAATGTGGTACTGCAGTTTGCTTAGTGAGACTTTTTGTTTTTACAGATTGGCGTTAGTAAAGAAATTGTAGTGTGAATTTTTAGTCAGCCAGGTAACACTAGTGTACAGCATTTGTTTAAAAATCAAAGTGATGACTTTGAAACAGCTATTGACTGATTGTTTTTAAAAATAACGTAGAAACAAAATATGTAATTGTTGCAATGAACACTTACCTGTTTTGTTGAAGCAGAACCATGGAGCTATGTAGGATTCAATCAGACAATTAAGCAATAATGAATGATGGGCGTTACATTGATGTCCTGTTAGTCACCCCCTGGGGACGTAATGTCGCATGAGGTGAAGTGGAGTGCCACATGTCCCCAGGGGGTGAGTAACTGGACATTAACATAACTTCCCAGAGTTCATTATTGCTATTATTATAATTGGCTTATGAGTTACTGGCATTTTTTTTTTACTTTGTTTTTATGCCCCCTTCCTTCACTATGGCCTCCCCTTCCATTGGGGTCCCAATGCACAACACAGGCTGCACTGGGAGGACCCAAGGAAGCCTGGCCCAATTAAGTGCCCTGCTTCTAGCACATACCAACACCAGATAACCCCCTCCCGGGTGGGGCGGAGGGGACTCCCCCAATCCCTGTATACCACAAGTGGAGCAGACACTCGGAGCTACTTCCCCAGGCTCCCCCCAGTCACCAGCGCAGGAGCCCATCTTGTTGCATGGCTGTAGGGTGTTTTCCTGTGTTTTCTGGTCCCTACCCTGACAGACATCAGTACTCAGGGAGTGCCAATGAGATGAAGGCACGTTGAGATGTGCCTTCACCCCTGCCCTCAGCTGATGTCCACCCCTCCCGACACTACTGCATCCTTGGCTGCACCTCCACCCATGGTCACCCAGGTGGTGGTATAGCAATGAGAACTGCAGCCCACCCTCCCCAGAAAAGGAGAGTGGCCCTGTGGATGCCCAATCCTTCTCCCCCAGGCTGTCCCTCCAGCAACCCAGGCTCGCTACTGAATCTGGGTTGCTGGCGTCGCAAGCGGTAGCTTTACTGCTGTGCCGATGGGCCGGCGAGTTACTGTAGTTTGAATAGTTTAAAAAATATATTTTTTGCTTATTTTTGTGTGAAATTAAAATAAAATAGTCCCTTCATCATGATAAAATGCATAAGATTTGGTGTGTTTGCTGTGATCATTGTCACTGTCTCAGTGTTTTTTTTTTCTGTCAGATGAAAGGTTTTACAAATGTGAGGAACTGTCTAATTGCTCATGCATAGCATGTTAATTTCAAAGCAAATCATTTTCTGACAAGAGGGCAACACATATTATTATTTCAATATATGTACTGTACATGCATTGCGTTTCTTCTGTACCTAAAGGGTTTAGTTAGAAAAGTACAGTAAAAAGTTACAACATAATTATCTGGTTAATTTATTCTGAAATTGCTTGTTCCTGTCACATTCCAGAATTGTATGTAGCCACCACATTTCAAAATTGTGCAATACATCCCCACTACATTCTGACATTATACATTCCAGCCACATTCTAAAATTGAGCATCCCTGCCACATTCTGAAGTTGTGTCACCAGTACATTCTGAAATTGTGCCTCACTGCCACATTCCAAAACTGTGCCTCACTGCCACATTTTGAAAATCTGCATCACGGTCACATTCTTACACTGGACACCACTGCCACATTCCGAGACTGTGCGCCACCATCACATTCCTAGACTGGGCACTACTGCCACATTCCAAAACTGTGTGCCACCACCTCATTCTAAGACTGTGCGCCACAGCCACATTCCAAGACTGTGTGCCACTGCCACATTCCAAGAGTGCTCACCACTACCACATTCTGAGATTGTGTGCCACTGTGACATTTCGAGACTGTATGTCACCATTGCATTCTGAGACTGTGTGCCACTGCCACATTCTGAGATTGTGTGTCACCACCACATTCTGAGATTGTGCACCACCACCATATTCTGAGATTATGCGCCACCACCAAATTCTGAAACTGTGCAGCACCACCACATTCAGAAATTGTGCGCCACTGCTGCATTCCAAGACTGTGCACCACCACATTGTGAGACTGTGTGTGTCTACCGCATTCTGAGATTGTGCGCCATAGACACATTCTGAAATTGTGCAGCACTGCCGCATTCTGAGACTGTGTGCCACCACCACACTTCAAGACTGTGCATCACTGCCACATTCTGAGACTGTGCGGCACTGCCACATTCTGTATATGGTGAACCACTGCCACATTCAGAAACAGTGCACCCCTGCCACATTCAGAAATTTTGCACCCCTGCCACATCCCAAAATTGTGCATCACAGCCACATTCCGAAATTGTGCATCACTGCCACATCCCTAAATTGAGAGCCACTGCCACTCCCGAAATTGTGTGGCACCACCACTTTCCGAAATTGTGTGCCACTGCCACATTCTGAGACTGTGTGCCACTGCTGCATTCCAAGATTGTGTGCCACTGCCACATTCCAAGATTGTGCATCAATATCTCATTCTTAGATGCAATGTGACATTCCATAAGGCTACCACCACATTCCGAGATTATACAAGTGTAATAATTCACTGTAATACAAAACACAGCATGCACTCAGGAGTACAATGTAAACATTTATTTACTTACAAAGTGCAAGTGGTATACACACCTATAGGAAGGTGATACAGTTATTTGTATTTGTACAATGTTAATATGTTAAGAATGTTAATAGACCTCACAATATGAGAAATAGTTACAGCTGTTTATATACTAGAACCACTCTGTATTAGTATGACTCCTAAACTGCTACCAATATTGGATAGAATGTTTGTCATATACTGAAAAAAAATAAAATATTACATGATAAAAAAACGAAGTGTAAGTACAGCAGTGCAAATGCAAAATGTATATATTTGAATTATATAATACTGCTTAACTATGGACACTGAGCCCCCCCCCATTCACTATGTATTAATAAAACATTAACAATAGTGTGGTATATGTTAGATTCATAATGGGTTGCAGCGAAATAGCACCTTTATAAGCACATGAGTGGTAAAACCTTCATAACTAACTTGCTGCTTTGCCATTTGTGAGTTTCAAATACGGCCACTCACGCGTGCAGATAAGTGTGTTAATTCTCCTGCAATTCATTATGTATTCTCTATATTGATCTTGATAGTACTGTAGATATGTCATCAACAAAATAACATAATTTATTAAACGGGTTGCAAATTTCCTGCTTCCCAATTGGATATGTAAGTTCTGAGACCCTTACGTTACTGCCCCAGAAATGCACAGGTTGGAGCAAGCTCAGGCATCAGGATTTAGAATTTGGGCCAGTCACATACAGAATTCATGAGCCACTCATTCATCTCTGACTACCATTATAAACATAGTTTCTACCTTTATACACTGAAAACCTTTAACAAGGCCCTAAAAATGAAACCCCCTTAAATTATAGTAATACATTCATAAATACCCTGTCTTTGCTGAACATGTCTGCTTTATTTCGAACATGATCAGCTCCAGAATTTGAATCCTCTACCGACACAAGCACAGCATGACTGCTGAGGCATTATGGTTAGCTGTCACCAGCTCAATACTCTCTATAGTGGACCATGGATTAATTGTTTATGGCTCCGCCACTGACACTACACTTAAAAGAATAAGTACGGAACTCAACAAATCATATCGTCTGGTCTGTGGTGCTCACAGTCATACCCATACATGTGACCTTTACACCCAGACCAACTGGTTGCACCTTAAAGGGAAGATTTCATGACAGACCTGCCTGCTTGAAAAACAAATCAGTCTCTGGCTCACCCCTTCAGCCACCCAGCATCTTCTCATACACACGCCTGACTTGCATAGCACCAGGAGTGCATCTAAGCACACCTTCCTGGTATCTTTCTGACGGACCACCCAGGCTCAACATTCTTTCATGTTCTGAGCTCCTAGTGGCTTAAACAGCCTCCCCCCAGAATATCCTTGATGAACCCAAGCTTGGTTCCTTCAAACGCAAACTCTGGCAGCACCTTACTGGACTTAGCAACTGTGACTGTCCCAACTAGCTTTTTGCCCTAGCAGAACATTGTCACTCCATTCCCTATTTTGCGCTGCACCCTACTACTCCCTCCATCAGCTTCCCTTCCATTTGCCTATCACCCCCTCCCCACTCCCCCATCCTCACCCCCGACAGCTCCCATATTTTCTACACTCTCCCCTGATCCTTTCTCTCTGTCAACCCAATGTCCTCTTTGCTCACTCCTTCCCTCCCACTCTCCCTCCAATACCACTCCACTCCCCTCTCCTCCCTTCAGCCCTCAGCCCAACAAAGTCTCCTTGCTGACTGTTCTGCTTTTGCCCCTTACTCCTTCTCTCCACTCTGTTACTTGACAAAATCAGTAGTCTGACTGCTCAAACATTGCTGTGTCACAGTATTGGTGCAGCAACCTGTAATTCATATTGTAAACTTGTATTTTCTGTCTGTAACCCCCTTAACTGTTTTCCTCTACACATTCATGCTGTTATCTTTCCTTGTTATTTATCAATTTGTACTGGGATTGGAACCCCACACTCTTTTGACAGTGTCCCCCTCACTGATGACTCAAGTGTCACTTAATGTTCTCATTGTCTGTGCCCTCTATTATCATCTGCACCCACTGTATTCACAAATGTACACAATGCTAACTCTTACCCAAATGTGTGTACATTCGTTTACCACATAATTCTGCCTTGTGATTCAATATCCCATTGTCTGTAATATTTTATTGTTCTTTGTCTGTATTGTAACTTATTGTATGCTCAGACGTAAAACCTTTGTAAATGAGTCTCTGACTCAAAGGTTTTGTAATTCTGAGAAATAAATAAATAACTAAATAAATATTCCTTCCTGTCATAATACCTTCCATACACACATAAAAAAAACCTTAAAAAATGAAGTACTACCCAGTTCTAATTCCTGGTGTTTCTTTGGTGACCGTGACAAATTCCCCTCTTATTCTTACCAGTTTTTCAAGACAATCTCTGCTGCTTACACTGTTTTAAACAGAAGTGAGACCGTGGCTCCATATAAGACCATCTGCTGTATGTGGGAGGATAAACTTCTGCCAGAGGAATTCTGCAGCAGTTTGAATTCCTGTGTTCCACAATAAACAAGCACCTTGTGTCTCATTACACACATACGTGCATGAACCCCTGACAACCAATGCCCTGTCAAGTCTTATTGCTTTCTTATCTGCCAACATGTATTTTCACTGATGTGATATAAATATATTCTATAGAAATGGAGCCCTAATTGAGCATTTTAAAGAGTATATGTTGACTAAAATAGAAGACTTAAAAGTATTATATTATCAAAAACCTTTTATTTTAACAACTATGATAAATTTTAGAGTTTTCTAGTTTTTTTATACTTTCTACTTTTATTGATCTTCAAATATTTCAGATGGCATAATCATTATTTCATTGTGTCTCTTGAAAAGCATGTGACTGACCCCTATTCACCTCACTGAAGCTGTTTCCAATACTGTGATCTGTTCTCATAGTTCTCTAAGCACTAAAGTGCAGAAAGTACACACCAAAGGCACGTACAGTACCCCACCTGCACAGCTCTGCACCTTGGACAGGTGCGCACCAGCCAGTATTCACTACTGCTGGCAACCTGTCCATGGCCCTGCCCCCTTGTGTGCAGCCATGCGTCACTGGATTGGGGTAGCATGGGTTTGGAGAGTGAGATACAGGTGAGCATCCAATCAGATGCCTGCCCTGGGTCCCAGAGTGGACCCCTTACGCATGCCTGCAGGGGAGCCTAAGAAGGTGCAGAACCTGACAGACTTAATGTGACATCACCAGCACCTAGTAGTTGTACTGGGACACACAAGCCTGTGGTGACTGATAATGCAGAGTCCAGTAGTGCACTACCATATGGGTGGATGGTATCACCTGTGGCACTGTTATGCTGTGTTGTGGGTCACAGCACATGCCACACCATACTGGCATACCTCCCACCTGCTATGCATGTGGCATAGCACTATGAGATGACCACCGAAATGTACCCTGCTCAGGACAGTAGGACCAATCCCCATATTTCTGTTGGCACTCCCCCTGGACACTAACACTGTTGCAGCACCGTACCACCATGACAGCCACAGTCCATACCGGTACATCTCTGGGGCACACTATGTGTAGACATAGTAGGCTGTAACAGAATATATGAGCATGTAACACCAGCTGGGCATGTGCCCTGCTGGTAGAATGCCAGTGTGATGTGGTGTATGGCAGGCAGGGTAGTGAGGTGTGCATGCAGGTGGTACACAATGACACAGGGCAAAGGTGCATATAGTGGCAACTGGGAGTTCATGGTCCCCACACCTTAAGTAGTATTGGTGTGCCCACCCTGTGGTGCTGTGCATAGCCCTTTGCTGTCTGACCCTAGGGATTGTCGTTCTACTACCCTGCTGGTGTCCCATGCCTCCGAGGTGCCTGTAGGCATGCACCTGTACTGGATGGTCCTGTTGGCCATGCCAACCACGGTTTTATGTGTGCACATGAGTTGGCCACATAACACAATTATGGCAGGGTTCCCCCTGCCATAACTCCTGCTCCCCAGTGTACAGCACTCCATGCCATTGTAAATCACATGGAGTGCGGGCATGCCTCTGGCCTGCCCTTGGTGCAGAGTGGCATGAGTGGCTGGGGGATGCGGTGTGCACCTTGCTGGTGCACCGATATTGAATGCCCCAGACCCCTACTATGTGGCATTCATGTGTAGGGTTGCCTATGCACCTCAGATATGCAGTGCATAGGCAAACAACACTTTAGTGCATAGAGCCCAGAGTAAGCACCATCATGTTATAAACAGCGTCCTATGAGGTCAGTTGAGAACAGCCAAATGTGTTTTACACTGACATTTTGGAGATGCTACTAAGATGTATTACAAACTCTGGAAAGGAAAACTGAAAAAAATTCAAGTAAGTGGTAAGAGCTGAAACACAGTGTTTATGAAAGTGCATTCTGAACACCGCCATAAAAGTGATGTGTCCTAGCCAGTCAAATACTGAAAATATACTGTGGTGACTGCGAAATGATGTAAAAATCATTAAAATAATCCAAAATTTACATAAATTATTCTAAGGCTACCAGATCTACAGAATCCTGTATTTTACAGAGAAATGGAACAATCTACAGGGAAATTGGTCCCAGAGCTGGTTATATGGGAAAATACAGTAATTCAGCTTTTATAGGTAATAATGTAATCTACAGGAAAACACAGCAGCAAAGTTAACTGTCTGCTGGACTGTAAAAAATTGGGAGTAGCACATACAGTACAGTAGGGCAAGGTAAGGGACATTACCACTGTACACTGTACCAGTAAGGCTGCATTTAGAATACTGTATTGCATGCAGTTCTGGTCACCACAGAAAACCTGTAGCAGAAGAAGGGAGGGTAGATAATAATGGCTATCAAAACAATCAAACAGATAGATGGGCCAAACTTAAATCTGTAAGAGATTAGGCATGTAAGTATGTTCAAACTGTAGAAAACAAGTGTGAGGAGGACATGAGAGCAGTAATTGTTACTGGGACTGGTTTCCAGCTAGTACAGGATAATAGAACAAGGGGGCACAAAGTAAGATTGTCTAAGAGTATAGGATAAGTGGAAGAAATAACACATCACAGGGTGTGGGCAGTGCTGTAATTCTCCACACCCTGTGTGGGCTGTGAACACCAAGTGCTTTCAACTATTCCCAGCAAGGATTATTACTGCAGTAACACAAACCCTGTTTTTCTGTTCCATAATCTGAGTTATTGCACTTATAAAATGAGCACTTTAGTGAAAAAAATTCAAAACAAACCAGGCGCGCTGAGGTGTGGTTTGTGCTGTAATAAATCACAGTCATGTGGTCAGCTTCCACAGCACCAATCACAATCCATGATTTTCCCAACCCATTTAATAAGGGGAAGTATCAGGAACCTTTTTTTGTTTCACTCAAAGAGTGACATGCCTATGAAAGTGGTTGACAGAGGAAGCTGCAAAATGTGGAGAGCCTGTACTGTCAGAGGAGACTGTAGAAGTGTGGCATAAAGGTAAGTGAAGTGGGCCAGGGGCTACTTCAGTTTGGATTGGGCCCCACACATTCCATTCAGCTTTGATAATTTGGCCAAACCACTTTGGCTCCTATCGCAGTGACTGGCATGTAGTAAAGCAGATTACAAATGGGGGGAAGGGGCCAAAATAACTTTAAATCAGCAATGAATGTTTATTAGTATAGCTTACTTGTGGCAGGTAGTGTTGACGTGCATCCACTGTGAATTACTGTTAGTGGTGTGACAGAGTCTATAAGCCCTACTAAGACTGCTACAACCTAATGTTAGCTACAGAACTAGTTACTATTTATTGCTTACCTCAAAGCATATATCCCTCCCTCCCTCCATAGTCTCTGCTCTACCTCCAACTATGTTTCTCTGGCCCCATTGATTTTTTCAGATTATATAATAACAACCCCCAAAAAGTTATGAGACAAGAAATATAAAAAAAATAAATAAAATAAACGAAAATACATTAAATATAGGAATGTAGGGCATTACTTTGTTCTTCACAATATTTCCCATCCATGGATGGATTTTTTTTAACTTTTTTTTATTTGAATATACTTTCATTACTTGAACTTATAGTAGATTGAACAGACACTGCCCACTCACTGACAGCCAAAGATGTGGTTGTTAACTGCTGACTACATGAGGTCAGACTGGAGAACTGTATGCACCTCTGTGTGGTCAGGTCACTCATTATATTACTGTCCCATTCATGATGGGTGGGGTGACAGGTTTTATTTAACTGATACTGACTCTGTATACCCAGTGACACCCTTGACATATTGAGCTTGGTAATGATGACAGTATCAAAGCTGTTTTAGTGTCACCTGGAGCAGAGTTGTGCTGCTATTAAAGGAAGGGGTGAACCATACCATGGTGCCAGAGAGTGCCAGTGGGAGTCCAGGGAGACTTGCCACATGTAGGTGTAGGAGTGTGAATCATAGTAGATGTCAAATATAGGACAAATGAATAATCAAAGGGATAGTTAAAGTTTATTCATGGTAAGCTGAGTGTGAGAAAGGTTAAATGATCAAGACTCCCTGAATCTAGCCTAGAGCAATGAAGTGAGGTTATAGCCTCAGTGCTACCGAAATATCTTTTTGAAGTAACTCATGGTGGAGAGAATCTGAGAAAATACAAAGCCGATTTAGCCAGTGCAGGCCAAATGGCTTACTTGTCTTGCAAGGATTTGAATGGATTATTATTTCTGGTAGATAATAGCTTTGCTAGGTAAGCCTGCATCATGTACTTCAGTAGCAAGTCTGAGTTTTCTTTGAGAATGTCTGAGCCACACTGGAATTCAGTATTCATAAGTCCCCAAATGCCCTTGGTTGCCTCAGGATCATAGCTACCCAAGTCTTCACTAATATCTCACTCACACCTAGCACTGACACTATGAGGAGACGGCAGAAGAGGAGGAGCAGTATGTCCAGGAGGTTGTGTGCACACATTCTTGCTTTGACTCTATGGGACCAATTTTAAAAGACCCCTCAGAGCGATGCAAATTGTGTTGCTCTAATGGCTGCATCAAACTCCAGGTGTGCTAGGGACCATGTGCCAGATTTTATAAAACGTAGGGTCCCTGCACCAAACTTCCTGGGTTTGCCACAAGTCACAAGGTGCACCAAACACTTGGTGCATCTGCAGGAATTGGCACAGGTATCTGAAATCCCCCCACCTGATGCAACACTAGATGGGCCGGAATGTTATGGGGGGGTGAAGTAAGACGTTGCCAAGAGGGGCCCTGGGGCATGGGGCACTGGCGGAGGCAGTGGGAGTGTCATGGCACAGCTGGGCATCACCCTCAGTGGTGTGGCACCCAGCGGGGTACCTTTGCAGTGTGTTGTAATAAAAGTATTTACTTAAAAAGGAGCCTGTACTGTAATATCTGCCCTGGTAGTCTAGTGCCCTCCCAGTCGATGTTTACATACCATACCTGGTGGTGTAGTGCCCCCCCCCACTTATTCCCTCTTTCCTCCGAGTATAATGAGACAAACACCCTGGTCCTATAGCACCCTCCCAATCACCTATCTCAACCCCCAAAAATGCGGCAATAGTTCCTGGTGGTCTAGTGCACCCCCCACCTCCCACCCCATCAGGCATTGCTCAATCACTCTGCTCCCCACAGTACACAATTCTTCATAGCACATTCTGCAGCTGGCTGTGGTGGTGAGCAGAGGGCTGTGCCAGTTGCAGCACTGGGGCAGGGATGAGGTGGAGCTGGGTGGTTAGGAAATGCCTGATGGGTAGGTAGGGTTGGCGATCCACTAGACAACCAGGGACTATTGCTGCATTTTTTGGTGAGATTGGTGATCGGGGGGGGGCACTATATGACTGGGGCACTTGTTTCATTATAGTCAGGGGAGAGCAGGAATTGATGGGGGGTCCACTACACCACCGGGGATTACATGTGTAACCCCCCTATAAATAGGGGTTCCCAAAAGTCTTCCTTGGGTGTGTCTAAATGCCCACTGCCAGGCTGGTGTTCTGTGTCTTTTCAGGTTTAAAAAGTGTTTGCATGTGAGTGCCCAGTTAGCCTCTGTGCCTGTCTCTTTAAGAGCTGCCTATTTTGTATTTTATAATTAATCTGGGTGGGGCCGATTGTTTCTAGGCTCGAATACCAGCTGGGCTGTAGTACAGCTGCTCATTTCTGCCATCGCTAATTGTGCAGGGGGAGCCCATGCTGTGACAGACAGACGGATCAACCAACCAAACCATTTTTTGACACTAGAAGTCCCGGTACTGCCTGCAGCTGTGAGTCAGTGCAGAGTTGGAGTTGAAAGAGTGAACAGCTCGAGAGATTCAGGCAGCTGCTCCTGTGTAGGTGTGCAGGGGAAATCGGTGGGAAGGCTGTGTCTGGCCTGCCTGCCACCACCTTCCTTAGTGAGGGAGCCTGCAGAAAAATATCGGACTTCATCTGAAAGTATATTGTGACCAGATTACCAAATTGTGACTGCATTTCACCTGAAGAGGACCGAAGACTGGCTTTTATGCAATCGGCCTGTCAGGACTTCCAAAATGACCGCAGAACATACGGTTTGAGACACTGTGAATTGCAACTGGACTGTCATCCGAATCCTAGGTATTTATCTGCCTTTACTATAACTGTGCTGAATGTGTATTGTGGGTCATGATTTGATTCCCCACTTTGCAGAATGTGTTATGCTTGCTGGAAGCTGCATCCAGTACATTACTGGACTGTATCCGACCTCTCCACCTGGTCTGGGCCTCAACATCTCGGCCTAGCCTGCCGCTCACGCTGCAGAACAACACCTGATGAGAGACCTGCCTGGGGATTCGGCTCCCTGCTCCACACCAACGAACATGAACAACGCCATGGTGAATCGTGTGGGCCCTGCTTCCTCTGGCAAACCAGCACTTCATTCTGAGGTCTCCATTTCATCCATCCTGCAACCAGGTCTGGGTATCATGAGTAAATATCAGGGTAGCTCCCCGCAACAAAAATCTAATCAAAGTGTGTCATCTAATTTAATTGTTTTGATTGATTTTCATGAACTGAGCCCTCCGGCTCCGAAATACAAATATTGGGTTAAAGTGCATGTTTTGCTTCTTTTCCCTAAGGGCCCCAACAACAGCTGCATCACCGGCCTACCCCAAGCAATGCTTCAGGCTAGCCTATAACTCCAACTGGTACCCAGAGTGTGTGTGACTGTAATAGAGGGACTCTTAGAGGCATGCATGCTTAACCTGATTTAATCAGTGATAGAATCAAGCACCAGATTGTGCTCCTTCCTTGTTCATGCCCCGAAATAAATCATATCTGAATCTTTTTGCACTTAAACTGGCTGTGGTGTATCTCTGTACAGATAGCATTGAAATACTGTTGGTTGTTGTGTTAAATCTAATTTCACAGGGGGTCTCCAGGGTCGAGCCAGCTGAACCAGCCCTTGTGGTAAGTGCAACAAGTGTGGGGTTAAATCCGTTGTCAGGTGTTAATTACAGTTGTGTATTCAGTGAACCATATAGGCTACTAGAGGGAACAGAAGGGGTAACAGTGTCTCGGAGGGCTGTACCCACGGCAGCTAAGCTACCATTGACCCTGTCCTCTGGGTGGAGGCACCGTTTCTAGTACCCAGGCCCCTTAACCTGCGCATGATCACACAGGCAGGGGTAGTATCCCTTGGGAGTAGCACCACCTAGGGGTTACACATGTAAACATCGGGGATCGGGGGGCCACTAAACTATCAGAGCAGATATTACGGCTCCTTTTTAAATAAATACTTTTATTGCAACACACTGCAAAGGCACCCTGCCAGGTGCCACACCACTGCAGATGATACCCAGCAGCACCCCGACATCCCAACTGACATCTCTAGTATCCCTAGTATGCCCCTACAGCCCCCTGTACTACTGCACCCCACTGATGCAACCCACATAGACCACCTCTAGGCTAGTCTAAGTGGTTAACCCATCCTGCGTCCATGGTGAGGCATGCAAAATCCCCAAAAAGGGGATGTTGCAGCCCTGCCATGGTGCAAGCCCCATTGTGACCAGGGTTGTTTGACACAACCCTGTTACAAGGGGGCTTTAATGCTGCAGTGTCAAGATCAGACACAGACTACTTTGGAAAATCGCGCTTGACGTCACCACTTGCATCACACTCTTTGGACACAAATCCCTTGCGTCATTTCCAAATCTTTTGAAAATTGGGCCCTGTCTTAACAAATTAACATAAACATAGAAACACAGAAACATAGAAGTTGACGGCAGATAAGGACCGCAAGGCCCATCCAGTCTGCCCATTTCTTTTTCTACCTTATAAATGTGCCATCAGCCTTTGTTCTGTCAGTGGCCTATCTATTCATACTCATTTGTATTGCTCCCTTATGCCTGTCCCATGCCTGTTTGAAGCCCTGCACTGTATTCATAGCCACCACTTCTTGAGGTAAGCCATTCATGCATCCACCACCCTTTCTGTGAAAAGAATTTCTCACATTCCCCCTTAATCGGCCCCCTAATCTCATGCTGTGTCCTCTTGTCCTGCTATTTTTCTTATATTTAAACATGTTAGACTCTTTCACCTTGTTAATGCCCTTAAGGTGTTTGAATGCCTCGATCATATCACCTCTCTCCCTCCTTTGCTCAAGGGTATACATATTGAGCTCTGTTAATCTATCCTTATATGTCTTCTGATGCAGTCCCTGCACCATTTTGTTGCCCTCTCTGGACTGCCTCAATTTGGTTAATGTCCTTGTGAAGGTGTGGCTCCAATACTGCACGCAGTACTCCAGATGGGGCCTAACCAGTGTCTTGTAAAGAGGGATTATTACCTCCTCTTACGACTTGTGATACCCCTACACACACCCTAATACCCCCCTAGCCTTACCTACTGCTCTAGAGGTCTGCTTGGATGGTTTCAGGTCATCAGTGATGATGATGCCCAAGTCTCTTTCTTCCTTTGTGACCGCTAGCAAATCCCCTCCTAGCCAATAGGTGGCTTCAGGGTTTCTCTTCCCTATGTGCATGATCTTGCACTTCTTTGCATTAAATCCCAGTTGCCACTCTTCTGACCATTTTGCTAGTTTATCCAGATCTCTTCTCATTCTGCCTACCCCATCTGGATCATCTACTCTGTTGCAGATCTTGGTGTCATCTGCAAACAGACAAGCCTTACCCTCTAGTTCATCTGCAAGGTCACTAATGAAGATGTTGAAGAGGACTGGCCCCAGGACTGATCCCTGAGGTACCCCACTTGTGACTTGCATCTCTTCTGACTGTATACCATTTACCACCACTCTCTGTTTTCTGCCCGTCAACCAGTTTGCCACCTAGCTGACCAACTTCTGACCCACTCCGAGCCTACCCAGCTTATTTATCAATCTTCTATGTGGAACAGTGTCAAAAGCTTTGCTGAAATCAAGGTAGGCGACATCAACTGCTCCCCCTTGGTCCACCACTCTGGTTACCTAGTCAAAGAAATCTATGAGATTAGTTTGGCAGGACCTTCCTTTTGTAAACCCATGCTGTCTTGGATCCTGTGCCCCTATGGATTCCAGGTGTTGCACTATCCTTTCCTTAAGGAGTGCCTCCATAATCTTGCCCACTCCTCCCTGCTACCATTCTTGTGGAGCGGGATCACATGAGCCCTTCTCCAGTCTTCTGGGACTTCTCCTGTGCTCAATGACTCACTGAACAGTTCTGCTAATGGGTCTGCTAGTTCCACCTTTAGCTCCTTAAGTACCCTGGGATGTATGCCATCAGGTCCCATTGCCTTATCCACCCTGAGCTTAGCAAGCTCTTGTAGGACCCTTTCTTTTTGTGAAGGGAGTAGTGCTCACCTCCCTCCCCCCTGTGTTCATGATAATGAGCTGTGGGCCCTGCCCTACCTTCTCTTCAGTAAATACTGAGCAAAAGTATCTATTTAGGATAGATGCCTTTACAGTGTCCTCCTCCTCACATGCTCTCTTTTCTCCATTAAGCTTAGCAATACCCCCTCTGGACTTTCTCCTTTCACTAATGTATCTATAGAAAGTCTTGTCACCTTCTTTTTACTGTTCGTGCTAGTGTTTCCTCAGTTTGGGACTTTGCCTGCCTTACTGCCTTCCCTGCTTCCCTTAGGGCAGTTTGGTATGCCTCCCTATCTTCATCCTGCTGTGTTCCCTTATATTTCCTGAAGGCCAGCCTTTTGGCTCTGACCTTTTCTGCTACTGTATTTGAGAACCAAAGTGGTTTCCTTCTTCTTTTGCACTTCCTTTTCTAACACAATGGGATGTTGCTTCAAGTATTGCATCCTTAATGCTTGCCCACTTTGCCTGTACCCTCACCTGTGTTTCTTTTGCCAGGGCTAGCTTAACTCTGTTGGCCATCTTATCAAAGTCAGCTCCTCTGAAGTTCCATATTTTTGCCTTGGAATGGGATGATTTAGATGTAGTAGCCAAATTGGACCATACCATGTGATGGTCACTGGCCTCAGATGACCTTCTACCTGGAGATCTGTGATCCCTTCCTGTTAGTCAGTACTAGATCTAGGATAGCTCTGTCTCTTGTGGGTTGCTGTACCAGTTGTTTGAGGCCCTCCCCTGCAGGGAATCCACTATGTGTCTAGTTCTGGCAGATGTTCCTGCTGGTTGACCAATCTGTATCCGCATGTTGAAGTCTTCCATTATCAGAACCTCCCTTTAGCTGTCATGTTTTGTATATCTTCTAACAGTAATGTGTCTATGTCCTCCCCTGGTCTGGGGGCTGTAGACAACCCCAGTTCTTATGGCTGTCCCATTTTCTGTTTCCAGGGTGACCCACAGTTCTTCTGGCTCCTTATGTGTATTCTGAATTTCTGTAGATTTGATATTTTCATTGACATACAGGGCCACTCTCTCCCTTTTGCACCTCGTCTCTTCTGAACAATACATAGCCAGGTACTGAAGTCTCCCAAGTATGGTTACTGGTAAACCACATCTCACTAATTGCTACTATGTCCAATTTAGCCTCTGACATTATTGCCTGCAGGTCTGGGATCTTATTTCCCAGGCTGTGAGCATTTGTGTACATGATTTTCCATTGGCCAGATTTCGTGTGTTAGTTGTAGGTGAGGTTTGGCATCCCTGTCGTCATATGGGAGACAAGCCTTTTTCTTACCTGGTGATGCAAAATGAACTGCAAGCATGCTGAATCCCTGTTTGACCACTAGCTGAGGGGGGGGGTGTTCTTCCATTCAACGATGGGGTGCTGCACCCCTCTCCCCATTTGCTAGTTTAAATATTCTGCAAAGATGTCAAACTTCTGCCCCAATGCACTGACTCCCTCCTTAGTCAGATGCACTCCATCAAATTTAAAGAACTTTCACTCCCAGAACTGTTGCCAGTTCCCTACAAATCTGTGTCCTTTTTCCTGGCACCAGGCCTTGAGCCACATGTTTAGCTCCCCTATCTCCCCTTCTCTGACCTTCCGTCCATCTGGTCCCCTCTCCCAGACGGGCAGGATCTCAGAGAAGGAGATGCCGGATGAAATGGATGATAGTTTGTCACCCAGCCTGGTCAGGTGTTCCTTGGTCTTCACAACTGACCGGCTGGCGAGATCATTAGTCCCTATGTGTACTAGGACATCAATGTTTTCTCCTGCTTTGTGAACAATTTTAGCAATGCGGTCAGTGTCTCTCCATGCTCCAGTTAAGCTTATTAGAGAAATATGATGGCAATATAATCATTTATATTACTTTTTATTATTATTTACTACTTTTGGCAAAGAAAACATGATTCATAATGGAAGGAGGAGAAGAATGAAGAGGATGTGTTGTTTTCAGAACCAGTAACTTTTTGTTTTTTACTTTAATGTAATTATTATTAGTTACTGTTCTTCTGAAATACTGCTTTATTTATATGCTGAGAAAATGTGATGTATGATAGAGGGAAGAGGATGAAGAGGATGAGTTGTCAGAACCAGTCAACATCTATGGTTCCTGGGCCTTTACATAATCAACATTAGATAGGTAGGGCAGAGCTGACTAGCCAGACCACAAGGCCTATTTCAGCCTAAAACATCAATGTTTATATGTTATTGTAATGTAATTATTATTAATTATTATTTTTTGAAACTTGGCTTTATTTGTATGCTGAGAAAACATAATTATGAAAGAGTGAGGAAGAGATGGAAGGAAAGGATGTATTGATTTATGAAGCCGGACTCAAGCCGAGATATTTGTGGAACTGTCGGCATTTGAAGAAGAAGAAGGAAAGCTTGCAGCTTAGTGCATGAATGTAATGATGCAGGCATGGTACTTTGTTTTTAACAACAAACTCAGCATCTGCTGGCATGCATGTGTTGCTTGCGGGAGCCTTTGTGGCTCAGTGCTGGCCTGGTACCGAGGGATGCATCAGTGTATCAAGCTGCTGCCATGATGACTGGATTACTTGAATGAATTGTCTTATCTCACCACTTTCCATACCAATCCCAACTGTTCCTGCTGCTGCTGGTCCATCTGGC
The DNA here is from genome assembly GCA_016271365.2 of Neoceratodus forsteri. Classification (NCBI taxonomy): domain Eukaryota; kingdom Metazoa; phylum Chordata; order Ceratodontiformes; family Ceratodontidae; genus Neoceratodus; species Neoceratodus forsteri. The sequence goes on along the minus strand of CM057449.1, from coordinate 958,360,144 downwards.
CCGAGAAAGGACTGAGAGTGGACAGGGCTGTTAGGAGGATACCATACTTACATTTTAAATCATCAACTAGACCACTGGTTCCCAAAGTTTGAATAGATTTCACTGACTCCAAACAATCTATTTATCACACTGATTGCAACATGCTTTCAGTGGATTTATTGGGACTATTTTTAAAAGCCTGTTTTTGCTGCAAGCCCTGGGTGTGTCAAATATATGACACACCAGACTTGTGGCAAAAAAATTTGATTTTCTATCCCGTGCATCATAGTTGATGCCTGCTAGCCCTTTTCTTTGGTCTAGCAGAGAGGAGGTGTACTGACTACATAGGGTGGAGGCCCACCTGCAATGATAACCCCGGCCTATACAGAGGGTGGGCAAAGAGATATTGCACTCTAAGAATTTCCCAGAAATTGCAGTTAAAGCTTTATGAGTGGCAGCAGCTCCAGAGCAGCCAACTAGAGTCCTAGCCTTTAGTCGGCCACTCTGAAGCTGCTGCCACTAATAAAGTTTTTAACTGCAAGTTTGCCTTAGGAGTTTCTTGGAGTGCAGTTACTGTCTTTGCTTGAACTACTGGGCTGGCAGCCCTCTACTAACACTCCTCCTATTTCTCCAGTGCGCAACTGCTTACTTTCATTCCTGTATCCAGAGGTGAGGGCCTGCATCCATCTAGGAAGGAAGTCACAGTCCTCAGTAGACAGTTTAAATGTTACTTCGATGAACATTTAAACTAGTTAAGGGGGGTGGTGGAGGAAAAAGTGATGGCAGAAACTGCTCCCCACAGGCTGAGATGGATAATAGGGGATCCCAAAGCGAGAGAGTCCAACCAGGGTGCAAGTTCATCAAAGAAGCAAGAGGTTAGCAAAGGAGGAAGGGGGAAAAGCAGCAGTCAAAGGAGAAGGGTAAGGTAAGGTGAAAAAAAGGAACAAGCATTTGTCAATGCCGAATGATGTCTTGCTGGCATTGGCATTGGTAGTGCAGGAGTTAGAGAGAGACGACAATGGGGAATAACAGTGAAGTACTGAACTGACGCCACTCACTACTTCACCCTGCAAAGACTGACAGTATTGGGGTGTGTCTTTGGGTCAAGCCATAACGCCATGCCATTTCACTCACCCTACCTTCAGACACTGACAAGCTTTCGCTGCGCCTTGGTGTTCGGGCCTTATGCTCACCCCATTCCATAAGGAAATATGCTGAGATGGGTGCAGTATAGGAGAATGGGGTGAACTTTGGGGCTGAAGAGTCCAAGGCACACCTCAATGCCTGTCACTGGCTGCAGGGTGGGGGTTGGAGTGGAATGGGATAAGCATTACAGCTAACAATCCCAAGTCACGCCCCTGATGACGCCTATCAGCCTCTACAGGGTGGGGTGTTATGGTTAGAAACCCTAATGCTCCGGGCATTTGTTGGTATTTTCACTCCAAATTTTCAACATGGGCTTTTTGTGACACCACCTCATGAACAGTGGCACTATCAGTTCATTAGCCAAAAGGTGATTTTGCACCGCGACTGCACCATTTGGCACCAGAGGTGCGAAAACACATTTTGGGCAGGATGTGAAAAATGACAGCTGTACTGTTCATGAGGAGGTGTAAAAAAATGGCAATGTTGAAAATCTGGAGTGAAAATATGAAAAAGTGGTGAAGTCACGAGTGTGTATTGAAACTGTGCAACACATGCCCTTAACGCAATTAATTTGGGAGATTTTTTTAACCAGATTTTCAACACAGGCATTTTGGGACCTCCGCTTATGAACAGCATCACTGTGATTTTGTTAATCTGTCCAAAAAATTGATTTCCCACAGCTACTGTGCCATTGTGCACCACATGTGCGAAAACACATTTTTGGCAGGATGTGAAAAATAACAGCTGTACTGTTCATAAGGAAGTGTGAAAAAATGGCAATGTTGAAAATTTGGTGTGAAAATATTAAAAATTGTCGAAGTTACGAGCGTGCATGGAAACTGTGCAATGCACACTCATAATAGTCATTTTTTTTTTATTTTTTCACCAAATTTTCAACATAGGCTTTTTGAGACCCCACCTCATGAACAGTGGCACTGTTGTTTCGTTACTCAGTCCAGAAAGGTGATTCCATGCAGTGACCGCAAAATGACCTTTTGGGACCGAATAATGAGATGGCAGTGCATGTGTTCATGAGGTGGGGTCCCAAGAACCCCATGTTGAAAATTTGGGGGCAAAATTCTAAATAATGGCTGAGATATCCACTTAACTGGAACCCCCCCCCCATTTATGCCATTATACAGCTTGCTGGCATTTCTTCATTTTGCAATTTGGCTTTGAAGAGTCCAGATGTGTTCCCCACTCCACCGAAGATCACAGCTCAACCTCCAGAGGTAAGTATGGGGTGGTGTGTGGGGAGGTGGGGTGTGCAGAGGGTGGGTGGGTTGGGGGAGGAGGTGCCGTGGACAACGAGGGACTGTTTCCTTTTTTCAGGTACAAAAAAAAAATGGACCACACGGGACCGTTTTCTTTCTTTACAGGTGAAATAAAACAAATGTTGGGCCCACTGGGATGTGCTCCCAGTGTGTCCCATGACTTTTTGGGGGGGGCTTGATGTTGGCCACACTTGGGTGGGCTCCCAGTGTGCCACACAGTGGGAGTGGGTGGGGCAGGAACATGCCGATGCGACTGGTTTCTATAAGCGGCGGCACACTGGGGTGGGCTCCCAGAGTGCCACACAATGTGGGAGGGTGGAGGATGTGCTGAGACGGGGATTGCACCCCCAATGTTGGCTTTCTTTGGGGATTGTGTGGTGGGGGTAGGAGCCTCCACCATGTTTATTTAAATGTTTCATCAGGAAAGGCACGTATGGGAGGCTTGTCATCTGTGCTGCTGCGTGATGAGCTTGGGTCTGATTGCAGCAGCACATTTCTTTCAAGTTGGTGGCAATTTACATAATTCTTGTGTCAGCGTTAGCATGCTGGCTAATTGGGAAATGAGGGATGCACCTACTAAAGCGCACCCTGCATTCGCCAACACTGACACACCTCTGCATTTCTGCTACTACCACAAGATGTTGCTTGTGTATGTGTAAGACAACATTGAAATGGGGGAGCAATAAAGAATAAGAAAAGAGCTAACAAAATCTGAAGGACCATGTGTGCTAATGCTAGAAGTCTGGGAAATAAGATCCCAGACCTAGGGGCCATCTAGGTAGAGGCTGACCTGGATATTGTGGCCATTACTGAATCATGGTGCACTGACAATAATGACTGGGACATGGCCATACCAGGCTACACGCTGTTCAAAAAAGACATGATGGGAAAAAAAGGAGATGGGGTGGTACTTTATGTGAAGGAAAGCACAAAAGCAATGGAAATACAGGGAGTTCGTTGAGGGGGGCAGAGGTGTTGTGGGTCACCCTTGAGTCAGGAAATGAAGCCTCTATTTGGACAAGAGTGATCTACAGGCCTCTGGAACATGGGGAGGAGTTAGATAAGGAAATGTTAAAAGCAATTGGCAAAATGGCTGAAAAAGGGGAGGTGTTGCTGGTGGGGGATTTCAATCTACCGGATGTAGATTGGAGCCTCCCAGCTATGGGTTCAGCTAAAAGCAGGGACATCCTGGACTCCCTCCAGGGGGCGTTCCTCAGACAACTAGTTAGTGAACCCAGTTGACTCATGATGGGGCACTACTGGACCTGGTGCTTACTAACAGGGACAGTATTGCAGATATCAAGGTGGGAAGCCATCTGAGGATCAGTGATCATTGTACTGTGTGGTTCAACATAAGAACAGCTCCGGAATCCAACCACATAATGGCGAGAGTCCTGGACTTCAGAATGGCTGATTTTACAAAGATGGGTGAATGCCTCAGTAATGACTTGGCAGGGAGAGATGACCTGTGGTGGTGGTGGTGGTGGTGGGGGGGGGGATTGGAGAATCAATGGGCCAAACTAAAAGAGGGGATAGTGAAGGCAACAAACCTCTGTGTCAAGCAAGTAAGCAAAAGGAAGAGGAGACTGCTATGGTTCTCAAAAGAGGTGGTTGGAAATGTAAAGGCTAAAAGAGCAGCATTCACAGGTGTAAAGAGATTCAGAGAGAGGAGGATAAGGAAGTGTATCAGGAAAAACAGAGGGAGTCAGGTAAAGCAGTAAGGTGCGCAAAGGGGCAAATTGAAGAAAGAATAGCTCAGGGACTGTCAAAAGGGGAAATATTGTTTTTTAGGTACGTTAGTGAAAAAGGAAGACAAAGGGATGGATTGTATGGTTAAGGTCAGACTATACTGAAGGGGACCAAGAAAAGGCATACATCTTGAACAAATACTTCTGCTCAGTGTTCAAAGTAGAAGGGGAGGGGTGTGGACCACAAAAAGCACCAGGAGCTTTGATGGGAGAGAAATGGACACTAGTCCTTTTTCTAAGGTGAGAGTCTGGAAAACACTCACTAACCTGAAGGTGGACAAAGCTATGGGGCAAGACGGGATGCATCCAAGGGTGCTGAGGGAGCTCAGGGAGTTACTAGCTGCATCTCTGACAGACCTGTTTAACAGATTATTGAGACCAGAGTGGTCCTGGAGGACAGGAGAAGAGCAGATGTAGTCCCACGTTACAAAAGTATTAGCAGGGAATAGGTGGGCAATTATAGGCCTGTCATTCTTTTTTTTTGGACCTCCTCCGCGCCAGGTTTCCGTCCCGGTCACGGATCCCCCCTGCTGCGGCATTCCTCCCTCATGAGCCGTGCTCCCAGTACCCCTTGGCTTGCCCCCCAAGGCGGGGCCGTGGCACCCTTGGCCCTTAGGGTGCCACGGACGTCGTAATAGGCTGGGAGCCGTGCTCTTTATTTATGGAGGTGCCCATTGCAGCCCGAGGGACGGGCATCATAGAGGCGTCGGAGGTAGGCGGTGTTTCCCTAAGGGGCGGGAGCGCGGTAATGATGCCAGCGTCCGTCCCCCCCCCATCTGACGTGGAGTCCGAGTGCTTGGGGTTCTCGGTCTCCACCAGGAGTCCCCGTGCATCGACTCACCACCCTCCCCGGATCAGGAGAGCAGTCGTGAGGCCACTCGTCCTTCTCCTGGCCGGCCCTCCAGCAACCCGAGTCTGTTCCCGAACTCGGGTCACCGGCGTCGCAAGCGGAAATCCAACCGCTGCGCCGGTGGGCCGGCCATAGGCCTGTCATTCTGATGTCAGTGGTGGGTAATGTAATGGAAACACTACTAAAGGAAAGGATTGTGGAATACCGTGATTCCAGCGTGTTACAGGATCTGAGGCAGCATGGATTCACAGGGGGTAGGTCATGCCAAACAAATCTGATAGATTTCTTTGACTGGCTGATGAAGGAGTTGGATCAGGGAGGGGCAGTGGACATGGCCTACCTGGATTTCAGCAAAGCGATCAACACCATACCACATAAGAGACCAGTAAGCAAGTTGGCTAGCTTTGGAGTGTGCAGTAAGGAAGTAACCTGGGTAAGAAACTAGTTAGGGGATAGAGGACAGAGGGCAGTGGTAAAAGGAGTTTGCTCTGAGGAAGGGAGGGTGACCAGCAGGGTACCTCAGGGTTCAGTTCTGGGACTGATCCTCTTTAATGTACATTGATGTAACATATCAGAGGAGCTGGAATGGAAGGTCTGTCTCTTTGCAGATGAAACCAACATCTGCAACCGAGTGGACAATCCACGGGTATGTGTGTGTGTGGAAAAGATAAGTGGGGATCTGAAAAAACTTTAGGAGTGGTTGTGGGTATGGCAGCTGGGTTTTAATGTAAAAAACTGAAAAAGGATGTACTTGGGCCATAGAAACCCACTGGTGGAGTACAAAATGGGTGGAGTGATACTGACAATGACCAAGCAGGAAAGAAACCTGGGGGTAATCATATCAGAGGACCTAAAGGTGGCCAGACAGTGTGATGAGGCAGCATGGAGGGCTAATGGGATGTTGGTGTGCATAGGAAGGTGTATCACCAGCAGGAAGAGGAAGGTGGTGCTGCCCTTATATAGCTCGCTGGTAAGACCTCATCTTGAGTATTGTGTTCAGCTCTGGAGACCACATCTCAAGGAGGACATAGGCAGGGTGGAAGAAGTCCAGAAGGGGGCTACCAAAGTGGTACATGGTCTGCTTCAAAAGCCCTACAAGGAGAGGCTAAAAGAGCTCAATATATACACCTTGGAGGAGAGAAGGGAGAGGGGGGATATAATGGAGACCTTTAAATACCTCACGAAATTAATAAGGTAAAGAGGGGGGTATTTTTCAGAGAAAAAGGTGCTCTAGAGCAAGGGGACATGCCATGAAGCTGGAAGGGGTAGATTCAGGAGAGATGTGAGGAAATACTTCTTCACAGAAAGAGGGGTGGATTCATGTGTAAGCACCATCTGGGTGCTTACTAGTTAAATTTTGATTTCTAGGAGGTAGCTAGGCAGAGAAATAGTTCATGGTGCCGCTAAGTCTAGGGTGTGGTGCTGCCTGCTGACTGCAGGTGGGGCCCCTCCATAGAGGGTATAAATATTAGGGGAATTTGGTGTCAAAGGAGATCGAGGGAGAGCCGGGAGAGAAGAGCTGGGGGTTCAGCCTGACGCTCAGCCAGAGGGCTGTGGCGGGCTTGGGCGGTCCGCTTTGCCACCTGCTCACCACCCTTGAAGACCATGAAATGAAAGTGACAGTTCTGGAGTAGTAAAGGGAGCAATGGATAAAATCCGGGGCTTGTCAGTGCATTGGGGAGCCAGAGCCTGGGGAGAAGAAAGATTAAAATGGTGACCCATGAAATGAACTCCGGCACCTTGGTAGGGTAAGCACCAATAGGGTCTAAATGCCCAAAAGAAAGATTGCCCGTGGGTGAGTTCAGCTGTTGGGTCAGAGTGGTTTACTGTGGGTGGGCCTGCTATGCTATTTTTTTGGACTGTAGACAGGCTTTTTCACCCAGCCTGTCTGCAGCTGAAAAAAACTCTTTCTGACGCCTTATGCGAACAGTTTGCTTGATTCTTCTCGGACAAGGTGTCTGCAATTCGGCAAGGAATTCTGCCAGTGCGCCACATTGTGGCTGACAGTGGTCACTGTGTGTGTCCACTCCACCTAGTTGGGGTGAGTTTAGACTGGTGGAGGTGGCTGAGGTCATTGGGGTTGCTTCCAAGCTGAGGCACACTTTTTGTGAACTGGACTTGGTGCAGACATGTTTCTTAATGGGATGTGTTGACTCCGTTGGCCTGGTGTTTGCCTTGATTGTCTGGTGCTCTTTGTCAGAGGTAGTCTTCCTTGATGCCTTGAAGGAGACATTGGTGAGACCCCTTCTGAAGACACCATCTTTATACCCTGACGTCAAGGCAAATTACCGTCCCATCTCCAATCTGTCATTCTTAGGTAAGATTGTAGAGAAGGTTGTGGTGCTTCAGCTTGAGGAGCACCTAGTGGACCATGATCTAAATGAGCCTCTCCAGTCTGAGTTTTGTGTGAGACATAGCACTGAAACTACATTAGTTTGGGTGCATTATGATCTCCTTAGGGCTAGAGATCGAGGAGAGGGGACAATTCTCGTTCTCCTTGATCTCTCCTCAGTATTTGACATGGTGGACCATCGTGTGTTACTCAACCACATGAGGGAATTCTGTGGACTTGCCGGCACTGTCATCTGCTGGTTTAAGTCTTTTCTCACCAACAGGAGGCAAAGGGTGGTGATGGGGAACTTCTCCTCCTCCCCCCCAGCCTCCTGTCATGTGGAGTACTCCAGGGTTCGGCCTTGTTGCCAATGTAGTTCACAGTGTACATGCTGCCCCTGGTAGAGCTCATTAGGAAGTACAGCTTGGGTTTTCATTGCTATGCTGATGATACCCAGCTGTATCTTTCTTTTGTCCCTGGGACATCCAACGGTGTGGATGTGCTAAACGTCTGCCTTGCCGAGACCAGTGACTGGATGGTCTCCAGTTGGTTGTGACTGAACTCCAATTAAGACGGAGGTACTGGAGGCAGAGTCGAACAGAGGGCATGATAGGATGGATCTGTACCACTGAAGGTCTCCTCTAGGGTGCGTGATCTGGGCATTATTCTTGACAGTGGACTGACGCTTGAATCTCAGGTATCATCTGTTGTCCGCACCAGCTTTTACTATGTGAGGAATATTACCAGGATAAAACCCCTAGTTCCGCCGCTGGACCTCCCCATCATGGTGCATGCCTTTGTGATGTCCAGGCTTGACTACTGTAATGCGTTCTATCTCAGGGTCTCTGGAGGTACCCTATGCCGGCTGCAGCTGGTACAGAACACAGCTGCCAGGCTGTTGACCGGGCAGTCTAAGTACTGTCACATCACTCCGGTGCTACATGAACAGCACTGGCTGCTGGTCAGGTGGAAGGTCCTCTTTAAGGTGGACTTGCTCACCTTTAAGGCCCTACATGACCTGGGCCCTGGTTACCTGAAGAACTTCCTCGCACCTGCTGTCTCGGTCGGCTCCCTCCGCTCCTCCTCTAAGGGCCTCCTTGCAATTCCCAGGATGAGGCTAAAAACTGCCGGCAACAGAGCTTGTAGTGTCGCCGGGCCCGTCCTGTGGAATTCGCTACCTCCAGCTGTAAGAAAGGCCCCTTCAATAGAGGTATTCAAAACCCGCCTCAGGCCTTTCTGTACAATCATGCCTTCCCTGACTTTGTTTTATAATCTTGCCCTAGCCTGACCTCTGTGATTTAATTCTGTCCCAGGCTATTTATTTATTTAGTTATTTTCATTTATTTTATGACCTATTTATTTAATTTTTAAATTGTGTGATTTAATTTGTTATATTTATTATGATGTTATTTTGTTGTTGTTTTTTTTTTCCTCTGCAATTGTTTTGACTTCTGTGCGGTGCCCAGAGCCTCCAGGATGGGCATCTTTTTAAATAAAATTTGCCTTGCCTTGCAAATAGGGCCTGGATGTGGCTTGGGAGTGGCAGCTCAGGCTGTTGGGGGCGTAACGGTGATAGTGTTAACCCTATCCCCCAGGCTGGAAGCGGCCACAGAGTTGGGACCCACGGTTTGAGACACTTTTGGGACCCACAGTTTGAGCCACTTATGGAGACAGGGAAAGTCCATGTGGGGGAATAATGTTTGGGACCCCAGTGGGGTGGCAGTCCATTGGGTGATCTGTGTGGCACTGGCAGAAGTCCCCCTGACAAGTCAGTTCAGAGGTTGGAATCACTACATGAGTGGAGAGTGCTGGTTAGGACTGGGGTCAGGTCCTGGGCACCCACAACCCCAGAATAAGGCCCAGCCACCAGCCGAGGCATCAGCGACTGGATGTCTGAAAAGGTTCTGGTGGTTCTAGTGGTTCGGCTCTTGCTTAAGAACATCAATTGAAAAGTATGAATCTTAAGATCTAGAAGGGAAAGAAAAGTATGCTCCAATAAGAAATAGGCCCTGGGTGAAGAAGGTATAAGATCAGGCTGCGGAAGAAAATTGAAGAAAGTGTGAAGGTTTGGGACAGTAGAAACATCTTGTGCTGTCATAAGCCAGAGTGAAAGTATAGGAATGGAATAGCATGAAGAGAGAGCAAAGGGAAAGGAATGTAATTGCTGCAAAGAAAAAGAGAAAGGACTGAGACATGAATTGGTGAATTGTTTCAGTGTTAAGCTACCTCATGTAGTGGCCTTTTTGGACCTAGAAAATGGTGTCAGGAATTCTAGCCTTTTCGGTTGAAGGGAGATCTGCATGAAAATAGCCTGTTGGCACAAGAGACTGTTGCAGTAAATGTCCCAAATGTGTCTGTGAAAGAAATCCACCACTTAATCCCCCCTACTTCATGGAGCAGCTGTTACTATTTTTTCAGGTTTAAGTAAATTGTTTTGCATTTTGATTCCAGAGTGGACAATGAACTTACTCAAAATCACCATGCATGCCTGTTTTTTTTGCCCTAACAAACTTTGCCCCTACAGGTGAAGAGATCTGTGTAAGAATGGAGCCTGCTTCCCCATGTTGTGACTCCCAGTCACTAAGATCCAAGAACCCAGGTAATGAGTTAGCTGTGCTTCAGATGCCTAGTACTGTGTTGTCTGTGTTTGTCAAGTGCCCTCCTCCCAACAACTTCACACCTGGATACCCCTAGACGGGGAGAGGGGGCTTACACCTGGAACAGCCTTCCAGCGGAGGTGCTGGGGTTCAAAAATGCCTGGGATATGCACAAGAGAATTGTATGGGTAAGGCAGGATGAGACAGCACCATAGATCAAGTAAGGTCTGCAGCAAAAATTAAGGTAGAAAACAATTGGCAGACTGGGTGGGCCAAGCATCCCTTATCTGCTGACAGATTCTATGTTTCTAGCGTGTATCAATTCTAGCGCCTCCAGCAAGCAGCCTGCTGCCAAACTTTGCCCATAGGTGTCATAAAGGTGCTCCAAATGTCACAACCACATCTGAGGTTTTAAAGTCAGATGAAGTGATGGCACTTGGACTTGGCACAGCTCTGGCATTGCAAGGATTTGACACAGGTCCTTACAGGCCCTGTATCAAGCATGGAAAGTCCTGCCTTTTGTGTCATCTATAATATATTATAATATGGCTATAAAATGTCCAGTAATCTGATTGGCTGAGGAGCTCGGAACCCAGTGCTGATATCCCATAACAACAGCACTGAAAGAAGGTACAGTAGCCTCTTCACAAAAAAATCAATAGTACCAACCATTCCTGACTGCCATCACAAATGTGGCTGTCAACTTTACTGACTAAAGACCTTCAACTAGGCCCTAAAATAAAACTGCCTTAAATTTATAAATATAAGAACTAAATGTTATTTGCCCTCATAATACTCTTATTACACACATGTACATAACTTAAAAAATGAAGTACTGCAATACTTAGAATTGTAATTTATGGTGTTTCTTTGCTGACCATGGAAAATCCCCCTCCTATCCTCACCTGCTTACTAGGGAAATCTGTGTTGTTTAAGCAAGCAATAATACCCGACAGGGTGGGCAGTGTTGGGCGATACCGGACCGCCCAGGGGTGTAATGAGGCCCGATGCCTCAGGCAGAGGGCCTTATAGCTCCTGGAAGGTCCAGTATTGCCCATACCACCCACTCTGGAGGGTATTATTGCACTTAGAAAATGGGCTTACATTAAAATGTTTTTAAATAGGTTGCTCCTGTAAAAAAGCTTTCAGCTTAGTGTGCTAATCCTGGTTAAACAAATAAATAAAATAAATAAAAAAAAAAATAATGATTTCATACAAAAAGCAGTGTAAAATATTAGTACAAACTAACAGAAACATCAGGCTCTGTGAAATAGTTCCTTTATTGGTTTACTGCTTTGTGCCACTAGATGGTGCTGCAGTTTGTGTGATCCTTTTTGGTTGCTGCAATGCCAGAAAATCATTAGTTGAAATATCCCCTCCCCCCAATCCATGACTTTTCGGTTTGGGTTTTAAATAAATGGTTTTCGTTGGTAGATTGTGAGCAGGGATCGGGCGGCTGAACTGTGGAGTTTATGGTGCAGTGTTTTCTCACACGCGATCGGGGGATACAGAAGTCGGGTGAGAAACTGCAGAAGGCGGTACTTTGCTTTTTTTAAAAATATGTGAAGGGTTTTGTTGTGGGGTCGATTTACTGCAGTTCGGTACTGCAAGACAGACAGTGTAAGGCAGGCAGCACGGGTAAGCAGCATAAGCGAGTTTCGTTGCTGCAGAGAGTGCCGCGCTGCCATTTTGAAATCTGCCCAGTTGGTGACATGAAGCCAGTAAGGTTATCGGATTCGTTTTGTTTTCTTTATTTTATTTTTTTCAGAGGTGCAGATAGTATTGAAGTTATTCTATCATGGGAGAGGGGGTTTGCTCAGAGGGAATTTGCCGGTCAGTAATGCACTCCCAAACTCTCTTGCTAAGTGAGAGGCAAGAAATGGTGGCTGACAATGGTGAAAATTTGGGGTGCCCATGGATAACGTCAGTAATGAGGCCCCCCGAATTGGCGCTTGTTTTAAGCATGGGTCTATTAAAACTTAATGTACCCCCCTGTAGTGCCCGTCAGCTAATCAGAGAGCTTTAATAATCTTGACCATTTTCTAAGCTGCTATCGATAAAACAAAAGCCCTGGTTCCATCTAAGGCCTTCTGTTGTATACAAGTGGGAGTAAACATTCTGCCAGTAGAACTGAACAGAGGTTTGAATTCTTGCATTCTATCTGTAGTAAACATTCTATCTCTTGAATGTTGGCAAGACAGAAAAGAAAAAATTACTCACCTTAGTAATTATGTTTCTTCTAATGGAGTCTTGCTGTATTCTGACTATTGCAGTTAGCCCCAGCCTTTAAACTGCCCTGGAGAACAAAGGGTTAACATTCTATGCAGAGCATAGAATGGTGAGCTCGAGCTCGGTTGAGGTCTCTGTCTGGAGCCCTTTGAAATCCAACCATCAGATTCTTATGAGCAAAAATTCACTAACTATTCTATGTGGAAATTGTAAGATTTTTACAAGCCAACTGGCAACAAAAAGCTTTGGATCCCCAAAGGAAGACTCAAGTCAGGAAACCCAAAACAAAAAAACAATCCAATTAAGAATAAAGCTAAAACAAACACCCAAACCACAAGAAGAGGGTGTAAAAGGAGCACCCCTGAGATGCAACACTGCACCTGCCCACCCACATCCCAAAAACAGGTTCTGAGAGGGGAGGCAGGGAAGGAGGTCAGAATACAGCAAGACTCCATTAGAAGAAACATAATTACTAAGGTGAGTTATTTTTTCTTCAAACAACATGAAGACTTGCTGTATTCTGACCATTGCTGACTACCAAGCAGTACCTCCATGGAGGAGGACAGAACCTACTTTGGGAATAGGCCCTGAAGTACTGTTGAAGCCCAACCCGAGCATCACTCCTAGCCTGGATATCCAGAGAGTAATGCTTGGTAAAGGTATGGACTGTTTTCCAGGTGGCTGCTTGACAAATTTCTAAGAGAGAATATCCCTGGCAGCAGCCAGGAAGCAGCTGTACCTCTAGTGGAGTGAGCCCTCAGGCCTGAGGGTGGAATTTTCCTAGTTTCTCATAGAGAATTGTAGCCAGATACAATTCACCTGGCAATAGTTCTCTTGGTGGCGGGTTGCCATTCCCACTTCTCCATAAGTGAGGAACAGCTGGAGGGAATCAAACCTGTGACCCTTGGTATGCTCCGTATAGTAGCTAAGGGCCCTTTTAACATCTAAACTGTGTAGCCTCCTCTCTCCTGAAGAGGAATGATCAGTGAACAAAAAAGGAAGAGACATAGACTGGTTCAGGTGAAAATCTGAAACCACTTTGGGCAAGAACCTTCTATTGGTTCAAAGGACCACTTTATCCCTATGAAAGGAGATAAAATCAGGTTCCACTGACAAGGCTTGCAGTTCACTGATACGTCTGGCAGAGGTAATGGCTACTAAAAACACAGTTTTCCAAGTCAAGTACTTAAGCTCTACAGAGAACAAAGGCTCAAAGGGAGGTTGCATCAATTGAGCAATACAAACATTTAAAACCCAGGCAGGGGCAGGCTCTCTGAATGGAGGATTGGTATAAAGCAATCCTTTGAAAACTTTACAGAACACAGGATGAGATGATAGTGAGGAAGACTTTCTCACTGACAGAAAAGCAGAGACAGCTGACAAGTGACCTTTGAGAGTAGCTGGTCTGAGGCCTAGGCCATTAAGATGCACCATATAATCCAGAACTGTAGGCAATTCAGCAGTATCTGGGGAAATATGCTGCTTAGAACACCAAATGCTGAATCTCTTCCATTTGGAGTTATAGGTCTTTCTAGTGGCGGGCTTTCGAGAGGCTTTGAGGATGTCCTGAGACAGATGCAAATCTGCATACTCTAACTCTTCAAGAGCCATGCCTTGAAATTGAGAGACTGAAGATTGGGGTACCAAATCCTCCCCTGAGAGGAGGTTACAAGGTTGTAATTCCTGGGAAGAGACAGGGGAAGATGGACTGCTAGGGACAGTAACAGGGGGTACCAAGGCTGTCTGGCCCAATCTGGAGCAATCAGAATCACTTTGCAAGGTTGTGACTTTATCTTGACTAAAACGTTGAACAGTAGAGGAAAGGGAGGGAAAGCATACAGAAATTTTTCTTCCCAGTTCAGAATCAGAGCATCCAGAGGGACTGTGCCCAAGACTGGGGGTCTGCAACAAAAGAGAAGAAGTTGGTGATTGTCTTGGTCTACAAAGAGATCTATCTCTGGAATGCCCCACCTTGAAAAAGTCTCCATCAAGACCAGAGGGTCCAGGGACCATTCGTGATGGCCCTGTGAAATCCTGCTCAGTGCATCTGTTAGCACATTGCCCTTCCCCAGAAGGTGGACTGCTATCAGAGAGGTTTGCAGGGAATAAGCCAGGGACCACAACTTCATGGCTTCTGTGCACAAGGCTGTAGACTGTGTGCCTCCTTGCTTGTTGAGGTACCACATGGTGGTGGTGTTGTCTGTTCTGACTTGAACCACCTTGTTCTGCACTGACTGAGAGAAAGCTTGCAGGGCCAGAAAAACTGCCCTGAGTCCAGGAGATTGATATGGAGAAGAGATTTCTGAGGGGACCACAGTCTCTGGGCAGTGAGAGCCCCCAGATGGGCTCCCCAGCCCAGGAGGGAAGCATCCGTGGTAAGGACCACTGAATGAGACTGAGTGGCAAATGGGACCCCTTGCCTTAAATTGTCCTGATCCTGCCACCACTGAAGGGCTTGGATCAGTGTCTGGGTCACTGGGATCAATCTGGTAAAGGAATCCTTCTTTTGGGACCAAAAGGCCCTCAGATGGAACTGAATGTCCTTCATCTGGAATCTTGCCCCTTGGACCACTGCTGTAGAGGCTGCCATGTGGCCCAAGAGCTGGAGGAAATGCCTTGCTGGTCGAGACACTTGAAGGCTGAAGGAAGAAGCCAGCTCTATAAGAACTCTTTCCCTTTCCAGGGGAAGAAAGACTCTTGCTTTGACAGCATCCAGCTCTGCCTCTATAAAGGTAAGGAGCTGCACTGGCTCAAGAACTGACTTGGGAAGGTTGAGAAGAAATCCTAGAGAAGTAAGCATTTGCCGGGTAATTTACAGGTCTGACTTGACTTGGTCTAGGGACTGGCTCACTATGAGCCAGTCGTCCAGATATGGAAAAATGGAAATCTTTTGCCTTCTTAGAAAGGCAACTACTACTGCCAGGCACTTTGTGAAGACCCTTGGGGCTGAAGTTAGGCCAAAGGGCATTGCTTTGAACTGATAGTGTCCTGAGGGCAACTTGAACCTGAGGTACTTTCTGTGGGAGCACCTGATGGGAATGTGAAAATAGGCATATTTGAGGTCCAAGGAGGCTAGCCAGTCCCCTGGCCTTAGAAAGGGAAGGATTATTCCCAGAATTACCATCTTGAACTTTGGTTTTAAAAGATGTTTGTTCAGGTATCTTAGGTCTAGGATGGGTCGCCACTCCCCTGTCTTTTTTGGGGTAAGGAAGTACCTGGAGTACAGACCTTTGCCCCAGTGTAGGGTAGGTACTCTCTCTAGGGCTCTTACAGCCAGCAGATATGAAACCTCTGCCTCTAGGGCAAGGGTTTCTGAGAGATCTGCAGGTGGAAAAGATCTGTCTTTCATCTTCGGAAAGTTTTTGAAGCTGAGAACCAGTCCCTGGCCTACTACTTCCAGGACCCACTTGTCTGATGTAGTAGACATCCAGTCCTGGACGAAGTAAGTCAGCCTGCCCCCTACGGGAATAGAAGAGTCGACCCAGGCAGGCCCATCAGGGTGTCTGCTTGGCAGGGGCCTTAGGCTAGGAGTGGATGCAGCCCTGCTCATCCCCCTTCTGCCACTCCCTCTGAAGAACCCCCTCTGTGAAAAGGAAGAAGAGGCCAGTGGCTGGTAGAAAGGCCTATGAAAAGGCCTGGCCCTGCCCCTAGACTGCTGCCTTTGAGGAGTTGCCTGCCTCTCTTTTGCCTGAGCACTCCCGTAAGTGGTCCTGTACTCATCCATTTTCTTCATGTAATTCTCTGTCTGCTCCCCAAACAGAGAATTACCCACTACAGGAAAATCCATGGCCTTAGCCTGGGTATCCTGTGAAAGGCTAGTACATCTGAGCCAAGCCATTCTCCAAAGAGCCATAAATGTAGCCATGACTCTTGATGACACATCATTGGAGTCCACAGCAGCATGAAACTGAACTTTTGATGCCTCAATCCCATCTGCAGCCACCTCCTCCAGCTCCATGGCTAGCTGGAGGAAGGCCTGTTTAGCCAGTGCCAGTACAGTGTCCCACCTGGACGTCTGGTACCTGGCTGTATAGGCCATATAATTCACCTGCCTGAGTCCCAAGGAAGATGCCATGTACTGTTTTTTTGCCATGGCATCAATCTTCCTGGAGTCTTTATCTGGGGGTGTGAAGCCAAGGGAATGTTTGCCTTGTCACTGGCAGCAGCCTGCACTACCCCAACATGGCTGCATTGCTGGTATACAACTCCGTATCTGAGCCTGATAGTGTGTACCTCTTGTCCATCCTTCTGTCAACAGGGGGTACAGAATTGAGAGACTTCAAGATTTTTTGTATCTGTTTCCCAAAGGATTTGTGAAGGGGAATAGACAGTCTCCTGGACTCTGAGATGTCCATCATTTCCACATAATCAGGCTCCTCCTGATCCTCCATAGGAAGCTGGAGGGTTTCAGCCCCTTTTCTCTAAAACAAAAAATGGGAAGGGGACTCAGAAAGCCAAGGAGGGGATACACCAGAAGGCCTGTCTGAGGAGATGTCTGGTTCCACACGCACATCCAGACTTTCATCATCATCACCATCATCTTCAAACTCCCCCTCCTCCACAAACTCTGGTTCATAAAAATCTTCAGGGGTATAATCCTGAACCGGGGGAACCGACCGAACCGAACCCCTGCGAAATGGTGCTGGATCGGAACATGAACCTCTGGATCCGAACCGGTCGATTTTTCTTTGCGCTTTTTTGTAGGAACCGACTTCAGGATCGGCTCTCTCTTGCCCGAAGAAGTATTGCACTGGTCAGAGGGCACTCCTTTTGGTTCGGTCGGAACCGAACCGTGCTGGATATCCGGGTCAGCGGACTTACATACTAACATACTAACATACTAAAATGCCAGCAGAATAGGCCTAATGGTCTTTCGTGTCTGCTCGTTTGGTCAGCCCCCACCCTGGGTGCTGATCTTGCTGTCCCCCTCGCCTTCTCTGGCTTCTCCCTTCCCAGTTCCGGATATTCTTGCTGCATTGGATTTTGCTTCCTGAACCCTTCCCCTGTACCTGTCCCACCCCCTCTTGAACCCCTCCACTGTCTCTGCCCCCAGCCCCCAGGTAGTGCATTCCATGGCTCTACCACCTCTCTCAGTGAAGTAGCACCTCCTCCTTTCTCCCTGAATCTTCCCCCTCCAGCTTCCACCCATGCCCTCTAGTGGCCCCTTCCTCCTTCCTGAAGCACCCTCACTGTTCCTCCCTATTTACCCTCTTCATGTACCTGAAGACCTCTATCATGTCCCCCGGTCCCTTCTCTCTTCCAAAGTGTACATATTTAGCTCTTGAGCCTCTCCTCATAGGTCCTGTCCCCAAGCCCCAAATCATTTTGGTTGCCCTCCTCTGACCCTCTCCAGGAGGTTAATGTCCCTCTTTAATGTGGCCTCAAAACTGCACGCAGTACCCAGGTGCGGCCTCACCAAGCAGTTATACAGAGGGAGTATCACTTCCTCCTTCTGGAGGTGATCCCTTGAGCGATACATCCCAGCATCCTGTTGGCCTTGGCTGCTGTCCTCCTACAAGTCTCAGAGTTGTTCATCTGATCCACCACCACCACCCCCAGGTCCCTCTCAGCCATTGAGACTTGTAGTATTTCCCAGGTGCTACTCATGGCCTGGGTTTCTACTCGGTGGAGTGCCTTGCATTTCCCTGCATTAAACCTCAGCTTCCACTTTCTAGACCATCTTTCCAGAGCCTCCAGGTCCCCCTGCAGGCCACCCTCCCTTCCTCCCCATCCACCACTGCCCCCAGTTTCCAGGTCATC
This sequence comes from Neoceratodus forsteri, assembly GCA_016271365.2. Lineage (NCBI taxonomy): Eukaryota > Metazoa > Chordata > Ceratodontiformes > Ceratodontidae > Neoceratodus > Neoceratodus forsteri. The sequence continues at coordinate 958,342,229 of CM057449.1, read as the reverse complement.
TGCAAAGAGACTCATCTCACTCCCTGATTCCTGTCCTTATGTCAGATCGTGGCGTTGAACAGAAGGGGCCCAGGACTGATCCCTGTGGGACCCCACTAATGACCCTCCTTGGGAAGAGATTATCCACCAACTACGAACCCTCTGGTCCTGGTCCTGGAGCCAATTGCTCATCCATCGGATCATCTGGTTCCCACCCCCATCTTCCTAGTTTATCCAACAGGCCCCTGAGGAACAGAGTCAAATGCCTTGCTGCCAGAAAGAGGACATCCACTGGTCACCCAGGTCCAAGGCACTTGTCACCCAGTCATAGAACTCCACCAGGTTTGTCTGACACGATTTCCCGGATGAATCCATGCTGTTCATCGTCCAGGCACCCTGACTTATCCAGGCCCCTAGCCACTCCCTTGACAATGCCCTCCATCACCTTGCCCATCACTGATGTCAGGCTGACAGGCCTGTAGTTCCCTGCCACCTCCTTGATCCCCCTGTGGATAGGCACTACATGCGCCACCTTCCAGTCTTGGGGCACCCACCTGTCCTCAGAGAGATGGTGAAAGCTCTGCAGGGTTTCGCCAGGACATCTGCAAGTTCCTTCAGCACTCTAGGATGTAATTTATCTGGCCCCGGTGCTTTCTCCATCTTAAGGGAGCTGAGGGCTTCCTCACTCTCTGCTGTGATTTACCTCCAGTACCTCTTCCTGCTTAGCCCTCCCCACCTGCCAGTGATGCCCCCCCAGACCTGCCGATTGGTAAGGGTCCCCCCCTCCTCATTATCTCTGTCTCCTCCCATGTATGATGCAGCATCCCCATTTTCCCTGGTGAAAACTGAGGTGAAGTACTCATTTAGTACCTCAGCCTGCTCCTCTGGGTCTTGTGCCCATCTCTCTCCCCTGATTTAATCCTGCTAATCTGCCCCTTCTCCCTTCGTCTTTCCCCAGTGTATCTAAAGAACCCCTTTTTCCCTCTCCTAATTTCCCTGGCCAGGTTCTGCTCCTTCCTTGCCTTAGCCGCCTTCACCACTCTAGTGGCCCTTCTAGCCAACAGCTCAACATCCCTCGATCCCTTTCACCCTTGAGCACTTGAATTTCTTATAGGCTTCTTTCTTTCCCCGCACCACCTCCTGACCTCCCTGGTCCACCAACAGGGTTTTGGGCCCCACCGCATTGCCTTACTCTTGCACAGGTGCTGGTAGCATCCTGCACCTCTCCTGATGATTTCCACCTACTATCAGCGCCATGTCTGACCCAATCCCATCCAAATGCTCATAAGGATCCTTCCCATTTCTTAAATCCACCCCTGAAGTTGGTTACCTGTCTTTGTGCAGCTCTACACCTCCTAGGTCCAGGCAGAACCAGACTGTGGCATGGTCACTCCCCGCAATGGGTCCCTTACCTCCAGGCCCCCCAATCTGGTCACTGTCTGCCAGGACCACATCCAGTACCCGTGCTCTCCCTGGTCGGTTCCTCACCTGCTGAGTTAGGAATGCATCTTGAAAGACATCCAACAACCTCTGTTCCCTGGTCACAGAGATGTCATAGTCTCCCAGTCTGTTCCTGGCATGTTTAAGTCCCCTAACACCACCACCTTTCCTCTGCCCAACTGCAGTGTCTCCCAACATCTGCCACCAGACTGTCCTCCAGCTCCTCCGCCCAGGGCAGGGGTCTATACACCACCCTATTTTAACTCTTGCCCCCTGTTATCAAGGTGGACCCAATCGCCTCCACGGTTCCCTCCGCCTCCCTCAACTCCCTATGCCAATGCAGTTTTTACTATCATTGCTACCCTTCCTCCTTCCCTCCCCTGTCCTTCCTGAACATAGTGTAACCCTCCAGGTTCAGGTCCCAGTCATGTCTTGCAGTGGCCCAAGTCTCAGTGACCGCTGCCACATCCACTGCTCCCTCAGTTAACATCACCTGAGCTCAGGCATTTTATTGCCCAAGCTCCCTGGCATTTAGCAGGACTACCTTCCACCCTTCCCTATAGCTTCATTCCTCCTGCTCGTGTTCCCTTGGGGATTCTGTTTTCTCCTGGTCTGCACTTGCCAGTTGGTCTTTTCCTGCAATCCTCCTGGTCCCTAGGGGTGGAGACAGAGTCCTCCTTATCGGCATCCCCTTGACTGCCTTTCTCCCATCCCCCCCTTCACAAGTTTAAACCCCACTTTTCACCAATGAACCTCCATTTTCAACTTAAGGATTCCCTCCCTCCAAATTGAGATGTAGTCTATCTCTAGCATACAGCTCCTTATCCTCCCAGGTCTCCCCCCAATCCCCCATCAACCCATACCCTCTGGCCTCACACCACTCCCTGAGCCACTGGTTTATCTCCCTAATTTTTCTTTTGTGTTCTCCACTAGCCCTTGGCACTGGCAGGATTTCTGAGAAGGAAACTGTGCACCCTATGTCATGACAGACCCTGGCGAGCTCCCTGAATCTTGCCTGTATCTCTAGCTCGCTATTTCCCTCAATGTCATTTGTGCCCAGGTGGACCAGTATGTCTGGGGAACCCCCACAGTCCTTTGCCAGCTGATATACCTCGTGCTTAGCCCTGTACACCGTTAGTCCAGGGACTTCTCGGCCGCCTCCTTTTCCCTCAGTTTACCTAGTCTCTTTTCAAGGGTAGATTTAGGAAAATGTTTACAAATTTGGCAGTCTGAATTGAGGTGTTCAAACAACAGATAATAATCACAGGTGGTGTGGGGGTCGGCCTTAGCAAAGACCGCCCCACACTCACTGCAGTGTTGAAACCCAGTGGGCCCGGTTTTTTTCTTGGGTTTCTCAGACATGGCCAACCTAACCAAACTTACCCTTTTTATGGCAACCACCAGGCAAGAATCCCTTATCGGTTCCTAACTGTGTCACAGGTGTTGGAAAAAAACGTTCAAAACACGTTTCTTTTAGAACCGATAAGAACCGGTAACTACAAGGATTCAATACAAATGATCAGTTCAGCTGAACCGATCTAACACTTTACAATTTCCACACAGAAAACAGAACAAAACCTAGCTAGTACTCACGGTACCACAGACAGAGACTGAACTGACTATGCGGAAATAAATTTGGTAAAAACTGACAACTTAACCGAGATTTTAACCGACTTTTGAACCGAGCTGAAGGAGAAATCTCCGGAGCGACTGTTCAGTGAGGCGGAGTAAAGAATCTGATGGTTGAATTTCAAAGGGCTCCAGACAGAGACCTCAACCGAGCTCGAGCTCAGCATTCTATGCTCTGCATAGAAAGTTAACCCTTTGTTCTCCAGGGCAGTTTAAAGGCTGGGGCTAACTGCAATAGTCAGAATACAGCAAGACTTCATGTTGTTTGAATAAGCAAGACAGAGAAAAGGCAGGGCATATTATAAAGAAGAAGAAAGAAAGGTGAGGGAATGGGTAAAAGGGAGTTGGTTGGGGGGAATTAGAGGATTAAAGAGCTAATTAAAAATACATGAATTTTGCTGTACATAATATTTAAACCTGAGATGGCACGTCAGTGCAGGCATGTGCTGGGGCTTTTTTAAAAAAGTCATAAAAATGTTTCTTTTTGATTTGGTGCATTTCTTCACCCCCCCCCACACAAAACACCTTGGACCCATTAATAATGACAGTAAGACACTCCAGGGTGTACATTGTGGTGGGATAACAGCACTTCTTGGGTGGTTGAAGTGAAGACACTCTGAGATGCCTCATGCCACACCCAAGGTGTTCTACTATCCAACCACAACGCATACCCTGTCATATCTTATTGCTTAATTGTTTTTTTTTGTTTGTTTGTTTGGACAGTCTTCACTCCTGTTAAAAAAAAACCACAGAAAATAACCATATGGATGCCTCTGCCGCAGCACGATTGACTTCTATAGGGACACTGAATGGAACTGTCAATATTAATGTGTTCAATTCTGTAAAGTGAAAAATGAGATAAAAGTAAGAGTATAAAAAATATTGTTAAGCTCAAAGTAATAAAATCAGCTATAAAAAAGTCAGTATAAGCAATTTGGAGGGATGCAGTAAAGCTTTTGAAGAGACTATCTTATCTCTAGTTTATGCCTAAATTAATTATAATAAAGTTAATAACTTTTGATTTGTTTCTTATGACTATTGCTTAATCATTCAAGTCTTGTCAGATTTTGTATAGCCATATAATCACAATAAGGCACTCCAGGGTGTGCGTCATCGCTAAATAATGTCACACCTAGGGTGGCAAAAGCACTTAGCCTGAGGCCTCGTACTTTGACCCACCTTAGATGTGACATTATTCAGCAACGACGCACACCCTGTCATGCCTTATTGCTTAACTAATACACTGCTGAGGATTACTCTGTTCTTTTTTACATATAGGCCTGGATATTCAAAGTGGTTGCACATGGCGCAACTGAGTTGCACCGGCGCAAGTGCGGACTTGCACCAAGGAGTGATATTCAGCGGGAATCATTGCATAGCACAAATACCATTGCGCCAATGCACAACTATAATGAATGCAGGCGCAAGAGCAGGGGGTGTGCCCATGAATAATCAATGCAGTGCAATATTCAACCGTGGAACCATGCCGCAAGTGCAGAGCAAAACCTGCATGCGCTGTGCAGAGTAGAGCCCATAAATACAGGGCACAAGCACACAGACAGCACTTGTGCCAGGTGAGAGGGAGGAAGAGAGAGAGCGAAAGAGTGGCAAGTGACGTGGGACAGACAGACAGACAAAAAGACTGAGCAAGGGAGACAGAGCCAGTGAGAGACAGAGAGACTGTCACAGGCAGCCGCAGCGGGAGAGGGACAGAAGTGGCAGTGAAGAGTGAGCCAGGGGCAGAGAGAGTGAGAGGGACAGGCAGGCACAGTGCCATGCAGTGCACCAGGGTGACACATAGCCCACAGCAGCTGACCACCCAGGGGGAGACAGGACATTAGGGGCCATGGATAGTTCACCCTTCCCAATGGAGGTTGTAATGAGGGGTGTGAGGGGGCAGAAGCAACAGCGATGTGGCCGAGGAAGGGCCAGTCAATGGTATACCCAGAACTGGTGGTACTGTGCCTGCACCACCTTCAAGAACTACACAGACATGGAGATTGTGGGATGGTACTGTCTGAACAGGGCCATTCTGAGGCAGCTCTGTGAGCTGTGCAGTGAGGAGATGCAGGCACCCACAAGACAGAGCCATGCAATGTCTGTGGAGACAAAAGTGACAGCTGTCATGTGCCTACTCACCATGGGCACCTTCTAGAGACCAAGAGGGGACACTAAAGGCATAACCCAGTCGGCCACGTCACGCCTCCTCACACAATCCCTCAACGCTCTGCTGCCACATGCTTCCGAATACATCCATTTCCTCAGCACACAGGCACAGCGTACAGCAACCATGCAGGACTTCCACAGGGTAACACGTATGCCTGGCTTGCTTTGGCCCATTGACTGCACCCACATGGGCATCCACACACCACCTTGCCCTGAGGGTGTGGCCTATCCAAATAGGAAGGAGTTCCCTAGTGTGAACTGCCAGGTGGTGTGCAATGCCAAGGGGTGCATCACCAATGTCTGTTCCACACACCCTGGGAGTGCACATGATGCATTCATCTGGTACAGCTCTGTGTTGTGCAACAGGTTCGAGTTTGGGGACATCCCCATGCACCATCTAATGGGTGAGTATGGGATGGACAAGGGGTGCTGGGCAGAACAGGCCATGGGATGGGGGAGGGCAGGGTGGGTGTGCTGGTGAGGGTGCCAGGGACAGGCAAGGGGCACAGAAAAGGATGACATAGGGTTAACCATGTAATTATCTAAACAGGAAACAGTGCCTATCCACTGATGCCCTAGCTGCTCACCCCCTATCGGTGCCCGTCGTCCCCAGCAGAGGAACGATACAATGAGACACATGCCAGCATGTGAAACATCATTGAACATCATGAACATGTATTTGGGATGCTGAAGGCATGGGTCCATTGCCTAGACAGGTCTGGCGGTGCCCTACGGTACAGCCCCTCGAAAGCCTGTGACTTATTCCTGGCCTGTTGCATACTGCACAACATTGACCGTGGGATAGCTGTTGAGGCTGATAAGGCCGACAGTAGTGGGGACAATGAAAACAATGGTCTGGAGGGTGGTGGAAAGCCCCCCCCAGGTGGAAGGATCCCTGGCTGCAAAGGATGGCGCAGCAGCATCGAGACACCATCGCACAGGAGCACCATGGTGCATACTGGTATGTGGTGCCAAACCCACGCAAAGGCCACACACACGGGTACAGCACACAGGCAGGGGCATGCATGGCAATGGGCATGCACACATAGAGGTGTGGTGCAGTGGTAGGGGAGGCAATGGTACACATCCACACACAGCTGCATACAGCATCACACACACACACACATATGCCCAGGTGCTGGCAAGTGGCGGGGATTAGATGCATTGCACTGGTGCACAGGCGCAGCCGGTGCAGATCTGCCTTCATCATGCCCACGCCACATGGGCCAGTGGCCGGGCAGGCACACATACAGGCAGTGTGCGGCATGACACACAGGTGCCACAGCAGTGGTATACACACACACATGCCACCCATGCATACACAGGGCAGCAGCTGCAGACTGCGGTCAGGGCAGCACACACATCTGGGCCGCCATGCGGAATCATGGTCACTGCGACCATGGGGTGGCCATGCTGGGGCTGATCGGCAGCCACAGGCTGCTTATTGGCCACAGGGGTTGTTTGCAACAGCCCCCCAAGGGTTGAACTACGGGACTGCGACCGGGTCAGCACAGGGGTGTGTAGGTGCCCAAACAGGCCTGCCCCAGGCATGCCTGGGATGCCAACAGCAGACCCCGGCATCGACAGTGAGGGTATCACCTGACGCTAGGATCATGGGGTGGACAGTGCACTGTGTGGGGTCTGTGATGGATGGCTATGCTGTGTGGCAGCCAGCAGTGCAAGGCCATCCATGATCACATTGGCTATGCGATCCTGGGATGCGGTCATGTCCTTCCACAAGCGCTGTATAGCTGCCAGAAGCTGCACAGTACCCATCTCGCACTGCTTGGCCATTTGGTGCACCTCCGTGCACAGTGCACACACCCCAGCTGCAAGCAACACCTGTTGCTCCATTGAGGCCTGCAGCAAATGGGTGTGCTCTGCAAATGAGTCGGTGCACTGGGGAACCTGGGCGGGGCACCGAACCTCCTGTAGTGACCGACCACACTGCACAGCCCATTGCTCAGGTGGACACTGCAAAGTGGGGTCCACATGGGGTAAGTCCCTGTCAGGTACCCCGGCAGCGGATCCTGCATCCATCTGTCCTGTGGCCCCTGCTGCCTGCTGCCATTGCCCATCTGGCCGCTGAATGCTGCCCAGCACCTGCACAGCTGCACCACCACCAACACATGGCACAGCTGTGGCAGTGCACACAGCAGCACCCGCAGTGGTGGTGGGCAGCTGTTCCACTGCTGTCAGGCCACTGAGTGTGCTGCCTGTGTTGGTGTCTGGTATGGGCATCTCCCCCACAACACCACCCATGCTGTCCAGGATTATGGTCAGGTCGTCATCAGTGTTGGACCCCACCCCATCTGTGTCTCCATGCAGAGGACACCGAAACTGGCATCCTGTAGAAACACATCCAGGGCTTAGTCCGACCCCATGCCCAGGATATCTTGCTGGAAAGTAGTGGTGTGCTGCAGCCAATCAGGCACCTGGATGCCCATGGAGGTGGATGGCTGGTTCTCCGGGGCTGGGCCTGCCTCCACGGCTGCTGCTGGCACCCCATCCTCCACATGCAGGTGTGCTGGTGCTGAAAGAGAAAACAGATGTGTCAGTGATGCAAGGCTCATAAGTGCCTGCCCGCCCCAACACAGCCACTGCATGCTGTGTATGCCCGACATACGTACCATGCAGTGATGGGCTGCCACCCATCTGGAATCCTCTACCTGGCACACCCTCCACGGTGTTGCGGTGCATGATGGCTGCCACCAGCTCCTCCTGCGCAGTGAGCTGTGGCGCATCAGCAGGTCCCCCTCCGGTGGCTTTCCAGGCTACACGGGAGGCCTCCACTTTCTCTTTTATGTGCCACTTATCAGTACTCACCTTCTTGCAGCACTCCTGCACTGACTGCTAGTGGCTGCCCTGCAAGTCCACGCATGCTACCACCTCCTCTCAGGCCCCAGCCCTGGCCTGTGGGGTGCCCATGGCACCACTCAACAGTGGCTTCCTGTGGAGGTAGGCCTCAAACAGGGCCTCTGCCATTGTGAAATTGGGTCTGTGCTTGTGTGCAGGCCCACGCTCCTCACCCTCCTCATGTTCCGACATGTTGCTACCTGTGGACATGGACAGCCCAGTGTGTCAGCAGCACTCTGCTCCGTCCCCCCGGCTGTGTTGGCTGGGCTCAGTGTGGCCCAGCAGCATGCACAACTTACCTCAGATGGTTGCAGTAATGGTCCATGGCCTGTGCCAGTCTGTGGCGCTTTTATAGCACAACACATGTAAATGAGCATTGGCGCAAGGGTAGTGACATGCTAATTTCCCCAGTGCGCCATGCATTGGCTGATGAGCTCATTTGCATGTGGCGGCTGAATATCACGTATTTGCTCCATGCACACTGAGATTGCTTCAGAGCAAGTCATGGTGCAGTGCTCTGACATGGGCACTGCGCAGGACTGCAGTGCGCATGTGCTGGTCATTGTGCTCCTGCCTATTGCACACTGTGCACGCATCATGCAATATGGATTATGGCACACAGTGCACCATGCCTGCTATTGCTCATGTGCGCACTGTGCGGTGGCCGACCCCTGACCCCTGGTGTGACTCCCTGTTCACGCCCCTGCCACTTGCCATGTCTGGCTACACCCATGTCACTCATCTCCGCATTGTCGATGGCAAGATGAGCACATGTGTTTCAAGGCCGTGCATCTGCGTGACAAGCCAGCACACGTGCACCTCCTCGCCCACCATTTTGCCTCCCCACATTGTGGTTGGCACTGTGGTGCAGCGTGGTGTTTGGCGGGCAAGAAACTGATCCCAGCTCCAACTTGTGAACCTGGTGGCGTGCGTCTAGCCACATGCCCCACACCTATTTGGACAGGTGCCCCTGCAGCAGCCAAGGGCCGCAGTATGGCAGGGGATTGCTGACAGTCTGCTGCAATGCACTGGGGTGGCCAGAACAGAGGAGTAATGCCACCACAGGTATGGGGACCTTGTGTTGTGGGACCCAGAGTGCCTGCGACGGCTGCAGGCACGCGTCCAGCGAGGGGCTGTGCCACGGTCAGGTAAGTCATCCCATTTTGCATTTGTACCCTTGTGCTGTACTGTGGTGTTGGCTATGCTGTCTGGCATGGCCTGCAGAGGGGTACACTGTCATCGGGCTAATTTTGTGGAGTGGCATTGCCAGCTGCAGCTTGCATTGCAATACAGCCGTGTGGGCCATGTCGGGCAGGGGCACACCCTGTGCACAGGGGTGAGGGTGGTGGGCAGTTGCTGTGGATGATTCCTGATGTATACCTGTCTTTGTTCCATTCCTAGGACCTGAGGATTGCCACCATGCGACGGCGGTGGGAATGACAGGAGCAGCACAGCAGGCCACAGCTGGCCATGGAGGCGGTGCAGGAGCTGGACCAGCACCAGCGGGGCCACAGAGGGCAGGTAGGCACTGTCTTGGTCCTACACACTTTACATGGGGGGGCAGCAGGGGACTGGGTGCGGGCATGGCCACCTGTGCCATGTGCCATGGCAGCTGTGTGTGTCGGACTGTGCGTGGTGCATGCCACTGTAGAGCGGCCATTGCACTCGTCCGCCAGCTGTTGGTGGGGTGGGTGTGCTTCCAGCTGACACTGTTTTTGCTGTGGTGCTTCTGGTGCGCTGTGCCATGTTGTGTTGTATTTATTTGATTAATGTATGGTGCCCAGAGCCTCCGGGATGGGCATCTTTTTAAATAAAATTTGCCTTACCTTGCCTTGCCATGTGACTATGTGACTGTTATTGTGCAGTTGAGTGGCCATTGTGTGGCAGGGACCACCTCTGTGCAATTTACTGGTGTGCCGAGTTGCTGGAAGGCATTGGCCCATCCCTCTGTGGGTGGTCATGGCGGGCACTCCAGGGGTGTGTGTTCCCGCTGCCCTTGTACACAGGTGGGCATGGTACCCTGGGATATTGCACTGATCACCTGTTCTATCCCTTATCATAGGTGTCCAGCAGTGAGAGCAGATACCACTATACTGCCGGCTGCTCCACCAGCTTATTACTTCTGCCACCATGGAGATGGTCCTGCAGTGTGCTGGGTGATGTTGGCAGACCAGAGGCAGAGAGGGCACCAAGGGGCTGCAGGGCGTGGCCGCCATTAGTTTTTGCCCCAGCATTCCCGTTTCCCCTGCTGTACCTCCCCATCAGTCCCCCTTCCCGCTGCACAGTCCCTGTTCCCTTCCCTCACTTTCCTACCCTTTCCCACCCTCTTGTTCATGTAAATAGTTGTATTGTTAAATATATATTTTTTTACATACCTGCCTGTATCAGTGTCTGCTTTGCTGGTGGCATGTGGAGCCATGCTGCAGTGGCACAGTGAATGTCCATGTGTAAGTGCACATGTTGTGCATCTGTGGTTCACTGCTGTGTGCTGTGGTGTGTCCCACTGTGGTGGTGTCCTGCCCCTTGGTCAGTGGCTGTGCCTTGGCGTGCCCATGGGGTGGATCACAGGGGTGTGTGGTGTGTATATGCTTGGCTCCAAGGTCCTGGGTGTGGATTGCTGTGGTCTGGGAGGGTGGGGGCACAACCTGTGGCCTGTGGGGGGAGGACTCCATTGGTGGCCCTCCACTGGCCATTGGTGCCACCTGTTGCCTGCTATCTGTGCCACTGTTGTGTTCTGGGGTGGGGTGTCTGGGTGCGCCCTGCTGGTGGTGGCCTCCTCTGGCCTGACACTGTGCTTCCCTGGCTGTGTCCCTGGGTCAGTTCGCTGCGCCATGCCCCCCTCTGTTGCTCTGCTGCTCTGCTCCCACAGTTGTCTGGGGCATCTTTTTCTGTGCCATGGCACAGCTCTGTTTGCACCATGGCACATGTTTGTTTGCACCATGGTGCACCTCTGTTTGTGCCATGGTGCATCTCTGCCACATTCAGCCAGGTTGTGCTGGCACAGTTCGCCTTGCGCAACCTCTAAATTTTGCACTTGTTGCACCATGGTGCATCGGTTGTGCACTGCATCGGACTTGCGCTGGCCTTTGGCCCATTTCTGGATATCTGGCCCATAGTGGATTGGTGGTGGAGACTGGGGGTACTTCTGGAGGAACTGGATAATGATTGTGAGATCATTTATTATTTGCTGCCACTGTGGAATGATGTGGCTGGGGATGACATTGTGCAGGGTAGGCAGGGCAGCAGATATGCTACGTGAGAAAATAGAGCATGATATAAAAATATGATATATGAGAAGATAATATGATAAAATATGATACAACATGACAGCACATGATATATAATTTAATGTATGATAATTTCATGAGTGTATTTATTATTTATTGTATTTTCTAATTGTTATTTTGAATCACAAAGCTAAAGCTGTGATTTGAGCTTTTGCTTGACTTCCTTTTGTTGTGTTATTTTTAGAACCCTCTAGTAATGGAGAGAGGGGGACTTTGAGGAATTGGGCAGCGAATGCAGGATAATTTGCTTTCAGGCACTAGACTTTACATTTCTGGATGGATCACTTATATCCCAAGTAAGGGAACTGTTGGCACTTGGGGGAACTTGTGTGCTTCTGGACTGCTCAGTATGGTTCATTACCAGATGCACTGGATGACTGTCAGGGAAGGCTAATTCCACTGCAGTGGGAGTAGAACCTGTTGATTTCTGTAGATGAATGAGTCATGTTTTTTTTAATATAGGTTTTTATCGTACTGGTCATGACGGGGGAAGCTCCCTTCTGCTGACCTCACTGCTCCCCTTCCACCATCTATAGCCTCCCTGGGACTTACCTGGTGGCTCTGGCCCCCACGGATTGCCCTCCCATGGCGGGGTCAGGAGGGGAAGGGTTGTACTCCCCCCATGCCTGAAATCCAATCTGTTGCCGCAAGTCATCCCGATGACTAGGTGGGTGGGGTGAATTGGGTGGGCTTCATATGCCCCTGTCATATCTGCCATTTTTCTCCTGGGTTTTTCTGCCCTCCGTTCCACAGTCACAGCATCCTTGAGGAGTGCATGTGCATGGAGGTGCACATGAGACCCGAGACGACTCACTCCCCCTCACTCTGACCAACATCTGCCTCCTGGTGCTCCCATGGGCTTACCACCAGGTCTCCACCTGGTGGCAGCAGCAAGGAGCTGGTGTGGCCAACCTTCCCAATCTGGGAGAGGAGAGCAGCCTGTTGGCCACTCAAGCCACTCTCAGCCCCCCGCTGTCCAACCCCCAGCAGCCCAGGTTACCTGGGTCACTGGCATGGCAGAAGGTAGGGCACTCAGCACCTCAGCCCTCCATGCCACTGGGCCAGAGTGAGTCATGGCTTGTTTGGCTGTACTAACATGCACCCAGCCCTTGTTCTCACAGCCCCACGACCATGACTCCCAGTCCCTGTCCCACCATTACAAGCTTTTACCACCACTGCTTGAAGATCATGTACTTGGTGGAACTAGAATGCTGGAACATTTATTGGCTTGTTTCCTTCCCCCTGCATCTCTTTCTGCTCCTGTTCTTCTCTTCACATTTTCTACATGCATCCAGAACCCACGACAGATGATGGCACAATGCAACTGTGGCATGCTAACAATGATGCCTCACAATAGTCGTTGATGATTCTTAGATGCCGTGTGACACAACATGACCGGTGCATGTGCACACTGCAGTGTTGTACAACTTGGGAGGCAACAGGGAAGAGCAACACTACCAGGCCACAGCCCTCACTGACAGACCAAGCCTCACTGAGGGACTTGGGGCTGGATTTTAGAATCCTTAGAAACAGGCAGTCAGCTGTTGCAATTTTCATCATGTCATTCAATTTACAACAGTTAGCCATGGTTTCTGGTAGTTTGCATTCAAATGGTGCTGCAACTGCTGATCTAGACTAAAACCTCTTTTACACAGAGCCCTTCTTGGTAGTGCTGCAGTTTCCAACCACTCACTCTGTTCTGTTTGCGCTTCTGCCATTTCCTTACACACACAGCAGCCCTGCAGTGGTCTCGTGGCTCTTCTGGCATTTTTGCAGTCATTCCATCTGGCCAGAGCCTGAGACTTGCCTGTGGGGCTGCATCAGTGTAAGCACTGTGCTCAAATTATATGGCAGCACCAGGTGGCATGAAATGGGAAAACACAATGGTGAACCCAGCAAAGCAGGGTATACCAGGCCAGTCAATGCTCCCCTTGGCTGCAATGCAGCTCCCCTGTACACAGTGCAAAAAGTGACATTGCAATTGCTCTGCACCTTTCACAGTGGTGCAGGGCAGGTTGTGTAAAAGGGGCTTAAGTCTGCTTTCACCAAATAAATGATCTGAGTGGACTGAGTCCCTACAGTTCCTACAGTGGCTGCATCCACAACTGGACACACAGCACTTAGCTGCCAGTGGCACAAACTCTCTTGAGTACAGGGCACAGGGTTGACAGCCCCTTTAACAATTGCCCTGGATACAAAGGGGGTATCCACTTTTGAAAATCCATCCCCTTTTGTTTTCACACAGCTGCCTACTTTGCTTTTCAACACTGACTGGCTGACAGGCTCACACACAGGCAACAACCTAATAAGACTGATGTCTATGTCCTGCTGCACCACCAGTAGTCAGCTAAAAGAACCTGTCAGATACTGTAAATCCTTCAATATTCCCTCACACTTTTCTCAGTCTTCTAAATTCACTCTGCCCTGCTCCTGATGCAGTGGGAATAAAATAACAAATATATTATGGTAGCATAATTAGTGCTACCATAGTTAGGGTTGAGGAGCCATTTCTATGTTAAACCCCAAAATTTTGCACCTTAATAACTTTGCAACCATTTGACAGATTTGGCTGAAATGTGGAATACACGATCAAGAATCATAGGCCTTGGGATCTGCCAAGTTTCGAAGCAGTCTGATACACGGCTGCGGAGTTATTAAGCATGATCTGTGCGTGCGTTCACGCTTTTTCTGGAATTCTATGGTCGCGTGTACAGGTCGCACGGTTTGAGTGCCTGGCCTGAAATCTTCAGGGAACATGTGGCCGGAGTCCCTGATGTGCCTTTTGAAGATTTGGTGAAAAAATATTAAATGGTTCAAAAGTTATTCAAGAAAACAATTTCCCATTATAAGTCAATGGGAAAAGTTAACAAAAAGTTCGATAGTGTCGCAAATGCATTTTTACTTTCGCAAATGGCCCTGTTACTTTCGCAAATCCACCATTTTGTTTTCAGTTGGTGATCAGAAAAATGGTTGGCATTTAAATTTGGGACCCTCTAGCAACCTAATTCTTTTTGTATTCACCTAGTCGGACCCTGAGGATGCTAGCCATGTCTTTATTTTGGGTAAAACACCCCAGAAATATGTTTTTCAAATTTCTGGAAAAAGTACTTTCGCAAATTACTTTCGTGCTCACGAAAGTGTCGAACTTTTTGAAAGCTTTCGCAAATTGCGACAGTAGTTTTCTAGTCTGTGGGAAAGTGACAGCAATTCTTTGGCACTGCGCTGCAAAAGAACGGTTGGGAGTTTTGGGCTGCAATTTGGAGGGAACGCAGCCGACATCTCACAGATGTGCCTTTCCGTGTTTGGTGAAAAAATATTACACGGCAGCAAAGTTACGGCACTCCAAAGTTGACAGTTTTTCCCATAGGATAACATTACGGCGCCCGACGCATTACAGGAATCGTTTGGCACCCTGCTGCAAAATAACGGTTTGGTCTTTTTCCTGAAATTTGGAGGGAAGACAGCCAACAGCCCACAGATGTGCCTTTCAGTGGTTTGGTGAACAAATATTACAGGGAGGCAAAGTTATGGCACTCCGAACTTCTCTTTTTTTTCCCACAGTTCGCCGCGCCTTTCAGGGCCCGTATCTTGGAAACGGTGCGAGATACGGACTTTTCGTTGGAAAAATGCTTAGCACCCTAATGGCGGCTAAGTACAAAATTAGCCAGGACAATTGTAAATCATATGACTTTTAAATTTTTTTTCTACATCGTACGGTTCCTGAGATATAACCTATTTAGTATTCCAAGTCCTCATTTTCTGCTCTGATACCCATTATTATGCTTACATTCTTTGTACTCACTGTCTTTCTCTATGCAGGTTTTGGGGAAAACCAGCCTGTGCACTTACATTACTGTTACTGTTGTCCTTTCTGCTTGCTGTTCCGTACCCGTTTCACTTACCGTTGATGTCTGCGCCACCATGTGCGTTATCCTTTGCGTTTTCATTTGCGCTTGCGTTTCTGTTATTTTTTGCCATTTGTGTCTACAGTACTGTTTCTCTTTCTGTTTCACTTTGCGTCACCACGCCCACTGACATTTCCGTTTGCAGGCACCATGTTACTATGTGACAACACATCACGTGGCAGACCGTTCCAGTCTATGCCACCGTGTGCGTTACCCTTTCTGTTCTCATTCGCGCTTGCATTACCATGTGCGCCACTGTTAGCACTTCTGTTTGCATTGCTGTTCCTGTTACTATGCCACAAGACATCATGTGGCGGGAGCACAGGGCCCAAACTATTTCTCATTATCATTCTCAACAAGAAGGGAAATTAGAGGCAAAAAACTCCGTTTAGTGCATTAGTTAGGGTTGTTCCACAGCGACAAAAGTGAGGAAATTCACTGTTAGGGTTGAAAACCCTAACTCCAAATTCACCCCCCAGCACCACACACACACACACACACACACACACATGCAAGTATGGGGGAGGACCAAGTCAACATAACCAATGACAGACATCCAGCAGCAGGTGACAGAAATAACAAACAATTGTCTAAATGTACTACGAGACATCCCCACCCACCTGACCAGGTACTGCATGCTCAGTGGAGATCAACAGCAAAACTGAGGCCATGTACACCAAACATACACATCCCTGATTGCAGCTGCACACAACGTACCACACTTAGTAGTTGCATGGCCTTACCTAACGATGCCCCACACCACACCACAACTGGTACTGTGCCGTTAGTCAATATAAATGCTAAAGGTGCATGATCACAGTTGTAGAAAGGTTTTAACACTAGTGCAGGGGTGTAGCCAGGGATTTCAGATCTGCAGACCAAGTTGACTCACTGCTACCCCCCCCCCCCGGTGTAGCCAGACAATATACAAATGTACACCAGGACGGTGTTTGTTGCCTCATTTGGCACAATAAATACAACTTTTGTATTCCATGACAATGGTTGGTGCCATGCATGGGTTAATACAAATGCCATGCATTGCTCCCTAAGACACCCACATACCAGCCCAGAGCCTGTAAAGTTGTATTGTCCTTGGGATGCAAAGACAGTATTAGTGACCAGTCCTTCTAGTTTCGACTCCTATGAATAAAATTACAGAAAGTTTCAGCATTTTCTTTTGTTAGTTTTCATGGAAAAAGGAAGCAGTTCAGAGCATATTTGCTACCCCCCCTTAAATAAATTTGCACACCATGGAGTACTTGGAGTATGCCTGGCTACACCCATGCACTAGTGAGTATACATTAATTAAGAGAAGTACATAAATTAACTACAAGACACTAGCATGCTCAAGATAAAAGTAGTGTGACATTTAGTATGTGATTTTCATAGTAGTACATTTACTGCAACTGTTTACTGAAGATAGAGAGGCTGATGTAAACGTATGGAAAAGCATTGCCTGTTCAATGCTGTGAAATTCGTACTGCCAGTATCAGATGCATTCTTACTGATGAAGCTGTACTGCTAATGTACATACATAGACCTTCAGTGTGTTTCAATACTAAAGATGCAGTAAGTATTCTTTGTAAGAAACAGTGTAATTGCATGGATCAGGCCAAGCAACTTCTAAATATCATAGGACTACTGAGCCAACAATGACGTACCTGTATCGGAGATGTCTATAGGACAGATTTTCATGTAGGCATTACTCAGTATGTTGTACCTGATAAAGACAATCTCATTGCATCTGTGATGACTAACTTATTCAAATAGTGATACATTTACTATTGTTGCAATGAGTGATCTACGCTACTTATGGACACAGTGTAATTTTTTTAACAGTTATTTCATACTCAGTCTGTATACGTAGTGTTTGGGTTTGCCACACTTCTGTCACTGATGCTATCAAAGTGATAACTATGTCAATTGTGGTACAACAGCAATCAAGTAGGTATAGTGTAGATATAAACAGAATGTCTTTTAGTATTGCTTTAACTCACAATGGGATAAGTGTACTAGGATGGCAAGGGTTATTTCTATCACTGACTCTGTCATTTATAATCACACTAAGGTTTCATGACTGTAATGACTGGTTACACTGTTCATCTTCATGAGTTCATATTCACAGCCATTCTCCAGTAAGTAGACAGCGCATGGTGTAACTGGGTGTGACACTGTGTTGCAAAACTCCTGCAGTGCCTAGCAGAGGGAGAGTATCTAGTCATAAAGACAATTAAGCAATAAGGCATGACCAGCGATTTTGTTAAATGGTCTGTTAATCACCATGTAGGGGTTTAATGTTGAATGAGGCATAGCCGAGTGCCACATGTCGCTAGACAGTGATAAACTGACCATTAACATAATACCTGGGAGTGGCTTATTGCTATCATAATAAAACTGTTTTTTTAAACAACATTAAAGCATGTTCATCATATGGTTAGGCTCTACATGTATGTTAATAAAAACTAAACATAAGGCTGTTACAATGTTTACAGTCAATTAGAAATCTGCATTTCTCAAACCCTTGATATAATCAGAGATATTATACCTGTACAACTCCTTGGTTTTGCTCAACTCTATTGCTCAGGTGGCCCATTACATGTGGTGTGGTCTGGTGTGGGGCATCGGTAGGTAAGGCCATGCAACTACTAAGTGTGGTACGTTGTGTGCAGCTGCAATCAGGGATGTGTACGTTTGGTGTACATGGCCTCAGTTTTGCTGTTGATCTCCACTGAGCATGCAGTACCTGGTCAGGTGGGTGGGGATGTCTCGTAGTACATTTAGACAATTGTTTGTTATTTCTGTCATCTGCTGCTGGATGTCTGTCATTGGTTGTGTTGACTTGGCCCTCCCCATACTTGTATGTGTGTGTGTGTGTGTGTGTGGTGCTGGGGGGGGGGGTGAATTTGGAGTTAGGGTTTTCAACCCTAACAGCGAATTTCTTCACTTTTATCACTGTGGAACAACCCTAACTAATGCATTAAAAGGAGTTTTTTGCCTCTAATATATATATATACATATATATGGATTTTTGTAGCCTTTATACCACCAGCACCTGTTAAAAAAAATTTAGTCAAATATTTTAAAATTTCCCTCACGTTCCTTTCCCAGTCTACTAAATTCACCAGGATCTGCAGCTTCCAGTGCAGGCTCACACCATGCACTCCATGTCCTCCCCTGTACAGCATGATTATGTTATGAATACATCCATGGCACTCCAACTCCTTACAGATTGGGTTATGTTCACTTGATAGGCTGAGAGATGCACCTGTGACTCAGAATCAAATTTCAATCCTGCACCTATGCACCTGTAGCTCCTGAGCTCATCAGTTAATTTGTGCACCTGATTAGGCTGCAGCACCTGGCTGTGCAGAGTATCTACAAGCCAGATTTACCTCAGAATAAGGCAAAAGCTCTTGACTCAAGCTAAACAGATAGTTAGCAGAACCTGACTATTTTGTGTCTTTCTAACAAATTCTGCAATGTTTATTAACTTCTGATTAGCAGCCATGTCCACAGTCTGTGGCCATGATAGTGAGCTCGACGAGTTCAGGAGAAATCCCAGGCTATGTAGTATGTCTCTCTTCTAATATTTCAGTGAGCTAGTTTTATCTACATGTACATGTGTTTAAACAAGACTGAAACTTGGCACCTGGAAATGGAAATGTGGATATGCATGGCTGCCCCCCACCCCCCACAAGTGGGAGCAGCCCCCAGTGTGTGCATTCCTACACCTCCTGTGTAAGCGGATGCAGTAGAGTGTGTGAGCAGTCTGAACTATGGCTGATTCCAGTGGACCCTCCCTCTGCTGCAGCAGGATGTCCTGCTACCTACAGGGGCGTGCACAAGGCAGGAGTGGTCTTGGTCCCTCACTGAGTGGCTGAAATGCAGTAGCCTAGCTTCGGGGGAGGGGCAGATCTGTGGTGGAGTGAGATATTTATTTATTTATTAGCTTTTGGTAACCGGGTAAGTGCACTAGGCAAAAAATCTGCCTATTTTCAGGCACAACCCAGGAAAGTACAATTTGAGAATACAGGAATGACAAACAATCAGGTACATTATGCAAGATAACACTCAAACAAATACATTGGCAGAAGCAGCCACAGAAGTTTATACACCACAAGTATAACATCAAGAATAGTGTAGTTTTAACTGAATACAACTGTTACATAGTAACAAGGGAGAACAAGTCATAAGGCCTAGCTATGGGAGAAACAGACAGGAAGATATATTTACAATTGATTCAAAACCTTGTTAGTCATTCACTCACTACTATCTCTCTGGGCTGCCACCCAAAATGTGCCAGATAATTGCTGGAGACCTAAACGTCAACTGGCTCTCAGACACCGCTGCCCAAACCAGAGACACCTTTGCCGCCCTTGACATGATGCAGTTTGTCACCAATCCCACTAGATGTAATCTATTGACCAGTACTAGCACCCTACTGGGATGTCGTTATTACTAACCGTCCCCAGAAAGTGCTTAACATGTGTCCTACCCAATGCACTCAGTAATCATTCCCCTGTCATGTTCTCCTGGTCCAATACCAACAGTAAGCCTGCACCACGTACTACCCAACACAGGTGCCTCCTCCTGGGTAGCCTTCACCACCTCAAGCTGCACCTTGCAAAGCTGGACTGGTCCCCAACAGACTTGCGTTAACTGTTGATGAGGCACTGGACTTTTTCACGTAGACTTTTAACTCAGCCTGTGACCTCTTTGCCCCTTACACTAGAACACGTACCAGAAAGCCAAATGCACCCTGGGTCACACTCTCCCGCCTCCTCAAACTTAAAACAAGAGAGAACCTCTGGCACATTGCTGTGGAATCTGGTAAGCCTGCAGACAGGCAAGCATACCACGCTGAGTGAAACAAGTGTACCTGGGCCATTTGACAAGCAAAAGCCCAGCACTACCAGTCCACCCTTGCCTCATCCTGGGGATCAGCCAGAAACTTTTGGAACAATGTAAAAGCTGAATAGGAAAACACGCTCTCCCCCCCCCCATCAAAACTCTCCGTCAATGGTACTATCTGCTCTGACCCCCTTGGAACTGCAGATTGCCTAAACCACACCTTCTCAGATCTAAGTTCCGTCCTACCTAGTACTTTCTTCGACCCTATCCCTGTCTCATTGATGCCCTCCCTCCACTGTCTCTCCTTCTACCTACGTACCATCTCCCCACTGGAGGCCAAACCCTTCATCCTTAAAACCGTCAATAGTAAGAGCCCTGGCTCTGACCCAGTGGACACCAAGCTCCTTCGACTGACCATGGACATAATCCTGGTCCCCCCCCCACTGAACTGCTTAAACATTCCCTGTGCCTGGGGAAGTTTCCCAATACTTGGAAAACAGCCATCATCACCTCCATTCTAAAAAGTGGCGATCGGTCCACCCCTAGTAACTACCGACACATCTCCATCCTCCCCCCACTTTCTAAGGCTTTGGAAAAAATAGTAGCCAGCCAACTCACGGAATACCTGGACAAGCACAATATCCTATGCCCTGAACAACATGGCTTTCGCGCTGGCCACAGCACTACTACAGCCTTACTTGAATTCTCTAACTTCCTGCACGCCACCCTTGACACGGCCACCCTGTTGGGGCCGTGTTCATTGACTTCCCCAAGGCCTTTGACATGGTCTGTCACCCCCTCCTGCTTGATTCCCTCAGATGCCTTGGTTTCTCCCCCGGTCCCCTCGCCTGGTTCACTAGCTGCCTCTCTGGCAGAATGCAGTACGTTAAACTCAACAGCACCCGATCTGACATGCACCCTGTCCTCTCTGGTGTTCCCCAGGGCTCCATCTTAGGATCCCTCCTCTTTAGCCTATATCTTAACTCACTCCCATCTGTATGCCCTAGCAAAATCGTCCTCTATGCTGATGATGCAGTGCTATTTGCATAAGACCCCAACCCCACCGAACTCCGGGCTACTCTCCAACACGCATTTCAGAAGGCAGAGGACTGGATAACTGCCTGAAGACTGGTATTGAACCTAAAAAAGACCAAGGCTATGCTTGTCACACACCGTCAAAGTAAAGCCTGTGGGACCCCCCCTCATGATCCCTCCTAACACTCTACACCCCATAGAACAGGTCTCTTCCTACAAGTACCTGGGTGTCACCTTTGACTCAGCCCTCACCTTTCATGCCCACATCAGTGCCCTCTCTACAGCCACCAATGTTCAGATTGGGCTGTTATACCAGCACAGGGACTGCCTTCCACAAGATGCTCTCAGACTAGCAATTACCTCATCGGTCCTGTCGCTAGTCATCTATGTTCTGCCTATCTATGCTGCTGCTGACAATACTTCCCTTACAAAAATCCAGCTCTCCACAAATAAGGCATGCCGGCTCCTTACAGGGACCTCAGGGTGCACCCACACCTGCTTGTTACACTCTGCTCCACCGACCTGCTCAACCTAGAAGTAAGGTTCTGCTATCAAACCTGTCTATTTGTAAAAAAAGACACTGCTCAGATTCCCCCCCCCCGGGTATCTGCCTCCCTCCAACGGACATCCCACTCAGTGTCCACCCATAGCACAGATAAAACCTCGCTCACTGTCCCAAGGGTCAGGACAACCTTGGCCCAGAGAGCTTTCAGCTAAAGAGCCCCCTCCTTGTTCAGTGCACTCCCAGCCAGTATAACTGATTGCGCCAAACTAGGCCCATTTAAGACTGCCCTCCGTAGCCACCTGACCAACTCCCGCTGCTGCAATTGCTAGTAGCTCTCATCCCCTCAGGACCAATGATCCCCGTGCATGAAAAGATCTCCCAAGCACATCATCAGGCCTAGCTATGGGGGAAACAAGACTGGTAGACACACTTACACAATAGACATACCAGAAGATGGGCATGGCCTCAAGCTGTAGGACAAGATAACGAAACAGAGCAGAAGTTAAGTGCAGTCACAGTTTCCAAGAGCGATGAGGTGTGAAAACAGTGCATGCTTAAATGTAAGATGAGATGAGGCGTTCTTGACATGGGTGGGGAGTGAGTTCCAAAACCTAGTAGCAAAGTAGGAAAAGGCTTGCTCACCCATTTTTGTGGAGCAGGGGAGAACAGACAGCAGGGGGAGGAGGAGGAGGACCTAAGGGGCGAGAGTGAGAGCCAGGGGAGCACATATCCCCCAGAGCGGAGGGATGCGAAGGTCTGGTTAAGGAGTTAACAAAACACCCTACAGCGTAAAAATGGAGGGCACCGGGAGACAGCCAGTTTAAAACAGCATAGAGTAGACAGTGATGGGTTAGGCGAGGAGCCGATAAGGCAAATCTACAGATATTATTGTAAGATATGTCTCATTTGCGAAGGACCCTGGCATTGGGATGAGAGAGTACTTGGAGGGCATACAGCAGTGGTGGGAGTAGAATGAAAATGAACTCTTTCTGTTTTGCACTAGTGTGTGTCAGTATTTGTGTGTTTATGTACACACAGTAATACCTGAATTAATTTTTGATAATTATTTTCTGTTTGTTGTGGTACAGTGCATATTTTCATTCTGTTTAAAAGATTTGGTTATATTGTGTACTGCACTGTTAAATATTCTGTGCATTTCCTCACTGTAGTGTGTGTGAGTGCCATCAAGTCAGACACATTTTATTGTGCCACACAGTAATCACTGCACTTTGAATCGGTCATCCATCTGCAGAATTTCTTACTGCTTCCTTCTACCTAGATAGTGAACTGCTACTGCAGCGACCCCCCTCCAATTGGTAAAAAGTGTAATTTATTTTTCCAATTTTTGATTTGTGTGAACACTGGTTAAGGTGTTTTTGTGCCTGAACGGCTGTATCTCTTTATAGTGTGCAATCTGTGTCTGTGTGTTTGCATCTGTTTAGTGCCAGATCAGCATCTGTAAGCCACATTTGTTTTTTGGCTTCGCAGTGATGATGACCCAGTAGTAGTCATCATAGATCGTGATAGGCCGGTACAGCCCAAGTGTGGCCTGCAACAGAAATCATGTAGCAGTACACCCCTCGTGTCATTGTATAAAAAGAGTAGGGGAATTTCCCCGGTGTCCTGGCCAAATTTCCCTCATTCACTAAAAATACCACCAACAGCTTCATCTGGTTCATGGTCAGTTGGCATTCATCTGTATCCCCCTCCCCCGGGTCGTGCCTGAAAATAGGCAGGATTTGTCTAGTGCACTTACCCGGTCAACAAAAACTAAATAAATAAATAAAAAACTGGTGTCTAATCTGCAGCATCAGGGACCTGTCAAAACTAAAAGTAGGGGATCAAAATCCCTCATTTGGGATTTTTTTGTACAAGATCCAAGTGATGAAGCAGTGGCAATCTGCCAGCTTTGTCAAGCACATGTCAAACGTGGTAAAAAGGGTAGTCATCTGGGCACCGGGGGCCAGCATACACATTTAAAGAACAGGCAAATGGCACTGGGAACTCGACACCAGAGAGGAGCTAATGCCATAGTGGGGTGTTCACCCTCATCCACCTTATTAAGCATTTTAACCCCTTCCATGACTGTAAGTAGCCCAAGTAGCCATGTCTAAAATAGTGGTGAAATAACAGCTGAGGATTACTACAGGCATGAGGAGGATGATGATTTTGGAATTATTGTCAAGTGGTGGTGGTCAGAGTAGCAGCAGTGGTGGTGGTCTATGCAACAGTATTTGTAGTCCAACATCAACCCGTGTGCTTAAAGCAGGTAAAATAACATAATTTGTGGACTTATCAGTGTCACCCGTGAACCCCTCATCGGAAGCACCAAGTTTGGTCAACAGCGACAATGCTGACCTCACCCACAGCAACGGCACAATACTGACGCAGGTATTGTGCCACCTGTTTCAAGGGTGTTTTCTGTGGGGAGGCTGTGCTCCCCACACCCCCCATGCATGAGGCTCTCCCCCCCACACCCAGTGGACTTTAGGATTCCAACTCCAGGTCGGAGTTGGTCTGGGGAGGGGGCGAAACACGGAAAAATTACCATTACCGCGAATGTCGCCGTAATGGTCTTTTTTTCCTGTTCCGCCATTGGGGTGTCGATGAAAAGGGGTGCATCACCCCTCATCACATGGCAAAAGCACCACACCCATGGCCATTCACAGAGCAGAGCTATTTGGCACACCATGTGCTAAACTGGTAACAGCTCAGCCCACATTGCAGAGTTTTTTTGCCTGGAACATGAAATACCCACCCAATTATGCGGTGTCACATGAACTGAATGCTGCAGTAGTGGAAACGCTGGCAATTGACCTCTGTTGCCCTTCTCCTTTGTTGAGAATTTCAGATTCTGGCGTTTTGCGGCACATGCCTATCCCAAATGGTAAGTCCCTTCCAGGACATACTTTTCCACCTGTGCGGTAACAGAATCTGTAAAACATGCCCTCCAACTTTCCTCATCACCATTAATCCACTTAAGTATGGATATGTGGACAAGTGGCAAAACAGCAGGCATTTCATATTTGTGTATTACTGCATCTTAGGAGCAGGTACCGGGGGTTGTCTGTGCTGGCAGTATTGGAAATCAGTGTAGTAAGGCAGACTGTCATGGTAGCAACCTTCCTGGAATTCAACAGCATGCAACGCTTGCAATGTGCAGTGTGACCAGTTCTCACACTGGTGAAAACATGTTTGAATTACTACTGACCCTGAAAGTTGGCTTTATAGCCAGCGACAATGGCTCAGACATTGTGAAATGTATCATCAGTAGTGGATTTGTTTGGGTTCCATGCATGGCCCACTGTTTAAATCTTGCGGTCTACGAGTTTCTGCATCACCTTGACATCAGGGAAATGTTGACAGTTGCATGCCGCATCCGTGCACACTTTTCATGCTGTGGAAAGGCCCGTGACCAACTTCAGATTCATAACAGCCTTCCTCAGCACCGCCTCAAGCTGGAAGTTGTCACGCTCTGGAACTTGACTCTTTACATGGAAGAGAGGTTGTATGAGCAGTACAAAGCTATCACAGAATACCTAGTCATGCACACTAGCTGTGACACTTCTGGGGCCTTGATATCTATGACAACAGAACAGTGGCACCTCATGGACTCGGTGATATCAATTTTAAGGTCCTATGAACATGCCACACAGGCAGTGAGTGGTCACACTGCCTCCATAAGCCGAGCCATTCCACTGCTGTGGGTGCTGAGGCAGACTTTGTTGAATCTGCAGCATAGCCTTGATGTTTCCAGAGATTGTTCAAGCAGTGCGTTGCTTAAACACATGCTGACATTATTGGACTGCAATTGCCACATCACAAGTATTCTGCAAAGTGCTGAATTCAGAATAGCAACAATACTGGATCCATGATACAAATGTGGAATTGCATCTTTACTGGAGGGAGGGCCTGAATAGGTTAGAAATCTCAGTGGACAACTGGTGCAATTGGTTCATGTGGCACAGAAGTCATGTGGCAAGTTTAGCAAATCACAGCATGACAAGGCTGAAGGTCACTGTGGACTATTATTAGGCACATCCAGCAAGGCAGCTGTGGGTCCAGGTGGGATGTCAGCAAAACCAGTTCCATTAACCCACTTTGGGGTGCCTTGTCCCAGGTGGGAATCTGGGACATTGATGAATCCGGTGAACAGGAGGATGAGTCAACAACAGGACTGCGTGCAGCACAGAGAATGGTTGACTCATATTTTTCTGAAAAAAGGCATCTGTCAGTAATTGACAATCTGCTGCTGTACTGGAGTGGAAAGGTAAGTGAATGGCCAAAGCTGACTTCAGTGGCAATGAAGTACCTGACCAGCCCACCCTCCAGTGTAAGTGTGGAGAGGGTTTTCAGCTCTGTAGGGACAATAGTTTGTGACCATAGTACCAACCTCTCACCGACAAATGTCAGCATGCTGACATTCATAAAAATAGAGGAAGGTCACATCTCACCTTGAACTACCACAACTGTGTTCGTACCCCACCTCATTGAAGGGTATGCTGATGATGTTGGAGAAGCAGACCATCCTGGTGGCAGCATCACACGGGTGACCATTGAGGTTGATGATGCAATAATGGACAAAGAATTCCCTAATGGGCACAATTCCGACCTTGATGACTGCAAAGGCTGCTTCCTGTTTGATGAGGATGAGGTGGATACTGGTGGTATTTAAGTTAATGTTTTGAAATGCTGTCACATTTTATTAATGGTACATTTTATGGTTTTCATAAAATAAAACCAGTGTTCTTGACTCAGTCTCATTCCATAATTTATACTGGTACCTTCCCCTTAGTACATCTTCTGATTCCACTTAAAGAGCAGGTACCCACTGTCAGGTACCCAGCCCTTCACACATATATAATAGCTCACCTGCTCCACTTTTGAGTGCTGTAATAAAAATTCCATGTGCTTCCATCCAGTTAAAAAGTTATAGCACCTCAATGTGCACCCCATAAAAACAGAGCCATGCCTGACATGCCTCCAGTGATGTATCCCCAGACCCCTTTTGTGATGCCAGAAAATGAAGGATATGTGTGTGCCCCATATACCTGTATTGGCACCATGTTTTCAATGACATTTACTACTATTTAGAGTTGCCACTTGGAAAAATGAAAGCAACTACTCCACTAAACCGTGACTGTTACTACAGAAGCTGCTTTTATTTTTATACATGGCATCTCTAAATAGTACTAAAAGCCACATAAATATTGCATATATACAGGTTAATGGAATGCACACTCAGTATTCAGTTTCTGACATCACAAAAGGGGGCTGTGGGTACATCCCTGGGGGTGTGTCAGGCACAGCTCTGTTTTTATGGGGGTGCACATTCAGGGTGCTATAACTTTTAACTGGAGTGAAGCATATGGAATTTTTAATACCAATCAGGTTGTCTATTATATATGTGTGAGGTGGGCTGGGTACCTGGCAGTGGTGGTTACCGGCTCTTTAACAGAATGTGTGCTGTGATTAGTAAACACAGTCAGCCTCTTAAACAGAACTGTAGTAGGCGGCAACCACTTAAATCCTTCCATTTAAAGATATCTTCCTCCTGAGTGACACTGAAATACTGTAACACACCATATCCAGCCACCCGTCCATTTGTTTGAAAGTGAGTGAGAATGCGTTCCTGTGCCCATGACAACAAGTAACCTGCAGCCAACCAAAGCTGCCAATCTGTCTAATAGGGAGAGAGAAAATGTGTTCCTGTGCCCATGATCACAAGTAACCCATAGTCAGCCAAAGCCACCAGTCGCTATGCCAGTGCGAGGGAATGTGTTCCTGTGCCCATGACCACGAGTAACACACAGCCAGCCAAAGCCACCAGTTGCTATGCCAGTGAGAGGGAATGTGTTCTGGTGACCAGGACCTGCCAGAAGGAGCCCACATCCAGCCACAGCCACCACGCTTCTTATTAGCAGTAGTTTACAGTGAGTATGTACTAATTTGTCATACTATGGACTTTTCTTGAGCTGTGTGAATGCTTCCTTTAACATTTTTGAGATGCACTTGAGAAACATATACTGTAAAATGTTTTTCTTTTTTAACAGATTTACAGTTTCAAGCAATGTAATGGACCAGAGGACAGCAGTACTGCAGTACTGTCTATTATCACCTATAAGATATCAGCTTCAGGTAAGTATATCAATCTTATTTCATCACTTCTTTGAGGTATTTCATTTTTTTAAGCCAGTGTAAATCATACAAAGTAGGTGACAGGTACAGAATATAATATATTTTTCATGCACATTAGTCACTGGCTTACTTCAGCATACCATGGGGTTGAACAAAGTTTTATCCCTGTAATGACAAGACGTCTTGGAATGCAACTTAAGTTAAGACACTGGGACAGTGCATGTGACACACACTAAACTTGTTATTGGTCTTGGTATGGTTTACTAATAGGTTGGTATCTGTTAAGCAGGATACAACAGACAGTAACTGCCACACTTAGAACAGAATGTGTTAGTGAAAATTAAATGAAGTAAGAATTATTTCTTCTTCGTCTGTTTGCAGATGACAGTTCAGTACTGTGTGCTGCCATCGGTGCTTTCTTCAAATAAGAACACATGATGCAACTGGCATGAATCTGGAGCCTTGGATGATACACAGAAAACCTGTAAAGATGTCAAAACAAAACCATTCAAGAAACTTGCTTCCAAATTACCCCCCAAAAAAAAACTACTACTTACCATTCATGGCTTGACAGTTTTCCCACAGCAAATTCCTCAGCAAGCCTAAAAATGCACAATCAATGTATGACTAGGTTACCTGTGAGAGAAAAAATGGCAATAATTACATGTGTGTGTATATATATGTATATATATAAATTTAATGTCTGCTTCTGTGTAAAAACTTGAGCGTGCAAGATACAGTAACTTACCAATAGTAGTATGACACACACACACACACACACACACACACACACACACACACACACACAGGGCACCATGTTACAGCCAGTGCAGCAGACTTTCTGACCAACATTGCATCATCACATCATTGTTCACACGATGGTCATCTGTGGCTATCATCATTTGGCTGTTCATCAGCCCAGTCAGTGCAGGCAGCAGAAGATAGAAGTACAGGAGCAGCAGCAGGTGCCATAGTTGTTGTGGGAGTGTGTGCACGCATATATCAGTGCATCAGGAAATAACTGAGAATTTTATGAACATTTTATCATGTCATTTCTCTTTATCTGGACTCTGGCATTTTCAGGACATTTTAACAGCAGCCAAAAAATTGTAAGAACACCAGCCAAAAACAGTTTAAAGAAAATAATTAAAAAAAAATTGCATCCTTCCCTTCCTTATATTCCTACTTAATAATCTGTTTACCAACAGGAAATTTATTTTTGTGCTCAGTAATATTTTCTTCCTGTCATGGAGGGAAACTAAAATGTTAAAGGGTATGCACCTGAAGCCAGATGAAGAGACACTAAAGGACATTACATATAAACGCAAGGAAAGGGGAGTTATGATAGAAACTATCAAGTACCAAAAAGGAAACAAACAATGTACAAGAGGGTAGCATCATCCAGAAAAAGAGATGTGCATGAAGAAAGGCCCAAATTTGAAGATAGAGGGGGGATGGATCAGGGGCAACATCAGGAACTATTTTTTCACAGAGAGGGTGGTGGGTGCAGGGACAAACTAAAACTAATGATCAACATCCTGATGGGACAACAGCAGTTGAACCATCCCCATAATTTGTAGCTGGTGCCCCTCAATTCACTCCAACTGCTGCTCAACATTGTCAAGACAGTGGTTAACAGCCTCTGACTCACTCCACATCAGGACCAAATTGACCTGTGTGTCAGGTAGTTGGACAGGGTTGCCACTGTCACCTGCTATAGGTTGTGTTGGTGGAGCAGCTGCTTGATCCATGGCCCTCCCCTGCTTCACACCACCACGTGCAGGTGAATGCCATGCTGCTCCCTCTTCCCCAGCAGGGCCAGCAGGTGCATTACTGCCCTGTTATGCAACCTTGGCCTGCCACTGTACACAGTGGTGGTTGTACAGGTGGGTGCGCTGACCACCCATGCCAAGGTGAGTTCCTTTGGGGCAGAGGTGCACCTCCACACCACACAGATTTCATTTTAGTACACTACTGTCCCCAGGCAGTGTAGTAAAGAACTCCCACACTAATGAGGTGTGGGGAGGACCAGACACAGGCGGGGGGCCCAGGTGTTGTTGGAGCCAGGGGCTGCTGCACAATTGGGGCTGGTGGTGTGGAAACCTGCTGCTGCTGCGACTTCTGTGGCTTCTCCTCCCTGAATCCCTGCTGCTGAGCCACTGGTGCGGGGCCATAGCAGGTGGTGGCACTGGGGGGGCATTGTTAGGTGCCACAGGAGGCGGTGCTCCCATGGCACCAAGTCCACTACCTCCTGCTTCAAGGGGGGGACACTAGTCAAGATGGTGCTCTGGTCCGCCGCAGCCTGCCACCACATGTGTGCGTGACACCAATGCACCCTCCATTGCGCTCACAATACCACCTCTCTCCTCCATTCTGGTCTCTCTCTCTCTCTCTCTGCTCTCTCTCTCTCTTTTTCTCTCTCCCCCCCTCTCTCTCACACACGAACACACAGACACACAAATAACAATTAATTAACAATTAACAAATACTACACTGAAATACTGCACAAAAACAAATACTGACAACAAATAAGCTTTCAAAATACAAAATAAATCAGCTAATTAACAAAAAATTAATAGGTTTATGGTAGTTTTAGTTTCTAGATTTAGTCTCTTCTCTAACTCTCTGTTCAACCAGCTCTTTCTCCTCCTACAAGGTGAAAGTGAAACTCACTTTCAAGCATGATTCACTTCTGACCTGCCTGAAGCATGTGATCTAGAATGTGTAATCCATGTGATGTGTGTGGACTTTAAATTCTCACTTCGCCTTTAAAGTGAAGTAAGGCGGAGTGAGCAACACGAAGACATTATCATCATTATTACAAGGCAAAGTGGTGAAGTAGTGGTTTTCAATGGTCACTTCATGTAGCCAGAGAGTAGCGTGAAGTGGGCTACTTCGCGTCTACTTCACAGGCAGAATTTAACTTCACTGCATCTGTATTTTTCAGATAAAATCGCAGACTACTTCCTAGACGTACTGCAACTTTAGAAGCACTAGGCTGATGAACAGATGTTTCCAGGAGCATGAAGCTTATGAATGGACATTATTCAACCCATAGTCTGAAGCATGAATGGTCCGAAAAATTAAAATAGTGCTACATCTCCAGAAATGCAAGGCCAAATTAGGGTCATTTTGTTTCAGATTGGACTGCTCACACTTGAACAGCCATCTTAGAACAAACCTAATGCTCAGAATGGGATCTCCACGAAGTAGCATGGCAGAAGACCACCAGGAAGAAGGACTGCTGTGTGACTGGACTTCTCTACTGGGACTAAAGAAGTAGAACTCTTGTACTTGGACCTTTAATTTAGGGTAAAAAAACCCAACAAACTAACAAACAAAACCAAAAAAAAAAGTGTGTGTTAGTCTGAGTTAACTGAACTGAATGGTTATCTGAACAGTTATCTAGGTGTAAATCTCAGGTGATTGAAAGGACTTGATAGCTGTGCAGTTTAAATTACTTGTAGAAAGATCTAGTAAGTGGGGGGTGGCTTAGCTAGAAGGAAGCTAAATTTAAAGACTGCCTTAGAAAGATTCTGCTAGTAGCTTGGCAGAAGACACCAGGAAGAAGGACTGCTGTGTGACTGGACTTCTCTACTGGGACTAAAGAAGTAGAACTCTTGTACTTGGACCTTTGATTTAGGGTAAAAAAAAAAACTAACAAACAAAACCAAAAAAGTGTGTGTTTGTCTGAGTTAACTGAACTGAATGGTTATCTGAACAGTTATCTAGGTGTAAATCTCAGGTGATTGAAAGGACTTGATAGCTGTGCAGTTTAAATTACTTGTAGAAATATCTAGTAAGTGGGGGGGTGACTTAGCTAGAAGGAAGCTAAATTTAAAGACTGCCTTAGAAAGATTCTGCTAGTAGCTTGGCAGAAGACACCAGGAGGAAGGACTGCTGTGTGACTGGACTTCTCTACTGGGACTATTTTGCCCTCCTTCCTTCCCCTCCACCCTCCCACCCAAAGCTAGTTCTACTTTTATAGGCACAGGATTTGACTGACAACAGGAACTTCCTGTTTGGGAGCAGGAAGTGCGTGATCACAGAGCAACTAAAAACCCACCATCCTAGAAGGGCAAGAGTAGCTCTCCAGCCCCCTCTAGCTGCTGGAGGTCTGCCTCTGAGCAAGTAAGGGGTCTACTGAGAAATATAGGATATTCTTGTCTCAGAACAGGACAATCAGGAGCTTAAAGGGCACACAGGCAGAAAGTAAGTAGAGAGAGAAGAGAAGAAAAACAGGGGAAAGAGTAAGGATTCCAAACAGTTAAGGGGCCAGAAATAAGACATGATGGGAGTGGTGCAGTGCAGTGGCTGTGGAGCAGCAGTCTTCCGGGAGACATTCTGGAGGATGCAGTGTTGTCCCATCTACAGGCACCTCTCTTGGCTGAGGGAGGAGGTTGCTCATCTCCAGGCTGAGTTGGCCAGGATTTGTGGGACCTCCTCTTCCATCCAGGGACCACCAGTGCCACTGCCGTTGCCTCAGAGGTTGCCAAGAAAGAGGAGGGTTGGACCACAGTGGGCTCAGGGAGGGTGAGGGTGGTGGAACAGGCACATACCTCCAGTTGTACTCTCCACACCCTATGCCATTCTGGCAAAGTGTGGTTCCTGTATGGAGGCACCCGCAGTGGAGACCAAGGAGGATGCTGGGAATCTCCACAAAAAAGACCCACAGGAGGGTGGCATTGGATCCCACAGGGGAAGAAAACAACTCCTGATGGGGGACTCCATTGTTAGGAAGGTAGAACTGGGGGAGGAAGGGGAGAGGAAGGTATGGTGCCTGTCTGGCGCCATGGCTTGGAGGGACAGGGAGCGAATCCTCAGGATTGCCAGAGCAGCTGCACAGGGGAAGGAGCTGGATGTCATTGTCCACCTAGGGACAAATGACCTGGTGAAGAAAGGGATTAGAGAAGTGCAGGAAGAGTTTGTGGAATTGGAGAGGGTCTTAGACAAGTAGCAAGCATGGTAACCTTCTCGGAGGTGCTGCCCATCTATGGCATAAGAGAGGCTAGGGTGTTCCACACCATGGGATTCAATCAGTGGTTGAAAAACTGGTGCGGAGCTCAGGGATTTGGCTTCATTGGGGACTGGGGGTCCACCTGGAGTGATGCAAGCCTAGACTGGCATGATGGGCTGCATCTGTCCAGGAGGGGAACCAGGATCCTAGGTGATAGGTTTAAATGCTTCATTGGCAAGCATTTAAACTAGCCAAGGGGGGAGGCACTGGAAAGGAGCAGGGAAATCCTAGCCTCCCCAAAAATCACGGTAGTAAGTGCGGTAAACACCAACATAGAGGTGTCGATAGGGAGAAGGGCAGGGGTAAATGGGGAAAGTGACAAAGGCAAGAAGGACAGGGTGGGCAAAAAGGAGTAAGGCCATCAGGAAATGGAGGGTATGAGTACCAATGCTCATAGTCTGGGCAACAAGCTCCCTGAGCTGGTGGCCTTGATGGAAGAGGGCTTCCTGGATATCGTAGCAGTCACAAAAATATGGTACACAGAGAACCATGACTGGGATGTTAACATACCAGGGTACTTAACCTACAGGAGAGACAGGCGGGGAGAAGAGGGGGAGGAGTAGCTCTCTATGTAAAGGAAGGGATAAAAGCAACTGAACAAAAGAGTAAACAGGGAGGAGAAGAGGCACTGTGGGTCACCTTGGAGACTGGAAAGGGCACTACAATCCACACAGGGGTTGTGTACAGACCCCCGTGTCAGGGGGAGGGAATGGACAAGGATATGATAGAAAGCATTCTTAGGATGGCAGAGAAAGGGGAGATACTGTTGATGGGAGATCTGAATATGCCAGATGTTAACTGGAGCATATTTGCTGCAGCCAGATCCAAGAGCAGGGCCATTCTCAATGCCCTTCAGGTGGTAGGCTAGTTTCGGAACCCACTCGTGAGGGAGAAATCTTAGACTGCGTACTCTCAAATGGGGGCAGTGAGAGGATCTCAGATCTAGAAGTGGGTCGCCATCTGGGAACAAGTGACCATCAAACAGTGCGGTTCACGTTAAACTCAGCTACAGAGTCAAGCCATACAAAAGTGAGGGTACCGGACTTCAGGAGGGCTGACTTTGGCAAGATGGGAGAGTGCCTGAAAACTACTAGTAAACAGGCTAGAAGGAGGGAGAGCAACAATGGGAATCATCAAACTGCCATCACAGAGGCAACAAGCCTTGTGTGAAGCAAATAAACAAATCAAATGAAAGAAAAGCCACTATGGTTCTCAAAAGAGGTGGCTGGGAAAGTCAGGAGAAAAGACAGCATTCGGAAGTATAAGGAAACATAGAAGGAGCAGGACAGAGAGCTGTACCAGTTAAGGCAGAAAGAAGCAGGGAGGAAGTCAGAATAGCAAAGGCCCAAACTGAGGAAAAGATAGCCAACTCAGTTAAGAAAAGGGATAAAACCTTTATAGGTACATCAGAGAGCGTAGAAAGACAAAGGGAGGGATAGTGAGGCTGAATAGAATGAACGGCGGGTGGGCAGAAGGGGACAGTGAAAAAGCAGGGATACTGAATGAATATTTCTGCTCAGTATTCACAAAAGAGGAAGGGGAAGTGCCTAATCCAATTAACAGAAGCACTCTTGAAAGGGGGGTCAATCCCAGTCCTTTCACAGAAGAAAGGATTCTGCAGGAACTCCTAAAACTGAAGGTGGACAAAGCAATGGGGCCTGATGGAATTCACCCCAGAATTCTAAAAGAATTAAGGGGGGAACTAGTGAAACCACTGGCTACTATTTTTAATAAATCATGGAGGATGGTGTGGTACCGAGGACTGGAGGAAGGCGGATGTGATTTCCTCTCACAAAGTGGGACGAAGACAGAGGCAGGAAACTACAGACCTGTCAGTTTGACCTCTGTGGTAGGGAAAGTGATGGAGTCACTTCTGAAGGAAAGAATTGTTGAGTATCTAGAGGCCAGTGGGGCACAGGACCCAAGGCAGCATGGGTTCACAGCAGGAAGGTCATGTCAGACGAATCTAATAGATTTCTTTGACTGGGTGACCAACGTAGTAGACCAGGGAGGGGCTGTGGACAAGGCCTACCTAGACTTTAGCAAGGCATTTGACACAGTCCCACACAAAAGATTAATAGTCAAATTAACCAGCCTGGGAGTGGGTTCCAGGGTGGTAGCCTGGGTAAAACATTGGCTGGACAACAGGACACAGAAGCCAATTGTAAATGGAGTCCACTCTGAAGAAAGAGGGGTTACTAGTGGGGTACCACAGGGTTCAGTACTGGGTTCAGTCCTTCTTAATGTCTTTATAAGTGACATTGCAGAGGGACTGGAAGGAAAAGTATGCCTCTTTGCAGATGACACAAAGATCTGCAACAGAGTTGATACACAAGGAGGCATGGAAAGGATGAGAAGGGACTTGGCAAGGCTGGAGGAATGGTCAGAAGTATGGTGGCTAGGATTCAATGCAAAGAAGTGCAAAATAATGCACCTGGGAAACAAGGACCCAGGAGAAGATTACACAATGGGGGGGGAGGTAGTAACAACAACAAAAAAGGAAAATGACCTGCGGGTAATCATATCAGATGACCTTAAGGTTACCAAGCAATGTGAGAAGGCAGTAGGGAGGGCTGGGGGTATACTGGGATGCATAGGGAGAGGCATCACCAGCTGAAAACAGGAAGTTGTTATTCCTCTGTACAGACAGTTGGTGAGACCCCATCTGGAGTACTGCGTCCAGTTCTGGAGACCCCATCTCCGTTAGGACATAGACAGGATAGAAGCAGTCCAGAGGAGGGCAACTAAAATGTTTCAGGGCCTGCAAGAGAAGCCATATGAGGAGAGACTAAAGGAGCTTAATATGTATACCCTTGGGAAAGAAGGAGATGGGGACATGATAGAAACTTTTAAGTACCTCAGTGGAATCAACAAAGTCCAAGAGGGTAGCATCTTTCAGAAAAAGAGACGTGCAAGAACAAGGGGACACAATTTATAGATGGGGGGTGGTTCAGGGGCAATGTGAGGAAGTGTTTTTTCAAAGAGAGAGTAGTGGATGCACGGAACAGCCTTCCTGAGGAGGTTGTGGGGTCTAAAACTGTGGGAGAATTCAAGAATAAATGGGACAGACATAAGGCAATTCTTGAGGGGGGTAGGAAGAAATAGGCTATTGGTTATCTAGGATCTGCGGCCTATCCTGTAGGTAGGGAAATGGGCAAACTAGAGAGGCCAAGCGGTCCTTATCTGTCATCAAAGTCCATGTCTCTATGTTTCTATCCCATCATAAAATGGGAATTATAACATTACTTCTTACGGTCCATACAGTGTACTGAAAGGAAGGCCAGATGGCTACATAGACATATACAGATATATTTGGAAAATTAATCTAATAATCACATTAGGGCTATTTAACATAGAAACATAGAAACATAGAATTTGATGACAGATAAGAACTGCTTGGCCCACCCAGTCTGCCCATTTCCCTACCTACTGGATAAGCTGCAGATCCTAGTTAACCAGCAGCCTACTTCTTCCTACCCCCACTCCCTAGAATGGCCTTATGACTGTCCCATGCATGTTTGAATTCCACCACTGATTTTGACTCCACAGCCTCTTCCGGAAGGCCATTCCATGCATCCACAACTCTCCCTGTGAAAAAATACTTCCTTAAATTACCTCTGAGCTGCCCCCCCCCATCTTCAAATTGTGCCCTCTTGTTCTTGCACACCTCTTGTTTTGAAAGATGCTACCCTCTTGGAATTTGTTGATTCCCTTGAGGTACTTGAACGTTTCTATCATGTCCCCCCTCTCCCTCCTTTCCTCGAGGCTATACATATTAAGCTCCTTTCATCTCTCTTCATATGTCTTCTGGTGCAAACCCTGCACCATTTTAGTTGCCCTCCTCTGGACAGCTTCCATCCTGTCTATGTCTTTGCGGAGATTGGGTTTCCAGAACTGCACACAGTACTCCAGATGGGGTCTCACCAGCTATCTGTATAGAGGGATAAATTAATAACTTCCTGTTTTCTACTGGTGATGCTTCTCCCTATGCATCCCAGTATCCCCCCAGCCCTCCTTGCTGCCTTCTCACATTGCTTGCCCACCTTTAGGTCATCTGATATGACTACCCCCAGGTCCCTTTCCATTTTTGTTGTTAGTATCTCACCCCCCATTGTGTACTCTTCCCCTGGGTTTTTGTTTCCCAGGTGCATTACCTTGCACTTCTTAGCATTGAATCTAAGCTGCCATATGTTTAACCATTCCTCTAACTTTGCCAAGTCCCTTCTCATCCTTTCCACCCCACCCTGTGCATCAACTCTGTTGCAGAGCTTTGCGTCATCTGCAAAGAGACATACTTTCCTTCCAGTCCCTCTGCAATGTCACTTATAAAGACATTGTAGAGGACCGGTCCTAATACTGAACCCTGCGGTACTCCACTAGTAACCCTCCTTTCTTCTGAGTGGACTCCATTTACTATTACTCTCGTGTCCTATTCTCCAGCCAATTCTTTACTCAGGCTGTCATCTTGGGACCACTCCCAGGCTGGCTAACTTGTATATTAATCTTTTGTGGGACTGTGTCAAATGTCTTGCTAAAGTCTAGGTAGGCCATGTCCACAGCCCCTCCCTGATCTACTACTTTGGTCACCCAGTCAAAGAAATCTATCAGATTGCCTGGCATGACCTTCCGGCTGTGAATCCATGCTGCCTAGGGTCCTGTGCCCTCTGGCCTCTAGATACTTGACAATTCTTTCCTTCAGAAGTGATTCCATCATTTTCCCTATCACTGAGGTTAAACTAACAGGTCTATAGTTTCCTGCTTCTGCCTTGCTCCCACTTTTGTGAAGGAGAATCACATCTGCCCTCCTCCAGTCCTCGGGTACCACCCCATCCTCTCATGATTTGTTAAAAAGGGTAGTCAGTGGTGTCACTAGTTCTACCCTTAGTTCTTTTAGAATTCTGGGATGAATCCCATCAGGTACCATTGATTTGTCCACCTTAAGTTTTAAGAGTTCTTTCAGAACCCTTTCTTCTATAAATGGGCTGATATCAACTTCTGCATCCAGAGTGTTTCTACTGTTTATTTTAGGTACCTCCCCCTCTTCATTTGTAAATACTGTGCAAAAATATTTGTTTAGTATCTCTGCCTTTTCACAGTCTCCCTCTGAAACCCTTTCTCCCCTTTATTAAGCCTCACTATTCCTCCATTGGTCTTCCTTCGCTCCCTGATGTACCTATAAAAGGTTTTATCCCCCTTCTTAATTGAGTTGGCTATCTTTTCCTCGGTTTGGGCCTTTGCTGTTCTGTCTGCCTTCCCAGCCTCCTTTTGCTTTAACTGATACAGTTCCCTGTCCTGCTCCTTCTGCGATTCCTTGTACTTCCTGAATGCTTTCTTTTTCTCTTGAACCTTCACTGCCAATTCCTTTGAGAACCATAGTGGTTTCTTACATCATTTTGTTTTGTTTATTTGCTTCACACAAAGGCTCGTTGCCTCTGTGATGGCAGTTTTTATTATTCCCCATTGTTCTTCCACCCCTCCTTCCTGCCCATTTGCTAGTGCATTCCTTAGGCACTCACCCATTTTGGCAAAGTCAGCCCTCCTAAAGTCCAGCACTTTTGCCTTTGTATGGCTTGACTCTATTGCTGTGTTTATTGTGAACCACACTGTTCGATGGTCATTAGTTCCCAGATGGCTACCCACTTCTACATCTGTGATCCTCTCTCCATCTCTATTTGAGAGAACCAGGTCTAAGATTGCTCCCTCTCGAGTGGGCTCCAATACTAGTTGTCTAAGGCATGCCCCCTGTAGGGCATCTAGAATAACCCCACTCTTTGAAATGGCGGCTGCAACTACACTCCAGTTAACACCTGGCATATTCAGATCACCCATCAGCAATATCTCCCCTTTTTCTGCCATTCTAAGTATACTTTCTATCATCTCCTTGTCCATTTCCTCCCCCTGAGAAGGGGGTCTGTATACAACCCCTGTGCGGATTGTGGTGCCATTGCCTGTCTCCAAATTTACCCACAGTGCTTCTTCTCTCCCTGTTTACCCTTTGTTCTGTTGCTTTAATTCTTCTCTTATGTAAAGAGCTACTCCTCCTCCTCCTCTTTACCCTCCTGTCCCTCCTGTAGATAGTGTATCCTGGTAGGTTTACGTCCCAGTCATGGTTTGTGTGTACCATGTTTCTGTGACTGCCACGATCATCAGATGTTCCTCCTCCATCAAGGCCACTAATTCAGGAAGCTTGTTACCCAGACTACGGGCATTGGTACTTATTGCTCTCCATTTTTGATGGCTTTACTTTCTGTTGCAGCATCCCACTGACCTTTCTACCTTGGACTTTTCTCATTTAGTACCCTGTTCTGTAGGGAGGCTGGGATTTTCCTGCTGCTTATCAGTGCCTCCCCTTTGACTAGTTTAAAAGCTTGCCAATGAAGCATTTAAACCAATTGCTCAAAAGACTTGTTCCTTCCTGGACAGATGCAGACCATTCTGCCAGTATAGGCTGGTGTCCCTCCAGGTGGAACCCCAGTCCCCAATGAAGCCAAACCCCTGTGCTCCACACCATTTTTTCAACCATTAATTAAACTGCATGGTGCTAATTACCCTCGCCTCCCCCATGCCACTGACAGGCAGCACCTCTGAGAAGGATACTGTGTGTGCTACTTGTCTTAGGCCCCTCCCCAACTCTACAATGTCTTCCTGCACTGCTCTAATCTCATGATGAGCCAAGTCGTTTGTCCCTAGGTGGACAATTACATCCAGCTCAGACTCCCTTGCAGCTGCTTTCATGATCCTGAGGATGCGCTTCCTGTCCCTACAAGCCATGGCACCAGGCAGGCACCTTACTTCAGTTTTCCCAGCTCTTCCCAGTTCTATCCCCCTAATAATTGAGTCCCTCACCAGGAGCAGCTTCCTTTCCCCATGGTGTCCTCTGCCTCCTTCCTGTCGGCCTCCATTGTGACAGTTGTCATCAGTCTTCTCTACGGGTGCATCCATAGGGGAGCTATGCTCCCCCAGAATGATGTATGGATTGTGGAGTGGAACAATTGACTGGGTGTGCCTCTGTTACACCATCCTCACCCTCCCTGAGCCCACTGTGGTCCAACTGCTGTGCTTTCTTCACAACCTCTGAGGTAGTGGTGGTGGCGCTGGTGCTCCCTGGATGGGGAGGTTCCCTTCCTACTGTCCAGTGTGGCTTGGGGGAAGGTTTCCTTACTACTGTCCAGTGCGGCCTGAAGACGGGCAACTTCCTCCCTCAGGGCAGAGAGTTGTCTGCAAATAGGGCAGCATCTCAGCCTCCAGAAAGACTCCCGGAAGACTGCTACCCCACAGCCATTACATTGCACTACTCCCCACATGTTTATCTACTTTTTTTTGTTTTTGTGTGTGTGTGTGTGTGTGTGTGTGTGTGTGCGCGCGCGTGTGTGATTGGTTTGTTATATAGAAATATATATTATACAATGTGTATGCTTATACTGTCAGAGCAGTGTGCTAGAGAGGATATGACAGTGATATGCACCTTGCACTCTTGAGGAAATGATGTCAGAACCTCAGGTATAAAGGAACTATTTCCAGGGTGGGTTGGGGTGGGAAGGGTTGGCCTAAACTGTGCCCTCACAAAATAATCAGCTAAAAGCTCTCACCCACCACTGCAATGAGTGCCTTCCTGTCAGCAAGATGCCCTACACAACAATTTGACAGAGAAAATACCCTGCTAATCAAACCGAGAAAAATCCAGACATCCAAGTCAGACACAGGTAAACCTCTCCAGCCCCAAAACAGCCTGGTGGTTTGCTAGCCACAAAGGAAAATCAAATATGCAGTTATTTCAGCCCTTCTGAAGATGCTGACAAGATAAGCACTTTTGAAAACCCCCTTCCTGAATTAAAAACTAAAATAATTAAACACAAAGCAATACCAATGTAAAAGTAAGGAAAACTTCTCTCAGATGTAAGCAAGAGAGATAGAGATTAGTTGCAGATATCTAGTCCAATATAGTATATCCCATGCAGCTTCTCAGTTGTTTCAAAGCACACCAGTACACAACTTGGAAGAAGATGGACTTCTGTCTGAAACAGGATCACACCAGTAGTTTATAGTAATTGATCAATGCTGAAATGGTCAAGCTAGAACAATTGGCTGTGATGCAGGTTTCCTTGACTTGTGAAGACAATTTCCCCCACCTCAAGCTATGTCTGGCATCCAATTACAAACTGCAGCCTTTGCTATTTTAAAATCACACTACCACCACCAGCAAATATTGCAAAATATATTGATGCAGATTGTCACAGAATTCTAGTAATCAGTCCAGTTAGCCACAAAGGAAAATCAAATATGCAGTTATTTCAGCCCTTCTGAAGATGCTGACAAGATAAGCAGTTTTGAAAACCCCCTTCCTAATTAAAAACTAAAAGAATTAAACACAAAGCAATACCAATGTAAAAGTAAGGAAAACTTCTCTCAGACGTAAGCAAGAGAGATAGAGATTAGTTACAGATATCTAGTCCAATATAGTATATCCCATGCAGCTTCTCAGTTGTTTCAAAGCACACCCAGTACACAGCTTGGAAGAAGATGGACTTCTGTCTGAAACAGGATCACACCAGTAGTTTATAGTGATTGATCAATGCTGAAATGGTCAAGCTA
The DNA here is from genome assembly GCA_016271365.2 of Neoceratodus forsteri. Lineage (NCBI taxonomy): Eukaryota > Metazoa > Chordata > Ceratodontiformes > Ceratodontidae > Neoceratodus > Neoceratodus forsteri. The sequence continues at coordinate 958,300,829 of CM057449.1, read as the reverse complement.
GAACAATTGGCTGTGATGCAGGTTTCCCTGACTTGTGAAGACAATTTCCTCCACCTCAGGGTTATTTGAAAATGACTTGAATCCTGATGGCCAGTGTTACACACCAACAGGGAGTTCTAGTATTGTGCTGTTATATGTATTTATGTGCAAAACACTACATTATCTGGAACAGCCATTGAGGCGAGTGCTGGTTTTATGCTCTAGGTGTAGTCCGGGGCAGCCGAGACAGTGGCATTGTGTTACAAGGCATTCTATCCATGGATGCAATGTTAACTAGCACCAATACAACCTTTTTATGATATATGCTTGCAGTGTCTCATGTATGGGTGGCACCATTCCGACCACTCCAGCTTCACAGGAGATCCCTGTTGGCCATCTTAGTAGGGCATCCTCTCAATTCCATGGTGAAGCATCGTTGATGTACTCTAACATAATCACCTTTACCAGGTGAGTAAACTACCATTTCAATAGCTTGCCTAATACTACTGTTACATGTGGTGGATTCACTAACTGGCATGATTTGATTCTCTAATGATTTCTAAAGATTTCTTAACAAAAGTCACCTGTTTAAACATGAAAAGAGCTCCTTTCAGTATCCAAGTCCTTCCACTGTGTGGGAGCTCTGAAAATGGTACTGAGGTGTGTGTGCAGCATGGGGAGTTCTTGATGTCTAGTGTCATCCTGTGTCAAATAGGCACTTGGATCTGTAAGGACAATATTGAATAATTCTCACTAAGTGATGCTCCTTGGGCTAGATTTAGAAATAACCTACAGTATCTCTCAATGACAATGGCAGTGGTTTAAGGCTCTGAGCTGCAAATTTGGTGACATCCAGCAGACCAGACCTGGGTTTGAATCCCACAGCTTCCACTTATATACTGTGTGTCCCAGAGCAAGTCACTTAACTTCCCTGTGCTCCCAGGTCGCGCGCCTGTAAAACAGCTTTCAGCTTAGTGTGCTAAGCCTGGTTAAACAACTAAAAAAAAACAAAATTTTGGATTCTAAGTAAATTGGAAGTAGCCAAACAAAAGTGGACTACTACCACAACTACTGAAAATAAACCTTATTCCAGAAAATGTTAGTGAGGGGCTAAAACCTTATTTGAAATGAATCTGAAAAGAGAAAATTCATCAAATGTGGAATGCCACTGGAGACTTTCTCAACTCTCTTCCAGACATTGTGAATGTGCTTAATGCACACTTTACTAACAAAGCTTCAGAACTTCTTGGTGCCATCCATGGTTATCTTATCAAGCAGTTTAGAGCCTGAACCTCAAGATCTGCCACACATTAATTTCCAACAAATCACTACAGCAGAGGACCTCAAAGCACTAGAGGGACTCAGCCCAAACAATAGTGCTAGTGCTGACTCCCTTGACCTGAAACATATTCACCTTGCGGCGCATCTTATCTGCTCCCAGTTGTCATGTTGTTAAGCTTCTCCCTCCTTTCTGCTGAGATGCCTACTGTCTGGAAATATGCCAGAATTGCGCTCCTCCACAGAGGAGGGTTTCAACAGGATTTGAATCATTACAGACCCATTCCAATCCTTCCAGCCCTTTCGAAGGTTCTCAACAAGTGCATTCATGCACAGCTGACTGAGCATCTCAATCTGCTATCTACCACACAATCTGGCTTCAGGAAAGGGCATTCCACTACATTTGCATTGCTCAAAGTTACCAGTGATCTCCACATAACCGTGAGTAATGATCTTTACTTTGGGGCTGTCTTTGTGAAGCTCTCCATGCCCTTGACTTGGTGGATATGCAATACTTTTGCTCAAGCTCAAGATCCTAGGTCTCAGCCAGTCAACCATCAAATGGTTCAAAAACTACCGAGTAACCATAGCCAGCTAGTGTCCATACAATCTATTAATTCAGACCTTGCTGTCTTAGCTCTTGGGGTTTCTCACAGCTCAGTCTTTGGCCCTCTGCTGTTCTCCATTTGTGTTAATGACCTGTAGAAGCACAGCGGGAGGTACCATCTACATACATATGCAGATGACACCATGCTCTACTACAGTGCAATAACAATGTCCCAGGTTAATGCAGTTCTCCAATCTAATTTTGGCACAATGTCCTCCTGGTTCATCCACAGCCAACTGATCCTTAATGCAATCAAAACTAAGTCTATGGTGTTTGGACCCCAGAACTTGCTGACTCAGTCAGTTGATCCACTTGTAATCATATCATCAGATGGCAACACTACTGAGCAAGTCAACATATTCAAGTCTCTAGGAATTTGTCTTGATGTATCACACACAGCAGGCACATTGATCACATTTTAACAATGGTAGAGCTCAAGCTCAACTCTCTTCACAGGTCTAAGTGCTGCTTCCCTTCTATTGCCTATTAGACATTATACAGTGCTGTGGCAACAAACCACTCTGCTGCCCCTGGATCATTTGCACAACAAGTTGTGCAGGTTCTTCCTCTTCTGTGGATGGTCTACCCATCATTGTCTGCTGCATGACCAGCTTAACTGGCTAAGTCCCTCAATAAGGCCTAACTACCACTGGCTCTCTTTGTTGTTCAGCTGTGCAGAAGGAAAAGCTCCTGGTTATCTCCTTGTCCATCTCATACAGCAAAGCAGTGCTTTCTCACTTTGTTCAACAACAGCACTTACCTTTTCAATTTCCAGAACAAAATGTGAATATGGTAGAAAGGCCTTTGCACATCAGACACCTGGAACAAACTCCCTCTCCAGCTAAGGAATGCTTCTAGTTTACAAGTGTTCGAGTTCAGTCATTCCAGGCACTTTTGAACATCCTGTATTTATTTTGGTCCAGAATTCCCCTCTCCCCGACTATGATCATGATGATTATGTACTACTGGGACTTCACTTTGTCAGCTTGCTTTGATTACTGTTTGGATGCAATTATTTTTACAGTTTTTCCCTGTGTATATTTTAGCTTGTATGTACAGTAACTATTCCTGCTGCTGTTTTAACCTGTTTAGAACTGCTATCACCTCTGGGATCCCCGTGAAAATGAGACATTGCATCCTATGGGGTTATCCTGGTTGGAGTATTTTCAAATAACTAAATAACTAAATTATACTATACACAAGCAGGATCATGATAAGTGAGGGGGTGGCATGATTATGTATGTCTGCCATCAGCCTCTGCTACATCCTACTGTCTGTTGCCCATTCCTCACACATAATCCTGCTATATAAGCCCTCCTTTCATACCTCCCTCTCAGTATTTATTACAGGCACTTATCACTACAGTACCCTAGTACTACCCCTGATTCTCTTATTGACCTCCAGTCTTTTTTCTAGCCCTCGTCTGATGAAAACCTGGTCCTTGCAGACCTTAACACACACTGGCTGCACACCTTTTCAAAACAACTCGCTTACTAAATTCAAGTCCTCAGCCTAACTTATTTCCAAACCCAACCACCTGAATCCTCATTCCTCAACAATGCCCTCATAGACTATGTCCTTGCTACACACTGTCACCACTGTTATTCTCCCAAATACCCTTAGAGACCACTGTATGACTTATTGTATCTGAAAGCTCCTTCACCCCAAACAAGCATGTTCTTCACAGACATTATGTACATTTAAGTAAGTCTTTCAGATCCCTCAACAAAGTATGAAAAAGAATTATGAGTTACCGGCCTCATCCCCACACCCCATTAAATAAAAAGGATAGAAATGCACATAAAAAAAACTTACACACTCTAGTAAGACCTAGCCACTTTTTGCCACATAAACAGATTGTTATTATAAACAAGGAATTTTCTTCCTCGGAAAGAAGATTGTTCAGGAAGGACAGAGCAAAGGGCAGGGGAGGGGAAGTAACGCTGTACATAATAGAAGGGATGGAGGCACCTGAAATTGTCAGCCTAGGGGATTTGGGTACTAGGCAAGTCAAGAATGTGGTGCACACATAGGAACTGACACTCGAGTGTATTACAATTGCTGGAACTAAGCCCACTCATCAAAAACATATGTTCTTTTTTTTTTAAAGCAAAGCTTTTATTTTATGTTTAACTGTCAGCAAATCTGATGCCTGTTTCATGAGATGTGATCACTACTTCAGGGCACTGTACATTCTACACAATTACATAAATTACATTTCATATTTTGGTGCATATATAACTACTCTTCTCATACCCCATATTTAATAGTGTGAGACACTGGTGCTGTACTGCCCATGTTATTTTGTTTCATTATTAAATCACCACAATTATTCATTATCTTTCCACTATATACAGTATATACATATAGACACTGTATTACACAGGATCCCAATGGATCATGGTCCACACATTAGTCTTTCTGCAATTACTAAGTTCCATGTATCAGTCACTATTTAAAGAGTAATTTGGTAGTTACAGGTTAATCTCCCATAACCCCATTTTCATTATGTCAATAAAAACAGTTTATTTGTACCTTTATAGTGTCCAATTATTTATTTCAGTATTCCTGCCTTTTGGAGGCTGCTGGCCTCTAGGGAGCACCGTGAGAGATGCACATCTATATTTTATTGAATTTGTATAGATATGCATGTACTAGAGCTACCAACTTCTTTTTGCTTCCTTGTAAGCATTGCAGTATTTTTTAACCCTTGCCCCAACATGAATTCGGTCATCGTCTATTACATTATTTATTTATGTGAATTGGGGTGACTGGGTAGGCCCACTGAGACATGCAAGTCCCTTTTTCAGGGGTGACCCAGAATTAGTTACATACATCAAGTAAAAAATTCACAATATGTACCAAGCAGAGGCAATAGACAATAACCACTGTAAGAAAATAAACAGCAGAGGAGTAACCATACATACAAGGGGCACGGGATCATAATGTCACAAGACATTATGCTGCAGCAATATATTGTGCTGTCAGTACAGTGAAATATATTGCCAGAGCCTAAGTCTTTGTTTTGCAGAGTGGTCCACCCCTGAACCCTCCCAACTAAAATAACTAACTTTCGAGGTTAACACTTAAATTCACAGAAAGTGAGAGAAATATAAAAAAATTCCATGCGTCTGGGACTGGGAATCAAAACCCGTTCCACAGATGCATGGCCTCCCTTGCTGCCTGTGGCTCATTCCATCAAGCCATGGCAGCTGTTCCCTCATCCATGCTCATCCATGCAGGATTCTTATCCTGTACTGGGAAGAGTGAGAGGGTGCACTACTGCGCATACATCCTTTCGCGGTTTTGCACCCTCTCGCTCTTCCCTACCATGCTGTTCCCATTACATGGAGATGTCATGCACTGTAAAGCATATCACATATTAACCTGGTAGGCATACGGAAGCACATCAGATTAGTTACAATCAGACCATAATGAAACGTACATTCAGCAACAAGTTTCAGGATCACACTTACAGCAATGCATTGTTTGTGAAAGAATGGAATTGGATGTGTACATACTCCATCAGGAGGATGGTAGTCAGCCGGGCTAATCCCTGAGAAGTTATTTAGCCAAAGGTTGCAACAAGTCAACATTTGCACTTGCAGTGGTTCAACCCAACTGTGTAGGTTTTGAGCCTCTTTTTGAACTGGGCAAGAGTGGGGCAGTTTCAACTTTCACAGGACAGTGAGTTTCATTGAGAATGGGCAATGAATGAGAAGGCTCTCATACCAGATACTGACTGTACCCTAGAGATTTCAAGTAGTGGGTTAGCAGTGGATCACAGGAGCCTCGCATGTTGCTTAAGCTTAAGTATTTCCATTAGGCTAGGAAGTGTAGATTGTTTCACAAGTTTGAAGGTTAGGCACTGCTTTGGATATTGCAGTCTTGCATCAAATGAGGCCAACCATGAGCCACAAACACTCTGCAGTGGTGTTTCTGGATTGGGCACCAGCTGCAAGACATCCAGCTCTATTATAGAGGGATTTTAGCCTGCATAGTTCTGAGTCATGAATGGATTGTAGAATAGGGGCTGCATAAAGAGTACTGGCATTATGGTTCTGCTTGCATGCCTCCCTAGAAAGATAGGGGAAAAGTCTAGATGAGGCTAAGTTTCTGATACAGTGTTTTGACTAAGGCATCCACATGTGGTGAAAAAGTCATGCCTTGGTCAAGCACGACCCCAGGGTATTTGAGTGACCCCACTTCTTCAAGGTGAGTGTCACCAGTGATGGACAGCTTGAGTAGGTGTTGTCTCTCAGTGCCTAGCCTCCTGTGTCCAAAGAGCATGGCTTGTTTTTCTTAATGTTGTGGACAAGTTTGTTTGTCAGGAACCAGTTTTCTCGTTGTTGGAAATCACTCTCCAGGTTGCTGTTTTCAGCTGATGTCTACTGAAGATCTATACAAAATGGCATCATTTGCATAGAGTTGTAACATAGCCCTTCCACAATTATGGGGCATTAATGAATAGGAACAAAAGGAGGGAACAAAGAATAGAGCCTTGCGGTACACCATCAGTTATTGCCCTAAGATCTGATGCACCACCTTGCCACTTAACACTTTGTTTCCAGTTGGTCAGTTGTGGAACCAGAGGTAGGCGAGGTCATCTATCCTATTAACTTTAGCTTGGCCAACAATAGTTCATGATTACCAAGTCAAATGCCTTGGTAAGGTCGACAGCAATTGCGGCCATAGTGATGCGGTTCTCCATGGCTTTGAGGATGTCAGAGGTCACATGCACCAGTGCAGCGTCAGTGCCATGGTTTTTGCAAAAACCATGCTGGACACTGCTAAGAGAGTGACTGTACTCCAGGCCTGGAGTTGGTCACAGAGCAGCCTCTCCTGGATTTTAGCAAGTGTGCAGAGGAATGAGAAAGGTCTGTAATTTTCTATTGATTCCTTGTGCCCACCTCTTTGGATAGGAACCACCAGTGAGACTTTCTATTTTTCAGGGACAATACATAGGAGAAGAGATTTTTTGAATAAGATGTTTGAGGGGAGTGGCAAGAATGGGGGCCACAATTTTAAGGAATTTGTGTTCCAAGTTATCAAATCCAGGTGTTCCTTCTCTTTTTATACCTCTAAGGTACTTGAGAACTTCCTGCTTGAACACTAGTCTAAAGTGACACTTAGGCTAAGGTCCAGGGATAGGTGGCTGGCAAGAAAGTGAGAGCCCATTGGCATAGACCTCAAGGTGGGGGTATTAAACTGATCTAAGTCTGTGAAGAACTTATTAAACTCTGTTGCAGTGGATATAGGGTCTGAAAGAACTTGTCCATTACTATAATTTTATAAGAAGGTATGTTGGACCGGCCTTTAAGTAAAGAGTTTGAGTCCAAATATTTTTGAGATTAGATAGATTTTTAGATTGGAGGGACTTTAGGTAAGTCTTCTTGGCACCCTTGAGACTAGATTTGCAGGCATTTCTCAGATTCCTGTAGATATGTCAATCAAAGGATAGGTCAGATTTCTTAAATTGGCCCCAGCCCTTGTTTTGAAGTCACATTGCCTTCCAGTGGTCACTGTTTAGCCATTGGGCATAAAGACCTTTGGCCCTTCATGTCATGGAGGCATGTTTGTTGACCACAAAATTGAAGTTGTTAATGAAATAACGTGGGACCTGGTTCATAATAGGGAGATCTATTACTGCTCTCCAGTTGATTGCTTTTAGATTGTGGTGAAAGGAGGACTCCTTGAACTGGGAAAGGTCCCTAGCTTCTATGAATTTAGGCGGTGGATTGGGAAAATTATTTTTCCAGATACAATAAACTGTAGAGTGATCATTGAGGGAATCTGGTAAGATCCCATAAGCTTTAATTTTTCAGTTTATTTTAACAAGGATCCAGTCTAGGAGCCTGTGATTTTCAGATGAACAGTTTAATCTAGTGGGTTTCTCAATTAGTTGAGCATGGTGGGCATTCACTAGAGTTGATCCATACCCTTTCTAGTTTGAACTAAGCCAATTTAGATTAAAATCCACACAGTATCAGTTCCCTTACAGACTGGTGGGAGAGACAGTTTGTGAGGGAGGTCAGTGGTTGGAGAGCAATGTTTGGGGGATTGTATATACACCTTATGCATAGAGATTTTACCTTACCCAGGGTTACGGACAACATTATGAATTCACGGGGGAGTTTTTTAAGGAAGGCAGATCAACTTCTGTGGCAGAAAGAACAGATCTATCATAGGGTAGAACCCCTCCTCCTTTTCTTAGTACAGTAGTCTGTCCCTCCTAAAGGCAGTAAGGCAGTAAACCCGGGGAGTGCATTCTTGTGGGTTTGGATACTTGGTTTTAGTCATGTTTCTGAGATGCTATTTATATTGGGGGCATAATGGTTGGTCCAGGCTTCCAGTTCACGCATTTTAGGTCTCAGACTGTTTATATTCATATGCACAATTTTTAGACCCCCTAGTATCAGACCAGTTGGGAACAGTAGGAAAGAACACCCAGACGTTTGCATTACTGGGGCCAGAATTTAATTCAGCATCTCTTGAGAACAATAAAGTAATTTGGAGCTTTACCCAGGAGTGGAGCACAGGGGTATAGGCCAGGCAACTGTAAAATGTTGCCATATATCTGCCATGAGTTTTTAGCAGTTTCCATTTTTTAACAGTCCAAGTAGTATCAGTATGATTTGGGTATTTTCCAAAGTTCCTGGGGGTACAGTAGTACAGGGCAGAGTATCCTCATTGCAGTGACTATAGTGTGGGGGGGCAAACTTCTCACAACTAAGTGATCATAGCAGGTAAATATAACAATGTATATGGCTAGGGTTACTTCTGATAGGGCCATATTGTGGTAGCAAGGAACCAGGCCTTACAGTTGAGATAAACAGAGCAGGAGGTAGTTACCTCAGAGAACCCCACTAATAAGGGCAGAACTAAAAGCGCATCACCAGGTACCCAAGATTAATACCAGAAGTGGGGTTTTCATAGATTACTTCGACTTAACCACTCAGCTAGGCTCAGGCATGCAGAAAAGGATCAATCCTAGAGCCAGAGCAGTTTGCAATTAAAACAAAAATAACATTGGCAGGAGACAACGTGGCTACTTAGACTGGCAATAAGCAAAACATAGTAGTACACATGTACTGGTAGGCAACAAAGCTAAAAGGCCTGCTAACTAGGGTAGACTAAGCCAAATACATCTGACTAGGGTTATAATGGAGGCAGTAGTAAGTTTAAACAACTAAGCCTACTCAGTTAGGAAACAGTCCAGTTAGTACAGTTAAACCGCAACTGCAGTGGATAGTGTAATTACACACAGATGCCTAACATCCTGCCTATAAGGTGATCAATGTTTACACCCACCCAACCACATTCTAGGACAGAAATATTACCTAAACAGTCTAGCATAAAATCCCCTGTGTTAAAAACAACAGCAAGCAGGGGAACTTCTTGTAATAAAAGCTAATAATAAAATACCTTAAGTTTACTTTGTTGCAGCAAGTTCTGGGCTACCGAGTAGGAGGTTCACTCAAACTTTAATGGCATGTGACAGTTTAGAGGGCATCATGAACGCCATCTGGCAGCCTCTCCTAGCTGACTCTTGGGCAGACTCCCTTGCTGTCTTTTGCATTCGGCCCTTCCCACAAGGACCACAGCACAGAATGACTGCTTGGGGCTAGTTCATTTAAAGGAGTTAGGAATGCAAAGGAACTGAAGGTGCTTCTTCCAGATTGGTCCCAGGGAGAGAGGAAGCACAGCTAGAGCACTGATTGGTCAGTCGGCTGCAAGTCTGTATCCCCTTTCTAGCTCCAGGCCCAAGTAGCTTTTAGAAGCAGCAGGAATCTGGCAGCAGCTGTTTTAATCAGCCACGTGGTGAGGGTGGAGGGCTTCTTTGTTTAGCTGCAAACAGTCCTTGTCCTCCCCTTCCTCAGCGGCTGTTCCAATGAGCAGGCAGATGAAGAAGAGCACTTTTTAAAAGTTCCTCGGTATTCAGATGCAAAAGAGGTGAAGGTGCTCCTTCCTTATTGGTCCCCAGAAGGAAGAGGTGTATCTATAGTACTGACTGGTCAGCAGGCTACAAGTCTGTATCCCCTTTCTGGCTCCAAGTCCTGAGGAGCTTTTAGCAGCAGCAGGAATCTGGTGGCAGCTGTTTGAATCAGCAGTATGTAATTTTTAAATTATTGGCATTGTTTCTATAGTCAATAAAATTGTTTCTGTATTCAGAGCTTAGAGCTGTAGTCCAAAGTCACCCTGCTGATGTTTTTCTTTTTTGTACCTCCCAATATTTTAGTAGTGCAGTAGCAATGTAAAGAGGGAAATCCTAGCTTGGTCAGTAACACTGGTAAGTGTATGGCAGGGTCTGCCAAACTTCACTTTAAAAATGGTTTGTTACAAAAGTGTGGGCTACAGTCTCCCTAAATCCACTTCAGTCATTAGTGTCAGGTCAGACGTCTGACATTTTCTCAAGCACTGTTAGTTCTGTAAAGTTAAACAGAGGGAGGGAGCTCAGTAATGGTAAAGTTCTCAAGTCCGTTATGAAACAGCAGCATAAGACAGTCAATTCTTTAAATAACTGCATACATTGTTATGGAGCTTTACAGCAGCACCTCCGGGATATAGTACATCTGTAGTGGTGGTGGTGGCTCAATTTTTGTGAGCAGCACCCTTCTGTACATGGATGCCACCAGACCTGGCCCCCATGATGATATCACAGAGCATGATTTCATGTGAACCTGGTGATATCATCATGCTCAACGTCATGCGATGCTGCCTGGCTTGCACTCATGCAACATAGCAGCTCAGAAGTGAATGCTCTTACAGTGGCAATGCCCCATGTATGTTGTACTGGCTACTGGATTCTAACCAAACATTGGCATGACAGTGCTAGACTTTACTTTTGAAGTAAAAAACTTGCGTACTGATCACAGTTATGGTTCTTGGAGGTTAACTGTACATCACACTGGTGATCACTTAATAACTCTGCCCAATTAATATTCATTGTCTGGTAAAGATGTTCTGTTTTGGACATCACTGTTCATTCAAAAACTGCTTTGTAAGTGAATTCACATTCCTATCAATTTCAACACTACTAAAATATTGTACAAAAGGATTAATAAGATGGAACCACAATACATACAGGAGGGTGGGGGAGGTCAGGGTTGGGGGGAATATGTAAGGATGGGAAGAAATAAAGGCAACAGAGAGGGGTAAAGAACTGCACTGGAAATAAAGCAGGGGAAGGGGAAGTGAAAAAAGAGGAAATCAAGGTGAGAAGCATGGGTTGTGGATTGTAGAGGTGTGTGAGTGTGGTTGGGGGTGAGGCATAAAGGGGGAAGGGGAAGGATTTAGTATTTTTGTAGAAGGAAGACAAAATTCTGTGCTTGTTGCCACAAGGTGTCTAAAAAAGCTTTGAACCATTAAATAAAAATTGTCAATGTATCTCTTCATTTAGAATATATTTTTTGTGTAGTATTTTTTAAAGTTTCAGATCCAACACGCCTCTCTTTTTAGCAGAGGTTTGTCATGGTCTCTCACTCTAAGTGGTTTCAGTGCATGCCCTAAACTAAAAATATCTCAAGGTGGAAACATTATGTCCCATTCGGAAGGGAGTAGGATTGAGCAGCCAAAAGGCAGCTCTCCTCGCCTGGGGAGGAATCCTGTCACCCACTGTAGTTCCACTGCCCCTCAGGTGGAGGTCTGAGGGCAGTGCAGGTGGGCGAGTGGCAAGCAGAGGGAAGGCACCTTGGAACCTTGGTGTGTGCATGCCTCCACATGCGAACGTGGCTGAGACACAGGGCTAGGGAAAAAAATGGAGGTAAAATTGGGGATTAAAAAAAATGCACTGCTACAGTTAATGTTGTATCCTTACTTCCAAAAGAGCTCTCATGCTCTCCAATTCTTAATTTCAACTGACATGACAATTGACTTGACTTCTTACCAATATAAGATAAGTCACACGGACATTTAATTAAGTACACAACATGCTGTATTTGGCATGTGGTAAAGTTCTTTATAAAGTCCTCAGCCACAGCAGTATTTCTGATTTTTTTAGTTTGTAAATATTAGAGCAATGTGTGCAAAGATAATTAATAATGGTGATGATTTAATAATAATAATAAAAAAAAAAAATTAACATGGAGCTGTTCAGCACCCTGTCTCACATCATTAGATATGGGGTGCTAGAAGAGTACAGTGCTGTCTCGAGCTAACAAACCCTGTTAGACTGGAACTCCTTATCTAATGAACTGCTCTGTTGTCTGACTATTCATAAGTCAGTATCAGCTGTTTTTACATTTCAGAGGCACTCCCTATTTAACCGATCGGTCAGTCAGTCAGTCAGTCAGCTGCACTCACCTTTAGTTCTGTCTGTCAGAACTGACAGTTCACTTCCTGTTTGCAGTGTCCCTGTTTCAGTATGAGTGACAAGAGAAAACGTAATGTGCTCACTCTGCAGCAGAAACTGAGAAACCTTGACCGCCTCGAGAATGGTGAACATGCGGTTGCACTTGCTGTATAGTATGGGATTGGCAAGTCCATGATATCCATGATGAAAAGGACAAACTCCTGGAATTTGTGATTCTATGGAGGGCTTTTCAGGCACTGAGAAATGAAACCTCTAAGGATGAGAAATGTTAGATGAGTCAATCTATTTGCGGTTTTGCCAGGAGATGCAGAAGGGCACACCAATCTCTGGCCAGCTCCTTAAAGAAAAGGCTCTGCACTTTCACACTAGGTTGGGTGGTGATCATGACAACATTGTTGCCAGTGATGGTTGACTTGAGTGCCATGGCATCTGCCGTTGCGGCTGTGTGGAGAGAGATTAAGTGCTGCAGATGAAGGGGTAGCACAGTTTCTGCAACAGCTGAATGAGCTTAGTAGAGCTGAGTCCCTGTCACCACACCAAATTTACTACATGGATGACCGGGTTGTATTGGCAGTGCCTGCTAGACAAGACCCTGGTCCACAGTGCTAAGAAGCATGCCTCAGGCTTTAATAAGCAAAAAGGACAGTTACTGTATTTGCCTGTGTAAATACTAATGGTTCCTATAAGCTACCTCCTTACATCATTGGCAAATCTCATGAGCCAGGTGTTTTTGGCATGTTAACATGTCAGCTCTACCTATGATTTATGGCAGTCAGAGAAACGCCTGGATGGACGGTGTCCTGTTCACAAACTGATACAGAGATTACTTTGTGCTCAGTGTTAAAAGGCATCTGGCATCACTAAATCTCCCTCTAAGTGCTGTGCTTCTCCTGAATAATTTTTCTGCTCACCCAGAAATGCCAGTTATCCAAACTCATTATGGCAACATTCTACATTTATTCCTACCTCCAAACACCACTTCAAAGATCCAGAACTAAGATTAGGGAATTCTTGAAATTTTCAATCACCAGTATCACAAGAGATTACTACAGGCAGTGCTATCAGACACCAATGAGAACCTGACCCCTCAGGAGACCATGGTGAATTCCACTCAACAATGTAGTGTATAAGGGTGGAGAGGATCGGGAGAAGGTGACAGCTGAAGCTATTGCTAAAGCATGGCAGAAATCAGGCCTTTTTCTAACTGATGCACTGGAACCAGAGACAGTCACTAGTGGAGGGAGAGAGATGATTGACCCAGACAATGACCTGGAGATTGTGTCATTAGCTGAGGGCATGGTAACCAAGCTGAATGCCTCCTTCACTGAAGATGATATGGAGGAGTGGGTTATGTGTGACATCACTATGCAAAAACATGGGTTTTTATCTGAAGATGACACAACAACACTGTCAGAAATCAGCCTGAGAATCAACCAGAGAATAAGCAGTGTGACTGCTATGAGAGTGAAGTGGAATCCAAACCAATCCCAATGCACTCCAAGGCTGTGGAGTGCTTTACAAAGTGCCTGATATGGCAGAAAAATCAGCCAGACTGTGACCCTGTTCAGTTTATGCTTCTGAGAGGTCTCCATGCAAAAGCTAAAGGAAAAAGCATAACCACTATGCTGCAGAAGTTCTTTACACTGCCGAAAGACAGATAGTAAAAGTAACAAGTAAAAAAAAAAAAAAAACAACACCCGCACAAGTATATATATGCACTCCCTTACACCTTAGTCCCTTAATGACCTCTCTCCACCATATACTGTGTAATGCTGTATACCCAGTACAGTTCAGCAAGGGCAAAAGTCATTCTTTAGGTACATCCAGGAAAAGTGTAAGGTCAAAGGAAATATTGTGAGACTAAAGGTGAGGAAGGCTGGAGGGAGGGGACAATGGGAAAGCAGAGATACCGAACAAATATTTCTATTCTGTATTTACTAAGGAGAAGGATGGACCACTACCAGAATTGGAATTATGAGTGGTAGGGAGGAGAGTAAGGGCTCAAGCGGAATTGTCAAAATATCAAAAAAAAGGGGATTTTAAAAGCTTACAGGGTTAAAAGTAGACAAATCTATGGGACCTAATGGCATACACCCAAGAATGCTTAAGAAGGTGGTAGCATGATTAATAGCAGGACCACTTGTACACATACTCAACCACTCACTGGACACGGGTATTTCCTAGGGACTGGAGGACAGCAGATGTGATCCCTCTGCACATCAGTGGAAGAAAGGATGAGCCAGGGAACCAATCAGTTAATCTGACATTTAGAATTGGAAACATTATGGAGTCTTTACTAAGGGAGGGACTGGTAGACTTCCTGCTAGACTTCCTGAAGAAAAATGGGCTACAGGACCCCAAACAACATGGGTTCACAAGTGGAAGGTCTTGCCAGACAAATCTGATTAACTTCTTCAACTGGGTGACCAGGGCAGCAGACAGGGGACAGGCAGTAGATGTGGTGTACTGTACTTAGATTTCAGCAAGTCCTTTGACTCAGTCCTCGCATGAGGATTGTCAAAAAGATAAGGGACTTAGGTGTTGGGGGAAAAATTGAAAATTGAGTGGAGAACTGCCTGAGGGGAAGAACAGAAATTGTAGTAGTTCATGGGGAGTTTTCAGAGATAAGGGAAGTAACAAGTGCAGTGACTTAAGGGGTTGCACTGGGCACAATCAGTGAATTCATTTGTGACATAGAGAAAGGCATCAAGGGTGAGATCTGCCTCTTTGCAGATGACAGAAAGATCCAAGCAAGAATGGACATAGAGGAAGGGCTAACGAACTCAAGGAGGATCTTGGTAGTTTTGGGAGATGGTCAAAGATCTGGCAGCCAAGCTTCAATGCTAAAAAAATATAAAGTGATGTACATTCAGAATAGGAAACCAACACTGCAGTATAAAATGAGGGGAGTGGTACTGCAAAGCACCGCAGAGGAAAAAGGACCTGGTGGTCATGATAATGGAGAGCCTAAAAACAACTGCACATTGTATTAGAGCTGTGAGCAAGGCAAACAGGAGGCTGGGTTACATGGGGGGGGGGATAAGTAGTAGAAGTTGAGAAGTGTTCCTCTCATTGTAGAAAAGCAGAGCAGGAATAAACAATGTGCTTCATGATCATGAATGGGTGATCCAGCCATAGTCCATCAACATGAAACTCAACAAAACAAAAAACATACAGCATAAAAATAGTGGTTGTGAGCAGGAATACATTTATTGCTCATGTGCAAAGGAAAAACACACTCCAAACATGTTTTGCATTAGCACATGAGCCATTAAAGTACTCGTGCTCACAACCACTGGTTTTGCATTGTATTTTTTTTCTTGTTTTCTGTTTTGTTTTCTTGTTTTCTTGTATTTCTATTGTTTTCTTGAGATCCTCCCATTATGCAGGTCACTGGTGTGGCAACACCTGTAATACTGCACATGGTACGGTATGGCTTACTCCCTAGTCCCTGGACAATCTTTTTTGTTTGTAAACATATTTTATTAAAAGTAGCTTCATGCTTACTGTACATAACAGTATAAACACATATTACAATACAGTACAGTCTAAAGTAGTAGTAGTAGATAAAATTTATTTATACAGTGATACCACCATTAGGGCTGTATATGCCCTGTTCATCTATCAGTTCCTGTAGAGCGTGCCGGAAGGATCTCAGCCCTGATGCTGATGACCTTATCCGCAAAGAAGAGAGTGAGCTTATCACACTCAATTTGTGGAAAAACTCTTTGAACCTGCAGACAGGTTGGGCTGCACAACCTGTCCACAGTTCAAAAGAGCTGAGCCAGTCGAATCTGAGCAGCAGCAATCTCCCCGGACAGGAACTCTGCCTTCTTATGGGTGACTGCTGATTGGTAGAATTGATAATGTTCCATCAGTCTAAGGTGGTCAGCATCCAGGGCAGATATCTGCCAGCAGCTCTCCAACCTTCGTCCCACTCGTCGCAACTCCCTCAAGGTCCCATCAAACCATGGGGACCGAGGGCGGAGAGCAAGGAGGTGAACCCAGACAGGAGCGATAGAGTCCAGGATCCCAGTAACCACCTTATTATAGGCCTGAATTAGGCCCTCTGGACTCCCTCTTGCCACCGGAACATCTGATATGTCTAATACTACCAGTAGGCCTTCAGGGCTCACCTCCCACAAAGGGTGGTATCTGACCATTTCTACAGGGGTAGGCCTATAAGACGGGGACTGGAAACTGAACCCTATAGTGTGATGATCCAACCATCCTACTGGTTCCACCACCAGATCGGAGGTTTCAATCCTCAGGAGGAAAACCAGGTCAAGTGAGTGACCGCACTTACAAGTTGCAGAGGCAACAACTGTATAAACCCAGCGATGTCATCAGCTGGAGGAAGGCTATACTACATTGCGAGAGTTCAGCGTCAACTCAAGCACTGAAGTCACCCAGGGTTAAAATATATCTAACTTCTGTAGTAAGATTTTTCTGAATTCTAAACAGAAAGCCCAGCCTTTTATGAAGCTTATTAATTAGATCAGTGACATGAGTTTCACAGGTAAGATGAGAATCTAGTAACAGACCAAGATACTTGAACACCCTTACTTGCTCAATTTGATGTTCAAAATGATCAAATAAAAATAATTCAGATGAGGGACATTTCCTAAGACTAGAGAAAACCATTGATTTTGTTTTACTGGAATTTAATACACGTTTGTGAACTTTAAACCAAGAGTGTAAGAAACTAAATTCGGATTGTAATATGACTTGTAGTGTTGATAAATCATGACCACAACAAAATAAAATTGACTGGTATTGACTGATAGGAAGACCTCCCCATCTTTCACAGTCTCTTTTTATTTTTTCTATTAATGCGTTGTAATTATATTTATAACATGGGTTGCCAAAAATGCATAACCCATTTGGTCCAGGAGCAGTGCATGCCCATGGATTAAATCCCCAATTTAATTCATGGTTTCATGGAGCGAGCTAAGGAAAGTGCCATTGGTACTCATTACCTCCTGAGCAAAGTAAATCAGAATGGCAGCCATTTAAAACTCCAGAAAGTAGTGGGAGGTGCCGCCTGTCTCATAGAGACATAGAAATTTGCTGGCAGAAAAGGACCCCTTGGCCCAGCCAGACTGCCTGAATATCCTCCCCTCTGTCTAGTTCATCTTACACACTTAGTTCCATGCCCTTTTACTTTCATTTAGCCACATGTAGTTGTCCCAAGCCCACTTAAATTTGCTCACTGAATCTACCCCCACCACCCATTCTGGCAGCCTATTCCATGGACCCACCACCATCTCTGTGAAGAACTTCCCCCTTACATCTCCTCTAAAGCTATCCCCCTCCAACTTGAATGCATGTCCCTTAGTGGATTTGTTTTCACTCATCCTGAATATGCTACCTTCCCTCACTCTGTTTATTCCCTTCAGATATTTGAAGGTTTCTACCATATCCCCCCTTTCCCACCTCATCTCCAATGTGTACAAGTTTAGTTCCTCCAGCAGTTCCTCATATGTCCTCCCATGTAGCCTGTGAACCATCTTGGATGCTCTTCTCTGGACCCTCTCCAACCTGTCCCTGTCACCCTGTAAGTGTGGCCTCCAGAAATGGACCCCGTATACCAGATGTGGCCTGATCATGGTTTTGTATAGTGGTATGATCACCTCCTTTTTCCTGCTTGTGAAGCCCCTCCCTATGCAGGCCAACATTGTGGTTGCCTTCCCCACCACACTGTCACATTGGTTCCTGATCTTCAGGTTATCCGAATTGGTGATCCCCAGGTCCCTTTCCTGCTCTATAACCTCCCTGAGCCAGTATTTTGCCCTTGGGCTTTTCTGTCCCATGTGCATAATTTTAAATTTTTTTGCATTGAATTGCAATTTCCACTTCCTGGACCACTCCTCCAGCCTGGTCAAATCCTTCCTCATTCTTTCCACCCCCCCAGTGTGTCCACCCTGTTACAGATTTTTGTGTCATCTGCTAACAGACACACCTTCCCATTCAAGCCCTCTGAAATGTCCCCAGTGTATATGTTAAACAGTATGGGTCTCAACACAGACCCCTGAGGAACCCCACACATCACTCTTCCTTCCTTTGAGTGCACCCCATTAACCACCACCCTCTGAGTCCCCCCTCCAGCCAATTGTCCACCTAGTTTGTTAGTTTACTCCCCACCCCTAAGCTACCTAACTTGCTTATTAGTCTCCTGTGGGGGGACGGTGTTGAAGGCCTTCCTGAAGTCCAGATAGGCCATGTCCACTGCCCCTCCCTGATAACATATCTCCATTACTCCCTTAAAGAATTCAAAGAAGTTGGTCTGACACGACCTTCCATCTGTGAACCAATGCCGGTTGTCATCTGTGAGGCCTTCCTCCTCTAGATATTGTACCACCCTTTCCTTTATAAGTGCATCCATCAGTTTTTTCACCATGGAGGTAAGGCTAACTGGGCAGTAGTTGCCTGGCTCATCCTTTCCTCCCCCCTTGTGTAATGGCACCACATCAGCCTCTCCAATCCCCTAGGACTCTCCCTTTATCTAGAGACAGATTAAATAACTTTGTGAGTGGTGATACAAGTTTCTCCCTTAACTCCTTGAGCACCCTGGGGTGCAGGGATTAAATTGGGAAGGAACTCATTTTAACTCATTTCCACCTCCTCTGACGCCTTTCTCCATTGAATACTATTAGAGGGTCCCATCTCCTCTGACACCTTTCTCCTTTGAATACTGTTAGAGAGTTCCACCTCCTACTGATGACATTTCCACCTCCAACAATTGTAGAAATTACAGTTCCACATCCTAAACATTTCCAATTTAACCACTGCTGGGGTGGATTTTTTATTTTTCATTTTATTTTATTAGAATCTAGGATGACAAATACCTTTGAGCAAAAACTGCTGGTTAACAAAGGTTCCACGTCAAAAGGAATACAGGGTATACATACAAACAAAGGTCGACATAGTTATACAATCTGAAAAAAAAGACACAACAAAAGGCTGAGGCTTAGTTATTAGAGTCGCTCAAGTGAGCCAATGTTACCGAGGTTTGATACAACATTCAGGGACAACCTTTATAAATGAACTGTTGGCTAAGGAGAGTGGGAAAAGGTGGGGGTAAGCAGGCTAGAAGGCTGTTGTTGAAGGGTAAGGGGTGGGGTGGTAGGAGTGCATAGGAGGAGGGAGTCAAAGGCACAATTTTCCATAAGTGCCATGGGGGCGGGGTGGGTAAGGTAGGGCAGGGGGGAGGAAGCGGTGAGTTAGGGGAGGCAGGAGAAGGAGGAATGTTGACAAAGGAAGGTTGCTGTCCTGAATCGAGTAAAGTGCAGGGAGTGATGGCCCATTGCTTTGTCCGTCTGCAGCTTTCCTAACTCCTCTAATACCTTACCCTCTGTAAAGGGGGCTTGTGTCCATCTATCTGCCCACCCTTTCCCTGCTTCTTGGCTGTAGTCCCTTCCCTTCTTCCTCAACAGTGAAGACCGAGGTGAAGTAGTCATTAAACAGATTTGCTTTTTCCTCATCCCCCTCTATCAGAGCTCCCTCCTCCCCTATGAGTCTCATAATCCCCTACTTGCTTCTCCTTCTGTCACTCACATATCTAAAAAAACCTCATCTCCCCTTTTGGCCTCCCTCACTATTTTCTCCTCCGTATCCACTTTAGCCCTCTTGACTATTTTCCTGGCTTCCTTTAGTTTCTCCCTATAAACTTCTTTTTCTGCCACCCCCTACAAAGCTTTGCAGACCCTGACCACCTTCCTTTTCTCTCTGACTGCATTCTTTACCTCTGTTGTAAATCAAAGTGGTTTCCTCCCCTCTTGTGTTTGCATACCCTCCTGAAGCATTGTTCTGTCATCAGCAGAATTCCCCTTTTAATTGCCCTCCACAGCTCCTCTACCCCATCTAGGTTCTTTTTCCCCTTCTAGTTCCTTTTGTAAAATGTCCCTCATTTTCTTAAAATTCACACCCATCCCCCAGGGATCCATATTAAGCACCCATGCTGTGAGGGAATTGGGGTGGGGGCATTAATGAGTAAACTACTCAGATCCAAATCAACATAACACCTGTAAATATTTTCCAATTCTAACTGTATTAATTTCATTGAATCCACACCAGATGAGACATCCCTGGGTCTCCATATTCCTGCAAGCACTCTGTAAAGTCTTGAACAGTCCTTGTCTATGCATTTTCTTTTTTCATTAAAAAAGATTGTTGTATTTAAGCAGAATAAAATACATAGCAGCAACTGGAAAATGCAAGTATATGCATAGAGCAAATGTATCATGAATTGTTAATGCAAGATATAGTGGAACAGTCAAGCATCAGCCCTTCTGAGCATTCAATTTGCAGTTTAGCATAATATTGCAGGAGAGGAGTTAAAATATATATGAAAGTCCTTATATCGCTGAGAGAAACAGAGACACACACAACAAGAGCAAGCGAGACAGTGCATGAAAGAATGAATTTCCCCCACTTTGCTGCTACGATCTGCTCAGTTTTGTCTAGTGTACTGCTGGGAACAGTAACTGTATTGTGTCAGTCACCCTGTTATATGAAAGTACCCAGCTTGCTGACATTACAGATGGCAGCACCCATCCCCCAGGGATCCATCAGACCAAGACTACCATACAGTATTATGAGAGAGAGAGAGGGACTCACGGAGTGAGGTGCAGCAAAAAGAGCATGTGAGAGAGAGACAGAGCAAGCAGTGCATTGTGCTCAGTGAGCGAGTGAGAGAGAGAGAGAGAGACCGAGAGCTACCTGCTGCTGGGACACAAGCAGAGTGAGAGGACAAGGCATGTTTTATGGACAACAAATGCCAGAAATAATTTCAGGACTCTATTTCTGGCATTTGTATGTTCATAAAATAACTGTCATATGCATGACTTCTGTGGACTACTTTTCAAGTTGGCAGTATACAGTACAATTTTTGCTCTTTAGACAGGAAAAAAACACCTTTGTGGATTTTTTTTAAAACATAACCTATGTTATAAGCACAATATTCCACTCCAAGGTATGGGGCAATTGGGATATAATCCATGCCCCGGGTGCTATAAGGGCACTAGGCCTGCAGCCTCATGCCTCACAATGCACCTGGGGTGTGGATTAAATCCTAATAACACCATACCCTGGAGTGGGTTCCATGTCATACCTGTGATAGCAGAAAGGTGATCGCCATTATGGCGAGTATACATCACCAAAAATCAATTCCAGTGATGCACACTTGCAGCACACACAAAAATGGCACCCAAGACCTAAGCACCCCCATACTTATGGATTCTCAGCTCCTGTGGGGTGCATGTTCGGGGCAGTGAAAAACATAAAAAAAAAAATATAAAGTCAACTGCCAGCAAAAAAAAAAACCTGCACCGCACCGCGCTGGACCCAAACCCTGTACTCTGCATCTCCCAGCCAAACTCCTCCCCACCACACTAGCGAACCAGCTCAGCAGCTGCCTGCCACACCCCCTCCCACATTCCATCCCTCCCCTGCCTCTCCCCCCCACATGTGTGCATGCACGAGTGTATACCCGCTACTTCCTGTAGCAGTGTTTAGCCCACCCCAGTATCTGGTTGCCCTCCTGCTTTGTAGCCATGAACACAGGCACCATAATTGAGTTGCTGTTTTTGTAGGTGCCTAATTTCAGTTGCCTTATTCACTGGATACTCCTGGAGTGGGTTACTGCTTATTGATAGATGTGTGAAGTTTTGTTGGGTGTATTAATACCTAGATATTTTAAAGATGTAACCACTTTTGGTTGCAGAAGAACATTAGATAGCAGATTTGGATCATTGCCACCTAGAGGAAGAATTTTGCTTTTCATCCAATTCATTTTATGGCTAGAGATTTTCCAATATTCTAATAAAATATTCTGTAAGGCAATGACACTTTTTTTGTGGTTCTTTTAAGTAAACTAAGAGGTCACCTACAAAGAGAGCTACTTTATGAGTTATCCCCCAACTTACAAACCTGAACTCTTTTATCCTGCCTTATTACCACAACTCAGGGTTCTTATAACATGACTTATAATAGAGTCAAGAGAGGGCATCCCTGCCTGGTGCTTCTGGTGAGCTGTAGTGGGTTAGTAAGTGACCCATTAACTAATATTTGTGCATTTGGTTGTACAGGGTGCGTATCTGTTTGAGCATATTGACTCCTTTTCCAAAGCTTTTAATTGTTTCAAACATGTTGTCCCATTCTACACAGTTGAATGCTTTTTCAGCATCTGGACCAAGGACTGTAGCTCCCCTTTTCATTGAACTGCCAGCATACCTCCACATAACAGTCAGAGTACATCCAACATTGTGTTTCCCATGCCTTTCCTTGACAAAGCCAGATTGGTCCTCATGGATAATGTCCAGCAACACTTTTTCTAGTCAGCCGACTATGATAGGTGCTACTATTTCATATAGTCAGATGGTAAGACAGATATTGGCCAGTTGATGAGCATTGCTGTGGGTGTCTGTGTGGGTTATTCACAGACAGGACTTGAGGAGTTTTTTGAAACAAGATAAGTGGGGTAAGTTGTGGAGAAACTTGCTCATCTTGTGTTTTTCTTTGTCTGTAAAGAAAATTGAAAGCACAGTAGCCCACATTTTAAGGGCCTTAAACTAGAGCTGTATTTTTACCCTGTAGTTTGGGGCCTAGGTGAGAATTGTTTGGCCTGATTGTTTGGCTTGGGGCCTCTGCTAGGTGATAACTTAAAGGAATAGTGACAGTTTCAAAAGAATAGCATGGTGGTTCCTAAGGCAGTTCTCCCTCGTTGCTAGATGCAGGAGCGCCTGAGGGCAGAACATGGATTTTGGGCTCAACTACTTTATTTTTCTCTGATTTAAATTGTTTTTTGCAGGGTGTATTTTCTGTTAAATTTTTGTGCAGGTTGTCTTGCTGAAAGGAAGGAAAGCACTCACCGGGGTGGTGGGTCAGAGCTGTAGCAGATTGTTTCTGGAGGGCACAGGCTTGGTCTCACCCACCCTGCCCCTCATCTCACCCACCCCAGGAGCATCATTTCCTTTATACCAGGGGTTCTGACATCACTTCCCCAAAAGGGCAAAGGACATACACCTGTCATATCCTTAACAGCCCAGCACGCTGGATAGGGGGTAAATGCATGCACACGCTCGCACACACTAACAAAAAAAAAGTTTAAACAGGAAGGGAGAGAGACATGTGGGGAGTGGTGCAATGCACTGGCTGTTGGGGTGGCAGTCTTCCGGGAGACATTCTGAAGGCTACAATGTTGCCCTATTTGCAGGCACCTCTCTAGGCTGAGGGAGGAGGTTGCCTGTCTCCAGGCAAACCTGGTGAGGATTTGGGAAACCTCCTCCTCCAGAGACCACCAGGGCTACTGCTGCTGCTTCAGAGGTTGCCAAGAAAGAGGAGCAGTTAAACCACGGTGGGCTCAGGGAGGGTGAGGATGGAGGAACATAGGTGCATCCCTCCAGTTGTACCTCTCCACAATTCATATGCCATTCTAGTAGAGCACGGTTCCTCTATGGAGGCACCCACAGTGGAGACCAAGGTGGATGCTGGAAACCTTCACAAAGGAGACCCACGGGGGGGTGGCTTGGGACCCCATAGAGGAAGGAAACAACTCCTGGTGGGGAACTCAGTCATTAGAGGTAGGACTGATGGAGGAAGGGAGGGGAGAGGGAGGTAAGATGCCTGCCTGGAGCCATGGCTTGGAGGGACAAGATGTGATTCTCAGGATTGCAGGAGCAGCAGCAGCACTGGAGAGGGAGCTGGAAATCATTGTCCACCTAGGGACAAATTTCATGGCTGGGAATGGGATCAGAGCAGTGCAGGAGGAATTTGTGGAGTTAGGAAGGGCATTAGACAAGTAGCTTGCACAGTAACCTTCTCGGAGGTGCTGCCTGTCTATGGCAGGAGTGAGGCTAGGATACTTTGCACCATGGGATTCAATGAATGGTTGAAAAACTGGTGCAGTGCCCAGGGTTTTGGCTTCATTGGGGACTGGGGGTCCACCTGAAGGGATGCAGGCCTATACTAGCATGATGGTCTGCATCTGTTTGGGAGGGGAACCAGGATCCTAGATGATAGGTGTAAATGCTTCATTGGCAAGCATTTAAACAAGCAAAGGGAGGCACTGAAAAGAGGCAGGGGAAATCCTAGCTCCCCCCTACAAAACAGGGTAGTTAGCGAGGTAAACAGGGGTAAATGGAGAAAAAGACAAAGGCAGTAAACCCAGGGATGGGGCTAAAAGGGGTAATGCCATCAAACAATGGAGGGCGATGAGTACCGATGCCTGTAGTCTGGGTAACAAGCTCCTTGAACTAGAGGCATTGATGGAAGAGGGACACCTGGATATCGTGGCAGTCACAGAAACATGGTACACAGAGAACCATGACTGGGATGTCAACATACCAGGGTACACAATCTACATAAGGGACAGGGAGGGTAAAAGAGGAGGTGGAATAGCTCTCTACATAAGGGAAGGGATCAAAGCAATGGAATTAAAGGGTAAACAGAGAGGACAGGAGGCACTGTGGGTCACCCTAGAGACAGGAAATGGCACCACAATCTGCACAGGGGTTGTATACAGACCCCAATCTCAGGGGGAGGAAATGGACAAGAAAATGATAGAAGGCATCCTTAGAACAGTAGGAAAAAGGGAGATATTATTGATGGGGGACCTGAATATGCCAGATGTTAACTGGAGCACCTATGCTGCAGCCACATCCAGGAGCAGGGTCGTTCTTGATACCCTACAGGGGGTATGACTCAGACAGCTAGTATTGGAACCCACTTAGGAGATAGCAGTCTTAGACTTGGTGCTCTCAAATGGGGATGGAGAGAGGATCTCAGATTTAGAAGTGGTTAACTTTTGGGAACAAGCGACCATCAAACAGTGTGATTCATGATAAACACAGGTGTAGAGTCAAGCCATACAAAAGCGAGGGTATTGGACTTTAGGAGGGCTGACTTTGTCAAAATGGGAGAGAGCCTCAGAAAAGCACTAGCAAACAGGCAAGAAGGAAGGGTAGAGCAAAAATGGAAAAAAATCAAAACTGCCATCACAGAGGCAACAAGCCTTTGTGTGAAGCAAATAAACAAAACAAAATGAAGGAAAAAAACACTATGGTTCTCAGAAGAGGTGGCAGGGAAGTTTAGGAAGCAAAATATAGCATTCAGGAAGTATAAGGAAACACAGAAGGTGCAGGACAGAGAACTGTACCAGTTAAAGCAGAAGGAAGCAGGGAAGGCAGTCAGAATAGCAAAGGCCCAAACTGAGGAAAAGATAGCCAACTCACTTAAGAAGAGGGATAAAACCTTTTATAGGTACATTAGGGAGTGAAGAAAGACCAAGGGAGGGATAGTGAGGCTTAATAAAGGGGAAGGGGTGGACAGAGGGTGATAGTGAAAAAGCAGGGATAGTGAGTGAATACTTCTGCTCAATATTCACAAAAGAAGAGGAGAAAGAGGTACCTAAACCAAACAATAGAAGCATTCTGGATAGGTGGTTGATACCAGTCCATTCACAGAAGAAAGAGTCCTGAAAGAACTCCTAAAACTGAAGGTGGACAAAGCAATGGGGCCTGATGGGATTCACCCCAAAATTCTAAAAGAACTATGGGGAGAACTAGTGACACCACTGACTACCCTTTTTAACAAATTATGGGAGGATGGTGTGGTACCTGAGGACTGGAGGAGGGTGGATCTGATTCCTTTTCTCAAAAGTGGGAGCAAGGCAGAGGCAGGAAGCTATAGACCTGTTAGTTTGAACTCAGTGGTAGGGAAAATGATGGAATCACTTCTGAAAGAAAGAACTGTTGAGTACCTAGAGGCCAGCGGGGCACAGGATCCAAGGCAGCATGGATTCACAGTGGGAAGGTCATGTCAGATGAATCTAATAGATTTTTTTGACTGGATGACAAAGTAGTAGACCGAGGGAGCTGTGGACATGGCCTAAGTAGACTTTAGCAAGGCATTTGACACAGTCCCACACAAAAGATTAATAAACAAGTTAGCCAGCCTGGGAGTGGGTCCCAGGGTGGTAGCCTGGGTTAAAAATTGGCTGGACAACAGGAGGCAGAGGGAAATAGTAAATGGAGTCTACCCCCAAAGAAAGGGGGGTTACTAGCAGGGTACCATTGAGTTCAGTACTGGGAATGGTCCTCTTTAATGTCTTTATAGGTGACATTGCGGAGGGACTGGAAGGAAACGTATGCATCTTTGCAGATGATACAATGATCTGCAACAGGGTTGATACACAAGGGGGGGGGTGGAAAGATGAGAAGGGACCTGGCAAGGTTGAAGGAATGGTCACAAGTATGGCAGCTTAGATTCAATGCAAAGAAGTGCAAAGAAATGCACTTTGGAAACAAAAGCTCAGGGGAAGGGAACACAATGGGGGGGGAGTACTAACAACAAAAAAAATGGAAATGGACCTGGGGTAGTCATATCAGATGACCTAAAGGTAGGCAAGCAATGTGAGAGGGCAGTAAGGAGGGCTGGGGGGATACTGGGATGCATAGGGGGAGGCATCACCAGTAGAAAATGGGAAGTTGTTATCCCTCTGTACAGACAGCTGGTGAGACCCCATCTGGAGTACTGTGTGCAGTTCTGGAGACCTCATCTCCAAAAGGACATAGACAGGATGGAGGCAGTGCAGAGGAGGGCAACTAAAATGGTGCAGGGTCTGCACCAGAAGCCATATGAAGAGAGAGACTAAAGGAGCTTAATAATATACACCCAAGAGGAAAGGAGGGAGAGGGGGAACATGGAAGAAACTTTCAAGTACTTCAAGGGAATCAACAAAGTCCACATGGGTAGCGTCTTTCAGAAAAAGAAATGTGCAAGAACGAGGGGGTACAATTTAAAGATAGAGGGGGGACGGCTCAGGGGCTACATGAGGAAGTATTTTTTCACAGAGAGGGTGGTGGTGGATGCATGAAACAGCCTTCCTGAGGAGGTCGTGGGGTCAAAAATAGTGGGGGAATTCAAGAATGCATGGGACAGAAATAAGGCAATTCTAGTGTGGGAGGGGGTAAGAGGAAGTAGGCTGTTGGTTAACTAGGATCTGCAGCTTATCCAATAGGTAGGGAAATGGGCAGACTGGGTGTGCCAAGTGGTCCTTATCTGCCATTAAAGTCTATGTTTCTGTGTTTCCATGTCCTTCCCTGGCTTATGGAGAATAGTAATCATCACGGAGAGCATGGATGGTGGAGGGGAACCTGCTGTTAGACTTTCCTGTATCATATCCATCAGCAGCCCCTGAAGCTGACTTTGGAAAACTTTATAAAAGTTTATGGGAAACCATCTGGTCCTGCGGCTTTACCTTCCTTGAGCTGTTTTATTGCTACCTTAATTTCTTCACATGATATGGGCATCTCTAATTGATTTTTAAAGTTAGTTTTATAGTTAGAAGATCAGCCTTGGACAGGAATTGTTTAATTTAATAAGTGGTAGGAGAGGTCTCTGAAGTATATAGAGCTTCATAAAATTGTCTAAAACATTCACCAATTTCAGTACCGTCATGAATAATTTTCCCCTCTGGTGTTTTATTTTAGATACATTTTTAGTTCCCTCTCTACTCCAAAGTTGCCAGGCCAGAAGTTTTCCACCCGCATCCCTTTAAAATATTTTCTAAATGTGTCAGAAGCAGGGCTCTTTATATTTTCGTACTATGAATGGTATCGTACTCCCATTTTAGGTGCTGTAGGGCCTTATACCTGTCAGGGGTGGGTGCCTCCATATGTGCATCTTCTGCATGTTAATTTTGTTCTTCCAAATCTATCAATTGCTTTTCATTATTGTATTTTTATGGGCTGTAAAAGATAATATGGCACCTCGCAAGACAGCTTTAAGAGCATCCCACCTCATTGCAGTTGTTGTTTGGCCTGGAGGGTTATTTGTCAAATAGTCAACTATTTGCTCAGTTATAAAATATTGGAAATCTTCTTTTAAGGGCTGCAGTGGGCAGAGCCCTGCAGGCCTCTTGCTATGAGAAAAGGATTCAGCACATTTCTTGTGAATGAACAACATGTTGGAGCTGCACCACAGTCGCCTCTGCATTCGTGAAGCCCTTCGCTCATGTTGTCTCTACTGAAGTAGCACTGCACTATTTTTACAGTGCTGGTGGTCACTGTGGAATACAATACATGTTACTGTATCCAAGATGGCTGCCACATCCTACTGCGCATGCGCTAGTAGCTGCCCATGTGCAGTAGCATGTGGTGGCCATCTTGGTCACAGCGGAGTGGGACTTGTTCCTCCATGACCACCTATTTTAAGTTTTTTTATTTTTTTGTATTATAAAATTCCCCCATGACCCTCTTCTCAGCACCCCGAGCATAGCAATGACAGTGGGGTTGCCAATCCCCAGTGTCGCTATCATATTTTCCCATGATGCCGCCCTTTTAAACAAAAATATATTTTCCCCCACCCAACCCTCTCCTCGGTACCCACCACCCTTCCTCCAAGAAACATAACAGTGACACTAAGGGTGCCAAATGCCCCAGTGTCACGATCAGGTATCCTGGGTTCTGTTTTTTGTTTCTTAACCTGTAAAAAGAAAACCATCCATCAACGTCTTTTGCACCACTTCTGACCCTCCACCCAGTCCTCCCACTCAGTACCCACCACCCCACCCCCCAAAGCCCTTACTTATCCATTAGGGGTCCAACGCTGCAATCCTCTCTAGACCATAGACACATCTTCACTCTTCAAAGCCAGACTGTGAACTGAAGAAACAGGTATGCCGTTCAATGTCTATCAATGGAGTTTTGAACTTAGAGGCATAACTTGGCCATTTTTTTGGCCCATATTTTTAACATGCCTTCTTTGGGACTCCACCTCATGAGCAATGGCACTGTCATTAGGCAGAGCTGTCCTGAAAGGTGATTTTGCAGTCTGTGCAAAAAAATCACCTTTCAGTCAGGAGTTAACAACTTTCTCTGCCTTTGTTCATGAGGTGGGCTCATAGGAAGGCTATGCTGAAAGTTTGGTGTAAAAATATTAAAAATCAACAAAGTTATAGGCATACGTTGAATTCTGCTAATGCAGCTTTGTAAGTTTGGTCATTTTCAATATTTTTACCCTAAATTTACAACAAGTCTTATCTTTCCAGCACCTCATGAATGTGACAGCTGTCATTTTTAAAAACCTGGCCAAAGGGTTTTTTACATCTCGAAAGGTGATTTCACGGTCTCTGCACAAAATCACTCTTCGGGCAGGAGATGAAAATTGTCTCTGCTGTTGTTGATGAGGTGGGTTCATAAGAAGGCTATGTTGGAAATGTGGTGTAAAAATATTTAAAAACAACAAAGTTATGAGCCTACATTGAACTTTGCGAATGCAGGCTCGTAAGTTTGGTACTATTCAATAGTTTTACACAAAATTTTCAACATAGCCATTTCTTTACAGCAGCTCATGAAAGTGACAGCTGTAATTTTTCAGCTCCTGCCCAAAATGTGTTTTTACATCCTGAAACTTGATTTCGCAGTCCCTGCGCAAAATCACCTTTAAGCCAGGAGTTAAACATTTTCTCTGCCCATCTTCATGAGGCAGGGTCATAGCAAGGCTATGTTGAGAATTCAGTGTAGAAATGTTCCGAAACAACAAATTTATGAGCCTACATTACATTTTGCAAATGCAGGCTTGTAACATTGGTAATTTACAATAGTTTTACCCCACATTCCTCAGCTGCAATCCTATTGGTTCTAGCCAGAGTTTGTTTAGTACTGTGGGATATAATGTCCATGCTTTATTTGTGACTAAGGCACTCATTCATTAAAAAGGTTGTTTGTATTGGGGCATGATCTGAAATAACCATTGAACCATGTGTCACTGATTCTATGGCAGAAATCAAATTTTGGGAGGTGATAGCCAGATCTAATCATGCACATGCATTAGCCGAGTGTGAATAATGGGTGTACTTCCTTCCTTTGGGATTCAAGTGTCCCCAAGAATCTATTAGCCTATAATCTCACATTACTGTGGTTAGAGCTTTGGCATTTTGTGTTATAGGCCCTCCTGTCCTGGAAGTGTGATCCATAATACTGTCCAATACACAATTGAAATCACCACATAAAATCTATGGGCTCTCAAAAGTGGACATTTCCATTGACAGGCTATTAAAACTATTCTGGTGATTCAATATTAGGTCCATATATGGAGCCTTCTGCTATTTTGTGACCTGAGTAGTGTTGTACCTGGATCAAGGCATGCCTCCCTCTTGCACCATCCAGTCAAGTACAGTACGTATGACCACCCCAGGAAATCTATGCCTGAGCCAGATGGCTGCTCCTTGAGCTTTAGATGAGAAATAAGCAGCATACAATTCCCACCCACCCCCAGTTTTGGGGCATGTGTGCACCTCCTTTTGCTGTCATTTGTGTCTCTTGGAGATAATATATCTGTTTTTAGATGTTTAATTTTACCTAATACTTTTTTTCATGTACTATGTGTCTTTAGGCCATTCATGTTCCGGGAACAAATATTGAGTAAATTAACCATTGTACAATGATGAGATAATATTTAATTGACTATCAGACTGATTGTTGGTGATATGAAATCTATACATTGTTGAGTAGAAGTTGACAAATGACAGACAGTTGTAGCATAACCTTTATTTAACTTTGAATTGCAAACCTTTTAGTCTGACCTTTGTAGTTAGGTATGTCCAGTTCCTCCTTACTATTAACCTGTAACAAATATGCATGTAATATTGGTGTATGTAACTTAACCCCGGGTCACCCCTGAAAAAGGGACCAGTGGTCTCAGTGGGTTTACCCGGTCATCAAAATCTAAACAAACAAACAAATAAATAAATAAATAAATAACAAATACCATGTTTACAACTACCCCATGTCCCTTCCCTCCCCCTTCCCTAGCACATCCAGTATGCTGTTGCCCCCTAGCTGGTTAGGTGATAAGCACATTAGTGAAAAGAGCACCTCAAATTATTTACCATAAAAAAAACTAGTTTCAATTAACAACACAATATATAGCTATACTTAAGGTGGTTATCTCCATCCATCCTTGGATGGTACAGAGACCACCTATAAAATTTATGAACTGAGTGTGAGCCTTAAAGCATTAAGGAGCTACTGCTAAACCATAATGCATAATAGAAAGATTAGCTCCATGCCCCCATTAGTATATGGGGGGATTCAAACCTCATCCCATGGAGAGCCAGGTAGTACATGTCAAGAAAAACGATATGATCCAATCTGTAACTGGAATTTATGCAGTGGAATGAACAAAAAATGGAGTCTGAGGACCCTGAGTTATCAGTTCTAATGATAAGTATGCTGTTGAACCATAATAAAATTGATAGAACAATGGTACAGTAACCCAGGAATGGGTTCTATTATAAATCCTGCTGCAGTCCATAATGTTATTCACATTCTTACTGTTCTATCTCTCTCATAGGAAATACTGTGAAATAGTAATGTGCTGCTCCCCCCCACCCACCATTACCCATGGCCCTAGCCATGGTCAGAGGTGTAACACGTGGTTTATTTCTGAACAAATAGAAAGAGGCCAGTCTATAGGATTGGTAAAGTTAGGGGCATCCCTTTGTTTGTTGTGCATGTAATGATATACTTGTGGCCAATTAAATGAAAACACCTGCACACAGGGAGCGTTTGTGAGAATTTTACCATGGAAATGAAAGTCATATGGTACAGCGACAGTCGATGGATCTTAACTAGTAACGTTTTCATTTTTGGTGTTTTCCAGCAACAGACTTGATGGAAGATGATATAATCCCTCTTTGCTGAATGTGGCTCAGATTGATAGTCCTTTCCAATCCCATTGCTGATAGTCATTTCCTCCTTATAGCAGCAATGCTTGTCTGAGGTATGCCAATATAACAACCATTAGGTTGTTTACACTAACACAGAATTCACTCAGTAAGAATATTCCACCTGGATCACCACAGTCCAAACCATCATGTCAGGAGGTGGTGGGACTTAAAGAAGAGGTCTGCACTTTGTGCACATTGCATTTGGTAAGGCTCTTTAGGGCATGTCTTTAACAGGATCCAGATTTGGAACTATCTGGTGTACACAGGTGTTTTACAGGTGCTACCCAGATGTAACTCTGCCTTTAGTGGTGCCACTGGTTAGACATTTAAAAGTTAAATGATTCTTAGGCAGGGTTATTTTAAAATGTGAAGTGTTTTGCTAAGTCAATGAGTGATCAAGAAGGTTAAGTGCGTACATTCGAGAAGGAGACTGAAAGGTGGGCGTGCCCAGTGCTCCATTCCCATTGGTGTTGGAAGTGTTTAGTCATTACAGAAATGACAGTTTGTAAGTTACCTCCTTCTTTTTACTGAGTATACACACATGAAGGTTACTGTCAGAGATGTCAGTTGATGCTTCCCACCTAGTAGCCATTTTAATTGCATTACATTTGATCAATAAAAATGTTGATGTGTTGCAAAATCAGATAAAAACATTCTCACAGTCCCCCATACATTGCAGTACACTAGTGACTTTGGGATTTTGCCATATCACTGTTTTGGCATGACATAGTCTGATTTGCAGTTCTTTTTACTTAAATAAGGGATTTTCTAGCATATAATGCCCTTATCTCAGTTGACACCTTGTGGTTGGACCCCACTCATCGAGCAGAACATCGGTTTTCCAATTATGATTTTGTTAGATCACGTGTTTTATTTTCCTGACAAGTCATTTAAAAAGGGAGATATTAAATTCCAGCAATTTAATGAGCTAGCAGTGTTGCCTGTGGATGCGATCTGCATTCCCCCAGTGCCTCCTCCCCTATTGCCATAATCCTCTGCATCATTTGGTTTAGTGAAAACATAAGGGGGGCAACCCAGTTTTGAGATTTTGAGTTTTGCTGTGTGAAGGAGGGCAGAGTCCCAGCCACACTGTTGGAGAGTAGTTTTAATGCCTGAAAACTTTTGTCTCTGTAGTTGAAAGTCTCTGTATAATCCTGAAAGATGGATACTACGCTCCCTTCAATAGGAATAGGTCCTGGCAGCTTGCTGTGTCTTTTCTTTTTCTGGGAAGTGTAAATATTTTATTAGGTAGTGCCTGGGCTTATCTCCTGGCTTGGTTCTTGGGCCGGTATGGTGGTCCCTTTGTAACTCATATTGTGTGACTGCAGCATTGAGACCCAGTTTTTCACTAGCTAGTGCTGCCCAGCTCTGCCATCTTCCTTTCCTTTGATGCCCTCTGGTAACCCAATTATTCTAAAGTAGAACCTTCGTACCCTGTTTTCTTGATCCTCAGACTGAAGATTTAATTTTTCCACATGTTCCTTTAAGATATTATTTTCTCTAGCCAGGTCTTTAACCAAATCTTCTAGTTTGCTGATCCACTTTTCAGCTTTATCCAGGCGGGTGGTATGTGATGCAGAGGTCTCTGCCAACCAGATAAGTACTGACTGTATGTGAGATATTTTAGCCGTTATATTCATGAAGCCAGCCTTTACTTCATTTTGCAAGCTGACGATCATTCCTGGTATGTCAGCTATAGCTGGACCTTGCAAACCCATCCTTGGTCCTGATTCTGCAGCCATCTGCTGTGACCTGGTATGGCCCTATGGTGGTCCTGAAGTTGACTTTCCTGTACCTTCAAAGTGTAATAGAGCTTGCTTTTTTGTAGATTTCTGGGTAGCAGTCAACCTTATAAGTTGATTGATTCAGAATTGGTGAGGATAGCACTCAGTTTTATATACTTAATGTTCTTTTAAATGCAGGTGCCTTGGAGAGCCACGCTAATGTTAGTCCACCATGTTCCCTAGCTTGGCCACATCCCCCATCCTGGGCCATCTTGGTTGCCCATGTGCTATACTGCCTCCACTTTGTCACAGCCTCTCTTTAGGTGTGGACTCCAGTACCCAGTGCAGTATTCCAGTTGTGCTTGCAACAGTGACCTGTACAATGGGAGGATCACTTTTTGACCTCTACTGCTTGTCCCTGTCCACATGCATCACAGCATCCTGTTTGCCTTACCTACAACTCTATTTTAATGTGCTGTTATTTTTAGGCTCTCTGATATCATGACCCCTAGGTCCTTCTGATATAATGACCCCTAGGTCCTTTTCCTCCATGGTTATTTCCAGCACCCCCATCCAATTTTATACTGCACTCTTGGATTCCTTTTCCTAAAGGGTCCTATGCACAAAACAAGGATTTCCCTATGGGTCTTTACCCACAGTGCATAGGCAACCCTAAGTTGGAATGGTACACACTGGAGATCATGTGGACCCCCAGCAGCATTCCCAGAAGAGATGTGCACCCCTTCCACACTCGCTCCCCTGGTCTTTCAGACAACTGCACATGCTGATGGGCCAAGGGAATGTCAGGGGGTGTGCCTGCACTCCGAGCCATTCATAAAGGGGTGGAGTGCTGGGAGAGAGGGACACAAGAAATGGCAGCAGGGACCCTGCTGTAACTGTTGTATGCCCCCCCCAGAGTACCCACTTGCTGTGGCAAACCATAAACCATCCCTACCATGCTGCCTTTGCCCTTCAGTCAGACAGGGAGGGCTGGGGTAGTCATTCAGTCACTTGTCTGACAATTTTACATTTAGGGACATGCACTATTATACAATCCCCTGCTCTGCATAGAGCAGGAGATCCAATACTGGACCAGGATGGACATCTGATTGGATGCTCATTTGTGTTCTCCAATCTGTCCTCCCATGAACCTGCATGCTGAGGGGGAGGTGCCATGGACAGGCACTCTGTGGTGGTTGGTGATCATAAATGCTGGCCAACATGTATCTGTCCACAGGTGCAGAGCTGCCTGGGCAGGGTATGCACCTTTCATGTATACCCAGGCCACAATCGGGCATAGCACCCAGTGGGCAGCACCCTAACATTTTTTGCAGTGAAACCCAGCTTCCAGATGTTTGACCAGCTCTACAACCTCTCCACCTCCTCCCTGAGTTCCCTTATCCCTTTCTCCATGTCCTACCTTGCACAGATCTTTGTGTCATTTATGAAAAGGCATTTGCTCTGTCCTTTCTGAACAATCAGTAACGTGGTATGGTAAAATCTCTTTCGTGGCTCAAGGTTTTTCATGTCTCTGTGACAGCCATGAGACAGAAGTTTCTTTTTTGTGACCATCGCCTGTAGTTCTGGCATTTTTTTGCCAGTACTTTCTGCACTGGTGCACATCATTTTCCAACAACGGCCCCTGCCCCCTCCTTTTCCCTTTTCCTGGGGCATGGTTGATTCCATTATATTGATGGATGGGGGAGGCCGACAAGGCCCACCCTTGTTCATGACACTGGATGCATACCTTGCCACATTGACTCCTTGTTTCTAGTTTAAATGCATTGTTACCACCTTTCTCACAGCACCCTCCTACCCTCCTCATTTGGATGCAAACCATCCCTTTTGGACAGCCTCCAATCCTTCCAGGTCAGGCCCCAGTCTTAGAAATCGAAATCCTTCTTCCCTGTACCAACCCTTTAGCCATCATCGAATTGGAACACAGGGAACTGTTCAGATGGACCAATCTGATAGTGTATTTTGTTTTGCAGTGCAGGGATGGGATAAGTGCATGGCTGTGACTGGCTGGGCATGATTAACAGCGACCAGGGAGATGTTTGTATGGGCTACATGTTACCAGGTCAGTTTGTCAAAGTGAAAACCATGTGTGAAAAACAGTGTCATCAAAATAACTAAAAGCAAAATAGCTACAGGGACAGAATATTGAAGGCAAGTTACCATTATCCCTGTAGCTATGTTGCTGTTAGGGAAAGCATTGAAAGCCTGTGGTTGGCAATGTGCTGCCAAACAGCTACTGTGTCTCAGGGGCTAGGGCCACAGGCGGGGAGAACAGTGGAGTGTCAGTATCCTGGGGTTCGATTCTCCACTCTGGAACATATGATTTTATTTTTTTTTGTCTTGTGTCCCTTCCCATCTTCAAGTATCCCCTCCCCCCGAGGTTTCTCCCCATTCCCGAGCTTCATCCCCATGGAGTTGGATAATTTAATGTGGGGGGTTTGGGGGCATGACCCCCTGTAATCGGGGTGCTGGGGGTGGAGCCACCCGCAAATATACAGTTCATGTCTTTTGTGTCTTGTTTTCAAAGGTAGCACTTGGTGTTTTTGTAGCGGTTGGTGTTTTGGCAAGTGCTACCTTTGATTTCAGCATTTTGGTTACGTGGTTTTCGACTGCACTGTTAATGCTGGTGACATACTGACCCTGTGCCAGCTACATCTGCTAGAATGTTTTTAATGGCAACCCAGGGAAAGTTTGTTAGATTGATCTCACATGAGTAGAGCACTTAATAGGGTCCCAGTTTAGGCACCCACTGCTTAGGGCAACAGAAGACTGGCTCGGGTATGCTGTATTACCCCATTTATGAGGCTTGATTGCACTAACCCTTTTTCATCTCCTTTAGGGCTGCATACCCTAGAATAAAGTTGTGTTTGTTGCTTGAAACCATCTCTCATTATTGACTCCAAGGCTACAGTGCATGCTCTTTGGTGGGAACGTCTGTCTTTACGTGGGGTCTGTAGGAGGGATGATCACAGTAGGGAGGCAGGCAGGTACAGCATTCCAGGAGTTGTACTGACCAGTCACCATGCCTACTTATTGCATTCTCCAGGTAGAGGCACTGCACTATTTCTTCTTTCTAGAAATGAACCTCC
Organism: Neoceratodus forsteri; assembly: GCA_016271365.2. Classification (NCBI taxonomy): domain Eukaryota; kingdom Metazoa; phylum Chordata; order Ceratodontiformes; family Ceratodontidae; genus Neoceratodus; species Neoceratodus forsteri. The sequence continues at coordinate 958,264,090 of CM057449.1, read as the reverse complement.
TCTTAGTGAGCGCAAAAAGAACAAAGGAGTCATTGCAAACATCTGTGGCAGCTCAGTGGCGGTGTGAGGTAGTGGTGCCATTACCCCTAAGGTACAACATCTGGAAGACTGCCTGCTCTGCAGTGGCCTTCAATAATTAACAGGAAAGCATGGAACATAGACATAGCCCAAACTGCAGAAATGTTTATTTGGATTCATCACTTGGTAATTGAGAACTTCAAACCCCCTAGAACACAACCTGGAAATAGAACAGAACTTCCTGAGACTTGCAGAATTCTAAAGAAAACAGAATTTCCCACATTAAAATAACATGCACATGGTACTGAGTGCAGTTGGCATACCTTTGGAGCAAAAGCAACGCAGGTGAAATTATCACTTTACAATAAGTCTTACATGAGATTTTTAAAAGATGACAAATTGCATTTCATGCCTTTGCATTCAGCTGATTGTGGGTGCTGTTCTATTTTAAACTCTGTGCATATGTGTGTGTGTGTGTGTGTGTTTTTTAGGACCATCTGCTACCATCCCCAGCCCAGATGATACAGTTAGAGCCTGCCCACAGCATCCTCTCCTTCTTCAGGCAGTTCCAGGAACATACTGTGAGTCAGTCGTGCAGCTGAACTCATACTTAACTAATATCCTGCACACTAGAAAGGAATGTACAACGGCTTGTGCAGGTGCAGATCTTTTCTAAGGGGATTTCTTTACAGAAAAGACAGCTGATGCGAATATAATTATTAGCTATTTGTTTTAATTAATTGTTCTTTAGTTCTCTCACTTTAAAGCATCCATAGAGGTAGTTACAATTCTGTGAGGAAAGTAAAGGGCGTTGTTTTCTTCTATGGTTTCTTTTTCCTTTAGGCTGTGAATTATCCTTTAAGTACAATTGTGTTTATACCTGTGTATTACCTTATGCCTTGTGTAAGAACTACCAAACAGCAACAGAAGGAACTATACAGTGCTCTCATGGCAAATTTTACTCTCAATATTCTTAGTTATAAAGGGGCAGGCAATAAATTACAGAGTGAAAGGCCAACTCCCATACTAGGCCTTACTGTGGGTTATGCATGTCTAATATTGCACTTCTAATATGATGTAGTAAAAAGAAGCTACAAACCAGTGCTATTATGTTATCAAGTGCTTAAAAATCTGAAAGGCTAAGGATGATCTGTACCTGTACCTTGAACCTGAAACACTACCTTGCTCAGTCAGTTGCAAATATGGGCTTAAAAATATTAAACATAAAATCATATACACCAGCATTTGTTTTTAAATGGAACAGTTTAATTGCATACTGGCTTTAATAGTTCAAAAATACATTTCTTTTTTTAACATGACAAAGTATTTTTTGAAAGCAATCTTGTGACACACTGGCTTTATCCAACATAACAGAAACAGCCGCAGTCTTACCACAGTTGGCTTTAGACTTCCTTGGAGTTACTTCATCACCAAGTGACAGCTGTGTCCCCTGACCATTATCTGCTGGCTACATTCTTCAATGACAATGCAAATGCAAACAGCATAGGACTCTGTGGCCTGACGCCTCAACTTCCTGTCCCAGAGTCTATCTCTGCTACTTTTCAGCATCCTACAGTTTATCTGTGGTCAGCTTTCCTACCCATTTCCTGCCAGCTGCTACTGGTCTTGTATTCAGCAGAGGGAGATTTGCTAAGAATATAGGCAATGGTTAACTGTTTGCTAACTATAGAAGTAAATACTGAGAAAGCTAATGATATATTTGCTTCCAATATCAATAATATAAAATTAGGTATATTTCTGAGAAAGAGCAAGTAGCAAAATGTCTCTGTACATAACAATTGCTTTCATCTGAGGCCCTGTTTAAAATGTATCTTGGCATTCGCTGTCATTGATGTTGGGACAAGATCTAGTCTGAGAAGTACAATCTGAGGCATATGCTGTTGTTTCAAAACCTTTTTCGTTGAGTCATTTAGAAAGAGATAGTTCATCCCTTCATTGATAAGAGTCACATTTGAACTGAAATATTACTAGAATCTGTTCAAGCAGACCTGGTGCATGTGTAGCGAAGCGATTTGCAGCACATAATTATAAACAGACACAGCTTTCATACACCTTATGGGGTTGTCTATCAGTAGTTTGGACACTTGTGCTAAAATAAGGTATGCATAAACATCACAGAAAAAGCTCATGGTTCAAAAATGTATAGGTCAGAGTGTGGGCTCAGGCAAGGGGGTATATATTGCAACAGCAAAGATGTCATGTAGAGGCAGTGTGGTCCAATGGTCAGAGAATACCGTAGGCTTGAGGACCAGAAGATCACAAATTAAGCCCTAACTACAGCCAAAATACTCACTGTGTTTGACCTTGGGCAAGTTACTAAACCTCTCAGTGCTCCAGTTCACCAAGCTGCAGAAAAAGGTAGAAGCAGCACCCCACTGAAAACCAGACATTGTATCTCAGCTGGTCTATCACGGGTGAATTCAGTATAAGGCAATTAAAAAATCTGGGCCATCCCACCAGTGCACTGGTAGCAGTACTGCTTGTGGTGCCGACAGCCCAAATTTGGGATCGAGCTCAGATCACTGGAGGATTAGCTGGGGATGGTGGTGGAAAGATTGAGCATTAACTGGACTGCTCTCTTTCTCCAGGGAGGGAGGGAGGGTTGCAACCTGGCCCTACTGAAGGCTGGGGTTGAGGGAGCTGGGGATCACAGATTCAGGTGCAGATAGTGGTGACCATCGGTGCTACACGTGGGACCATGCCCAGTGATGTTGTCGATGGCACTGCATGCACAGAAAAGTGCTGCCAACTGGGAGGGTGGCACTCCACCATGCCCCTGCATCCATAATTAGACCCTGCCTGCCTGGTTCTGGATCCCTCAGCCCTTCACTCCACTACAGTGGCTGACTGGATGCTGTGGGACAGCACCAAGAAGTTTAAGGCAGGCAAGCCGAGGGGGACCAGCTGACTGTGGTGTGTTGCAGGTGTACTGGAATGCCAGTGATCCCAGTAGGGGGACCTCAGGAGGACAGGAGTGGGTACCAATGACAGCTAAAAGAGGTGCCAATCAGCAGGACTGGTGTAGGATTTATAGAATTGAAAAAAAAGTCATCCCACTTGATAGAGAGCTGCTACAGTTGTTACCAGTAATGCCTATCATGTGCTCTGCTGACACATTGTTTTCTTCACTGGTACATACATTTGTAACTTTGAGGCTGGATTCTGGTAATGCTCAATATGATGTCAAGTTACAGACATCCAGCCCCAGCCTTCAGCTCGTGCAGAATGCTGCTGTTGTGCTATAGCCTGGAGTACCTGAGCACACAGAATATGTGACTCCTCTTTTCTTTGCTCTGTTTTGGATTCCTGTCAGGTGGGGAATGGATTTGAAAAAAACTCCATCTAATATTTGAAGTTATGCACACATATGTCTTTCTAAAATTGGAACCTCTTGACACCCTATATCTCCTCATGGCCCCATAGGCCCTGAGGGGTGATGGGAGCTGCTGCTTGTTCCAGGGACTAGGCTCCCAAAAATTTTTTTGCAGTGTTGAAAAGGAATTTTACTTTTATGAACTTGAGTTATCGGTGTGGGAAATGGAACACATTCACCAGGGTGTCCACCACCTTTAATTTAAGATTGAATATATCTGTCAGGGGTCTAGAACATATTTCCTCATTATAAGTTGCATGTACACATTTTATTCTGTCAGTTTTATGCCTGGGGTGGGGAGGATCCATTTTACACAAGAGCAGTACTTCCCCAAATTGCTCTTGCAGCTGAGTCAGAGTTCCAATTTTACTCCCTGAACAGCCCCCCCATTTCCCCATTTTCACCATTGGGAGCTATGATGACCCATGGAATCTCTTCTCCAAACCAATTTTAAGTAACTTGCAGTGAAGTGTAAGTTACTTTCAGAGCTATGGAGGTAGAGCCGTTGTGCCCTCATATACTTTAAACATTGCCTTTTGGTGGATTCTGTCTTTTCTTTGAAATGCCACCTGGGGAGCAGTAGATTTTAGAAAGGTGGGTGAATGCCTCAGTGATGACCTGGTGTGGGGTAAACTGGGTGAGGTACAGGAACAGTGGGTGAAACTAAAAGGAACCATAGTGAATACAACAAACCTTTTTGTCAAGCAGGGGAGCAAAAGAAAATGGAAAAAGAGACCACTATGGTTCTCAAAAGAGGTTGTGGAAGAGGGAAAAGTTAAGTGGGTAGCATTCAGAAGGTACAAGGAGATGCAGAGGGAGGAGGATGGGGGGTGTATCGGGGGAAATAGAGGGAAGCAGGGACAGCAGTAAGCCACACAAAGGTGCAGACTGAAGAGAGAATACCCAAGGCAGTAACAAACGAGGATAAAACATTTTTTTAGGTATATAAGTGAAAAAAGGAAGACCAAGGGTGGGATTGTAAGGTTAAAAAAGGAGATTGGGACTGTGTAGAGGGGGAGCAGGAAAAGGCAGACATCTTGAACAAATGCTTTTGTTCAGTGTCCACAGAGGAAGGAGAGGGGAGGGGACACAAACATGTAACAGGAGCATTGGAGGGAAAGACACTAGTCTGTTTTCAGAGGAGAGAGTCCCGAAGGGTCTCGCAAATTTAAAAGTGGACAAAGCAATGGGACCAGATGGTGTCCACCCATGGGTATTGAGGGAGCTCAGGGAGGTACTGGCTGCACCTCTGATGGCCCTATTTAACAGCCCATTGGAAACAGTAGTGGTCCTGGATGACCGTAGGAGGACCGATGTAGTCCCACTTCACAAAAGTGATAGTAGGGAAGAGGCTGGCAATTATGGGCCAGTCAGCCTGACTTCAGTGGTAAGAACGTTAATGGAATCACTGCTGTATTAAAGGATTGTGGAATATTTTGAATCCAGTTGGTTACAAGACCCAATGCAGCATAGATTTTAGGGGGGGGTGTCATGTCAAACAAATCTGATAGAGTTCTTTGACTGGGTGACCAAGGAACTAGATTAGGGTGGAGTGCTGAATGTAGTCTACCTAGATTTCGGTAAGGCATTCAACACCATTCTACATAGGAGACTAGTAAACAACTTGATTGCTTAGGAGTGGGTCCAAAGGTGGTAAACTGGGTAAGAAATTGGTTAAGGACTAGCGGCAGGGGGTGGTGGTAAACAAAGTTCACTCAGAGGAAGGGAAGGTGACCAATGGGGTGCGTCAAGGACCAGTGCTGGGACCAGTCCTCTTTAATGTCTTTATGACATTGCAGAGGAGTTGGACAGAAAGGTCTGCCACTTTGCAGATAACACCAAATCCTGCAATAGGGTAGACATTGGGGGGGGAGGATAAGTAGTGATCTGAGAAAACTCAAGGAGCGGCCAAAGGTATGGCAGCTGGGTTTCAATATGAAAAAGTGTAAAATAATGTCATTTGGGCACAGAAATGCAGGGATGGAGTACAAAATGGGGGTGTAGTACTGATGACCATCAAGCAGGAAAGAGACCTGGGTGTGATCATATTGGATGACCCAAAGGTGGCCAAGCAGTACAATAAGGCAGCTGGGAGGGTGAGTGGGATGCTGGGGTGCAACTGAAGGGTTATCACCAGCAGAAAGAGGGAGGTGGTGTTGCCTGTTTATAGGTCACTGGTAAGACCCTACCTACAGCACCATGTCCAGTTCTGGAGACCACATCAGAAAGGATATAGACAGAGTGGAAGCAGTCCAGATGAGGGAACTAAAATGGTGCAAGGTCTGCATCAGAAGCCCTATGAGTAGAGAATAAAGGACCTAAATATGTGCACTCTGGAAGAGAGGAGAGAGGGGGGATATGACAGAGACCTTTAAATACTTCACAGGGGTATACATGGTACAAGAGGGAAGTATTTTATCCGAAACAAAGGTGCTCAAGGACAAGGGGGCATGATAAGAAGCTGGAGGGGGGTAGATTCAGGAGAGATGTGAGGAAGTACTTCTTTACAGAAAGAGTGGCAGTGTGGCCACAACAGTCTTCCAGTGGAGCTGGTGGCAGTGAAAACAGTGGTGAGGTGCATGAATGCATGGAATAGACATAAGGGAATCCTAGTGAAAGGGATGGTGTGGGTAAATGGGCAGGAGATCATGTAGGATCTCCGGTGATACTATAGGCAGGGAAAAATGGGCAGACTAGTTGGGCCAAGCGGTCCTTATCTGCTGGGATATTCTTTGTTTCTGTGTTTCCCCAATTACATATTTGTTTCACCCCAGCACTGCAAATTTAAAAGACTGTTAAAAAACCTTTATTGTCAATGCACTTGTTTTCCATGAATTGTGTGGATGAGCGTGATTGAATCTTCAAAGTCATGACTTTAATTGGGTCAGCAGAAGTTTGGAAGGGTGGCCCAGGGTCACCTCTCCTCCTTCATGGAATAATTCCTGCCAGCAGTTGGAGAATGGCTGGGTCCTGGTGGTCCAGGGGGTGTTGGTACCATCCTCCACTATACCAACGTTCGACACACCATCACTGTCCTGCATGGCCAAGCAGAGGGTCTTTTGCTGGGACAGCATAGAGTAACTGACACCAGGCATTGCCTCAAAATTGACTGCAACCACTTCTCTAAACCAATATTGTCCAGATATTCCAATCCAAAACTGGATATCATTGGTCCTCTGGGTTTGATTGATCTCTCCCCTCAGGCACAAAGGAGCAATCCACCTGTGAAGCCATGATCACTTCCATGGCCATTACTGAGGATTAGTAGAGGTATTGATTGATGAGGGATGAGTTAACTATCTAGCTAGCGATAATCCCAGGAACAGCAGATGGAGGATGATATTACCGTGAAACCTGAGCATCTCTTCAGGTCACAACCAAGGGATTTTGCAATTTTTCTAAGTCACATGACATATAAATTGGGCATTCCATAGGACATTCCGGGATATGATTTTCAATTACTCTGCAATGCTGCCAATAATTCTAGCCTAGCAATTGTGGTGGCACCATTCACTGCTAGGCAGCTTCACTAGCAACATTCAGAGTGCATAAAAAGCTTAGAGATCCCCCTCCTATTGGAGATAAAATAAGAAAGCAGCCTATTTAGGCAGAAAGAATACTGTATTTGAAATATTTGCTATGGGAAGGGGGTGTACACTGAACTTTTTGTTTTGCCTGATATTTGCCATAAAGCAGTAGCATTCCTAATGAAAAAAAGCTATTTATATTTTGTGAAGGAGCAAGGGTTGAATTGTTAATTCTGTGTTTGCTTAATGCTTAGGAAATGTAAGGTTCTCTCTTTTAGCATGCTCCTTGCCAGTTACCCACACATTGGTTGGGGGATTGCACCTTTTAATTAAAAGGAATCAATTTAGACAGTACACCTTATATAAAAGAAGCCAATTCAGGCAGTTTCATATTAGAATATGGACCTAGCTGATGAGCTGTCCACCATAATGTTTGGTAGCTGGGCTTACTTCACTCAGAGCTCTGAACACCAAGAGTCCCCCTCCCCCCCAGTGGAGATCAAATAAGCAAGTATCCAATTCAGTAACAAACAATATTTGAGAGATTTGCCATGGGGTAGAGGGTATGCACCGAACTCTGTGTTAACTGAAGTTTGCCATACAGCAGTAGCACTCATAATCACGTAATGAAAAAAGAAATTTAAGTTTCATAAATGATAATTTCTTGTTTGTTTTAGGACTCATACTAACCCAACCTCATAAACATTAAACTCTTACCAGTAACATTTATCAGTTTCAAAAGTTATCTTTTTTTTTCTTTCTTTTTCTTCCCCCTGCTGGGGCGGGCTGCTCCTTCCACCACCCCCCCAGCCCCATCACCCAGTGTTGCAGGGACTTACCTCAATCCTGGTCTTCCCCCTTGGCTTGCCCCCTGTAGTGGGTTCAGTGGCTCCTGCCTGCCAATGGATCAGATCCAGTTTCTGGGAGAAGGCCTGCAGCCTGGGTGCAGAGCCTGGGAGGGGTTGGTATCATTCTGCCCCCTAGAAGCTCTACTGAATGAAGTGCACGGGTAACTGTGGACCACTATTGTGGTTTTGAATTTTTCTCTCTCAATTAATTTTCAATAAATGTAGAATACTGGGCAAAGTACTTTGGACATATCCTGGTGTGCTTATTGTCTCCACACTGAGTGTGGTAAACTGTGGTCTATTGTTGTTATTGAGTTGCACACCCTTACCTGCACCGGTTCCTCTTCCTTGTGCATTTAATTTCTTTGGTTTGATTACTGTTGGCATCATCCTGCCCTGTTCCAGTCATTTTCTGCTTTTCCTCCCATCCGAGGAGGGGACGTGCCATCCAGACATGCCTACACATGCTCATGTGTGTAAGATGTCAATGGCTGTGGCTCCTCCATTCCCCATGCTGCAATCCAGGCTGCCTGTACCCCCAGCCACTGCTAGTGGTCAGGCTAATGTCAGGGCTGGTGTCCCCCTCCACAGAGAAGGAGTGCTGCCTTCTGGATGCTTGATCCTCCTCTCCTTAGCTGACCTCTGATGCCCTGAGATCACTCCTGACCCAGGGTCACCAGCGTGGTGGCAGATGAGGCTTGGTGCCTCAACCCTCTGCGTCACTGGGCCAGCTCAAAAGTTATCTTGACTTATAGATTTTGTTCTTGTTGAACTTTAACAAGAAAAAAGTGTATGTGTTGTTTTAGTTATTTTTCTCAGTAAGTTTTTTTATCAAGCATGCCTGATGACTTTCTTGTAATTAACTGAAACAACTAATTACTTTTTTCTAATAAAATCCCCTAAATGACCTAACCCCAATAGATACCTGCAGAACCTGTAAATTTCATACCTCGCCTGTTTGACATTTTGTAGTTATATGAGGGCAAAAATAGATGCACCAGTAGTTAACCAGACAAAAATACATAAATTCAACTAAATTACAGAAAAACTGAAAAACCAATATTCATAAAATTTGGATGTTTAAGAGACTCTAAGACTGAGAAGGTGCATGCAAAAGTTTGCAGTCCTAGGGTCTAAAATGACTGAGATATCAGCCTCTGAACATGCCATCTTTTAATAAAACTGCAATGCAGCCCTAATACAGAAACACTAATGTGAGTTTATAATGTTAATATATGAAATTGGCACAGTGTCGCCAGTATAGTTATGGTTGAGTGGAGTGTTCAATATTAAACCCCTAACTTTGCACCTTAATAACTTTGGTGGTGTTTGACAAAATTACCCCAAATTTGGCATATGTTGTTCAGGAGGCAACTTCTCAAGATGTGGGAAGTTTTGTGATGGCAATTCATACCTTTTCTGAGATTCGGATGTGTTGCATTTACAAAAATTTTTAAACATTTCCAGGCATCGATTACACTTTTGTTTGCTCTCATGTACAACCTAAACTGTACAGAATTGTTTTCCAAAACTTTCAGGATAGAAGGGACCTGTACCAAGGTAATGCCTTTTCAAGGTCTCATGAAAGGATATTAATCGATTCCAGAGTTATAAGGATTATATTTTTTTCTGCTCATGCTCAGTTGAGTTTTAGAATTACCCTCTGAAATGACCCTAAAGTTTTACTTTTGCAAGTATTTTGTTTTCACACAAATTAGTGACTTTTTTGATCTTGAGAAAAAATTGGGGGTCATGATGGCTGCCATCTTATTTTCTTTTTAAACAAAAACCATGGAAAATAAATAAAAATTGTGTATTTTCAGAAAACAAACACCTAAGCCTAATTAAATGGGAGCAGTTTAACTAAATTCTGGTGTTTGTTTTTTCCAATTCAGCTTAGGAATATGTTTTCTAGGCACGCCAAAATCCTGGGTGTCCAGCTTAGTGAGAGCAACCGTTTTTGAGGTTGTGAGCTGAGAATTTTCATCTTGAACCTAAAGCAACAGCTGATCCTCACAATATGCTGCTTTATCAACGCTGGCTGCCATGGTCGTCACTCACCTCAAACTGATTGTACAGCTGATACCACAGACTGACACAGAGTGGGCAGCTGGACAGTGCTAGTATGAGAGCAGGGCAGTAGGCTGACTGAGATAATTTAGAGAAGTTCCAGTGACAAAGACATAGCACCTTCAGTAAAGACACTGTCAGCCCTCTTTCAGATCTTCACAGCCTGCACAGTTCAAATCAATGCTCAAAAGAAAAAAAAACTGTAACATGAAACATAGACAATGCATGCCAAACAACAAATTTTTTGTACTGTCACTCAAAGGTAATGTTTTACTCACCTCCCCCTTCCTGACATACAGTATCTCAATGTCAGTGCCTGAACCAAATATCCTTCCACTGTTCCTGGGTTGCACCTGAATACAAACCTTGGCTCAGTGTACCTCTCCATGTTACCAGTTTTCAAATAAAAATGAATACCAATCAGCAAGGTATTTTTTAATCAGTTAGAGAAGGTGAGTGTAAGAGCTGTTAGGTGCAGATGCCTAATGATGAATGTTTGTATTTAAATGCTAAACTATATATCAACTTTATAACAACCTACACTTGTAGGGTCGGACAGTCACTATGATTAAAATGCAGCTGTGGAACATAATGAAAGATCTCTATAAATTTTCTATAATTCATAACTGATAAGGCATTTTTTAAAATATTTGTTGTCTACTCCATCATTTTAAAATATCTGCCCTTTCCAATTAATAATGAATGTTATGTAACTATATGTAGATGGGATACAATGACAAATGCACTCCCCCAACCAACACATAGGTGGAGTCACCGGGGTGCCCACCCCTGGTGCCATAGAAGCCTATGCCAACACAGGGTGATAAATCCATAGTGTTGGTCTGCTTCCCCTTAAAAAATGAATACTGTCCCTTGTTGGTCTTCTTTTCAATGTAACCCTAAAAGGAAAAAAATGGTGTCTCATTAATCATTGCTCCCCCACACCACCCACCCTCCCATCAGACACCTAACTCAGCACCCCCACACACCCCAGACTCACCCAAAGAAGGTCCCAAATCATATATCCACTCTCCAGTCCAAAAGACATCCTCCTATGGGAACCACAAGCATGATTAAGGCTGTAAGAAAATCACGGCATGCACGGATTTCACGATCTCCGAGATTTTCAGGCAGTACCGTGAAATTTACTAATTTATTCATTTTACATTGAATTCACAGCCTTGAGAAATATGAAGGTTTACTACAGCAGAATCTCAATCCTCACTCCCATGTTCTGGGCCAGCAAGGCTCTGGGCATGCTGCAGAGATAGTGTGCTTAGGTACCGGGGGGGAGAATTGTGTCCACTTGCTCCCCCTGACTTTGTAGGTGTCCACGCAACCTCAGCTCCTTCCTCACTTGCACAAGTGTGGTGGACATGATGTCACAGGATGAGAGAGACTGAAAATACTGGGGAAAAATAAGCCTTAACCTACAGTATCATTGATGGCTGTCAACCCCTCCTCCCTCCCCAACAGCCCTGACCCAGACCTCACCTCACCTCTCAAAGCCAACAAAAAAGAGGATGTATTTCCTTGGGTTACTGTCCCAGAGCCTGGCCAATAATAAGTGGGTCTGAATAACGTAAGGTAACAGTGGTACAGCCAGTAACAGTGGGAGCAGCGTGGGCAGGAGCGACTCATAAATTATGCCATCTACAGAGCACTGAATAGTTCTGTATGAGATGTCAGTGAGTTAAGAAGACAGTTTGCCGAGTTTCCAAGTAATTTATTTTGCAAAGAGTATTTATTTTGTTATTTAATTTCTTTTCATTTCTTTTTGATAATTTGAATTTTTACCGTGAAAAGTGGTATTTTTTGCCATGCAGATGCTGTGAAAAATGGCGATTTTTGCTGTGAATTTCTTACAGCCTTAACCATGATATGAGCTCATTTGCCAGTTCATGCCACAGGTGCAAAAACAGGTGCCTTGCTGGCCCAGAACACGGGAGTGAGGATTGAGATTCTGCTGTAGTAAACCTTCATATTTCTCAAGGCTGTGAATTCACAGTAAAATGAATAAGTCCAGTTAATGTATTTTTAATGCATTTTGAACTTTCACTCATTACTTTGCAATTTTTAAATATTTTTCTGCCAAATTATCCACATGAACCTTTTGGGACCAACCTCATGAACAAGATACTGTAGGAAACATTTTTCAAATCTGTCCTGAAAGGTGATTTTACAGTTGCTCTATAAAATCACCTTTTTGGGCAGGATTTGAAAATGTTGACCTACTGGGTTCATGAGGTAGGGGTCAAAAGAAGACTATGTTTAAAATTTGAGGGACACATATGGTAAAATAATCAAGTTATGAGTGAACATCGAAATATTTCAGTGTTCAGAAATTGCTTCACTTGTTTTTAATATTTTTCCACCGGACTTTCAACATGGCCTTTTTGTGACCCTACCTCATGAACAAGGCATGCAACATTTTTCAAATCAGGATCAAAAGGTGATTTGGTAGTTGCTCTGTGAAATCACGTTTTGGTTGTGAGTTGAACATTTCCAGCAACCGGTTTCATGAGATGGGGTCATAACAAGACTGTGTTAAAATTTGGGTCAAAATATTAAAACACAATTAAGTTATGAATATATGTTGAAATGTTTTCATGTTCGCTCATAACTGGTAATTTTCAATATTTTAACTCCAAAGTGTCAACATAGCTATTTTTTTCCCCCACACCACCTCATAAATGTGACAGGTGTTTTTTATTAAATCCTGGCCAAAACATGTTTTTGCACCTGTGGCATGAACTGGCATTTTATCTAGTATTTTATAAATGCCGCATGTCATGTTTATAAGGGGGCGTCATTAGAATGACCATCTTAAAAATTTGGGGTAAAAATGAATAAAAAAAACATTATTAAGAAGCATTGTGTGCCATGCCAGCCTTTGTCGCAGCAGATAGTGCTTTGTGATCCTCTGCTGGTGTGCTGAATTTGGAGGCAAGCTCAGTGAGCCAGCTGGATAAGCTAAGGTTGGGAGGATAGTTCTGTGATGCAGCACCACCACCCACAGTTTGGGAAGAGAAGGTGCATGGGTGCCCCCATGGGCCAAAATATTGTGAAGAGAACTCTTCTCTTGGCATAGGGACCTGCACCTCTAAACCTGTGGCTTCCAGATTGACCTGTTCTTCAGCAGACAGATGGACTCTTTGCCCTATACATCTGTATCTGTAGCCACATAGAAGCACAGGGCCCATAGCACATCCTGCCAGACAGCTCAATGAATTCCTGACATACATTGCTGAATAGAAGCCCAAGTCCCAGAGGGCCAAGCACTTCTGCAGACAGATAGGCTCTTCCTTTGGCCCAAGGCCCAGAGGGCCCAGCATGCCTGCATCTGTTCACACAGGTCCCTTAATTAGGATATGATTACACTATCTCAAAAAGAAAGGAAATTAATTGCAAAAATGTGTTAATGCACCAGTTTGGATTAAACATACACCCACAAAAGTAGGGAAATTTGGCATTAGGGTTTCCAACCTCAACTCACCACTCCCAGGCAGCAAAAGGACAAGACCACGCAAGCACCCACAGACAGCCATCATCAGTTAAGACAGGCAACATACAACTGTTTCCAGATAACACAAATATAGTAGCACTGATGTGCTACATTCATGGATTTCTATCTGTGGTACATAAAATATAAGACATACACACTCACTTCTGACTACAGAAAGAAATGCTTTCTTTTTGAGTTAGTGGACATCTGTCCTCATTCATGCAGGTCCCTTTAGGGGTTTCTTCAGCAGTACGGTGAACCCTAACTGGTGCATTAACGCATTTTTTTGCAAATAATTTCCTTACTTTTTTAGACACTGTAATCAAATCCTCATTTGCCTGTGGCTTTGCGGCATGATTGCACTAGGCTCAATACTTTTTAAGCTACATATTGTACAATTTATGTAATAAATTCTGTTTTAATACATTTTTTCTTCCCTTGGATAATTAGCAAAATACAAAAAAATTAAAAAGCTGAAGCTTTTTGGTTTATTCTGTACTGGCCTAGAATAAGGCCTTTCCTTTGTCTGGCAATTAAGAAATCCAAATAAAAAATTATAAGAGAGTAAAGACTACCAAACCCATGCATGGACAGTTATTATGAAAAATGGCTTAAAAAACAACTTTTTTTTTTCATTCGGGACTGACTTTTTCAAGTCAGTTACAAATGAAAAAAAAAATGATGTATTGGCTTATGCACAAGACTGAAGCCTACCCAAAATGTAATGCTTTTGTTTTATTTGTGATTGCCTTATAAAACCAGTCACAAATGAAAAAAAAAATAACATCTTGTGTTTTTCCTGACACTGGGTGTCCAATGCCAGTGTCAGATACCTTTGCAAAGCACCTTCCTGACACTGGGTACCCAGTCCCAGTGTCTTGTCCATAACAGTTTTCTGGTCACAGTTGACCACTGCAATGGCTACACAAACCCCACCCTGACCCATTCTCTGTCACTGATTCCATACTCCACACCACCACCCCTGCACATAGTGTAATTGATCTCATGGTGGGCAACTAGCACTGGCCTCTCTTCACCACAATTGATCTTCCTCTTATCTACTGTTCCTCACCAGTTGCAACCAACAAATAAATAAATAGATAAAATCAACTCCCCACCTTCATTCACCCTCTGGCACCCATGCCACACTCTTTGCTCCCACAATGTCACTGCAGTACAAAGTAGATTTGTTCCCATGTTGGGTGCCCAGCACAGCTCTCCCTCAACCTCAGATGATCACTCTCTTCTCTGCTGTACCTCACTGATCACAACCTATAAAGTGATTAAAAAAACCAAAAAAGCACTCTCCCACCTTCTACTACCGAGGCCACCCTCCTCCCCCAACACCACCACCCCCCCAATACATAGTGTGATCTGTTTTAAGCTGGGCAATCAGCACAACCCTCCCTCCAATATGGCCAGCTGCCATCTTCTCTACTGTTCCCTACCAGTTGCACCCTGTAAAACAATAAATACAAAAATACTTATTAAGCCCCAAACCTCTGGTGCCCATGTCACCATTTTCACCCCCACATCAGTACATTGTGTAATCAGTCCCACGGTGGATGACTTGTAAAAGTCTCCATCAACCTTAGCTTATCACCATCTTCTATGTCCCCCTCCCCACAATTACATTTAGAAAAAATAAAATTCCTCCATCACCCACCCTCTAGCTTCCATACCATCCTCCTACCCACAAGCATGTTCAACCCCCCCACCCTAAACCACCCTCCAGGAGCCATGCCACCCTCCTAGCCCCCACACATGTTATATTAATCACCCACCCTCTAGAACCCATGCCCCCTCTCACAGTCATCTGGCACCTATTCTTTCTAGGGTCCCTTGCTAAGCAACCAGCACAGGCCTCCCTCTGCCTTGGTCAGTCACCATCTTCAGCTCAGTTGCATTACACAGATTGCCAACCCAAAAAGAAAAGAAAGTGCTGTAAAAAGCCTGAAAAAACCTTTTGCACATGCACAAGGACTTAGTTGTTTGTTTGTTTTTACAACAAAAAGTCTTAAATTTGGTGCCCCCCTAAAATGTATTTAAGGAAGTCGATAGGGAGCAGGACAGGGGTGAATGGAGAAAAAGACAAGGACAGTAAGGGCAGGGATGGGCTAAAGGGGTAAGGCTATCTAAAAATGAAGGGTGATGAGTACCAATGTACATAGTCTGGGTAACAAGCTCCCTGAACTAGTGGTCTTGATGGAAGAGGGACACCTGGATATCTTGGCAGTCACAGAAACATGGTACACAAAGAGCCATGACTGGGATGTCAACATACCAGGGTACACAATCTACAGGAGGGACAGGGTGGGTAAAAGAGGAGGAGAAGGAGTAGCTCTCTATGTAAGGGAAAGGATAAAAGCAATGGAACTAAGGGTAAATAGGGAGGAGAGGGGGTGCTGTGGGTCACCCTGGAGACAGGAAATGACACCACAGTTCGTATGGTGGTTGATTACAGACCTCCGTCCCAGGGAGGAAAAGGACAAGGAAATGATAGAAGGCATCCTTAGAATGGCAGAAATGGGGGATATGTTGTTGATGGGGGACCTGAATATGCCAGATGTTAACTGGAGCACATTTGCTGCAGCCAAATTCATGAGCAGGGTAATTCTTGATGCCCTATATGGGACATGCCTCAGACAGCTAGTGTTGGAACCCACTTGGGAGGGAGTAGTCTTAGACCTGGTACTCTCAAATGGGGATGGAGAGAGGATCTCAGATTTAGAAGTGGGTAGCCTTCTGGGAACAAGCAACCACCAAACAGTGTGGTTCACAATAAACAGCTGTAGAGTCAAGTCACACAAAAGTGAGGGTGTTGGACTTCAGGAGGGCTGACTTTGGCAAAATGGGGGAGTGCCTCAGAAAAGCATTAGCAAACGGGCAAGAAGGTGGGGTGGAGGAACAATGGGGAAAATAGAAGCTGCCATCACAAAGGCAACAAGCCTTTGTGTGAAGCAAATAAACAAAACAAAATGAAGGAAAAAACACTATGGTTCTCAAAAGAGGTGGTGGGGAAGGTTAGGGAGAAAAAGATAGCATTCAGGAAGTATAAGGAAACACGGAAGGAGCAGGACAGAGAACTGTACCAGTTAAAGCAGAAGGAAGTGGGGAAGGCAGTCAGAATAGCAAAGGCCCAAACTGAGGAAAAGATAGCCAACTCGGTTAAGAAGAGGGATAAAACCTTTTATAGGTACATTAGGGAGGGAGGAGAGGGATAGTGAGGCTTAATAAAGGGGGAAGGGGTGGGCAGAGAGTGACAGTGACAAAGCAGAGATACTGAATGGCTACTTCTGCTCAGTATTCACAAAAGAAGAGGAGGGGGAGGTACCTAAACCAAATAACAGAAGCACACTGGATAGTGGGGTCAATACCAGTCCATTCACAGAAGAAAGAGTCCTGAAAGAACTCCTAAAAATGAAGGTGGACAAAGCAATGGGGCCTGATGGGATTTACCCTAGAATTCTAAATGAACTAAGGGGTGAACTTGTGGCACCACTGACTACCCTTTATAACAAATCATGGGAGGATGGTGTGGTACTTGAGGACTGGAGGGGGTGCAGATGTGATTCCCCTTCACAAAAGTGGGAGCAAGGCAGAGGCAGGAAACTACAGACCTGTTAGTTTGACCTCAGTGGTAGGAAAAATGGTGGAGTCATTTCTGAAAGAAAAAATTGTTGAGTACCTAGAGGCCAGTGGGGCACAGGACCCAAGGCAGCATGGATTCACAGCGGGAAGGTCATGTCAGATGAATCTAATAGATTTCTTTGATAGGGTGACCAAAGTAGTAGACCAGGGAGGGGCTGTGGATGTGGCCTACCTAGACTTTAGCAAGGCATTTGACACAGTCCCACACAAAAGATTAATAAACAAGTTAGCCAGCCTGGGAGTAGGTCCCAGGGTGGTAACTTGGGTAAAAAATTGGCTGGACAACAGGACGCAGAGGAAAATAGTAAATGGCATCCACTCCAAAGAAAGGGGGGTTACTAGTGGAGTACTGCAGTGTTCAGTACTGGGACCGGTCCTCTATAATGTCTTTATAGGTGACATTGCAGAGGGACTGGAAGGACAAGTATGTCTCTTTGCAGACGACACAAAGATCTGCACAAGGATTGATACACAAGAGGGGTGGAAAGGATGAGAAGGGACTTGGCAAGGTTGGAGGAGTGGTCAAAAGTATGGCAGCTTAGAATCAATGCAAAGAAGTGCAAAGTAATGCATCTGGGAAGCAAAAACCCAAGGGAAGAGTACACAATGGGGGGGGGAGAGATAGCAACAACAACAAAAATGGAAAGGGACCTGGGGGTTGTCATATCAGATGACCTAAAGGTAGGTAAGCAACATGAGAAGACAGTAAGGAGTGCTGGAAGGATACTGGGATGCATAGGGAGAGGCATCACCAGTAGAAAACAGGAAGTTGTTATCCCTCTGTACAGACAGTTGGTGAGACCTCACCTGGAGTACTACATGCAGTTCTGGAGACCCCATCTCCGCAAGGACATAGCATGGAGGCCGTCCAGAGGAGGGCAACTAAAATGGTGCAGGGTCTGCACCAAAAGCCATATGAAGAGAGACTAAAAGGGCTTAATAATAGATACCCTCAAGGAAAGGAAGGAAAGGGGGGACATGATAGCAACTTTCAAGTACCTCAATGGAATTAACAAAGTCCAAGAGGGTAGCATCTTTCAGAAAAAGAGATGTGCAAGAAAAAGGGGGCACAATTTGAAGATAAATAGGGGATGGCTCTGGGGCAACATGAGGAAGTATTTTTTCATGGACAGGATGGTGGACACATGGAACAGCATTCCTGAGGGGGTAATGGGGTTAAAAACAGTGGGGGAATTTAAGAATGCATGGGACAGACATGAGGCAATTCTAGCTGGCGGTATGAGGAAGTAGGCTGTTGGTAAAATTAGGACATGCAGCTTATCCAGTTGGTAGGGAAATGGACAGACTAGGTGGGCCAAGCGGTCCTTATCTGCCATCAAAGTCTATGTCCTATGTTCCTATGTTTTTAGGGCCATATTTAAGTACTACACTTAAGTGGTCTTAAGGGGGGGTGGTTTGCACCCCAACTCAGAAATTAGGTAAAACAAAAATGAAATGAAAAATTTATAGGTGATTAAAAAAAAACACCCCCAAAAAATATAAAGTCCAAAAAAACATGAACTGAGTATATTCAGGAACTTAGAATGTTTTCACAGTTTTATTTTTCTATTGCACTTAACTTTAACATTTTCTAACTTTCTAAGCCTACGTTATGGGAATAGGCTACTTACATCCCCAACTCACAACCACTTAATTGGCAACTTTCACACCTACCCAAAAGGTTTTCCATATAGCACCTACAAGGGCCTGTGTGACACATCCTATAAATCGGGGGCTGTGCCCAACAGGTCCCCCACTTTGCATCTAGGGTCCTCCTGTGCAAACCAAGCTTCAGGTCTGGTGCAGTACCTAATTGACGTGTGCTTCTTCTTCCTGACAGATCTGCTGTTTTGGGGAGGGGCTGTAGGGTCTTGCAAAGCAAGTTACAGATCTGATGCTGTACCTTATGGATTTGTTGCTTTGTGTAGGCAAGGCAAGTTTATTTTTAAGGTGACCTTTCTTGGAGGCTCAGGGCACTGTATAGGGATACAAAAATAATACAGTTTAAATTAATAAAAAATAAATAATTAATAAATACCTCCAACAAATACATAAATAATTAAATTAAGCTGGCACAGTGATGTGGCGGGCTAAGGCACTCCAGAACACACCAGCGACTTGGATTCAGAAATAGATCAGGTTAGCTTGGGTGCCGGCCAGTGAAAGAGGTATCAAACATCCACAGATGGCTCTTCTCCTTCCTGGAGGCATGACAGTGCATACTGTGACTTGGCTTGAAGCTAGGTGGCACAGCAGTGGTTGCACAACTCATCAGCTGGGCACAGTTATACAGGAGTGCAGTGTCTTAATGCTGTATGTGCACGCCATAGCATGCTGCCAGCTCCAGGTCAGAGTGAAAATCAGAAGCAAATTTCCTCCACTGTCGGATGACAGCTGCAACCTTGCAGGCTCTGTGCCACCAACCAAGGCACTCACTTACCCACAGAGGTAGACAAGTAGATGGTGTAAGTCCTGGTTGGGAAGGTGGTGGGCCTGGGGGTGGTCAGCAAAAGGGAGGTAGGTCAGTGGGGGGAACGAAGACTTGATGAAAATAAAATGAATTAGTCAACACATTTAACTCAGACAGTAGACTTGCTGAAACAGGTAGAACTTTAGAGACCCCTTGAAGGCCTCCATTGGTCTGGCAGAGTGAATATGAAATGGCAAGGAATTCCAAGGTATAGGCACAACTACCCAAAAGACTGTCCTGGACAGCTTTTACCTGAACCAGGGAACTAATAATAGGCCAGCCTCAAGGTAGTGGTATGCAAAGTCAGGAGATCTTTCAGGTCAGTGGGACCTATTTTGTATAAGGTCTTGTATACCAACAAGTCAAGCATGATGCTGATGCACCACCAAATAGGCAGCCTGTGCAGATTGCAGAGCGCTGGGTTATTGTGTTCCTTGTGAAATATATCAACAATTAGTTTCATTGCATATTCTGGACCAGCTACTGGGGATGCATTAGACTTCAGGATAACCATAGGTAGAGAGCATTGCAGTAATCCAGCTTGAATGTTACAAAAGCATAGATTATTGAAACCATGTCTGCAGTAGCAGTACATGTTTTGATCCAGGAGATAATATGAAGATGAAAAATGCCACTACGGATGACCGCCAACATATGATGTTCAAGTGTCAGCTTGTAGTCCATAGTGACTCCCAGATTTCTAACTGTATCCACAGCTCCACAATCCTACAGGGCCCTGTGAGAAGCACATTATGCCTCAGCTGCTTCTTTGAACAGGGCCTGCAGGATCTGCATGATGTAAGTTATACATCTAGCAGTATACTGTACATTCTTAATAAAGTAAGGAAATGCATTGCACACATATACTGCACAGTACATGCTACGGCAGGGCAGTGCTGAGCTATGTCCTCCCCTCTGTCTGGAATAAGCTCCAATCTACATTAAAGCTCCAGACTTTAATTCCGTTAGATGCCTTCAAAAGGCTCATTTACAGAATAACTTCTGAATCCTGCCAATGTAACTAATCCCCCTCACCAGCCACTGTACCTATATTTCTCTTCCTCTCTCTCTCTCTCTCTCTCTCTCTCCCCCTCCCCCTCCCTCCTTTCTTGTCCCTCAGCCCTCTGGGACCTTGGGAGTTGTAGTCCTCCTCTAATACCAGTTCCCCACCTTATCACCCTGTTCCCCTTCCCTCTCTTAGTTCTTCAAGCTCATTCTCCTACTGTCTGTATACTACCTCCCTTGGAATCATGTTATGCCGAATCTACTCACTGTCATTAAACATGTCAGGCTTACTACTCCATTCATTGGTTGATGTATTTTAGTTCCTACTATTCTGATGTATTGTTCCAATGTATTCCAAGCTTTACTGCCCTGAATCCAATGATGTTTTAGTTCTTTCCAATCTCTAATCTGGTTGACGTATTTTAGTTACTATTGTTTGATACACTGTTCTATTGTATTCTAAGTACTGCTGCACTTTATTGGATTATTTATTAGTTTTTCCATCTATTGTTATTGTATCATTCTCTGTTTACTTTGTATACGTGTTTTATTATAGTCTTGCTGTAAAAGGGACCGCCCTGCAAATGAGCTATGCTCAATGGATATTATCCCTTCACAATCAACTGAACTGAACTGCAGAAAACTGCATTAATGTGTACATTAGGGATGCAAAGTCACAAAAGTCAGAAAATGTGGCATTAGGTTTTTCGACCCCAATGCCACCCGTTATCTGCTACCCTGTGACCAAAAGCCAAGCTACAGGTCTGAGGCCATGTCCCATGGCTCTGTTGCTTCAAGGTACAGGTCTGAGACCATGCCCATGTGTTCAGAGTCATGTTCTTTGGGTGTAAGCTACAGATATGGGGTTATGTCCAATGGTCTGCTGCTTTCAGTTACATGTCAGAGGCTGTGCACCATGGGTCTGGTGCTTCACATAGGACCCAGACAGGCTAGCACCAAGCATGATACAGGTTCATATATGTGACCCATGGTTCTTCTGCTTAACATAGGACTTACAGGGCCTTGCATGAAGAAAGATACAGGTCTGGGGCCATGCCACATCAGTATGCTGCTTTGTGTAAGGCCCACAGGGCCCTATGCAAACCAACTTCTTATCCAGGGCTGTGCCCCCTGGGTCTGCTGCTTCACATAGGACCCACAGGGCCATGCATGAAACAAGCTACAGGTCCAGATATGTACTCCTTAGGTCTGCTGCTTTACCTATTGCCCACAGGTTTGGTACCATGCACTATGGGTCTACTTCTTTGAACATAAAAAGCAAGGTAGATATCTGGGGCTGTACCTGGGACAGCTGCTTCTTTGCATGAGGTTTTACTTCACATGATAAGACAACATGTGGCACCCATCAGGCATTATCCCAGACCTTTAGCATGAAGCTTCAGATCTGGAGTATGGCCCGGACCTGTAGCTTGGCCTTGGGTCCTGAGGGTTGGGTATGGTGGTGAGCATTAGGGTCAAAAACCCTAATGACACATTTACTGACTTTTGTGGCTTTGTAACACTAACATATACATTAACATAGTTATTCACAATGTATATTATACTGTATATAAATTTACACCAGACCTGTGGGTGTATAGTATGAAAACAAAAAGCAGTCTCCTCTAGATATGGGGAAATAACATAAGAAGTGTGGAAATAACATGTCATTTCCACACATTGTATCTTATTTCCACACTTCCTATATCATTAGAACATAACACTATGACAGCTGCTTTTTAGGCACAATACCAGGCATTTGATACTCTGCAGCTCTGTGCTCTAACCGCTAGGCTATACTGCCATCGTAAATGTAACTAAACAAACAGAGACACTGCCAATGCGGTGGCAGGCTCCCCTACGCAGTCCTCTACACAGTGACAAAAAACTCAGTGTGTCATTACATAAGGGGGACTACCTCTTTGGCAGTACTTGCTGTGCCTCTGCAAGCTCATGCATAATCTCATTTTGTGCAAATAAATGCACAAAGTGATTTATCTTTTCGTTGGTGTGTGTCAGTTTCTTTTTGTGTGTGTGCTCTTGCCACCTGCAAGTTTGTAGACAACTCCAAGTTTGGGCAGTGTGTGCATTTTTTGTATTCCTTTCCTGAAAGTAACTTAAATGCTTTTAAGTGAGGCAAAAAATATTGTAGGTGCTGTATTGGTCCTTTTAAGAACAGATCCAGAAACAAATGATTTGATACCTTTTATTGGACCAACATGGATGTTACAGATAAGAACAAAGTGCTCTAGCTTTCAAACCTACCTGGTCCTTCTTCAGAAGCTTTATGGCAGTTATTTTGAAAATCCCATACTATTAACACCAGATTATGTTGAAAAAACAGAAATAATTCTCATTGGTTTAACATATACATTTAAAACATAACAGAAGATTACGTCAGAGCAGCTAATTAACACCAGTATGCTTTTAACGGAGGAGCCTGAGAAGGGCAAAGGTTATCAAGAATTCTCAACAACCAGAGAGTTCTTCTCACATAAATTTTAAAATGTCTCAGTATGCTAAGAAAGCATTCTAGTGATAAAAAACCCTGGGATAGCATTATCTCTAATACATATAAAATGAGGTTACAACTTACATTCCAAATGTCCTGGTGTATTAAAGAACAGATACTGAGAGATAAAATCCTAAAATTAGGTGTAACTGCAAGTTAAAAAAGAGCCCCAAATTAAACATATACATATATACATGATGCATGATAGTATCACTTGTAAGTGTAAGTGCCAAATAAAAATACTTGTCAAGGACCCTCAAGAAAATGAGACCATGAGCCTGATAAGTGCAGATTTCAACACAGAGTCAGTGTATAACAAAAATGCACAGAATCAGTCTAAGGAATCTAAATGAAAACTTCCAAGGATGAAATCCTCCAGGCACCCTCCTTTTTTTTCCTTTTCTCTCCCTCTCTCTCTCCTTGGGAAAGATACTGTAACTAGTAGGAATGAGATATACCGTATGTACAAGAATCATAATATGGTCTTAAAAGGACATTTCAACAGTACACAACAGAGACGGGCTTCTGAAATTAGACTTATTTTACTTCCCAATATGGTGGCGGATGGATTGAACATTGATGTTGGTTATATGACACATTATTCCACTTAAACTTACACAGACCTTTACTTTAAAAGATGGACATAAACACTTTAGTTCTTCAGCGGGCCTTTGATTTTGTAAGTTTATGGTTATCTACATGTTGATTTCTCACCTTAACACTGTGGTGAGTGTGTGTGTGTGTATTGATGTATGTATGTATGTGTGCGTTTGTGTGTGTTTTGCATGTGTTGTGTGTTTTTGTGTGTTGTGGGTATGGTATGTGTGTGTGTTTTGTTTGTGTGCGCGCAGTGTGGTGTATGTGTGGGTTGCGTTTGTTATATTTGTTGTGTGTTGTGGTTGTGTGGGGTGTGCAGGGGTGTGTGTGTGTGTGTGTGTGTGTGTGGTGTGTGGTGTATGTACACACGTCTGTGTGGGGGAGCGTGGCATGGGACAATTGTTATGTGGCTAGGACACTTAGTTTTCACATATAGTGTACATTTACTTCCTTCTACTAGTTGTCAGTGGTTGGATTACACACTGTCACATTTTTAAATCTGCACATATTAAGATGCATATTTCATTTACTTGGGGGTTCATAAAAGGTGTAATTCCTTTGGGTAACGATTAATATTGGTGTGAATGATGCTGTATTATGACTCTTGTACATACAGTATATTTCATTCCTACTAGTTGCAGTATATTTCCCAAGGAGAGAGAGAGGGAGAGAAAAAGGAAAAAAAGGAGGGTGCCTGGAGGATTTTATCCTTGGAAGTTGTCATTTAGATTCCTTAGACTGATTCTGTGCATTTTTGTTATACACTGACTCTGTGTTGAAATCTACACTTATCAGGCTCATGGTCTCATTTTCTTGGGGGTCCTTGACAAGTATTTTTATTTGGCACTTACACTTACAAGTGATACTATCATGCATCATGTATATATGTATGTGTTTAATTTGGGGCTCTTTTTTAACTTGCAGTTATACCTAATTTCAGGATTGTGTCTCTCATTATCTGTTCTTTAATACACCAGGACACTTGGAATGTAAGTTGTAACCTCATCTTACATGTATTAGAGAGAATGCTATCCCAGGGTTTTGTTTATCACTAGAATGCTTTCTTAGCATACTGAGACATTTTAAAATTTATGTGAGAAGAACTCTCTGGTTGTTGAGAATTCTTGATAACCTTTGCCCTTCTGAGGCTTCTCAGTTAAAAGCATACTGGTGTTAATTAGCTTCTCTGACGTAATCTTCTGTTATGTTTTAAATGTATATGTTAAACCAATGAGAATTATTTCTGTTTTTTCAACATAATCTGGTGTTAATGGTATGGGATTTTCAAAATAACTGCCGTAAAGCTTCTGAAGAAGGACCGGGTAGGTTCGAAAGCTAGAGCACTTTGCTCTTTTCTGTAACATCCATGTTGGTCCAAAAAAAGGTATCAAATCATTTGTTTAAGTGAGGCATAAACTGAATGCATGTTGCCTTCTTGCAGTATGTGAATGATTTATTTTCATTCGTTTACCTAGAGTAATTTACTCACTGGCAGCCATGCCATTTCTGAGTCGGTCTGGGCAAATTCATTAATATAAATCACGTGCATGCTAATAAGACATGATGTACGCCTTATATATAGAGTAGAGGAACTGTTTAAGTACAGTAGCAGGCATTTGATAGGCTACGTTTATCCCAGAATGGCACCACACAAATACACCTGGATAGGATTTTCCACTCAGTTTGAAACTGCAGAAGTTTGTGTTCCCAGAAGTGTAAAACCTTTTAACTTTTTCACTAGTTTAAAACATACTGACGAAACGTACTGACTGGGTGGGCCGAGTGGTCCTTTTCTGCCAACAAATTCTATTTGTCTATGTTTCTAACAAGCCTGTAGCAAACTGATTTGTTCTGTTGAGAATGTGTCTTAGGAGATAGGAAATCCAAGAGATAGAAAGGATCACATGCATAATTAAGGCCTGCTGCCTTTGCCAGGAAAGTCTAAAAGATTACTAATAATATTAGTTGGCTATTAAAACTTTGATAGCTATAGCAATGCCAGTCCCCAAGAACTAGGGATAGGGAAGAAAGGGGTTCATTCTAACAGAGTATTCCTTGCATCAGGGTAAGTTTCTGGCTGATTTGGTTGTGTGCTAAACATGAGGCAGAATCATGGATATCAATTGTATTTAAGCAATAATAAGACAGTGAATTCACTATATAAGGCAATAATCTGATTGTGGAGTGGATAAGGTATGAAGCCAAAAGCAGAGAACTTTATTTCTGCAAGACAATCAGAGTATTGCTAAAGATATTTATTTATTTATTCTTTGGTAACCTGATAAGGCCCACTAGACACAAGTGCATGTATTCAGGGTTCCATGACATAATAGCGATTGCAAAACAGCGATCGCTATTATGGCGAATGTATATCACCGAAAAGCAAATTGGTGATATACACATTAAGGCGACCCAACTTCCAGACATAAAAAAAGTGTTTTTGCAGGGGGGTTGTGCCCCCCCTCACTTTAGGCTTTGTTCCCCGCACCACCCTGAATTAGGATTATCAACTCTAAGGGGGTGCATGTTGGGGAGGGGGTAAAATCTGGATTTCAGAAAAAATTAAGTGCCGCAGTTCACAGCTGTGGCAAAATGTAACCCGCTCCCGGTTCCGAACCCAATACCTGCTCTGCCAGAGCTGGCCTCCCACACCACTACATCACATGACTAGCTTGGCAGCAGCAGGTACTCCAGTTGCTGAAAATCCCTTCCCTGTCCCTCTCCTCCCCTTCCCCTTGCTAGTCCCGCCTTCCATTCGCCCTTCCCCATAGTCTCTGTCCCATATCTTCGCTGTTCTGCAGGGTAGCCCAGAATAATAGCACCCAAAATAAATCGCTATTTTTGTAGTCACTCATTTTGGGTCACTATTATTACATGATACCATATTCAGGGGCGACCCTGGAGCACTGGGCTAGTTAAGTGGCTTGCTCAGAGTCACCCAGTATGCAAATTGTGATTGTGAGAATCAAACCCAGGTCTCTTTGCTGGATATATCAAGCTCATTCACAGCTCATTACTCTAACCTCTAGGCTATACTGAGAGTAAATCCACTATCATATTATTGCAATTATACTATATTTAAAAAAAAATATTTTTTGCACCACTCCCACAATTACAGTAAAAGACAAGATAAGCTGATGATGTTACTACTGTCATTTTACTCAAAACAGAACAGACAGTTGTGAGTTTACTGTAGGATAAACTGTTTGTAACTCTACCTTCTGCCCAGAGGAGAGACTCCATAAGTGGTGCAATTATCAATAAGTATACTACAAGTAGGCCCTCTCCTCCATTTGGAAGGCAGAGCTACAATTGATTTTTGTGTATTTCTGTCTTTCTAATATATATTCAGCATGAGTATAATTCAAAAAATCAAATCACACTTATATAACCTCATAATTCACATTTGCAGCTTCATCACTTGTAATTCATGACTAGCTGTGAATTACATAATTACCTTTCAATCAACTTATCTGAAAATACCTTACACTCCCCACTCACTACCTCACTTCATAAGCAGCTAAGAAAAATGACCTTGTGGTTTTCTCTTCTGCCAAATGATGACTGTGAAAACTTCCTGACAGAGCAACAGCATTTTTATGGCTATGTTGAGTGATACTTTCCTTCTTCAGCTTTGCTCTGTTGAGCTCTACTGACTTCCCTGCCTTCAAAATAATAAGTAATGTTTTTACCCAATTTCACACCATAGCATAATTACTTTAAACAGGCATTGGTCAATGCTAAATGTTTGCTTGCTTGTATTTG
Organism: Neoceratodus forsteri; assembly: GCA_016271365.2. NCBI lineage: Eukaryota > Metazoa > Chordata > Ceratodontiformes > Ceratodontidae > Neoceratodus > Neoceratodus forsteri. The sequence goes on along the minus strand of CM057449.1, from coordinate 958,236,728 downwards.
CTGAGTAGTTGTTGACATGCTGATGTGGGGCATACAGAAACTGAGCCTGACATAGGCAACATGCAGTTTTCATGGTCCTATGGTGCAATACAAATAATATTATACCACAGAAACATGAAAACAAGCAAAATAGACATATCAAAAAAAAATTATAGCCGTGTCTTGCATATGTAAAGTGCTTTGAACATTTTTTTGTGCTATGTAAAAGTGAAGAAATAAATGAATGAAGGAAAAAGATACTTTTACTGGACTGTGGCTATGTTAATTAGAGGTGAGCAAATTACATTCTGTATTTTAATATTTGTAAATGTCTGGAATCTTCAAAGGGCATTAGAGATAACAAAATGGCTTAGTGACTCGCTAACACCACTTTATAGGTGACATTGCAGAGGGTCTGGAGGGAAAGATATGTCTCTTTGCAGATGACACAAAGATCTGTAACAGAGCTGATACACAAGCGGGGGTAGAAAGGATGAGAAGGGACTTGTCAAGGTTGGAGGAATGGTCAGACATGTGGCAACTTAGATTCAATGCAAAGAAGTGCAAAGTAATGCACCTGGGAGACAAAAACCCAGGAGAAGAGTACACAGTAGCAGGGGAGGTACTAACAACAACAAAAATGAAAAGGGACTTGGTGGTAGTCATATCAAATGACTTAAAGGTGGGTAAGCAATGTGAGAAGTCAGTAAGGAGAGCCCGGGGGATACTGGGATGCATAGGAAGGGGCATCACAAGTAGAAAAAGGGAAGTGGTTATCTCTCTGTACAGACAGCTGGTGAGACCCCATCTGGAATACTGTGAGCAGTTTTGGAGACCCCATCTACGCAAGGACATAGACAGGATGGAAGCAGTCCAGATGAGGGCAACTAAAATGGTGCAGGGTCTGCATCAGAAACCATATGAAGAGAGACTGAGAGAGTTTAATATGTATACCCTTGACGAAAGGAGGGACGGGGGGACATAACAGAAACTTTCAAGTACCTCAAGGGAATCAACAAAGTCCAGGAGGGTAGCATCTTTCAGAAAAGAGATGTGTAGAAGAAGGGGTACAATTTAAAGATAGAGGGGCGACTCGGGGTAATGTGAGGAAATTTTTTCATGGAGAGAGTGGTGGATGCATGGAACCACCTTCCTGGGGAGGTTGTTGGGTCTAAAACAGTGGAGGAATTCAAACATGCATGGGACAGACATAAGGCAATTGTAGTGGGGGGTTGCAGGAAGTAGGCTGTTGGTTAACTAGAATCTGCAGCTTATCCAATAGGAAGGGAAATGGGCAGACTAGGTGGGCCAAGTGGTCCTTATCTGCCATCGAAGTCTATGTTTCTATGAGCTCCCGAATCAGGGAAGGATCACAACATTCTGTATTGGATGGCATAGTCAGCAAGTCACTCACCCATTTGTGACTGGCTCTAAATCATGCCAGCATGTCTTTGCAAAGCAGCTGACATCCCCTTGCATATAGGTGCACCAGCATGCTGACAGGTTCAAAGAGGCAGTAACTAGCTGTTAGTGTGGCCCTAATTGCCACCTTCCTGAACAATGTATTATGGTCTGCCCCTACTCCTGATAATTGCTCTGACATTTGCAGTTCCTTCTCCTGGTGTCCAATGTTTCCCCACCTATGATCACCCTTCGGACATTTGTAGGCATTTTCCCTGGTGTCCAGTGGTCCTCCCACCCTCCCTGATCACCCTGCCAGTCTCTTGAAAAATATTTCCTGGTGTCCAGTGGCTCCCCCAGTAGGGGGCTGAGGTTTGTGGCTGCAATCAGAATAGTGCCTGCCTGGTATATTGGAACATGCCTTTAATTCTCACAAAGTGCCCTGCATGTTTCAATATAGTTATGGTTTGCTCCAGACACCAATTTGCTCCTAGAGTGAACAATTTAATGGGCCAAAACCAGGACTTAAACCAGGACATTTAAATATCCTGGCTTAAGTGTTTTAAAAATTGGAAGGTTGGTAGCCCTGGTGTAAATAATAGATCCCATTTTAATTGACAGATCACAGGTCTGGTCAAGAAGAAAAAGTGTGGTGTGGGCTGTTAATGCTCCTCCATCACTGCAACTCAAACCTTACCTTGAATAAGAGTACAATGATAAGTTTAAATGATCATTTTATCATGGACTTTTTCTATGTTAAGACAAAGGACCAGATCTACAAAATGCCAGCATACATGTGATTCATGCGTATCTAGATTGTGGAGCTCTGCAGCACCCTGATGCCAACCAGCACTGGACAGCATCTACAGTTCTCAGCCAACCTTATCTGCACATGCAGAGCCATGTGCGGAGGTGGGGTCCAAAAGGTGAAACTGGGTTGGTCACCAAGCTCTTCCAATGGGAAGCCCAAGCTTGGAAGGAGACAGAATCCCATGCTTCCCAGTAGCAGGGGATTGCTGGATAACACAATCCTCTAAGGACTGCTATATCCCTGTACATGGGAGAATTTTTTAAATAAAAATAAATAATTGCTATAGTGTGCCTCCTGACCCTGCATGCCTTGCTGGAGGTCTGGGGCAACTGCTGGGTTGGCTTCTTGTGCATAACATTACATTACCACATGGAGGGGGGACTGAGCTAGATGTGCATGTGTGTGTGTGTGTGTGTGTGTGTGTGTGTGCGTGCGCACATTAGACTTACAGCAGGTTTCTCCTAAGCACAGTCCATGCAACCTCCTGGAGGCTTCTGAAGTGTATGTCATGTTTTGTGGATAGCAACAGATTCTGGATACACCTCTTTTGTGGTCTCTGACCCAATTGCACACATAGATCCATGGATCATGTCAAGACTACCTTACATGGGTAAGGTAAAATCAGCTGTGGATGTGCAGCAACCTCAGCAAGTGCAAAAAGGGGCCTCTGCACATCATGGGCTGCTCTTCCTATTCGTATAGGGATTAGTAGAGCTTTTTAAATATGTTGAATTACGTGGTCATTTTGTGATTTTTATTTTCACCATTGCAGCAAACATGCTGCTATGATAGTGGATTTTGAGAGGTGATCACTGTTGATCCTGTGCAGTGCAGGCCTTGGTGGGGTTCAAATATGCAGTACGTGAGGCCCTTGATAGGGGTTTGTTTACTGCTTCTGTGTTTGTGGACCTCACCAAGGCCTTCGACCTGGTCAGTCATAAATTACTTTTGTCATCTCTCATGAGAATTGATATGTCCTGTCGTCTGGTGGGCTGGTTCTGGAATTATTTGCAAGGGCAGAAACAGTCCCCAAAGATTAATGGTCTTTGTTCAGTCTTGTTTCACTTGGTGTTCCCAAGGGTTCCATTTTAGGTTCCCTTTTATTTAATCTTTGTTGAGCACTTTACCCACAGCATGCAGTAATTCACAAATGTTTCCTTATGCAGATGATGCAGTGATCCTCGTGAGTGAAGCCTGCTTCAGTACCATACAGGAAAATATGGCTACTGACTTTATGAATATCCAAAACTGGTTTCTTTCTAAGAGACTGGTTTTAAATGAAAAAAAGACTGAAACAATGGTCTTGTACAACCACAGAAAGAAATTGTTGTCTGAACTAGATCTTTCACTTTACACCCTTGGTGGTGTGGAGATAGAGTAGGTCAGGACTTTCAGATATCTGGGATTGGTAGTGGATGACTGCATGACATACTGTACGAGCAACATATTGCACAAATAGTTAAAGTTATACATCAAAGGTTGGGAGCACTTTATAGAATACATTCTTTACTAATTCCACCCACCAGACTGCTTCTGTTGCAAAGCTTTCTTTTACTGGTGATCAAGTATGGCCTCATTTGTATCACTCTGCTGAGGAGGGGTTGCTGGCCAGGGTAAAAATTCTTTTGAATCAGATTGCTTGATTTGCTTCTCAGTTACCAATCCAAACTCATTATTTTGAGTTGTTAAAAAATGTTGGGTGGCTTTCTCTTGATCCAAGGTACCAATTTCAACTAGGGATTCTTGCGAAAAAAGTGATTTCAGACAAGGTTCCTATTTCTTTTCATTCAATTTTCAAAAAACATACTAGTTTAATCACTACCCGCTCCTCTGTGCATCAATGTTTATTTAGTTATTTCTTTAATTTTGTTGATCCGGTAAGCCCACTGGGCCTAGAAGTCCCTTTTTCAGGGGTGACCAGGGGGGAAGGGGATACAGATGGTAAGCAACTGAAATTGAACCAGATTAAGCTGTTGGTGGTATTTTTAGTGAATTGGAGAAATTTGGTCAGGACACCGGGGAAATTCCCCTACTCATCAGAGGGGGAACCTCTGTCCAAAATGGCAGATGCACCCTTGCTTTCTGAGGAGGGAGCTATGGAGGTGGGAAATTTGGTCTCTGCTCCTACCTCTGATCAAATGGAGACCACGATGCCAACAACTGATGTTTTGCCTGTTGCTGTTCCTACTTCAACTTTAAGTTATGCTGCTCATACTAAGGATGCTATACATAGCCCTCTGCTTACTTCTTATGGAACTGACTTGCTGACTGCGTGCCTACAGTCGACTTACCGGAGGATTTTACTTCATCTGATTCTGAAAACCACTGTTTGACAGCACAAGAGATCCAGGAGTGTTTTGCAACGGTGGAGTGCCGTTTTGCTAGTGCAAAACTGAAAATGCACAGATATGCAATGCCTGAGAGCCGACAGCACAGATGAATCTTTCACTCGGGTGGAAGCTCTTGAAGATTTACCTGAGTTGTCTCCTTTACTGCCTGTTGCTGTGACAGGCTCTGACCTGACCTATGCGTCGGTAGCTGAAGCCCTACTGCCTGCTCCCATGTCGCCTGCAGTACAAACGGATTTGGTTTCCTTTTCACAACCTGCTTCCATTACATCACAGAGTTCCTCACATGTACAAGACTTATCTACAGTAAATGCTCCCCTGCCACCTGCAGTACAAACAGATTCAGTTTCCTTTTCACTACCTGCTTCTATTTCATCCCAGAGCTCCCTACATGTGCAAGAATCATCTACAGTAAATATTAATAAAGTGCCTACCTGGACTGTTGAATTGGCGCTAAGAGGTGCTGGCTGGGTTCAGGGTACTGTCCCAGGAAGTTGGAAGTCTGGTCCGTCTCCAATTCGGTCCCCCCACCCTGAAGATTTTCCGGAGCTACAGAGCAAGATAGGCACTTCAAAAGTCACTACTGACCCCTTGTGTCTCCCTCATGAACTGGAGCTTACACAGAACCCTGTGTTGGATTATCTGAAGGGTTCTCCACCTCAGGCTCCTCTTTCTACTACTTCTATAGAGGCTCTGGCTCCCCCACCACCACAGCCCCCCCAAAATATCGGGACCAAGCTGTTCATATTCTTCATTCTTTAAATTTCCAATCCAGGCTGCTAAGAGCTGCGCTGTTTGCTTGGCATACTGGGAAGTTACCTGAGCCACCTGATCGGGTCTTATGTGCTGCGATAAACATAAAGGATTCTTTAAAATTCTTTTCCCATGAAATATATGCATTAATTCATATCTCTGGTGAAACCACATTTGACATTAGTTTCCAAACATCTGGGGGATTGGAGCGTTTTTGGTCAAAGTATAATTCTCTGTGGACTGCTGCATTATGGACCCCATTTCAGGCTATTCCTCTTTCTAAACCTACTTTTAAGACAATTACTATTCTGTTTTGTAATGAGGGAGTTGAGGTGGACGATGTTGTGTATTGGCTAAAACAGCGTTGTGACGTCCAGGGACAGCCTGAAGCCATTTTGGATACCGATAACATTTGGGCTGGGGGCTGGAAGTTTAAAGTCTTGTTACGATCTAATGATCCTGGGGTTGTACATCTGCCTAACTCTTTTTTTATAGGCCGAGATAGGGGGATCTTGTTCTACCCGGGTAAGCCGAAGGCTTGCTATCGGTGTGGTGACCCTGCACATCTTAGTAATGTATGTGATAAAATGAAATGCAACGTCTGTGGGGAATTGGGCCACATAGGGGCACACTGTTTGAATGAATGTAGATGTAACCTCTGTGACGAACAGGGGCACACCTTTCAGAATTGTAAATGGGCTGTGCATAATCAGGAATTTCACGATGGTGGAGTGGACCAGCGCTTTATTATTACACAGGCGCAGAAGGCCTGTCTCCGGACCACCTTGGCTGTACCTCCTCCTAAGGCAGCCCAGCCTTTACTGCAGGCTTCAGTGCCTGTTGTATCCTCTGAGGTTGTACCTCAGATAGTTTCCTTCATGGATGACCCCTTGCTTGAGATTTCTCCTGTCCCCGATCCTGCCCAGTCTAATTTTCCTGTTCAGGACCTGGTCCCAGGTCCAAGTACTATGCCCCTCCCCCCCCGAGTGCTCACAAGTGTTATACGTAGAAGGTCACTGAGAAATAACCCTCGGGTTGCACCATCTCCTGTGAGTGGTCTGGAACCCCCAGTGCCCTTATCTAATTCTTTTGAACTTCTCCAACCCCTTTCTGATGACACTGGAGGTGAGTCAGACTCTTCCTCCATAGTTTCTTCTCTCCCTGGCGGTACCACTGACTCCGAGTTGCAACTTGGTACTGGCCTTTCTCAGAAGTGAAAGGCCAGAGTAAAACAAAGGAAGAAGAGGTGGTTGGGAAAAAGAATTGTAAAATGTATTTTTGTTTTGTTCTCCTTTTTTTGGTGCTATGTTTCACTTTGTTTGCCATACTATTAATGTAAATAGTATGAAGCGTATAGCTAAAAGGAGATTGATTTTTTCCTTTCTACAGCTTTTGCCTTTGGGTTTAATTTTATTACAGGATACTAGACTTCATACTACACATGAGATCTGACAAGCACAACAGGACTGGTTACTGGGTCCTTCTTTTTGGTCGATAGGTCAGGACTCTTGTTCGGGACTGGGAATTTTAATTAATATCCCAGATTTTCATTTGCTTAAATTGTTTGATGTATCCCCTGGTAGGGTGCTCATTATAGATTTTGTCATTGGGTCCTGTCCCTACCGGGTGATAAACATTTATGGCCCTCAAATCAAAACTGTATGCATAGCTTTATTTACTTTGCTTCATCCTTATTTGCACACTTCTTTTCAGGTATTGTTTGCTGGTGACTTTAATTGTGGCCGAGTCTTCAAGATAAGAGCTCCTTTGCTGACAAAGAAACTGTTTTGTGATTCCACAATTGGGTAGAATTGGTTGAGTCGCCCACTTAACAGACTCCTATCTCTCCTTTACTACACAACACACCCCTACCTTCCAAAAGATTAAACTAGCCACACGTATTGATTATGTATTTCCCTCTACTACAGTACCAATTATTTCTCCCAAAGTTCAAGCGGTTGAGTTTTCTGATTATAAGCTGCTTTCTGTAGGGTTTGGTTCTGTTGTCTCTTCCCGTAAAAGGTCCAGGTATTTGGAAATTCAACACATCTTTGTTGCAGATTCCGATGTTTATGCAGTCCCTTTTGTCCTTCATACAAGCACGTAAATCTGTTTTTATTTGTTATGAAGATCCTGTTCGGTGGTGGTTAGACACGAAACATGATCTGGTCACTTTTTTAAAAACTTATAGTCGTTTAAAATGTAGGAGGGAATATCTAGACTATTTGCAGAAGAGGGTACATTTTCAGTCATTAATAACCACAGAGTACACGATGGGGCAAGACGTTTCCCAACAAATAAAAGTCCTACAGAATGATATGTTGACTTTCCAACTACGGCAATCACAACAACTTTATTAACAACATAAATTCTGTACTGTTGGAACACGTGATGTTATATGTCCCTTTGAATCTAATTCCTGTCAGACTGCCCGAAAAAATATGACGTCTTCTAAATTCAGAAGGGACCTTATGTTCCTCACAAACTGAGATTTGTCATATTGTAACAAATTATACTACAGCCCTTTTTTCTCCCCTCCCTGCTGTGGCTGGTAACAGTGTGACTTTGTATAGTGGCCTTGATATCCCAGCTCCCTCACAGCTATGTCAGGACCAGGCTTGTTCTCCCATCACGGAGCAGGATTTGACATTGGCTATTTCTTCATTACCTGTACAGAGAACTCCTGGTCCGGATGGTCTCCCTGCTGCCTTATATAAGGTGCTGGGTGACCATTTGGCCCCACAACTTACATCTGTGTTTAATTCTCTGTTAACATGTGAATATATCCCTTTGGAATTTACTAAGGGTACTTTGATTTACATTTATAAACAGAAAGGTGATATCCATTCTCTAGAGAATTGGCGACCTTTATGTATGTTGAACACCGACTTTAAGCTCTTAACGAAAATTATTGTGAAGCGTTTGGTGAGGATTGTGGAGGTGGTTTTGCATCCTGCCCAATCCTGTTCTGTGCCTCAAAGGAGAATTTCTGATCATTTGATCCTCTTATGAGAATTATTTTCTCATGGCTATGCAGGTCTGGCTTCGGGACTTGTTGTCTCTGTAGATCAGAAGGCTGCTTTTGATTCAGTTAGGCATGATTTTTTATGGGAAGCACTTCGTTTTATGCATGTACCTGATGTTATGGTATGCTGGATTCGTGCCTTCTATAGAACGGTTACTGTTGTGCCTGCAGTGAATGGTTGGATAGGACCCATGATCCCCATAAAAAGAGGGGGGTTCATCAGGGCTGTCCTTTAAGCCCGTTGTTATATGTATTTTTTCCTTGATGTTTTGCTCTGTCGGTTGAATACTAACTCTCAGATTCGGGCTATTTCTAGTTGTGCCTTATGCTTGCCTTATAAGGCAATCGCATATGCAGATGATGTTTGTTTTCTTGTAGCTGATGAAGCCTCAGTGATTCATTCTCTCCATGAGTGCTCTATTTTTGGAAACTTCTCTGGTGCTGTTTTAAATTACACTAAAAGTCTGTTTATTCAGGTCAGTTCAGTAACCTCCCCCTCGGACTGTATTAGCCCGTTACATTTAGTTGAGGGCCCTATTCGTATTTTGGGAATTTTTTTTGGGACACAGGACTCAGATTTTTTTAACTGGAATGTTAAACTGCAACAAGGTAAGCTTCAGGTGGCCTCCTGGAACTGGGGGCAGATAGGGAAAAAGAAACATGTTTTCTTAATTAAAAACTACTTGATCTCTACCTTCCTTTTTCTGAGTTATGTATTCCCTATTCCACAACAGTTAGAAACTGCTATCTTTAGCCTGTTTTTCCAGGCTCTTTGGGGAAGTAGGTTAAACCCGATAAAAGGGAGTATCACTTATTTACCTATCCCTGAGGGTGGCGTCTGTATGGTTAACCCTTTGTTATTTTTTTCTTGTATTTTTTTCACTGCAAACCTTAGGCCTTTGTTGATTCATGCCCAAAGGGGGTGGGAACCTTGGTTTTATGACTCTTGCAGGATTTGGTTTCATCAATGGGAAACTAATTCCTTAACTGTGTTAAGACAAACTGTTGGTATACCAACTTACGTAAAATATATGTTTTTACATCTCAAACAATGGAAGGTATCTGTTCAGATGTTATTAAACCATTCACATAAAGTTTTATATAAGAATGTACTCCTGATGGTTTGTGCTGTATCAGTAGCCTTTGATAAGTGTCCTGGTCAACACCTCCCTTCCCTTTTGTTATTGTGGAGATGTAAGAGGATTCCAGCCAAAATGTGGGATTTTCATTGACTTTCATGCCATGAAAAGATTAATGTAAAAGCAAATCACAAACATAAGCAGTCCCAAGATAGAATGTGTTCTCGCTTATTATGTATTACAGAACTTGAAACTATCTCTCATTTATTTTTTGACTGTTCCTTCATCAAAAATTGGTGGTCCTTTTTGACACTGGCATGGGCTACCCCCTTGCTTCAGTCGGTTACTTATTTGAATCTTGTTTATGGGTTTTTTCTCCCCAGTGATCAAAATGGCACCAGGACCATTGAACCTTGTTTTTGTCTGCATTAAATGGAATAATTGGATGGTGCGTTGAGTGTTTTCTTTGCAGCAAAAGGACTGCTCCTATTTGGAGCTCGAAAAAAGATTGTACAAGATTTAAAAGAAATTTATGAGCATGAACATACTATATACTCAGATATGACTCTTTTGGAACTTTGGAAAGCTCTTCCTTGGATCACAGACTCTGATTTTGCAGTTACCTGAATGACTGTATAATAGTTATCCTGTTTTTCTTTTTTTTGTATTATGCTTTATGTACTATTGTACGATTTTTGTCTCAATACAACTTTCCCCTACTCTGGCAGTAGGGGGATTGTTGTGTTGTGAGACATTTCATTTCACTATTGGCCTTGGTGGTGAGCAGATGGATAGGGCTAAGGTAGCCCAGGATGGATCTCAGGAAAGCATAACTTTGCAAAAAGAGGGGCCCGCTATGGAGGCAGTTGGGATGCACCCTTCGGGTGGCTAGCAGATCGCCCAAGACAGTGGTCCCATATTGGAAGAAGTGAATGAGTAGCTTAGTCTAGAGCAAAAGCAACAATGCCTGGCAGAAGAATTGCTCTGCATTAGTGAGCAATTAACATCAGAGAGAAATCGGCAAATGGAAGACAGAAAACGCAAATGATAGGAAACCTCACCTGGTTGTGTAATACTGGAAGGACATCCGATGATTCTTACAGCAGACAAGAGGTCAGTAGCCACCCATTCAGTAGTGGATTCACCGCTGAGGCAAGATTGGAGCACTGAAGAGGTGGGATCCTGGTTCCCCAGACAAGGCCCTCTTAGCCGCGGGATGGATTCTGATTTCAGATGGACACTGGAGGCCTAACCCAGTTCAGATGGCTGCGGACAGCCATCCTGTGGCTCAGATAAGTGCTTTACCTCTTATTTCTGCAGAGGGAATCATTGACTCTGGGGTTTCTCCTTCTGGAGATATAATTGCCCCAATAGAGAACTGGCAGGATGTTTTACTTGAAAATGATGTTTTAAACTCTGGTATGCCTGATGCTTCCAGTCCCACAACAGGATTGAACCCTGAGGAACGTGAGAAGCCAACGTATGTAAGTCATTTCCATCGCCCTGTAGAATTAGCAAAATGGAGGAGTGCGATACGCCTACGTTATGTGGGCCCTCGCGAAACCCCCCCGATAGATTCTACGTGGGGAAAATCTTACTAAAAAGGAGTATGGGGTTCTCACCTTCAGAAGTTTATGCCTTGATCCACGTTCAGGGGGAATTCACATTTGATAACAGTTTTCGCACTCCTGCACTGTTGGAAACCTTTTGCTGTCGGTACATCAACTTAAAAACAAACCCACTATGGTCTGACTTTATTGTATTGCCCCTTACTAAGCTACCCTTTAGAGTAATTAATGTCCTCTTCAGGAATGAGGGGGTGAATATTATGGATATAGTACACTGGCTGGAGAAACGCTGTGACATACAGAGAAATCCTATGCCTATCATGGATGCTGAGGGATTCTGGAATGGAGGGTGGAAGTTTTGCATTAAACTACATCATACTGATACTGATCTATTGCATCTCCTGAACTGCTTCTTCATTGGAAGAGACAAGGGCTTCCTTTTTCATCCTGGTCAACCCAGGGTATGCTTTAAATGTGGATCTTCTAAACACATCAGCACTTCCTGTGATGTGTTGAAGTGCTCACATTGTAGGGAACTGGATCACCCTAGCACACACTGCTTTCAACAGCCCAAATGTAGCCTCGGTGATGGCCTGGGCTACACGTTTGAGGATTGCCCGTTTGTGGCAAAAAATACAGAGGATGCGGATTTTGGGGTCCAAGATCACTACATCCATTTGGCAGTAAAACAGGGCCAAGCCCCACTCTGGGGGACATTCACACATGACTCCTGGTTCCCTTGCTCCAGCCAATAAACAGCAGATCTTAACAAATCCTCCTAGCCAGTCTTCTGTGTCCCTAACACCTGTTCAAGAGGCCCTGTCACATACGGCTCTACCGGCTATGCCAATAGTTGAGTCAGATGGCCTTGAACCTACTCCTATACTTCTTGCTGAAACTCCCTCGAGTACAGGAGCCTTTACTCTAGTCTCAGGGAAAAAGGGAAAAATGGCTAAAATATGACCTAAACTGAAGAAAAATAGTCCTGAAGTGCCCCTAGATATCCAGAATATGTACTCAGTTCTGACGAAGACTCTATGGAAATGGATACTGGGTCTATTTCGGTGGAAGGGTTACCCCAGGTAGATGTCCAGGGGGTCATACCTGAACAAACAGATCATCTGACCCAGGGCACCAAAAGTGGAAAAGTGTCAAGGGCTTCCAGCAAAGTAAAATGAGACACCCTTAGCATGGTTTTTTCATCTTATGGCTCCTTTTCTCCTTCGTGTGGCATCTCTGAATGTGAATAGCATTCAATCACTTGTGAAAGGCCGCAGTACGTATGCACACTTTTTACACAGTGATTTTGATTGTGGTTTTTTTTCAGGATGTACGGTTGCATTCATTAGAAGACAGGGCAGCAGCCACGAAGGAGTGGATATGGGGGGATTGTTTTTGATCTCAGGGTGACTCTATGTGCTCAGGAGTGGGAATCTGTTTTTTTTCCTATCAGATACAAGTCATACGTCACATAGAGTTGCAAAAGGGCAGAGCTTTACTATTAGATATAAAATGGGAGAATTGGCTTATCCACCTCCTTAATATTTATGCCCCGCAGCTTAAACACGACCGGGTGCTCCTTTTTCATTCACTTTCACTGCTATTGTTGACAACCCATCTGGTAGTCCTGGGTGGGGATTTTAATGTTACTTCACCCTCTCAGTCCTTAGCGCCTTCTGTTAAGAAAATTTACTGTGATGCGCAGTGCCTGGTGCAGCTTCTCAGTGATGCAGGGTTTGTGGATGCTTTTGGTTCTCTCTCAAGTGACAGTCACTACACTTACTTTTGTGGCCCTAGAGCATCTATTATTGATTACTTCTTCATCCCTTTATCTATGAATATTAAGTCAGCGGTTTTACGGGATGTGGCTTCTTCAGATCATAGGCTTCTATCTCTGGTAATAGGTGATCTCCCGGAGGAGCAGTGTGGACCAGGGACATGGAAATTTAATTTGCTTCTTCTAAATGTTCCCCCAATTAGGGAAGGTTTTACAGCAGTTTTACATGCATGGAAATTGTTTTTTTTTCTTATATGCAGACAGCAATGCTTTCCGGGAAGATACAAAAAATGAGATTAAAAATTTGTTCGTACCATGGGGCGAATTAATGGATGATTTCAGCACAATGAACTCTGTTATTTAAGGAACAGTATTTCTTTCTGGACATCTTTTAGACCTAAATTGGGGTGGGAGAGGATTTGCAGAGGATTAAGGAGTTCAAGGCTGAATTAGCCCGTAAACAACTTGAGGCTATAACTCTCCTGGAATGAAAGCAAAAATATGGAACTAGTGGGACATCAAAAGATACTCTACTTTTCGATTCCTTGCAACTCCTCCGGGAGCATCGCAACATGGAGTACCTCATTACAAATACTGGAAGACAGGTGGTTGATAATTTAGGCATCCTGAGGGAAATCTTGTTATATTTCACCCAAGTTTTTACAAGTCAGGATTTACCTGTTCAGCAGATGCAGCATTGGTTGACAGGTAGAGGTCTGCCTCAACTTCCACAAGATTTGGAGGCTCTTCTAACCTCACCGATTACGCAGAGGGAACTGAAAGAGGTTATTTGGTTGCTCAAATCTGGAACACTCTGGGGTCGGATGGGCTCCCGCATGAACTTTGTAAAAATATCTGAGAAATATTAGGTCTGGAATTATGTGTGTGTTTCAATAATTGTTTATTACATCATCAACTCCCTAAAAGCATGCTGGATGGACTCTTGGTTTTGATTTTTAAGGGAGGATGTCGGAGTAGCTTAAAAAACTGTATGCCGATATCACTTCTTAACATGGATTACAAAATACTAATGAAGATTCTGAGTAATCGAGTGGCAAGTGTTATAGGAGAGATTGTGCATCCGTCTCAATTTAGCGGCATTCCAATCAAACGGATCCAAGATGCACTTATCCTCATATGGGACATGTTGTACAAAGGGAATTCACAAGAATTATTTGGGCACTTGGTTTACTTAGATCAGGCACAAGCATTTGACTGGATGGAATATGCATATCTGTGGGAGACATTAAAAGTGTTGTGGCTTTCCTCCTACCACTATAGCCTGGCTTCAGACTTGCTATAAAGGAATTTGTCTCATTCCGTGTATAAATGGTTGGGTGGGTGATGCAGTTCTGGTACATAGAGGAGTGAGACAGGGGTGTCCCCTTAGCCTCCTTCTGTATATTTTGTCACTGGATCCGTTGTTGCATGCCCTATATGGGACAGAGTCCATCATTGGGCTTTTGGTAGGATCTGATGATAGGCAGATTGTTGCTCTAGCTTATGCCGATGATTTGGGGCTCTTCTTAGGCGATAAATTTTCAGTGGTGTAGGCTCGATCCATTCTGCAAGAATTTTCCATTATTTCTGGGTCTCAGATTAACACACAGAAAAGCGGTATAATACCCTTAAGGTATGATGCAAGTGATGTGGGAAATTCCTGTGGATAACTCGTATAGAAAAATTTTGGGAGTTTATTTTGGAGGAGATGACCCTCAAAGATATAATTGGGAACTACTTTTGGAATCAGCTAAGGAAAAAGTTGTCCAGTGGAATAAATGGCAAATGACTAAGGCTAAATGCATTTATGTGATTAAAACATACCTATTATCACATTTTTTGGTTTTAGCAGCTGTGTTTCCTCCCCTGATGGCCCTGGGGAGGCATCGGTATATAGTGTTTTTTTCCAATGTCTGTGGGGTAGTAGATTAAACCCAGTTAAACGTGGTGCCACATATTTACCGATACAAAAAGGAGGCTTAGGAATGTTGAATCCGATTGTGTTTTTTTATGTGTCCTTTATCCATTATAATCTTATGCCCCTTTTGAAGAATACCATTACAGTTTGGACCCCCTGGGTTGAAGACGTTCTTGGGCCCCTATTAATTAATTGAGAATCTTCTACTTTTCTTCCACGCCAGACTCGGGTGGCACATTTACCAATTCACTTTATTGGAGTTGCAGGTAAATTGAAGGTATGGAAGATTGTGAAAAGCTTTCTCTGTATTCCATCTAGGAAAACTCTTTATAGTTGGAAAATGGAATCGATTTTTTATGTGTCCCCCTGGTATTCGGGGTTACCAGCTGAAAAACAATCCTCCATATATTCTTTTTTACCTAGTAAAATAATACGATACTATATGAGGGATTTTGTCTGGCTATGTACACATCAAAAATTGGGAGTTCGAGGTAATATGAAACATAAAGACCTTAAAGAATGAACTTGCCCTAGGGGGAATGAATGTATAGGGATAGTCGAGACCTTCACACATTTTTTATTGGACTGTCCTTACACTAGATCCTTTTGGGAGGTATTTCATGCAGAATGGCCATTGAACCCCTTTCAAAGGCAGTCTCCCTCAGATTTGGACTGATGGAGTGCTTCCAGGGGCATGGGCCAAGTATGACACTGTTACAATCTGAATTTTAATGAGTTTCATTAGTTTTCAGCTGTGGCAGGCCAGGTGTGGTTGTACCCTTAGAAAACAATTAATTTCTAGTGAACAAGCTTTGTTATTACTACAGAAGGCTGTGATAAAATGGCAGTCTATGGAACACAATAGAGTGCTCCCTGACCTCTATAAATTGTGGTGGAGAAATATGTCCTGGTTGGACACTGGATGATTATCGACTGTATGTTTAGATTTAAGAGTACAGGAAGAACCAAAAGCACTCCCTAAATACATAATTTCCCTCTTTGGTCAATAATGATTAGTTCCTTTATGTACAATGTCTCCCTGGCTCCCTTTAGCTGCCATGGGGAGGAGCTTAGTATGGGCTAAACCAGGTGTCTTTGCGTACAGTATAAAACACTGGATGGGGGTTTTGTTTCCCTTTTTTTTTGTACAGTGTGGTCTGATTGTAATATAATGGGAAATGGAATTTTGGTTCTCCTGATTTAGACTGTAGTATTTCCCTTTTGTATTACGAAATGGTGTGTGTGTGTGTGGGGGGGCAGCCTCCTCTAAGCCTGCTCTCTTCAAAATCGGTGTAGGTATATTTGAATATGTACTTTTGATTTTTCCTTGTATTTTATAAACTCTATGGAGTATATGCTTTACACTAGGAGGGGGAATAAGTGTGTAGGACTTATTTTGTCTTTGAGATTGGAAATATGCAACAATACTTTTCTGATTATACTTTTTCCATCTTCAAATCGTAAATGATGATTCATTGCTTTTTCGTATTTGTTCAAAAGTATGAACAAAATATCTCCCTACTCTTTCAGTGGGGAAGGGACTGGGTTTTATTTTTGGTGTTAATAAGCCCTGTTTAATTTTGAGTTTTATGTATCAAACAATACTTTATGAGTTTGATTTCTTTTTTTATGATTTGTATGACTTGATACACTGTTGTATGAATTGTGTTGCAGTTCTGAATACAATTTCCCCTACTCTTTTAGTAGGGAAAAGGAGAGGGTATACACATAATATTTTGTTTGTATTATGGTTTCACGTATGAAGTAATACGCATTTGTGTTTTTTTTTTGTTATTATGTTTTGTTTGAAGACATATTGATTTGTTTTTATGTTCTTTTGAGTTTTGAATAAAAAATACCCCTTCTCTTTTTCGATAAGTGCCATGGGATCTTTAACAGCCACCTGAACTACCACCAATCCAGGCAGATGGGACCTCGGTTTATTGTCTCATCTGAAAGATGGCACCTCAGAAGTGCAGCACCCCTCTCATGCTGCACTACAGTGTCAGTATTGGGATAGTAACCTAAGTGCCAGATGTGGGAACTGAACCCACAGCCCTCTGATCTCCAAGCCTCAGAGGCAAGTGTGCTACCTACTGAGCCACTGACACTGACATATTTGATATTCCTTGAATGAAAACTTCAGTTGGACAAAAGGCAATTGGCCTGATTCTCAAAGCTCCAAGAGTGATGCAAGGTGCCTGTACCAAACATAAATGGCACAAGTGGTACCTTCACAAAATATTGCCCATGGGGCTATTCTCAAAGGCAGCCTGCATCAAGCACAGGCTGCCTGCCCCAAACAGGGTTTGGGTGGCCCGTGCACCCTGAAATGGGCTGTGACATGGCGCAAGGGGGAATGTGGCAGGTACAAGCTGCCACATCCCCGATATCATGATTCTCAGAACTCACCCTGAAGGAGAAATTCTATGTACACTTACACCAGTTAGGGTTGGTCTAAGGGTACTTATGAAATCTCCCTTTGGACCAGTCGACCTGTATGCAACATTGTGCTGGGGCTCCCATCCCCAACCCCAAGTGTGCCATTGTGGTTATTTAATTAACATTACATTTTTCCAATCCCGATTGTGCCATGCTCTTTATTTAAGTAAAATATCATGCCCCCCAATCCCTGAATGTGCCATGCTCGATATATAATTAACACATCATGCCCCCTCCCTGATTGTGCCATCCTTTTGATCCTACTTTACAGAACTTATCATGCCCCCCGAACCTTGATTGTGCCAATAACTAAAAGCAGAATATTCATGCACCCTCCCCGATCACCAATGCCACCATTGATACCTTATCCTGGTGATCTAATGGCTCCCCACCCCAGCAGGTAGTGCCCACCATAGAGCTCCCCCCATCCCTTAATAGAGCCGGCACTGGCACAGCCCTCCTCTCTCCTGTGGCCAGTGCTGACTGCACTGTCATTATAACAGCTGTACTGTATTGTGTACACAATTTTCTGTAATCACACCCTCTTCCAAGTATCTCTCCCACCTCCCTGTTGCTTCCCATGCCCACAGAGGTTAAACCAACACTGGGGTGTCAGTTCCCAGTGTTGGTACCTGAAATAAAGAAAACCATACCTTGTAGTCTTTCTTATTTTTATACACCCAATAAAAAAGAAAATGGTCCATTGATGTCTGTTGTCACTGCCACCTTCTTTGCAACTGTTACTCTTCCCCCACCTGACCCACTCAGCACCCCATCCCAGACTTACCTACGGAGGGTTCAACACTGTAATCCTTTTTGGACTAGAGACACATGTTCACTCTTCAATGCCTAACCAGGAACTGAGGAAATCAGGTACAGTATGTGGTTCAATGTATTTCAATATGTTTTGGGCTTGTGTTCGTAACTTGGTCATTTAAAAAAAAAAATTTCCTAAATTTTTAACATGGCCTTTGGTGAAAGTATTCAAATCCATTCTGAAAGGCAATGTCATGGTTGCTACATGAAATCTCCTTTTGGGTGGGATTTGAAAATTTTCTCCACCTTAGTTCATGAGATGGGATCATAAGAAGGCTATGTTAAAAATTTGGGTAAAAACATTAAAAAACAATAAAGTTACAAGTGTACATTGTAATTTTTCAGTGCACACTTGTAACTTTGGTAATTTTTTATATTTTGACCCCAAGTTTCAACATAACCTTTTCTTCACACCCCCTCATGAACATGACAACTGCCATTTTTCAAATCCTTCCCAAAAAGTGATTTGGTGGTCGCTGCACAAAATTACCTGTCAGGCTGGATTTGAACATTTTGTCTGACCTTTTTCTTGAGGTAGGGTTATAAAAAGGCTATGTTGAAAATTTGGGTAAAAAGATATATATAAAAAAACTGGGCATACATTTTTCAATGCACACTTGTAACTTTGGTAGTTTTCAATATTTTGACCCCACATTTTCAACATGGACTCATGAATGTGACAGCTATCATTTTTCAAATCCTGGCCAAAATATGTTTTTGCACTTCTGGTGCGAAATTATGTTTTGGCCATTATTTTATAAATGATACCTGTCATGTTCAGAATGAGGGGTCATAAAAAGACTATGTTGAAAACTGGGGGCCCGATTTTCAAAACAGTTAGAATGGTACAAGGGACATGCATCAAAAGATTTTGATGCATGGTGTGACTTGTGTCACCACTGGCTTCATTCGTGATTTTCTGTTGCAGCCCGTGTCAAATACTGATGGAGCTGCACCAAAGCCCCCTTGCACCAGGGTTGCATCAAACAATTATTACTCATACTGTACATACAGAAACCGTTCTAATCCAACACCTCAAAGGAGGTACAAGTGAGGATTCCACATAACACGGCATCATATTGAACCGTAACACAGCAGACCTCATAACAGTACAGTTATGCAGACTGTAACAATGTGGTCTATATAACTGAACAGTTGTGAGGTCTGCTGTGTTATGATTCAATATGATGCCATGTCATGCAGAATTATAACTTATCCTTCCTTCGATGTGTTGGATTAGAGCAGTTTCTGTATGTACGGTATGAATAATAGTTACTGTACATTGTATACACTACTATTAATTGCTGCACATTTACAAAATAAGTACAAAAGTAAACGCAACCCACCAGGTGCCACATCACTACCTTTCAGTCCCAGTTGTCCCCCCCGACTCCTCCATGCCACCTACCATGACCATTCTGCCTTCTGCGTCCCTTCTAGCAAGCAGTTTCACCCCCAACAATACCAGCCCCTTTAGTATTGTGCCAGGTTGGGGGGTGGCAGATCCTTGCAGCAATCCTTGCAGGTGCACCAACTGTTTGGTGCAGCTGTAGGCTTGTGGCAAACCCAGGGAGTTTGGTACGGGGACCTTGCTTCTTCGAAAATCATGTGTAGGGTCCCTTGCACACCCAGAGTTTGCTGCAGCCCTTAGAGTGACACAACTTGTGTCACTCTAAGGGATCTTTGAAATTTGGGCCCCAGGGGTCAAAAAATGTGAAAAAAACAACGAAGTTATGAAGAAACATTGAATTATTCCAAAGTTTACTCATAACTTTATTATTGCAAATTCTGGCCCCAGTGTTCAACATATCCCCTGTGTTACACCACCTCCTGAATATGACTGGTGCCATTTTTCAAATCTCCTCTGAAACATGTTTTCACAGTCACATTGTGATATCACTCTTTGGATGGGATTTAAACAATTCCAGGTGGCATGGGGGAGTCGGGGTGGACAACTGGGACTGAAAGGTAGTGATGTGGCACCTGGTGGGTTGCGTTTACTTTTGTATTTATTTTGTAAATGTGCAGCAATTAATAGTAGTGTATACAATGTACAGTAACTATTATTCATACTGTACATACAGTCTTCATCGTAATGTCAGGTCATAAAAAGGCTGCTGGAAATTTGGGGGCAAAATGTAGGAGCCCACTGAAAATGAGATATTGCTTCTCAACTGGCCTGTCCTGGGTAAATGCGATCTAAAAATGTGTAAAAGCAGAACATCACTGACAATGAGATATTTCATCTATCCTGGGAACAAACATTGTTAAAGCTGGACTCCACTGAAAATGTAGCTTGCCTTTCAGCTGAGCTATCCAGGGTAAATGCGTTATAAAAATGGCTAAAAGCAGGAACCCATCAAAAATGAGATATTGTGTCTCGGCGGTGATATCCTGGGTAAATACAGAGTAAAAACTGGGAAAGTAGGATCTCACTGAAAACAAGATGGCATCTGAGCTGTGCTATCCTTGTTAAATACGGTACAAAAATGTGCCAAAGCAGGACCCCATTGAAAATGAGATACTGCATCTCAGCTGGGTTATCTTGGGTAAACATATTGTAAAACTGTGTAAAAACAGGACCCTACTGAATACCCCCACTGAAAATGAGATGTGGCATCTAAAATTATATGTCCTAGAAAAAAACATTCTAAAAGCAGGACCACACTAAAAACAAGACAACACATCTCACCTCTAATGTCCTGGATAAATGCAGTATAAAACTGTGTAAAATCAGGGCCCCATTGCAAATGACATATTACATCTCATCTATTCTATCTTTCAGAAACATATAATAAAAAGGTATGCAGGCAAGATCCAGTACAACAGCAATGCAAGCGGCGATATTTGGCATTGACAAATGCCTGTTTGATCATGTTGTGCTCTTGACTAATGCAATGAAAGGAGAATGAAAGTCCAGGGAGTAAATATGTTCTGTGCATAGGCCATTGTGTCAATATGTTCCCATGGAAGGAGAAGCATGTGAGACATTAGTGCAAGACTGAATCAAGCATTTTCAATGAATTGGGTTAGTCATTTTCATGGAAAGTCCCCATGTTAGCTTGCCTGTATTTTTTGACTTTTAAGTTTCTTTTTAATCTGAAGTCCATTCTAGCTTTACATAACATATAGAATAATACATGAGGTGCTGTGTTTAATGAGATTCTACACACACCCAAGGTGTTGGATGCTACATAAATCCCGAGAGTGACGTTCGAGCAGTTTATTTAAGCATCTAACACTGAGGGTGTGTGTAAAATCTCAAGTTAAACACATCACCCCAGGCTTTATTTTATATAATTGCTTGGGATTGTTTTTCATCACAGCAATTATATAAAATAAAAAGACATCCCTGTGCAGTCTGGTCAGGTTTCAACATATTTGGTTGGGTTTCAGTGTATTCACGCAGTCGAACGCAGCTGCTGAAGGAACATTTCCCTTACTTTCTTTCTTTATTTATTTAAAATTGGTTAATATTTATAGCCTAGCACCCAGTTACTTTTTGTATACCAGTTACTTTTTTTTTATAAACTTACCACAGAGTGGCAGAGTCTGGTGCTAAGGGATGGTGGCTGGTGCTGAGCGAAGGCAGAGCTGCAGCTGGAGGATGCGCACAAGGGAAACTTGGCGTATGTTTGCCATTGTAACCCACAGTTTGTAATGGTGAATTATAACTGTGTTTCCCTTAGAAAAAAATGATCCCCTGTTATTATAATTACTTTACACCCTGACAGAAGGGGTAATAAACAATTCCTGTTAGTACATACGAACATACGAATGTGCCAGCAGAAACAGATCACCCAGTCTATCTAAGTCTGCTTGAGTGTGCAGCTAGCACCCCTAGTTTGCAGCTGCCCCAAACCCTCCTCCCATTTGTCATCCCACTGCCACCCCCACCTCCCCCACTATCACTCTCCCCTGTTCCCTGTCCCATGCCCTTTAGAAGCTGTTCACAGATTTACATGATACCACCCAGTCTGGTAGGGTGTTCCAATTTGCTGCCACCCTCTCTGTGAAATAGTATCTCCTCATTTCCTTCCTGAATCTTCCCCCCTCTATTCTTAGCCCATGTCTCCTTGTGATCCTCCCCCTCCTTAACTTAAAGACCCCATCTGCCCCATCCTTATTGATTCCCCACAGATACTTGAATGTCTCTATCATGTTCCCCTGTCCCTTCTGTCCTCCAGGGTGTACATATTCAGGTCTCTCAGCCTGCTGTCATAGTCTGTCCCTTACATTCCATATATCATCTTTGTTGCTCTCCTCTGCACCCCCTACAGTAGCCTGATATCACGCTTTAGGTATGGCCTCCAAAACTGCACACAATACTCTAAGTGTGGCCTTACCAGTGACCTGTAGAGGGGCAAGATCACCTCTCTTCACCTGGATGAAAACCCCCTCGCTATACACCCCAGCATTTTGTTCACTTTTGCAGCTACTCTCCTGCACTGGGCAATGTTGTCCATGGTCCCTGTTATCATTACCCCTAGGTCCTTCTCCTCCTCAGTGATCCCCAGCTTAACCCCTCCAAGCCAGTATTCTCTCCTAGGGTTCTTCACCCCAAAGTGCAAAACCTTACACTTCTTTGCATTGAACCCCAGCTGCCACCTCTCTAACCACTCCTTCAGCTTCTTTATGTCCCCCTGCAGCTGCTTCCATCCCTCATCTCCATTCACCACTGCTCCGATTTTGGTGTCGTCAATGAACAGACTTATCTTGCTCACCACCCCATGTGCAATGTCTGATATGAAGAGCCTAAACAATACTGGCCCCAACACAGAGCCCTGTGGCACCCCACTCATCACTGGCCTCGGAGTTGAGAGCTCCCCTCTCCTCTCTCGCTACCACCCATTGCAGCTTCCCACTCAGCCAGCTTGCAATCCATTTCATCATTTTTGGCCCTACCCCTACACCAGTTAGCTTCCCCCCAAGCTGCCCATGAGGCACTGAATCGAAGGAGTTGCTGAAGTCCAAGTGAAGAACATCCACCGCATGACCCTTATCCAGCTCACCTGTCACCCAGTCATAATATTGTATCAGGTTGGTTTGACAAGACTTCCCTGAAACAAACCCATGCTGCCTCACATCCTGGAGGCCATTGTCCTCCAGGTACAACACCAGTCTTTCCTTTAGTATTGTCTCCATGAGTTTGCACACTATGGAGGTGAGACTTACCGGGCGATAATTACTCAGTTCATCCCTTGGTCAGCTCTTGTGTAATGGTACTACATGTGCCATCCTCCAGTCCAGTGGCATACATCCTGACTCCAGTGAGGTGCTGTACAGATCCGCCAGTGGCTCTGCCAACACCTCCGTCATCTCCCTCAGCACCCTGGGGTGGATACCATCTGGCCCTGGTGCCTTGTCTACCTTCAGTGCCCTCAGTCCCTCTAGGACTCTACTTGCCTCAATTCTTCCATCTTTTGCCTCCTCTCCCCCTGTCACCACCCTCCCAGCCCATGGTGGTAGTGGTCCCCCCTTTTCTTCCGTGAACACTGAGCAAAAGTATTCATTCAGTGCTTCTGCCTGCTCCTCACCCTTTTCTGTCCACTCCCCACCCTTTTTATCCTCACTATTGTCTCCTTGCACTTCCTTTTCTCCCTGATGTATCTGAAAAAGTCTTTCTCCCCCCCTTCCCGTTAATTCCACTGAGCATTATTATATCATAATTTTATCTTTAGTTTTTATTTGTCATTTTGTCATTGAAATTTTATTGTTTGGCACATGCCATTACACATTTAAACTAGAATAAAATGTATCAGATATTATTATAGAAAAAACAAATACAAGTATAATAAATACTGTGTTCCCTTTTACAAAGCATCCATATTAAAATAGTAATATCGAGCGCAACAACAATTCAGTAGTACATATCTATGATTACACTCTATTCAGATAGAAAATTAGAGAATGATGATATGCGCTAAGTTATTGTCTGCAATATGTTAAGAGAAATGCTCTTCTAACAACATTTGTAACATGGCATAAAAAACAAAAACGAAATGAAGCACTCAGATAGGTGCAAACACACCATGTGGTACAGTAGAAACCATGGTCTAATACCATAGTAGATCATGGTTTGTATTGTAATACCATGGCAATCCACTACAGGTAAGAAGCAGTATACTAGTGAAAGCAATATGCAAATAGCTTGCAGTGTGTAGTTGTTCCAACTTGTATTTACTAAGAATTTTCCTGGCACAGGGTTTTTGACTTTTTCAAGATTGTTCAATGTTGTAGCTACAACAGAAGTTCATGAGTTACTAAAGATTGTACACTTAAACTCCACATATACTGCTAATTATGCTGCAGCAATATTTCTGTAGAAGTGAACAGTTACATACTGTTACCATCCCTTCTGATCTACTGCTTTCTAAGCAACTGTGGGTGCAATGCATTGTGGATGACTGAATAACATTATCTGGCCTAGCTTTGTCTTGGTGAATACACAGTGATAAAGATGAGCATGCAGCTTCTATAACCGAAAGCAAAAATAACAGACACTGAGATAAACAAAGCAAAATTAAAGAGAGAAGATACTTCTGTGGGTGAAAAGAAAAATAAATTGAGAGACACAAAAAGAAATCAAAGAAACAGACTAACAATAGTAGTCAGAACAAGTATTTGAAAGGTGAAAGCAGTAAACGTTATGTTGTTCTATGTCCTGCTGAGTTAGGTAGTTTAGAGGGAAAAAAAGTGAAAATAATATTCCGCAAAATAGTAGTTGTTCAATAAAGTGTTTTTCAGATTGGCTTAGTTCAGTACATTTGGAGAAAAGGTGCTTGTGCTACTAGGATTGTGTGACAGCCACCTATGGGTCTGCAAAGGAACTGGAGGAAGAAAACTAAAACGTACCATAGCACACTCGCATCATGCAGTGCAGCCCAAATCTTCTAATACACAGAGAGGAAAATCAAAGCACCTAGAATAGAAAGTAATTTGCAAGTTTTTGAAAAGTTGTAAAATATGTTTTGATGTTAGAAGCTTAAAGCTTGTAATGAAAGTTATTTTAACAAAAGTGAAATAGCCGACACAATATTTCCAATAGGTGTGTTCCAATTGTTTTCAAGTATATGTACAACATGTTTAATAGCTCAATTCATAGTATTCTGAAAGTAAATCAGTGTGATTGTACTCATTTATTCAAAGACTATTAATCATACACTCATTGCCATGTTACAAGCGGATTAAGCCACTTGAAAGGATGGGTCTACAGTGGAATTAATCCATGGTTGGTTGGTTGGACCCACTCGGCCTTCAGCCTCGGGGTCCAACCCCCCCAACCATGGATTAACTCCACAATGACCAATAACTCTCGTAACCGAAGTCACCATCATTAAACCACATGTTACTACCAGTAATCACAATAATTACAATTATTGATCCCAGTTTTAGAGTACTGCTCCCATTTGTATATGAATTCAACAGAGTCCTCCTTGAAAAAGATTGATCAGATGTACTATAGATTAAAGAAGTTTGCTACTAAAAGCAAACACAGAACCCACCATTATAAAATTTATAATAGATTGAGTTGGTTACAAACTGATAGGAAGAGGAAATACTTATGGTTGATTTGGTGGCATAAGCTAATATATCCTCAAGGAAAACATCCCTAAGTAACTCTGTAATATTAGAACCACCTTGTATAAAGAAAGTCAATCTGAGATACAATAGCCTAAATGTCCTGACATGCAAATCATATAATAGGCTTGGAGATACGACTCTGCAGAAAAGTTTAGCAAGCAACTGGATTGAATTGCCCAATGACTTGAAGTTTAATCAAAAATATTCCTTTTTAGAGTAAATTTAAATAGACACATTCCACCTGTATCTGTTTTAGATTAACTTATGAATACCTGTAATTATTGTATCTAATTGTAAAGTGTTCAGTACTGGAAATGTCAAAGTTTATTTTATTATGTCTGTTGTAATCACAGGACATTGTTGAAAATGGGGGTAAAACCCTAACAATTTATATCCTGTATAAAAATAACATTTTATCATCAACATTTTATCATCAAATCTTAGTAAACAGGAAAGTCAGTTTGGACATTAAATGATAAGAGTCTGGGTAGCGTAAATAATGGTAACATCCAGAATCAGCACATCAGCAGATACAAGTTATTGCATGCAATTGAACCATCCAAAGGTCGCTATAAAGAAAGAGGTCCAATATATGACACAAAGTATAGGAGCACAGAATTGTGGTATAGTTTCTTTCAATAACTTGGCTAACTTTGTGTAGAAATGGTTTACTTTTCCTGATGTGTTTAGTTATATACAGTAGAAGTAACTTATGAGTTGGTTAAGTATAAAAGTCTCCCATACCATCATTTGGAAAGTTAGTGGGTCATCCAGAAAAGAGGAAAAACCCAGCTAAAATTGAATAAATCCAGATCTGTCTTATTTTATTATACCATGGGAAATTTAAGAGAACATGTAACAGATCCTCCACAACCCCATTAGAACAGGAACAAGGTGTCTGATAAGCATCAGAAATGCGTGCAAACCTTGCATGCAGCACATTGCTAGGAAACAGTTTGAAGTTATAAGACATGAAAGCACAATATATATCAAAGTCTATGATACAGTCTAGGTAAAACCTAAGGCTGAACCAGATGTCATTTGAAGTATACCAAGGAGACAACTGTGATTTTAAAATCAATTTTAAATCTAAATGTTGATTAACGAGACAGCCCATATTTTTAACATACTTATTGCATTTTAAACTAATTCTAACTTCCCTTTTTTACATATATTGAAGTCTCTCATACTCTTTTAAGATAGTCAAAACATACACCAACCAGGGAGACTTGATATTTTACTGTTCAAACCTTCTCTCCTTTTCCAAGATCCTAGCCTAAGAAGGTTATCCTAGTGAAGTCTTGTAACTCTTATCCAGTAACCCAAAATAAAGGTGTCTACTGGTGTTTTAAAGCTATCTAGCCCTAATTTGACTTTAATATATGAAGTAGGAATAGCATGACTTAGTTACAGAGAAGATTTTACCAAACCAATTGATAGTTTTTCTAATTCTTCTGAGATCTTCTATGGTGCCCATAGTTTAGCTCCATATAGCCTATAGATGAAATTTTGCTGACAGAACCTGAATAAGTCACCTGATATTATTTCCACCATATGTAGCATTGAATCTCTTCAAGCCAAGAATAAAATGTGTTTTCCAAGAACCATTGAATGCAAAATGTACACCCACATATAAATAACTAGACACTGTAGAGATAGTTTTGCTACCTACCCCCCAGTTATGGAAAGTCTTAGTACTGCCTTAAACTACTATCTGAGTTATTTTTAATAATGACAGATAGATCTACTGTAACTTCTTTGATTCAAGAAACAAGCAATTCAGTATTTTTCTAAACCTGATTGTGTTAGGGAAAAAAAGAACCAAGTCATTGGCATAGGATGAAAGTGGCATTTCCACTGGATCAGTACTTTGTGAATCAGAAGTAACTGCCATGAGTGCCCTTATAACATAATCATTATGTATGTTAAATAGTGTTGGGGCCAATATACAGCCTTGGTGCATACCTTTTTTTATTGAAAACTGTGAAACATTACCACCCATACCCAGCCTAAATCTTGCCCAGATGTGAATATATAAGGGAGAGATTATATAAATAAGACAGTTGTTAACACCCTTGTCATGAATTAATTTGCCAAAGTTTAGGCCTAGAAACAAAATCAAATGCAGAGGAGCAATCAACAAATGCCACAAACAACTTCTGTTTGAGAATTAAAACATATTTCTCCCACTTATATCTAAGGACAAAGCAGTTATCCAGAGCAGAACACCATTCCCTAAAGCCAAACTGTAAAATAGATAGTCACCCTGTTATCAAAATTTGTTCATGTAACCTTGTATTATTTTACAGAGAACTTTAGAAGAAACATCTAATAAACTAACTGTCTGGTACATACACAGATCTGATTTATTTCCCCTTTTAAAAATGGGAACAATCTCCGACCGATGCCATGAGTCTGGAAAAAAAACTTCCCTAAAGCATTGTTAAACCATAACAACAATAAATCAGACCACAAGAAAGGGGACTATAAATTAATCTCAGCAGGAATATGATCAGGACCAGGGGCCTTTTTAACCTTCAAGGACTTAACTGCATCCAACACGTTCACAATATTAATGGGGCTCATACCATCAGTGGACAAGGAGTCAAGTGAGCAATTTTGTAAAGTCTGATCAAAGAAAAGTGAAGAAAAAGTAACTATCCATATGACAGAAGAAATATAGGTATCACAGCTATCTGAAAAATTAGATCTGCCCTTGGCAATAACTTGCCAAAAAGGCTCTTGAATCACTTCTGTAGACATCTAACATCGAGTTCCATTATTTATGATAGTAGACCTGCTTTTTCATTTGCAGGAAGTTTTTATAAAGCTAATCATCTGTATAAAAATTCATACGGTTAGTTTTGGTAGGATTTCCTCTAGTTTGTCTAATTTTGTTGGTGAGCTTTGATTTTTCCTTTTTACATTGTAAATCAAACCAACCAATATTCTTCCTTCCTCTTCAACAAGACATTGTGTACAAAAGACTGAACAAGTATAATGTATCACTCTGCTGAGGAGGGGTTGGTGGCAAGTATGAGGAAGAACATATATGTTAATAAGTATAAATTTAAAATTAAGAATCTTTAATATGAAGAACAATACAAAATTCAACAGATATAATAAGGGATGGAGAAATATTATTATCTAGTTTAGTAAAGCAGGCCAAATCACCAGAGGCTCTACCCAACTTTTTATCTGTTTTTAACCGAATATCATATAGTAAAAAGTTTGTTATCATAATGTCCTGCCCTGTTACATGCCAGGTTTCTTGCAAGAGTTCCACCAAGTCGCATCAACAACAAAGTTGTCTACAGACTTTATTTTGACAGCATTTTGCCAACAATGATCAAATCACTCAGCAAATGCATCGATGACTTCCAGCATGATGGGATTCTTTGGACTGTTTGCAGGGGGCTTCATCCCCTGTACCCCCACCCCCCACACCACCAGAATTAAAGATGGTCAACTCCTGGGTGGTGGATTATGTGGAAGACTGGCTATAGCAGAGTTTCTGTATGTTTACATCACTGCAACAACCCATTCAACACTGTGGATGTTGAACAGGTTGTTGTCGATGTAATGGATTCACTCTGGGGGGGTCATTGTAGTAACAGTATATACTTGCAAGCATATTTTACTAAAAGCAGACAAAAAAAATCAGCCCATCCACAGTCCCCCCCCATTTTATATTTATGCCTGCAATATTCCAAGAAATTTTGTGATCAAAAGAGCACTGGCTCTGTTCTTTTTATTGCTGTACAAGAGTGTAAGTGACTGTCTTCTGTACAGGAGGCAGTCTACAATATCCCACTAACAGATGTAATTTGTTTGTGATGGGGATATTACAGTATATAGTCGACTCAGCCAATGGTAATCAAATTGCATGTGATGGAATATTAACCTTACAACAACGTTTTGGTACAACATAGATACCCATCTTGTCTAATAAATTACTTTAAGCCAGCATACTTTCAGTAGCGTCTCTAGTTCTAAATGTTATGTCCTCCTGTACTCCATCCAAGTCTTCCCAACTCATTGCCTTAGTTACACCTTTGTAACCTGGTGAGATTTGAAGATAGGTTGAAAGAAAAGAACAGATTGACCTAATTAACTTGACATTTGGTTCACCATATTGTTTATTCAGTCCAAAAATACTCATAATGTAGGGGATTTATCATAAAAGGGAGAATTATTATTAATTGCTGTCTTCTGCCTATTTATGCATGGCAGAATAAGATTATGTATTTCCAAAAAATGTCCATCATTGCAGAAATAATTAGCTACTCTGTGCAATGCATATGATCTGCCAACAGTCTAGACCATATTCATCCTTGATAACAGTAACAGCAACATCTTGAATATCTCCTTCATTTATCTGGACCTCCATTTTAGTTTGAAACAATTGTATAATGGAGTCCAGGGTGTGGTATTTGTGGAGATTATCTCTTTTTAAATCCCATGTAATTTAAGAATATCACAATTCTCTGCTCCACAGATAAAGCCCAAGTCCATCCATTTTTCCAATTTTTTATGCTCGAGAATGCAAACAGTTCATGTAGAGGCAATATGGTTTGAGACCAAAGAGGGTATTTCCTTCAGAGGACTAATATCTTCTCTACCAATTTCTTGGTTAGTCTGAGCCAACTTTAACTTCTGAGAGTCAGCATGCAAGTCTTCCTCAACAGCTGCTTTGTGGTCTAACTTTCTCAGCATTAAATTACAATCTTCCTTAATCATGGCCAAATCAGCACATGTGGCCTGCAATGTAAAGAGCAGAGACCCTCCTTACTTTACATTTGCTGATTTTATGTCAATATTTGAGTATAGTCCCTCACAACTTCCATATTGTTCTTATGTAAATTTACTGTCTCTACATTATCCTCTAAGACAACATAGTCAATTTGCAAGTTGTCAGTATTAGGGAACTTCTTATTCTTTTTTCCCATTTGCAAATCTCTCAATTGTCCCTGATTTCGAGGGACGCCCCTCATTTTAACCCTCAAAACTGCTCTGTCCCTCATCTGCCCCTCATGGAAAATGTGCTTTCCACACCAAGAATGCTCTATCAGTTTAGACTTTATAGCAGAAATTAATAATATTCTAGGATGGTAAATTAAAAAAAAAAAAAAAAACTTTGAGCATGTAACCACAATGGGCTCCACAGTGTTCTGAGAATCTATCTCAATGTTTGATAATGTGTTCCTCATTTTGAGGGCCAGTGTCCCTCATTGTCCCTCATTTTGAGTGTCTGTGTCCCTCATTTCAGTGACAAAGGGTTGAGAAGTATGCACATTTGTGTCTCTGTTTCTCCTTCCCCCCTCTTTGTTTTTGTTGTTTCCTGTCCCCCCCCCTTTTTTACACAAACCTGTTCTGGAAAAACTACTGAACTAAAGTAGTCTCAAAGGACAGGTATAGACTGTTCTATTTCAGAGACTTTGACCAATGAGGACTCTCTTAAGGAAGGAATTTCATTAAATCTTCTCAAAATGTCCATCCTGGCACTATTAGTCACAATTGGCAGGATTTTTGAAGGGAGGCGCAAGACTTACGCTCAGCCCTGTGCCACCACACTTGGGTTCTGACAGTGCATGGAACCCTTTGCCACAACTGCACCCAAGTTTACAATGTCTGGTGCAGTTGTAGCAGTTTGAATGATTTATGGTAGCTTGAGCCAAATATTTGGTGCAAGCTCCATAAAACAGCCCCCAGG
Organism: Neoceratodus forsteri; assembly: GCA_016271365.2. Taxonomy (NCBI): domain Eukaryota; kingdom Metazoa; phylum Chordata; order Ceratodontiformes; family Ceratodontidae; genus Neoceratodus; species Neoceratodus forsteri. The sequence continues at coordinate 958,205,514 of CM057449.1, read as the reverse complement.
ATTGCCATACATTAGATCAGAAAAAGTCTGTCTAACTTGCAGCAATTGCCAGCATAAGATAGAAAATACAGTTAGATCACCACAAGCCCCATGCACTATATCGTCGGTGCACCGGGACTTGCAGAAATCTAAGTGTTTCAAAAATCTCGCCCAATATCTTCCCTAATGCTGTCCAGCTGATGCCTCATGATGATCAACTGTTCCATCAGCATAAGATTTGCTGCATATTTGTTGCCTATCTTGCTAATTATATCAGTACTAAGCTATGAGGGGAAATACTTGACTGGTTCAGTTTTCTCATTAATAGCTTGAAATATCTTAGAGGGCTCTTGACTGATTGGTGACATTTTAGCCATTATCAGAGAAAGATACATGCCCAGAGTATTACTGTTTGCTGTTATCTTTTTTGTGGTTAATTGATCTTTCCAAATTTTTCAGGCCAATAATTTTATCATGTAGATCAGAAAGGATCTCACCCATAATAAGATTAGAGGCCTTAGTTCATCAGTCTTTTGCAAATAATTTCCTATCAGCTCGGGGGAGAACCTCAACATTAGATGTAATACCCCTCCAATGCAAATAAATCCCCATGGGAAAGAAGGGAAGACCAGAAAGCTGCAGATAGCTATTTGATAATGAACTAGCATCTACCTTATCATTATTTTGAGGCTCTTTATTGAAATCCACCTCAGTTTCTGCTGGTTGAGCCCCTTCAAAATCTAGCACAGGTGTTTTTGAAGAGAATTCAAGACATTAGCTGAGACTGTTTTTTGTAAATCATTGACAGTTCAAGGCAAGCAAAATCTATATTTCTAGGAATAGACGTCAGCAGTCCCTGACTTGTATTACTAAGTACAGTATTTGAGTTCTTTTAGCCTTTATTGTTAAATGCTGGGTAATTTTAGGCCAATTGTTAATTTCAGTTTTAGCATTTTTCTTACTTTTCTGCTTAGAGTCGCTCTTTTTAGATTTTATTATCAAAGATGCATTTAAAGTATAATCACCGATAAGGGCTATCCTTTTTGTTTTTCCTACACCTTCTTTCCCTTTAATCCTCAGGGTATTAATAACTGATGTGTCCACAATCTCATTTAAAAGAGCAATAGAATTTTTTTTTATGAGTTTGCACCATACTCACAAAACTAGGGAACAACTGGATAATCGCAATATTAAAATATAAACAAATAAGTTACTTAAATAAACAATTGAAATATAAATCAACAAACCTTAATATACTATAAACGTATAATTACCAATCCATTACAGGTAATAATGTGTGGCATACAGAGGAGGGGAGAAAAGGATCTATCTGTATGTGGAGAAGCAACAAGCTACTGTGACTAGTCTTCTAAATTTCAGTGTTACTCTGATTCATCCATAAATAGTTTCCTTCTTCAAACTTGAATTTAACAAAGTCATATAAAAGTAGCTATGCTCAGTTCTATTGCAGCTTGAAGCAAACAACTTGAGAGTGCTTTTAAATGAGCAACATACAGGCCACAACATGAAAAGGTTCTATGGCATTTTTCCTTTTCCCAAATGGTACTGTGCCTTACAGTGTTCCAAGGTCCAAGTAGAATGACACTACCTTAAAAAATAAAAAAGAATACAGCAATACTGAAAAAAACAAAACAGTCCAATCAGCACAATACAAGACAACCAGACTTTTAGATACTTTCCATAGTAAACTAGTCTTTTAATTAATAAATTAAATGAAACAGTAAATCATGAACTACAAATTGCCAGAAGAGGCAGCAATCAATTCTTACACTTTATAAAAAAATATCCTCTTTAAGAAATGAGACAGTACTTACTTTCCATTGTACTTTTGTATAATCATTCTAAACAGACTCTGCAAAGCTGCTTCTCAATTGTTTCTAATGGTTTGTAAAATCTGACTGAGCCTACTGCGGTCAGCATTTCTAAAAACTTCAGTGGTTAAAAGAAATGTAGAAGCCACCTGAATTTACCAGACAACTGTTAAAACTTCAATTGAATCGGTGCTGAGAGCTGGCTTATTATACCAAAGTTGGTGTTCTCTTTTACTATTTCCTGAAGATTTGCTTCTTTTAAAATTTACTTCTATCCACAGAAAACAGAACTAAAAGACCCATGAACTAGCAACTACATGAGAACCAACTCCTCACTGCTGCAAAGACCTACATAATTTAGTATGATTAAAACTGTGGCTGATTTTGAAATTAGCTTAATATTTGTAATGCATCTCACAATGTACAACTCCATTTATGTGAATGTGAAGTGAAAAGTACATAATTTCTCTTTTTTTTCTGGAGACATTTGGCCAAGAGTATGTTTGTTGTCCTTCACAGGATGAACTTAATTATACAATGGCAATTAAAATGCTTAAGTCTCATTGGTCAGCTGGCACCATTACCCTGTTGTAAAATTCAGCATCACCAACAGGAAGAAGTACCAGCTGTGCTAAGGCCCGACCCCCTAAAAAGAAAACAATCCGATCCCCATTTTAACTTTCAAATGCTGCCATCTTGTCCCACCACATTACCGGCAACCGCAGTTTGAGTACAAAAAAAAAATGGTAGTACCCCAGAGTTAGGCAGTAAAATCACTACCTTTAATTTACTGTGCGTGTTGGCTTCATCTCTGCTGTCTCTGTACCTCGCTCCTACATGCTCACTGCTACTTGTCTTCAGCATCTTTTTCCCTCAAAATCCGGTCCCCGGTTTAACTTTCAAATGCCACCATCTTGTCCCACCACATTACCGGCAACCGCAGTTTCAGTACAAAAATAAATAAATAAATAAATGGTAGTACCCCAGAGTTAGGCAGTGAAATCACTACCTTTAATTTACTGTGCGTGTTGGCTTCATCTCTGCTGTCTCTGCACCTCGCTCCTACATGCTCACCGCTAGTTGTCTTCAGCATCTTTTTCCCTCAACTGAAAGCACAACACGAGCTAGTCCATGCCACCCAACATCACTGGTCACCTAAACATATATTTTAACACTGCCAGCAATCCTGAATTTAAGACAATATATCCTAATAAGAAATGAGGACTATAAGTTGTATAAATCACTCCTGAAAAGCGCAGCCGTACAGTCGTCCATGTGCTTATGAATATGCATAAGCGCATGCATGTCCGGTTTCATGTCTTCACTTTTCTGTGCTGATTTACACAACTTTTAGCCCTCATTTCTTATTAACACACACTTTGTCCCCTTCATAATTATTTTCTAACTGTTAAGGTATACATTTAGTGAAAAGTGTTGCATTTACATTTTTTACAGTAAAACTCTTCTCTGGCTGTCTCTCCTTTCAAACGAGAGGGATGAGTAATGGGGATAACATTATTCTACCTATCAGAAGGGAACTATTTTTTGTGGCGAAATGACAAATGTAATAAAAATGATTAAAAGTGGAAAAAAATATATTTTTCTTTTAATTTTTGTTACAAAAAATCAAGGGGAACATTGTATAATTGCAATAAACCATGACAGGATGTTGGTGATGCTGGTTTTACCCATGCCTGATGAGGTTTAATCACTCGGCCTGAGCCTCGTGACCCGAACCATGCCAGGCGTGGGTAAGCCAGCATCTAATCCTAATTTAACCGTGAAATAGATGGTTATATGATGAAATGTACTACATGTGGATGTATTATCTATTCCTGGTCCTGTAAACACTTCTACTGGATTTAGCTACTGGATTTAATGATTTAAATACTGATGCTACTTCCAACTGTGCATCTTTATTTTCTTCTGCTTTTAATAGTAAGAATTCTGAATCTCTTTTATCAGATGGTCCTTTTTATTTTAAAAGTTGAAATCTTCAGAATACGCTAAAAATATTTGCGATAAATGAAGGTGTCTTCTTTGATTGGCATAGGTTTGGTGAACTGTGTGAGCCTCCACAAGGCAAAAATCTGTATGGAAAGAATTCTATTTCATTTGTCATTGTGTGCAAGATGGGTGCTGTGGATTGGAAGCAGGTAATTGTAGTTCTCATAGTGTGAAGTACTGAACCATGCACTCACACTCCTGCCAGCAATGTAATGAAGATTTGTTAAAGAAGTCCACCAAATGTAATACTGTTGTGCAAAAGAAGTGGTTTACTTTAATGTATTGCAGAAAGCAGAATAAAAACAGGAACAATTTCACAGTGCAAAGTAACACCCTAACATTTCATGCATGCACACTTTGTCAAGGCACTTTGTTTTGTTTTCTCTTTCTGTGGTTCTCATAAATGTCTGGGTATCACTCTGATGTTGGTAATTATCATCCAATACTGTAGAACTTGAAATGTTTACTGCCAAATAATTTTTGCTATTTTTGTTGAAACACCACTTTGCGTGAAAATAAATTTGAGCCAACTAGCAGTTTTATTATTTTTTTCCATTATAGTGAATGTTGTGATTGTGGCTTAGTGCTAAAATAAATGTATGCAATTTTGGCTGCATTTGTATTTGCGCTAAAATTACTTTGAGTGAAAATAACTAGTTCTACAGTATCTCTCTTGTCTTCTTTCTATAAGGAAACATAATGGATTGTCTTTGATCACATTACTACTTTTTTAGACTTTAACAATTTGCTAACTTCTAAACAACACAGCTTCAGGACTAACGGTGGAATCCAGACTGCTTTATTATCTTTAACAGTCTACACAGACCTTCGGATTCTGATGTCTCTGCTTAACAATATTTTTAGATCTTACAAAAGCTAACTATTTGGTGAACTACACTTGCCTGCTGTCCCAGCACATGACTTGTTGACTTTCCATCAATAACCAATAGAGTGCTATGCTGATTATCTGACTGAGAGGGGCTAGTGCACTTAATATGGAAACACCATTTCTCCAGTTGTCAACATGGATATTGTGTTGCCTCTGGAATCCATTTTGGGCCCCTAACTGTTCAGTATTTATCTTGATGATTTGGTTCCTAGTTTTAGTGGTATCAAGACAGTCTGTATCAAGACTGTATGCAGATGACACAATTCTGTTTTCCATGGTCAGAGACTGATCTCTTGTTAAGAGTAATGTGCAGAAGATGTTCAGTTATGTACAGAACTGGCTTCTGGATAATCAGAAGATTCTTAACTTAAACACAAAACAAAACAACTAAATGTATGTTTTTGACAGGTCAAAAGTAAATAGTGCCTCTGACCCTGGAGATCAGAATTATTAAAGGTCAGCAAACTGAGTTTGTTGAGGAGTACAGGTATCTAGGCTTAATTCTTAACAGCTTCCTCACCTTCAGTACTTTAAACATAATGATAATCTTGTTATAAAGCCTATTTGAGGCTTGGTTTGCTTTTATAAAAAATGGCCTTGTCCTAGAATCTCAAAAACCGGTTGCTCTTGGGCTGATCATATCCTTCATTTATTTTGACCTTCTAATATATTCAGCAACCACTGATTCATGTTTGAATGGGGTCTTTGTATTCTTAAATGGTGTATGTCAGTTTATCCTGGGTATAGGTAGGAGGCCACATCTTTTTTGATCACATATAGTGATCTGAACTTATTACCTCTGAAAAAGTGCTTTACATTTTTGGGATTATCTGCTACCTAGAAAATAGGGGTAGAAAGTCTTGTTCTGTGGCAAATTTATTTTCAGCCTCTTGCGTAGTGTGTGTTACTTGAAGTTCTGAGCAATTATCTTTGATCATATACTTTAGAAGAATAAAACAGGGGCAAAGATCGTTCACTTCATTCTTTAAATGTACTATGGTTAAAGAATGAAATTCCATTTCTCCAACTTTGTCTGATGCTGCAAATTTTACCATATTCAAATTAAATTACAAACAAAAATTGTCCAAGTGTATTTATAAATGTTTCTTCTGATGCATTTGTAAATGTTTCATCTGATGCATTTGTAAATGTTTCATTTGACTGTATGTTTCGTTATTTTTTTTGTTGTTGTTGGTTTTGGCATGTACTGTTTCCTTACTCCAGGTCCCCCTTGAAAATGGACAATGCTTGTCCTTGAGTTCTTATCTGGTTACCAAAACTATAAATACATAAACAAAATGAATAAATAAATACAATCAATAAATAAAATTGACAGGTGACTGGTTTTAACCAATAAAGCAGGATTTTCATACCCATGTTAGTAAAGGGCATATTGACATGTTTTACAACATCATACTGGCTTACAAGATCATAATAGTAAGAGAGCAAAGTCTTAACAAAATAACAGGCAAATGCATAAATTGGTGAACAATTCAGAAACTGCTAAACACAAGACAGGTGCACAAATAGTACTATGAGATTTGCCTTAGCAGAACAAATAGCTTGCAGTCAGACCCCTCACCTGAATATTTCTTTTATGGAAAAAAACTTAATGGAAAGAAATTTTTCTTACAGCTGATCTCCTTACCATACTCCAGACCACTGGAGACCACAATGGCTATTTCTATAGTACCTTAATGTGTAAGGTTATATTGTATTACAGCAAACCGCACAGTGCAATACAACATTAAACATAAAGCTAATGCCATGCATAAGCGGCTGTTGTTGGCTGCAGCCAGCTCTTGTCCAAGGCATGTAAAATGACTTTTTCATCATATTAGAGTCTACTTTAGCAATTTTCTTATGAATTTGAGGACAAGAAGATATTTGATCTCTGGATGCTTGTGTCCAGTGGCTGGACAAAGAGAAATATATAAGAGCACAGGGACCACTTGTAGCAAATGATAGATGGAAAAAGACAAATAAATGAGTCAACTCCTGAGTGAACATACATTTTTTGAATGATTTGTTTCTTTAAATTTGCCACCTAAAAAAATCACACCAGTGACTGGCGTTTTGTGGATTGGCTCCGCTTTGTCAAGGTTAGCTGGTCAGCTTTATTTTAGAAACATAAAGAATACATGTCAGTTTATCCTGTAACAACTAACCACTTCAAACTCCTCACCATCCATCATTAACTCTTTTGTGACACATTTATGAAAAATTAATGATCTTATTCCTTGAGTTTGTACAATTTTTAAAGAAAGAAAAACTACATCATGCTTATATCACATTGTGTGCCATTACTAAATTAAATGATCTGACAGCTATTTATACTTAGAACATGGGCACCGCAAAACTCACATCCTGATTGGCTGAAACAGCCAGACACCCAGGCTGTTATTTCTCAACAATGCCCTGCAAAAAACAAGTACCTCCTGGCAGCATTCATCACCACCTGGTATCCGTGTGCCCATGTTCCACCCAAAACACGCCAGCAGCCGTTTCGTCTCATAAGCCCACTAAGCAACCAGCAACCTCAATGTCCAACTATGAAGCAAGTCTCAGCCTGCTGACACAAGAAGACTTCAGCAACATGTTCAAAGAACAAGAGAAAGACATTGGAATGATGACAACTTCAAGAAACCTTGCAAAACAGTAATTCAGCATTTTTTAAACTTTACCATGGCTGAGGTTAACAAGTTAGAGGATGAACGCCAGGAAGAAGCCACAAAACACAAAACACAATGGGCAATTCAAGTGTTTGAGAAGTGGGCAGAAAGCAAAACATTGTTGTAAACATCAAATCAGACTCTCCTGACACATTAAATAACCTTCTAAGTCACTTTTATGCAGAAGTGTGAACAGAGTCAGAAGAGCAGTACTTAGCACATACTGCTCACTCCGTGCCAGTCTCATGTGCCACATAAAATTCCCAGACATTGGTTGTAACATTTCCTTGATATTGGAGGCAGCATTCAAAAGTTCAAACAATGTGCTGTCCTCCATATTAAAACAACTCAGGAAAAAACAGTAGGACACAGTTGTGCGCCACTCTAAAAGTATTTTTTTCTAACGTAGATACACTTTAAACTACAGAAAAAAGCAGGGCATTTACTATATCTTGAAAAATTTGATGGCCAGCATAGGTCAAGAACATAGGGACTGTGGAGGACAGCAACATCACTGACTAATACAGTATAACTACTGCAGACTTTAGGACTAAAACATCATGAAATTCCAGGATGCCATGCATGATCTGGGTCATGACCTTTGCAAAGGAATCAAGTTTGTTTTTACACCAGATTAAGTACCTTCATTTACATTTAAATCCTGATGATATTAGGAGGGTGCAATAGATACAATCATTGTTCATGCCTACAGACTATACATGTAAATAAAATAAAAGGCAGAGGGGGGACCTTCCCTTTAATTTATAAGGCTGTATTCCATTGCAGCAAGCCACAACTGCAATACAACATTAAACATTTATTTCATCCTAATTTAAATTTAAGTGAAGTTGCTTCATTCTGCTCTGCTTTGGTGTGAAAACCTGTTTGACTCTATTGCAAAGGTCATGACCCCACTCATGCAAGGCATCATGGAAGTTGATGATGCATACATGCACAGGCCAGCAGAAGTGCTACTGTCAGTCAGTTCTGTTATATGCCTTCTGAAGTCCTATATATTCTTGTCTTGTGCTGGCCATCAAACTTTTCAAGGTAAGTTCCCTAATGCTTTCTGTTGTTTAAAGTGTGTCTGAGTTGGAAAAATGCAGTTGGGAAAGTTGCTGGTGCTTGTGATGTTTTGTTATTCAGCTGATTAATTCTTATATGATAGGAGCTCTTTGCTTACTCCTGTCCCTTTGATGTACAAACATCCATTATCAGCTCCCATGTTTTCTTTTATAAGTAGGGTCATGACATTTACAATGGAGTCAAACAGATGTTCACACCAGGGCAGAACAGAGGTTCTGAAGAATACAGAGTGCTGGAGCACAGAGAGGTTTTCTTTGACATCCAGAAGGATATATGCAGATGTGGTAAGGCATTATATTGGAACAATGGCCTATTCAGCTCTGCACCACAGACTCGATCCATGATCACCATGTGACTCTTAACCTAGCAGACTGAGATATGTAGTCTGATGGAGGGAAGTGGGAATTCTAAATACTTTTCTTTATTACTCTCATCCACTGCCTTTCTACCATTCTTCCCATGCTTAGGTCAAGTGCCCTAAGGCTTATACACAGACTGGAACTATGCTGGAGAGAGGGAGAGCATGATTAAGTTGAAATACTTACTAAGCATTTCTCTTTTTACCCCTTTGCTTACCCTCTCTGCTTCTCTGCCTCTTCAACAGTTTTTTGCTGTCTCTGCTTAATTTATTTCAAATTATAACCTGGTACTTTCCACATGGGGAACTGGGTAACAGAGTAAGAGAAAGCTCTTTGGCTTACAGTTGTGGAGACTAGGAGCTGTAGGAGAAATTTGAGACCATTCTACATAGAAGACTAGTAAATGAGCTGGATAGACTGAGAGTGGGGCCAAAAGTAGTAAACTGGGTAAGGAATCAATTGGGGGATAGGCATTAGAGGGTGGTGGTAAACAGAATTCACTCTGAGGAAGGGAAGGTGACATATGTGGTGTCACAAGGATGAGTATTGGGAACTGGGACCAGTCCTTTTTAATGTATTTATTAATGACATTGCAGAGGAACTATAAGGGAAGGTGTGCCTTTTTGCAGATAACACTAAAATCTCCAGTATGGTAGACACTCCGGATGGTGGTGGTGGTGGAAAAAATGAATAGGGATCCAGGAAAGTTTGCAGAGTGGTCAAGAATGTGGCAACTAAGTTTCAATGCAAAAAAGTGCAAATTCATGTACTTAGGGCATAGAAACCAATGGGTGGAATACAAGATGGGGGAGTGGTACTGACAACTACCAAAGAGGAAAGAGACCTGGGGGTAATCATATCTGATTATCTAAAGATGGCCAAACAGTGTGACAATGCTGTAGGGAGAGCCAGTGGGATGCTGGGGTGCATAAGGAGGCGTATCACCAGCAGAAAGAGGCAGGTGGTGATATCACTGTATAAATCATTGGTGAGACCTCACCTGGAGTATTGTGTTCAGTTCTGGAGGCCACATCTCCAGAAGGACATACTGTAGACAGGGTATAGGTGGTCCAGAGGAGGGCAACAAAAATGGTACAGGGTCTGCACCAGAGACCATATGAGGAGAGGCTAAAGGACCTCAGTATGTACACCCTGGAGGAAAGAAGAGAAAGGGAGGATATGATAGAGATTTTAAAGTACCTTACTGGTATGAATAATGTTCAAGTCGGAGGCATTTTTCAGAACAAAAGATGCTCAAGAACAAGGGGACATGCTATGAAGCTGGAGGGGTTAGACTCGGAGGAAATGTAAGTAAATACTTATTCACAGAGAGAGTAGTGGATGCCTAGAACAGCCTTCTAGTGGAGGTGGTAGGGACAAAAGCTGTGATGAGATTCAAGAACGCATGGGATAGGCATAAGGAAACCTTGGTCATTATGGAAGGGAGCGCTAAGCCAGAGATCAAGTAGGGTCTATGGTATTACAGTACCGATGTGTCAGCCATGATGAAGCGCACTAACTTGCAGTAATGACATGTCACAAAATCTTGCTTGACAAAAGGATTTAATTGCCGCTGAATAATAATAATAATAAGTTTATTTTTAAGGCGCCTTTCAAAATGTCAAGGTGCCTAACACATTTTTAAAACACATCAATTATCCAAGTCATAGAGTAATAAAACAGATGAAACAGATAAACCTTTACAGAGTTAACCTTCACCAAAAGCCTGAGCCCACAGATACATTTTTAAAGACTGTTTGAATCCCTTCACGGTTGTGCACTCCCATAACCGGAGGGGTAGAGCATTCCAGAGGGTAGGGGCCACGTGCATGAATGCACAGGCCCCAGAAGATTTCAGGCAAACCCTCAGAATCTCCAGCAACCCCTTGTCGGATGGGCGAAGCAGTCATCTAGGGCAGTAGGGGAACAGAAGCTCTTTCAGGTAATCCGGGCCAAGTCTGTGTAGGGCTTTAAAAGTCAGAAGACCAACTTTAAATGTGATCCACCACTATACTGACAGCCGGTGCAGTCCACACAGCACTGGTATAACATGACAGGATCTAGAAGTTCCCATCAAAAGCTGGGCTGCAGCATTCTGCACTAGCTGCAAGTGGTGAATTTCCATCCCAGGTAGACCTAGTTAGAGGGAGTTGCAGTAATCCAGGTGTGAGGACACAATGGCGTGAACCAGCGTAGGAAGATCACCAGATGGAACAAGGTGTTTAACCCTGGAGATATTCCTCAGATGGTAAAATAAGGATTTGACAACGGCTGACACCTGCTAATGCAGAGTCAACCCCTTGTCAAAAATTACCCCCAGGTTTCGCACCCATTTAGATGACCGGAATGAAACGCCCCAAGAAAAGGCCCAGAGGGTGAACCCACCACCGACCCCACTATACAGTACGCTGGATCCACAACCAACACCTCAGTCTTATCCGAGTTCAACTTTAGCCAGCTGGAATCCATCCACTCCTGGATTTCTGTGAGACAGCTGTTAAAAACTGAGAGAGCTCCATCTTGGTCAGGTGCAAAAGATAGGTAGAGCTGGGTATCATTGGCATAGCAATGAAACCTCAGCCCTTACCTTCTTACAATGTCTCCGAGGGGCATCATGTACACTGCAAACAACATGGGGGACAACACCAAGCCCTGAGGGACCCCACAAGACAGAGGAACTGGGTTTGAGGAATAAACCCCAGACACCACTCTCTGAGTTCTTCCAGTGAGGAGAGATGAAAACCACCTGAGGACTGTTCCCAACAGTTCACAGATGAAGAAGAAGAAGAATCAGCATTTATATAGCACTTTTCATACATCCAAAAGCGCTTTACAAGCAATGCTAGACTATAGTGAAGTGACTGAATGTGTGGTGGCGGCCATATCGCACATCATCACCCACACACAGCCTGGATAATTGCTTGAACCGGTTTATGGGAAGGGAATGTTGGCCAGGACACCGGCAATGTTCCCTACTCTTTGCGAAGAGTGCCCTGGGTTCTTTTACTTCCACCTGGACACCACCAGGACAACACCAGGATGGGCAGAAGGGATCTCGGTTTAATGTCTCATCCGAAGGACGGCACACCCCAGCAGTACAGCACCCCCCAATACTGCACTTGGATGCCAGCGATTTTTTAGGTGCAAGTACAATTCCGGTGTGGGACAAGAACTCATGACCTTCTGGTCCAGAGGCGGATGTGCTACCAACCTCAGGTGATCAAGTAGCACCCCATGGTCCACAGTGTCAAATGCTGATGACAGATCCAGAAGAACCAAGATACAGCAGTTTTTCTGGTCTCTAGCCATCAGGAGATCACTGAGCACCCGAACCAACACTGTCTCAGTACTATGTCTCTTTCAAAATCCAGACTGGAGGGGTTCATAGATGTAATGGATGGTCAAATGGTTCTCTAGCTGCACAGCCACTATTTTCTCAATCACCTTCCCTAAAAAGGGAAGGTTAGAGATTGGTCTGTAGTTTGCACGGCAGTCTGGGTCCAAAGAAGCTTTCTTTAAGAGTGGTGTTACCATCACCTCCTTCAGGGAGCTAGGAAACTCACCTGTTTCCAAGGAGCACCAGACAATCCGTGTTAGGACCAGACCGATAGAACCAATGCAACCCCAAATCAGGGAAGTTGGTCCTGGATCCAAACTACAGCATGTAGGGTGAGCACCTTGGACAATCCACATGACATCCATGAACTCCGGTTGGTCGAAGGCACTCCAGGAAAGCTGAGGAGTAGCGGCCTTGGTCCGATCCTCAGCATCACCCATAGAGTGTGCCGGCTGGAGTACCGCCCTAATGTTGGCCACCTTAGACGCAAAGAATCGAGCAAGGTCATCGCACTCTATTTGCAAAAAGGCTTTTCGAACTTGTAGACAGGCTGGGTTGCACAGTCTGTCTGTCGTTCGAAAAAGCTGAGCTGGTCGATTCTGAGTGGCTGCAATCTCCCCGGACAGGAACTCTACCTTCTTATGGGTGATTGCGGATTGATAGACTTGATAATGATTCATCAATCTAAGGCAGTCAGCATCAAGGGTGGATTTCCCCCAGCAACGCTCTAACCTTCATCCTAGTTCCCGCATCTCCCTCAAAGTCCCATTAAACCATGGGGACCGAGGGTGAAGGGAGAGAGGATGAACTCGGACTGGAGCAGTGACATCCAGGGCCACCAAAATTGCCAAATTATAGGCTACCACGAGGGTCTCTGGGTCACTGCTTGCCACTAGGAGGGACAATAGATCAAGTACCACCACCAGGCCTTCAGAGCTTACATCTCGTAAAGAGTGATGATACCTGACCATCACCATAGGGGCAGGCCTATGGAGGGGGTGCTAAAACTAAACCTCATGGTGTAATGATCGGACCATCCGACTGGTTCCAACTTACAATGGCCCCTGCAGCAAATTGCAGTATTCTGAGATATTCTGCAGCATTTCTGTGCTTCATCCTGGCTTGACACATCTGTAGGTAGGGAAATGTGTAGACTGTGTGGACCAATTCTATGTTTACATGTTTCCTGATTGAAGGACCTTGAAGCCCTTGTACTGTACTTTTGTAGTGAAAACCCAGGTATAGGAAGGTCATGTACTGTAAGTAACCAATGCTCTGGGGAAGCATTGATGTGCATCCTGAGCTCCGTAGCTTTCTAGTTTTGATTAAATACAAGTATTAAATTTAGCAAGTATATTGCTTTGTCTCTTTTTGTGCCACCAAACTTTTGCTTCGAGGTAGAAGAAAATGGCTGGAATGTCTGAAGTGTTTATCAATAAAGCAGCATAGATTGATAATGATGCACTTGCTAAGGAAACCAGCCAAGTTCAGTGTATAAATTTCACTGATATCTATAGTTGCCAGCTAAAATAAATTGAAAGATACTATTACATGCTGTATTTAGAGTCTGTGGCAGTAGCATTATGAAAAATTTAAAGACCCATAATCCATCGGCAGAAACAAAATTCCACTAGAGATTGCTATTCTGACTTCTGATGTAAACCAGTATTTAAATACATATAGTACACCAAATCTGTGATTAAAGACTTTGCACATAGTGGTTTTAGACTCTTCAACATAGAGCCCACTGACACTGGCATGAAGAGGAGAATCTGCATAAGGGCAGTCAGTGCTCAGCCCAGACCATGGATGGGGAAGGGCAATGCACTCCCATAATGAACAGGAGCAAGAAAAATGTGTATATACAGTGGGCTGGATTTTCAGCCCATCCAGGAACTAAGTCCCACAACACAGCTAGTGCTGCAGGATGACATTTCCACAACTGCAGAGCTATGCATTTTCAGCCAGCACTACTGTGGGGGATGTTATGCCTTTTCCCACCCGGCATAACATTTTACCACAACTGCACCAAAATACTGGCCACAAGCTGCCATAAATCATGGATCCAGTTATAAACCAGCTCCACCTTTGAAAATACCATGGCTGCAGGACAAACAGTGGCTCCACATGAGGCAACCCACTTGTGCCAGTTTTTTTTATGGCTGTAGTAGGGGGAGCCCTGCAGATATCTTGTGATCAAAAAAGGACTCACCCTCCAACTGAAGAACAATTTAAGAATTGCATCACAGTCACCTCTGTTATCCATGAAAGACTCCGCTGTCTCAATTCACTTCTCACGCAGCACTATTTTAAGCCCGTCAGTTCCACACACAAATGCACGTGTGGCAGAGGTCCCGGTTGCACTATTTGCTCACTGCCATTTTGGCCTGAGTCCCTAATGCTGTCTGAGTCTCTGTATGGCACCACATAATATTTGTCCTTCTAAAGAGGTGCCAGAGGAGCAGAGATGTGGAACTGCTTGCAGCCGCACAAAGAATGTGCATATCACTTAGCTGCAGCCATATCAGCTCTGGTAAGAGTTTGTTTCTCACAGCTACAGGACTGACAGAGGCTCTGAAAATATAGCCGTGTATGTCTAATCAGCTTCTGTTGTCCTTTCCTGTGGTTATACCTAAAATAGTTGGTGGCCGTGCCCTTAACTATCCACCTGCTGTTTTATGAAACCTGTCTTCTTGGATACATTAAAACAACTGCTTTTGCATTTTTTGTAAAGTATAACATATGAGATGGAAAGTTTCCTTTTGGCAGCAGGAAGAGCTAGGTACCACTGATGATAGTAAAAGAGGGGAATGGGGTTATTGAAGGGGGATCTACTGGATGCCAGGGACACAGAAAGTAATCCACAGAATTCTGGGTCCATTGACAGGAATGGCAAGGAACAGTATATATACATATTAGAATGGCCTTCAAGGTACAGAGTGAGGGAAATGACTTTGACAGTAGTGTCATGTGCCTAGGGCACATGCATGAGCCAACCCCTGTGGCAGTCATAGTTCATTATCTTAGCAGATGCACAGCCTACATGCAACCATTAACATCTAAACAGGTGATATGCACAAATGTATGCTGCACTGCTGTTGCAGGTGAGGGTCTAACCCGTAAAAACAGAGGCACCAGTTTGAGTATGACAGTTTTGGTGGGTGACAGGACAGGGACTCCAGTGCATGCCAGAATAGCACCATGCCCTGTACTGGAAAGGGATGGTACATGAACACATTAGCATGGCCAAATAACAGTCATTATGGTATGGTGCAAGGGAGGAACAACTTTGGCAGTAGTAGTGTGCACCTTTTGCCATGCCATGGCCTAATTCCTATGCTGTTGCAGTCCAGTATGTCAATTGTCAGACTGTCTATGTACTACCATTAATATCTGGAGAAGTAATCTGCATAAGTGAAGATGTGTCACTGTTGCAGAAGAGAAGATATTTCCTATCAACAGTAACACCTATTTGTGTATGGCAGTTTTAGTGAGTGGCAGTGAAAAATGATCTGCGTAACCTTGAATAGCACTACTCACTAATGTGACTGTGTATCAGTTTATGATAATCTCACACAAAGAACAGGAAGGAACTTGCCATGGGATCTCATTTATATGGGCCATGGTGAGCCCAAAATAGAAAAGAAATAAAAATGAAAGTACTTCAGTGGAGAACTACTTCTGGTGACATAATCAAGCAACATGGACAACTAACTGAGGAGCTTCATCACACCTGCTAAATAAGCCTCTGAAAATATCATTTTTCCATTGTCTTTTTTCAGGTTAAGTATAGGGAGGCTTTTCTTTTGTTCATGGGCAAAGTAAAAAATTGAAGCCTGCTACTTTTGACCAGGATCTTTCTGCAAATCTACAAGCTATGCCACACTGTGATCACCAGCCTGAAGCCATGGCGGCAGGCGGAGCACCGGTGCAGTCTCATCCCGACCCTATTAGGGCAGCAATATTACAAGAGTTGAAGGATTTCCACACAGAAATACACTGCCTCTACTTGGAGCTCAAGGAAATGATAACCTTACTAGAAACAAAAGTTTGTGACTTAACCAAGCAAGCCACTGACACAGATACCAGAACTGACAGGATGGATCAGGTCTTAATTCAAGTTCTTCAGGATTGCCAATTACTTTCTAATCAATGTGAGGATTTAGAAAATCGCTCATGTAGGAATCATCATTGAATCTAGGCCTCCCAGAAGGTGTAGAGGGTAAGATGACCTGGCATCTTTTTTACAATCATTCCTTCCTTCCATTCTGGATATAGCCGATTTATACCCTTTGCTCATAGAGTGAGCTCATAGAGCGTTATTGCTGTAGAAATCAAATGCCTCAGGACATCTTCAATCGATCATAATTTGCTTTTATAACTTTGCCATCAAGCAAAAATTACTACATCGTACTTGGCGTAAAGGGAGCATTTCATTTAAAGACAGTCAGCTATACTTCGATAATGGTTGTTTCCCTACTCTGCTGGCCAAATGCCATGCCTTTGCTCCAATACTTCATATTTTAAGAACTTATAATATAAAATTCTCTACTCCATATTCGGCCCATCTCCATATCCACTTTGCAGATGGCATGAAGGTATTTGAGGATCTGGACCTATCCTTTCAAGAGCTTCAGTCCTGAAATTTGGATGTCGGCCAAGCCAATGGACCTGACTGAAATTCAGGACAAGCGGCTATTGAAAAAAGATTCTTGGACTCAGATCTCCCCTCAGAACAAAAAATGCCTCCCAGATGCCACACTCCAAGAAATAAAAGCTGTACTGCAAGCTATCAGATGTAAGGAACCCTCCTAACAGAAATATATGGATTACTGCTGTATTTGCACAGTGGCTCATATGCCTGAGTCTATTATATATCTTACATGTAATCCTGACATTTGATTTTTTAACAAATGAGTGTCTGGAACTTTTCTTTTAAGCTCTTCAATGGGGTATCTCATGGGGATGACATCCAGCTGTTCCCTAATTGGTTGTAGCATTTTGGTGGTATATGTTTCTTGTCTTCAAGAGTTTAGCTGTTTCAGATGAGCCCGTATTTTATTACTGTTACAGGTTGGCTGTTGTTATTGTTTACGCCATGCTCTGTGCCTCTTGAATATCTCTTCTGTGGTCTGTCAACTGATTTGGTACACTGTTGGTCTGACTACAGGTGTTCCCTTTGGTTTGTTTCTTTAATACTATTGTTGTTTTTTTGTTTGTTTTCCCTCTCTTGGTTTGTATGGCTCAGTTTTTGATGTTGTGAGGGGAGGGTTGTGTATTTCCTCTTGCTGGACCATGGCCCTGCTGAGTAATTGTACAGCTTTGTGTAAAGGCTGGCTTATTTCCAGTTGTGAATGTAGCCCTTCAGTGGGCATCTGATGTTTCTTTTTCTCTGTCAGATGTGGTTAGTTCTGTGGTCCAACTGGGAGCAACAGGTTGATTGCCTGTGCTTTTCTGTTTTCTGGCTCTCTGGTACAGGATTTGATTTCGTAACAATAGTATTCTTTCTTTTTATGGAGAGCTTACAGAGGCCCCCCTCCCCCTTATTTTCTTTTCCTCTTTTCTGTTTTATTTTTGGGGATTTATCTTAAATTTTACTCTTCTTTCATCAATTTCAATGTCCCTTAGATGTATTTTGTTTATAGTAGGGACCACAGCCACACTTCCCCAAAGGTGTTTTAGCAGTCCTGGCACCTCTTAATTATTAGTAGATGACTAGCTAGTTGGTTATTTCTGAATTATAGTGCACTCAGTAAATACATATTTTTTCCTTGGTTTAAATCACACTGTCTGTTTTATTTGCTTTTCAATGTCACATTGGGATTCTCTTTTTTTTAAAGGAGGTGGCCATTTGGATATTAATTCTGTGAGATGTTCCCTATTATTTTTAGTTAAGAATGTCCCTTATAATAGGGCAAATTTGTGAATATTAGCTTGTGGTCCCTCTTTTAGTAATTCTTTCTTATTTATTTTATCTGTTTATAGTGATTCTTTTCTTGCCACAATTAACTTTAATGTATTTGGATCCATAGTAATTATAAGCAGGCTGTCCCTGCCTCATTTATTTAGGAGAGATTTTTTTTTACATATATATGAGAGGTACATATATTAAAATTTCAGATGTTGCACTTTGCATCTTACATGTTTTTTTTTTAGTAAACAAATAGCGGGGGACAATGGGGTATGTAAGGTGCATCTGGTTTACTAGCCTTTCCATTGTTGTGTTGGTTCTATATGAACCTGGAGGCTTTCAACCATTTACCCCCTGTAGCACTCATGTGTTTCTTAGCACTACCCAGGAGCCTAGAAAATAGTTTGGCTCCCTACCTTGGAAGTCAATTTATTTTGTTTATATGGTTGTTGAGTATACTGTTTGTAATTTTTCACATTTTCTTCCCTACTGGCAGATTTTGTTATATACTCAAACTTGTTATGTTGTATTTCCCCAGAATTCAGAGGGTTGAATTGCACTACTACCAGATGCAGCTTTCGTTTTTAGCTGGCCAAGTTTTCATGCTGATTTGGCTTATAATCATATCTTAGCTTTTCTCAGTTAAACATTGGACCACTGTTTAGGAATCAGTGTTTCCTCAGTTTTAGGGCTATGCTAAATGTAGAAACCCTTATTTTTTAATTTTGATGAGATTTCTTGTATGGATTTAATGCAGGATATGGTCTATGTGATGGTAAAGATGCCTTGAAAAATATGTCCATTTTTCTTTTTGGTTTTCTACTTGAGAGAAGAGCAAAGAGATTGCTGTATTCCTTCTCAGTTATCTAAGTTACCTAATAGCAAACATGGTCTTTTCCACAAATGTTATAGCCTATAATGTTAATGGAATTCATAATCCAGTAAAACATTTTTGCATCCTTCAATACTTTCATAAACAGCAAGCAGATTTACTCCTTATGCAGGAAACGCACTTGTCTCCAGATGAATATATGAAAATTTTAAAGTTAGGTTATGATAAGGTTTTTTTTCCTCTCACAAACCTAGGTGCCACAGAGGTGTTATGATCTTATGTCATTGCAGCCTTCCTTTAGAAATACATTCAAGCACCTGTGATACAGCCGGCCATTATGTATTTGTGACCAGCACTTTGTATGGACATGATTTAACGATAGTCAATGTATACTTCCTCCAGGCACTGCAAAAAATTTTTCTCAACTTTGTTTTCAGTGTTATTGACCCATTTAAAGGGACAGTTAATCTTTGGTGGGGGGAGGGGGGAGAGGCAATTTAAATTTGACCTTACACCTTGGCTTTAAGTTTTGAGTTTATTGTTTGGCTTTTGGCCTCTACAAGAAAATTTCAATACATTTAAAAAAACAAGGTCCATAAATAGCACTAGCTTGTACAGTTATACTAAAAGTTTTAAAACACATGTAATATCTCATTACAAGACCTCATAGAATCAGCAATAGGTTCTGTTTATATAATAAATTATCTCTAAGGACCACTCTCAAATACACACACTCTCTAGTCCAGTACCAATTAAAATATAATACTGAATAATTTGAATATGCAGGAAGGTCAGCAGTATTACAATCAGGGTATAGGTATATGTAATTTTAGATCTTTATGTTAAAGGTATATATGTATGATAATGACCTAAACGTAAGGAAAAACACAAAAATCTGCCATGATGTGTGACTAATCAGCTAGACATAAAATTCACAGAAAAAGGCAAATCTCAGTCATATATAGTACAATAGCATCTGAAGATTTAAGCAGTTATCAATAGATGCCACAAATGCTGTATCTAAGTATACCAATTTAATATTTAAAAAAAAAAAGAAGTAGAAACTAAGGGGACACAGGAGACAACATGTTTAAGCAATCCTGAAACAGGAGTAAATAGGCCTTGGGTGGGTTCGGGTCTGGTAACCTACACTCCATCCAAGTATCATGCCCGTAATCTCAAAATGTAAAAATCAAAAAATTATTGAATATTGGAAAATAAAACAATTTGTGGCAAAAACAGAAGTAAGTGTCCTATGTCCCATACAGAATATAATTGTCTAAATTATTATTTACTGTACAGTTTTAAAGATAACAAAAAAGCCAGATAACCTGGGTAAAGCTGACAGATCTAGAGTATTGTACAACACGGGGATTAATTGATCCAAGGGAAGACTGAGGTCAGCAAGTATAGGGCCTAATCAATCACCTATTTTCTTTGAATACAAGGGGCATATAAATGTAATATGCTTAAAGTCATCTTCGACCTTCATTCCTCATTTACAGTAGGGAGTTTTAATACCAGGTTATCTCTGCTTGAAATGTACATAATTTGCATCATAAAGTTCCACTGTGAACCTAGTAAGAATTTTCCAATTTAAAGGATTAGATAGACAGGTTAAGTAAGGTTCACGATAGTGTACAGTTTTAAGTAGATTATACCATTTGAAATTTTGAAGAGAAGAAACCTGGAGAAAGTCCCTGGAAATGGCTGCATCTCTTACTCTTTTCTTTATTTGAGAAATAACTTCACAATTTGGTGTGTAATAAATTTCATGTAATAAATGTCCCAAACCCAGCAGAAATTAGTTATATTTAATAGATTCAACCATTGGACAAAATAAACCTTTCCTCAGATATTCAGTTTCTTCTTCCAGACATTGCTTAGGGAGCCTCTCCTCAGTCAATTGGAAAAGATTAAGAAGAAAAATCAGATGCCTCTTTGTGACAAGACTAGCGATTGAGAACTGGCCAAGTTCCAGTCTTAAAACCTCTGCAGGAACTGACTGAGGGACACAGAATACATAGTGAAATATCTTATTTAATACAATCTCCAATGATTTTATATTAGAGAAGGCCCAGACTTCAGCTGCATATAGCGCAGTAGTTTTTATTTTGGCATTAATAACTATAAGTATACCCTAAACTGTACCTTTTCCCAACCTACAATTAAATCTTTTAAATGCTTAAACATCATTTTTAACTTCACTTCAGTCAGTGAAAGATTCCTATTCTAGCAAAAATTGTCTGAGAATCATACTCCTAGGTAATCGTAATAGTTTTGAGTTTCGATCTTTGAATGTATCATAAATAGCCTTGGTGTCTGTCTATTTTTATTGCCAAAAACTTCTAATTTGGTTTTATCTATATTAATAATCAATCTGTTATTCTTGCATAATGCATTACAATTATTCATTTTCCCTTTTAGGTCAAGTAATGATGTAGAAATGAATACTATATCATCTGCATAAGCTTACCTTTCTATTTGACACACTTGGAGAATGAAATTCAGGAAGATCGAACTGTTCTATTTCAGTATTAATATACACATTTAGGCTGTATTTTTAGACATCTAAAGAGCAGAATCTCTAATGTGATTATCCCATTGTACTCATCTCTTGTGTGGCCTATATTGGAATGCTGTTCTCAATTTTGTACTCCACAAAATATGGGTAGTATTAGGCAATTAGAAAGGGTACAGCCTAAAGCAACAAAAGGAATAAAACATCTAAAAAATAAAACTGATGGGGATAGACTGACTGATTTAGACTTGTTTGCTCTGAATTATAGAAGAGTAAGAGGTGACATATGCTTCATATGTAAGGCTTTCCAAAATAAGGAGGATATTTGGGAATCATCAGGCCTGAACCAAAAGATTAGTAATAGACCCAGCAGATTGCATTGCTTACAGCTAAGTGATGAATTTTACAAGACTAATATGAGGGGTAAATGGCCTAACCAGAGAGTTGTGGCTACTTGAAACACATGGCTTGAATCAGTTGTGTTAAGTGGAACCATGGAGTCCTTCAAAAAAATTACTGGATGCCTTTATGGGTGACAATATTACCAGACAATACCACTGATATATGATGAGTCATAATAAGGTTCATAAGCCATCTTGACTCATTAACAAGCTATGAAACTATGAACAAGTTAAATAAAGTGGGGGCAAGAATACATCCAAGCAGACTCTGAGATTAGTTCTAACAATAGATGTTAATCCTCCAGACTGGTTGTACTGTACTCTTACCCAGGTGTTTTGATGTAACCTTATTATAATATACAACAGGAGGGGGTCTATATTATAAGCTTGCAATTTCTCCCATAATAATGTGTGGCTAATACCATCAAAGGCAGACCTGAGGTCCATGAAGCAACAATAAAGTTTTGTTTTCTTAATACATGTATATTTATAAATAAGATGTGACAAAATGTAGCAGTGTTGAATAGTAGATTGTTTACTCCCAAAACCATTCAGTGTCTCATTCAATAGCTGATTTTCATGGATCCAGTACTGTAACCTCTGCAATATTATTTTACAAAATACCTTCTGAGATGTATCAATGAGACTAATGAGTCTATAAATACTAGGTTCAGAAGCTTGGCCCTTTTTATGTATAGGAAATATGATACTTCCTTTTCAGTGATCTGGAAAATTTTCTCCTTGGACAAATCTATTAAATGTTACTAAAAAGATAGGAAGCCACCAATGAAGAAATGTTTTGTAAATGTCAGATAGAATTTGGTCTGGACCCAGAGCTGTATAGGATGCAATTGAGGACAAAGCTTACTTAATTTCCTCCCAATATATACAGAAAGGCCCTGGTGAGAAATGTAAAAGAGTTTCAAACCTCAATTCATTGACATTAAAACATTCAGGGCCAGATATTCAAAACTTTGCCCAGGGGCAAAATTAGCACTGCCCAGCGGGAAAACTGAGCCCGGAGCACAAAGCAAGCCATATTCAAACGGAATAGCCCAGGGCAAACAGCTTCTGAATATAGCATGGTAATGAGGCCATGCAAACTGGGCTGGGAGTGCAGGGCAAACATTGCCCTGGAATAAGACAGCACTGAATAAAACAACCAGGAAGTGCAACCCACAACAACAACACAGTACACAGCAACGTGAGGGCAGGTACAGACGAACTACGTGGCCAATGTGTGTGCCAGCAAATGCATGGACTCAGTACAGTTGCAGGAAGCAGCAGATGAGAAAGAACAGTGATCAAAACTTTACAATATTCCCTGCACCATTGGCGCTGGCCACATTAGCGCTGAGCGAAGCAGTTAGCCTGGAGCAAACACGCTTGCCTGGAGCTAAAATGTGCCATATATTCAAAAGTGCTATGCAAATGAGCCTACTTAGGTAGTCTCTGGGCAAACAACCGGATTAGCATCTCATTATACCCTGATTTGCACACAGTTTGCCTAGCGTTACTGCAGGGTCCCATAGAGCCACCTGTAGGTCAGTCTGGAAGTACAGGGCAGACAAGGTCCAACCACAGCTCCATCTGTAGGTCAGTCTGGCAGTGCACATGATAGCTACAGGCTACAGGTAAACAGTACAGCATAGCATAGCATAGCATATTGTACCCCAGGGACAGGACAGCATAGGGACAGGTGGTGGTGGTGCTGCACGTACAGCTGTCACACTGTAGGGCATGCTACAGTGCACAGCAGACACTACAGTAGCAAGGGAGACAGTAGTGTGAGGGACATAGCACTGCCTATGGTGTGTAGGGCAAGTGATGCTGATTGCACTGTACACAGTGACAGGCCCAACCTGCAGGTGTTTACTGACAGTCGACATTACTGTTACACTGTTGTGTGACCCACAGATGCTGTACCTGTGGCATGTGATGCTCACAGTGACATGTACATATCTGGCTTTGTGTGTTGTGGCAGTTGTACAGCTGTGTGGTATGTGGCTGGGGGGGGGGCATATAGTATCCGAAGGCACACTAGTGTTGGGGGTATTCTAATACTGGCCCATGTGCACTGCATGCTGAGTCCAGCCTTGTGGCCACACCTGGTCTGTGGCACAGCCTGGCCACCCATACACACTCCCCTAAACATCCTCCATGCCCACAGTGCTGCATGTGTGTGCTGGCATCTGTTTTGTCCACAGATATGTGGTCAGCAGTGTGTGCTGTATGGCTACACTGCCATGCTGTCCACTGGCGGCAGGTCACCCACTACTGCCTGGCATGGCTGGGACTGGTGAGATGATGGCATCATTGTGATGCCATTGGTTAGCAGCAAGCTTCCACTATGTTTGGCTTTATCTATGTGTTATATTTATGTATTAGGGTCGCGCAAGACCGCGCATAAACCCTGCAAATCCCCGCACAGACATTTATGTTGCGTGCAAGCTGATTGCCCAGGATTAAGACCAGCTTTTTCTGGGCGGTAATCTCACACCGCTAACTGTCGCACTAGGTCGCTGCTTAACCACTTAGGCCAAGCGCTGTGCCACTGAACATGGCATTGCGCTTGTATTCATGTCAGTTTGCCCCTTGCATACATTATACTTTTGCCTGGCGCTAATGCAGTTTGCCCGCGCTATTTGGCCTTTTGAATATGGCAGACCCGCGCTAATCCCGCGCTAAACCTGCGCAAATGATTTTTGCCCAGCGCAAAGTTTTGAATATCTGGCCCTCAGTATCTTCTGTATGGGAGAAGTAAAGAGACTGAAAATGCTCCTGTAATAACTGCAGTGTAATGTATGCTTCCCCTTCCCTTTAATATTGATTATAGCCATGGGTAACCAAAGACCAGAAGGATCTGGTGTCTTTGACTATAACTGTTCTTCTTAATTTATTCCACATACTTTTCTGGTATTTTTTATTCTCAAGGTCAAATAATTTCCTATATTCCATCCTTCCTTTACTAAGAGAACTAAGATTTTTCTTGGATTTATGTTGTTTACAGTATCTAACATGTCAATTTAATTTATTTTTAGCTGTTCTCACAGGTCTTATTGAACCATGTTGGACAACAATGCTCTCTTATCCTATTGGTTCTAAATAAGGGTTTAATGTAATTATTATTTTCAAGCCATTTACTGGTAATTTGGTTATTATCTGAAGCTGAAACTATTTTGTTGTGTAAAAATATTAAGGGATTAATGTAAAACAGTTATGAAAATAGATTGATAGCTTCGTTTTGTCATCTAATTCTTTTAGAATGTATTATTTCCAGAGTACCCACATTACCAGCAAACTGGGTAAAATGACTGCCCATTCTTGGTGTCTGAAAAGTTATAAACTTTGAATAAGTAGAATTAGGATGATCCTGGACCTCAAAGTCAAACAGAAATTTTAAGGCATCCTGATGAATCCAGACTAGATCATCAATAGAAGATCCCATATGTCACATAAATGTATATTCACCCTCTGAATCACTAGGCAAACAACCATTTACCAAACGTAAACTCAAGTCTGACGTTATTTTATAGAGTATCTTACCATGATGATTAAGTTTCTTATCCTTAGAGTTTCTAACATTACTTACTTTAGGGTTAATCATGTTTAGGCCCTGAAAAAAAAATCATTACAAGGGTTTTCTATCTGATTATTGACATGGGTTCTAGTATTAAAGTCACCAATAACAAGGAAAGCATAAGTTTCATATTTAGTTGTTAAATCATCTAATAATTCAGAAAATTGTGGCCAAATAGTAGGTGAATAAATGGAGCTAGTTGTAGGGGGAAAATAAACATTAATATTTTTTTTTATTATTACTGCTATCCAATTTCAGAGGAATTATTAATGACAATTATCAATCTGGAACAGTAATCTTATAATTTAGGAATGTCTTAAGATATGTAGCTATACCAGCCTGACTTCTACCATACCGTAGTTCTTTTTTTTTTATGGCTGGGATAGCAAAGGTTTCATATCCAGGGATCAGTGGAGATGTGACATCCTGCCACCATGTTTCCTGCAGACACAAAATATCAAATGTCATTAAAAACTCTTTCATTTCATCATCATCCAGTTTATATGCTAAGCTCTATGTTCCAGGATAGAATAGTTAGCATTCCCAATTATTTATCAGACATTTGAACAGTACTTAAACAAGATTCTTGTCATTGACAGGTAAGAATTTGAAGTACTGAAAAATTATTGCTAATCACTATTTCTGAATGGTCCTTATTTAATAATGTACAGTATGTCTGTTTGTAGTCTTCTCTGGTGAACTCTTCTGCTTGCTATTTTTGAATGCAGCTTTTTTTAATAAACCACATTGTATTTATGTCAGTTAGAAGGACCATAAGTCCATCCAATGCTTGGGAGGCATCTAACACTAATGCTGCCAATCTAGTGTTCCTAAAAGTAATATCAATTTGTGAACTATCTTTAATCTTGCTATGTATTGTGTTCCACTCAATTCCACTTAGTTTAATTCTATTCTAAGGGTATAGGGCAAAAAGGAAGCAATATCACATTTAATCAGACAAACTGGCTAATTTCTAGAGACTTTCCAATCAAAAAGTGAAAGACTTTTACTTTCTCAGGTTTGTATTTGAGCCCCTATAAATTGAGAAATGACATCAGAGATTATTCTTAGCCTTCTAATAGCCTCCTCTCAGTCCCTGTTGCATATTGTAGATGCCTGACTCAGATTTAACTGGAACTTTCTGAGGGGTAGAATAATAATACCATATAGTTTAAGCAGTGCTTCTTGGGACCAAATGCAAGACACTGTACTAAAGGATCTGAAGTAAAGCAAGACACAATCAGGAAAATGTACATTAGACAGACAAGTAATAAAAATACCATCAGACACAGAAGGGATATGTAATAGATGACAAATCCATTTTGTCAATTTTTCAGGAGTTTCAGCATCTAATGTATTAATGCCATACATTTCAATTAAAAACTCTAGCTCTATCCCAGGCTGAGTGTTATCAAAGCCAAAGAAAGTAAAAACATAACTCCCAGGCTTATCAGAAACACCTCTATTATGAGGAGATTGCTCCTCAGTCTCCCCTTTGTTCATTTCTGGCATATCAGCCTCAGGGAAAAAAAGAGTCCATAGTTCTTTATTTATTTCTGCCATAATTAAATGAGCTGATAAATTCATAAGAGGCTGTACTGATTCCATATCACTAGCCCCTTCCAAATCAAATCTGTCAGACCTAGGGAATTTGTCCCTAGATTTAGTGCCCTGTTTTTAGTGTTATATTTTTCTTTTTAATTCTTTAAGGATTAGATTTTTTATTTTCATTCATATTCTGGCTTGATTGTGAATGTAAAATAATAGAATTTTCCTTTAAGATGGAGAAGGAAGTTTATCCTGAATACCTTTATCTTCTCTAGAGGCAGATGGAGCTACCTGGCAATCCTTACTAAAGCTCTCAGTCTGTACCCAAGACTTATTCCTAAATTGTGTTAACAGGGCTTCATTATGAAATACATCTGCTCTGAGATTTGCTGTTTCCTCCTTCAAAGCTCACATATTCTCCAGTATTACTACATTAGCATAATATGGATTTTTTTTTATAATTTCCGAAGTTTGCTTATACAAAGAAGAGGATGATACCAAATCTCCCTCATTTGTGAAATGTTTATCATATTCCACTGAATTCTGAGGCAAAGTATTTATTTTATTTATTTATTGAATTTTGTTGACCCGGTAGGCCCTCTGAGACTAGAAGTCCCTTTTTCAGGGGTGACCAGGGGGAAGGGGATATAGATGGTAACCAACTGAAATTGAACCAGATTAAACTGTTGGTAGTATTTTTAGTGACTGGGGGAAATTTTGGCCAGGACACTGGGGAAATTCCCCTACTCTGCCAGTAGGGGGATCCATAATGGTCTGATGAAGGATTGTCAGTACTGTGGTTGCTGTGAGTGCATGAGGATGTGCAGGAGGTAGGGGAGCTGGTCTCCTCCATTTCCTTAATTCTGTTACAGACTATGGAGGAAGAGACGGAGCACAATGGTCAAACCAAGGAGAAGGAAGAATGAACGAATGCGAATGAGAGGAAGGTGGAGAAAAATGGAGATGGAGATGAAATAAATAAAACTGAAACACTTTCCATGGAGATGGAGGAGGGAAAGAGCAAATATGAGTAAAAAAGCTAACGCTAAAAGTAAAGTGGGAAAAGTAAAAGCAAAGCTATTAAAAGAGAATACCACTGAAAGAGAAAGCAGCAATGATGCACCAGTGGCCTGTTAAAGTCAGCTGAAACATGCTGATGTGGCAGCATCAAAGGGAGCTGCACTCTGTATTAAGGGGAAAATGAAAAAGATAAAGCCCTGAAGAGAAAGGCCAGAAAGGGTCAGAAATGGCTTGGCCTAGGAAGGGCAGTAGAAGTAAAAGAAAGACAGCAAGATAAATGAAAGGGAACTATGACAGATTAGCTAAAGGGTTCCCAAACAGAACCAAATAAAACTGGAAATGACACAGGCCTTTCAGACACAGATAAATTTGAGGATTTTAAGGATACACCAAGATGGGTCACAGAAGCCCTGCTAAAAGCATGTTGGAAAAAGAAAGAGAAGTAGTCAGTGTGGGACTCAAATAGGCCTAGCAGTTTGAAACAAAATATAATGGAAGAGGAGAGAGAAAATGAAAAAGAAAATGAAAAATAAGTTGAAGAAATAGAGAATAACAATGCTACAAAAGAAATTGAAGGCTTATCAGAAGAAGAAAGTGGAGAAACCTCTATGAAAACTGAACAAAAAATGGTACAAGCGGATCAAGACCAGCATGAAGAAGAAAATAAGCAAAAAGAGAATGTGTGGGGGGAAAACACAAAAGAAAAATTATTTCCTGGAGAAGCAAGGCCACAGCAGGCTAAAAGAAGGCTGAGGTTTAGAGGGGCAGCTGCAGATGCCCCAGATAGATTATACATAGGAAGAGAAATACTAAAAGAAAGCATGAAGTACTACCCTTATGAAATATATGCCTTAATTCTTGTACCAGGGAGTACTGAATATGATGTCAACTTCAAACATCCAGGAGGGCTGGATAGATTTTGGAAGTTATATCATCAAATGAAAAACACAACATTATGGGCAGATTTTATAGCAATTCTCTTAACCAAGCTGGCCTTCAAAATTGTTACAGTACTCTTCAGAAATGAAGGTGTTAATGTAATGGACATAACTTTCTGGTTGAAACAAAGATGTGTGGTGCATGGGCCACCAGAACCCATATTGGACAAGGAATGCATACGGACTGGAGGCTGGAAATATAAAATAACACTAAAACAACAAAATGGGGTACACAGCACTTAACAAACTTTTTTTTAGGACAAGATAGAGAAATTATTTTTTATGCTGGCCAACCATGAGCCTGCTACAGATGTGGAGAAAGAGGGCATCTGAGTAATGCTTGTGAAAAAATAAAATGCGGACTGTATGAAAGTATAGGACATTATGGGGTGGATTGTAAGAACAAAAAAAATGCAGCCTATGTGAAGAAGAAGGGCACACCTATCTAAACTATCTATGGGCCTCATGCAACAGCCCAGACCCTAGTGAAAGGGCAGAACAGGATGTGTACTTTGCAGTTGCACAGAAAGAAAAAAGTAAACAGGACAAAGATGTTATAGATGCTTTAAATGATGAAAAAAGAGTGCAAGAAAATGATATGGATAAAAACATAACCCCCCCCCAACAAGAGAAAGGCAAGGGGAAGAACAAAATATAAAAAGAGGAGACCAAAAAGAAGAAACACAAAGTACTAGCACAAAAAGTGGAGGAAAAACAGAAGAAACAAAATTTACCATGGTAACTAGGTCTACAAAGAAAAAACAAGCAAAAACATGTACAGTAAGGGAAAAAGATGGAGGAGTATAACTAACAAACAGATACACACTGCAACAAGACAAAGAGTGGACCACTCTGGATGAAGGTTCAGATATAACAAGTACTGACTTCTCAGAACATGAAGAATCAGTAGCTGGGGACACTACAGATACACAAGTATCAAAGAAAATAAAAAAGTCTAAGGATGCAGGATGACAGGAAAAAAATTAAACACTAATGATGGACCACTTGAATTGTATTACATGCAATGTCAATAGTATTAAGTGTAAAACAAAGAGGTTAATAACCTTTAAAATATTAAGTGAATTAAAAAGTGACATTATAATAATACAAGATACAAGGATACATACCCTGGAAGAATTACGTCAAGCACAAAAAGACTGGTGATGGGGACCATCACTATGGACAATTGGGGAGGAAATATGTTCAGGGGTGGGGGTGACATTTATGTCAAATGATATACAGGTGTTGAAAATAATAGATCTTGTACCAGGTAGGGTATTTATATTGGATGCAGTTATTAAAAGAATAACTGTAAAGGTTATAGTGATTTACATCCCACAAACAAAAGCCAAAAGGAATACAGTTATGGGAATAGTAGAACCATACTTGCACACATCCAAATTAGTCATATGGGGGGGTGGGGGAGACTTTAATTGCAGGTTAACAAAGGCTGATTAGGGAAGGAAAACAGGAAAAATTTATAGTGGTACAAACTGTTTAAAAAAGATATTAGAGAAAGCAGAGATGGTAGATGCATGTAAGGTAAAAGGAAAAAAAGGGGGACATACTTTTTTAAAGGGAAATTATCAACAAGAATAGATTTCCGGATGGCACAAAAGAGAACAAAAATTAAAGATGTAGGAGTGGTCCCAATAGAACCATCAGACCATATGGCAGTGAAAATAAGTATAGATTTAGCTAGGAATATGAAATTTGATACAGGTTACTGGAGGATGAATACAGAAAGGTTAAAAGAAGAGAACTGTAGTAAAAAGATAAAAGAGTTACTGGAAGCCAGGATGATGGTGAAGGAATTATATGATAACTTACAGGAATGGTGGGATGATACAAATGGGTCATAAAGCAACTAATGATAGATGAGACCTGGAAAATAGAAACAACAAATTATGGGAAGTACCAACATTTAAGAGCTAAACTATATAACGTAATAACTATTCAGGAAAGAAGTAAAGTAGATGAAACACAACAGATAGAAGAAATTAAAGAAAAAATGAAAAATCAGTATAGCAGAATTAAGTCCCTGATTATGGAACAAAAAAGTGGCTCAAAAGGGACTAAATATCAAATGAATCTATTTGATAGTAAAAGAGATAGAACAGAGGAAAGAGTAGTGTATGAATTGAAAGACAACAAAGGTAATTTACATATAGAAATAGGGAACATAACATGTATAGTATAAGATTTTTTAAAGTAGAAATATCAAAGGCAAACAGAAGAAACAAAAGGAAATTTGTTTCAAAAAGCAGATGTGCCCCAATTAGGGGAAGGAGAATCAAGATCAATACATGGACTAACAAAGGAAAGTGAAGTATAAGAAGCAATAAAATCCCTAACTAATAATACAGCCCCAGGTATAGATGGTATACTGAATATATTTTATAAAAAATTGAAGAACAATTGACTCCCATGCTACTTTCAGTATATAATGAGATTTTTAAAGAAGAGAAATTAGCAGAGAGTATGAAGAAAGGTATAATCATTTTTTATACAAAAAGAAAGGGAGAAAGCAAACATTAAGAATTGGAGGCCCATAAGTCTACTTACAGTGGACTATAAGATTCTAGCAAAAATAGTAAATAATCAACTGATGGCCTTCTCAGATCAATTGATCTTGCAAACGCAAACCTGTGCAGTACCTGGTAGGGATATAAAGCAGAACCTACTGTATATAAGAGAAATTATAAATAAAGGACAAGAAAATAGGTTAGAAGGCTATGTATATGCTTTAGATCAAGAAACAGCCTTTGATGTAATACAACATAACTATATTTAGGGTACTTTAAGGGAATATAATTTTCCATTAAGCTAATTAAAACTCTATACACAGAAGCACAAATATGTCCAATGATAAATGGTCATCTAAGGATCTCAATGTACCTTAAAAATGGAGTACGGCAAGGCTGCCCATTAAGCCCACTACTATATGTGTTATGCCTAGACCCAATGTTAAGAAGACTGGTATATGACAGTAAAATAGAAAATATTGAATGGAAGAGTCAGTATGTCCAAAGAACAAGTGCATATGCAGATGATCGTGTTATCTTAGTAAAAGATCAAAATGCTGGGGGGAAAATGATTGAGGTAGTAAAACAATACCGTAAGTATACAGGAATAATAGTAAATAAGGAAAAAAGTTAAATATACCCATTAAGGAAAGCAAAAATTGAGAAAGAGGCTAAGCTTGGCATTGTACAAGGTATATAAAGATTTTAGGAATATGGTTTGAAGGACAGGATGCTATAAGAATAAACTTGGAAGAAAAATATAAAATTGCACAAAATAAAATAAATAGATGGAAAGAGTGGAGAATGATGAAAGAAAAAAGGATATATTTGTTAAGAGCCTTCATTATACCCATTTTTTTATATACAGCATGTGTATATCCAATGCCACAAATAATGCAAACAAAAATGTTGGGTTTATTCTTTCAATTATTATGGGGATATAAACTGAACCTAGTAAAGAGAGAAATCACATGTAGACCTATTAACAAAGGAGGTTTGAATATGGTGCAGCCCATAGTATTTTTCTTAAATACATTTTTTGATGCAAACATAGTGCCAATTACAAAAGGGGAAAAAAGATATGGACACCTTTAGTACAGGAATGGGGGTACATTTTGATGAACAACATAGAGAAAAAAGGGAATATAAAAGGGAAAAAAGAACTGCCTACATATATGGAGATTAGTAGAAAGTACTTAACACAGTGGGGATTAACAGTTGATTTCCTATTAAGAAAGAACAGAAAGGAAGCTTATAAAGAAATTGTGGAAAAAAACTTCTTTTGACACACCAGTTTTTAAAGTGGGAAATGAAATAAACACAAATAAGATATTAGAAATAACATTGGAAAAAAGAATACCCCAAAAAATGAATGAGACCATTTGGATGAGCAGTCATGGGAAACTAAATGTAAAAGGAAATCAGAAACACAAGAAAGTATAAGAAAGAGTATGTGGAGAACTGAAATGTGGGAATCAAGAAGAGAGTATGAAACACCAGTTTTTTTAGAATGTAGTTTTATAGTTACTTTTTGGGAGATATTAGCAAACTTGTGGGGAATGGAATCCTTTAAAAACATGACATGCGATATATTGGTATATGGGCAACTAACTAATGAATGGAAAAAAATGCATAAAAGTACAATATATGTTATATTCGCTGTATTGAAATGGACAATTTGGCAGAATAGGTGTCAAAGATTTCTACAGAACAAAGATAGAACAATGCAAGATTTACTATTTAAAATTCAAGATGAAATAGATAAGGTATGTCAGGAAGAATACAAAATATTTGGTAAAGAAAGAACGAAAGAACTATGGAAAGAAATGTCTTTTATAGGATGAATGTCTTTAAAGGAAGAAATTGTAAACTGTTTATTTTTGGATTTTAAATAAAAACTTCCCCTACTCTTTTCGAGAAGTGACATGGGATCTTTAACGTCCACCAGAACAGGCAGATGGGACCTCGGTTTAACGTCTCATCCGAAAGACTGCACCTCAGGAGTGCAGCACCCCCCTCATGCTTGCTCTGGAGTAAGTGATAGATTGTTTCTGTCCCCAGGTCCTGATTCTCTTACATCAAGCAAGTTATCTGGCACCAATTTCATAAGTCACTCAAGAGTGTTACTATGATCATGTATTACTGAAGTTAAATTATCTGACTATGAAGATAATTTTAAAGTAGCTAATTTCCCCTTCACCCTAGATCCTTGGGGTGGGGAAAATCTACCTGTCTCATAAAAAGGTAAGACTGATTGATCTGGTGAAGATTCTTGAGGAGAAAAAGTAATTAAGTTTGAGTTTGAATTTTCTACCAATACTGAAGAGCTATAATCAAGGGGCTCCATAAAGAGTCCTAAATCAGAAGGTAATATAGATATTCCTGCCACTGGAGGGGAGCTAGGGAGGTTCATATGGGACCTAACATTCCCCAGGTCTTTAGACGTATTAAATGACTCCTGTGAATTAACAACAGGAGTTAAGAGGCAGCTGGAGTGGGAGTCAGACCCCCCAGGAAATCTGTTATACTGGGTTGGGTTGAATCTCCCTTAACCAGCTCCTTATCAGTGCTTAAAGATTTAAACCTTTTTAGCTTTTTACCCTTTTGAATTTTACTCCTTTGACGAGGACTAATTATCAAAGGTGGAGAACTGTTTTTTTCCATTTCTAGTGCTGACCATTGTGCTCTCTAAAAGGGTTAGCCTAAAAATTAAACCTACAGATATTATCTAAGGTACTGGTTGGAGTGTTCTTGATTAAGTAACTAACTTAAACAAGGGAGGTCAGGTGTATAGCAATATACCAAATTTCTTTCTGTTAAGATCCTGTAGTCACTCTATTAGTTAAAACCAAATGAGCAGCACAAAAAGAAGACATTCAGGGCCACTCTACAAATACACTCACAATCTTAGCAGGAATAACAATAACAGTAACCCATTGTAATGCATCCTGGTGTGTCCTTGTTGATTCAAATTCAAATTCTGACTTTTGGTAATATTTAAAACCTTCAGAATGCAGGTTCTGGAGCAGTTCTTATTCTGGTCAGTTACATCCAGAGGTGTAAAGGCTCGTATCAGTGCTCTGTTTATAAATTGCAACACTGCCAGGAAAACAAAAAGGACTGCGCCATGTCTCTGGTACCAATAAAAATAAGTGCAGCTTAGATGAAACCAAAAGCTTACTTAGTTTTCAAGTTTGCCACAGGACCAGTTTACATAGATACATAGATACATAGACAGTGTCGGCAGATAAGGGCCTATGGCCCACCTAGTCTGCCCATTTGAGCTTGTAAGTTCAGTTTGTTTTCCTAGAAGTCTATTTCCCCTTAACCCTGACCTCTAGAATTCCTTTATGTCTATCCCATGCATTCTTAAATCCTGTGATTGTTTCAGCCCCCACCACTTCCTCTGGCAGGGTGTTCCACTTGTCCACCACCCGTTCTGTGAAGAAATTCTTTCTCATGTTTCCTCTGAATCATCCTCCCTCCAACTTCATCCCATGCCCTCTAGTCCTGAAACATCTTTTTCGCTTAAAAATAGTGTTTTCCTGCACCCTGTTCCTCCCTGTAAGATACTTGTATGTCTCTATCATATCCCCTCTCTCCCTCCTCTCCTCCAGGGAGTACATGTTCACCTCCAGGGAGTACATGTTTAGTCAACTCTATTCAGCTCTGTTTTCCCCTTACAATCACAGTTCTGCATATCAGACCTTAATGTTCATTTTAGAGTCAGAAGCAGTGGCAGAAACTGGCAGATCAGTTTACTCTCATTCCAAAAGTGGCAAAGGCCAAGTAAAAAGCCAACTAGGGATAAGCTGCTGCTGTTGCTGCTGCTTCTACCACAGAGGACCAGTTTAAGTGAAAAGAGTCTACACCCTGATTTAGATGGCTCAAACCCTAAAGCACATCATTACTCTTCTACTCATAAATACCTACGTACAACTGTTAGTCACTTAGGCATTGTAGATACATGGCATTTCCTGCATCCCTCCTTAAAGGAATACACTCATTAGTCACCAAGGCATGGAAGTTTTGCTAGATTAGATTATTTTTTAATGACCCATGAGCATATTGGCTTCATTCAAATGATCAAGCATGGCCCCCTTCCTCTTTTGGATCACTCCCTGGTTCCTATTTCACTGTTATTAGAAAAAACACCCTGCAGTACATTTTGGAGATTGCATATGGGTCTCCAGAAAGAGCAAGTCTTAATAGATAAAATAACTAATCAGATAACACATTTTCTTTAGGAGAATGATGATGATGGCACTGTATCACTTAATATCCTTTGGGATGCCTTAAAGGTGGTGATAAGAGGAAGAATAATTGC
Organism: Neoceratodus forsteri; assembly: GCA_016271365.2. Taxonomy (NCBI): domain Eukaryota; kingdom Metazoa; phylum Chordata; order Ceratodontiformes; family Ceratodontidae; genus Neoceratodus; species Neoceratodus forsteri. The sequence continues at coordinate 958,169,750 of CM057449.1, read as the reverse complement.
CTATGCCTCTGCAAAGCATAGGAAATGGGAAATAAAGTTAAATGAGGTGTATGACACAGCACATTTTTTACAAACAGTCTGGATGTGCGAAGACAAGTCAGTATGTCCAAAACTTCTTGCAGCCCTGTCTGACCTTCAAAAGCTTGTGGACCAGAAAATAGAAAATGATCTTTTTTGTTTATGGCAGGAAGTTTATGATGGCAGCTCTTGGGGTACACATTTTGTGGCTCGTTGACTGTGCACTCATAGGGTAGCCACTACTGTAGTTAAGCTCCATCACCTGGATTCTGGTATCTCCACATATCAAGGTTCTGATATCTAATTTCAGAACATACTATGCATCACTTTATTGCCCCAATGCTCATATTCCTTCTGATCAACATATGCAGTCTTTTCTTTCTCAAGCCTCGCTCCTTTCACTTTTGCCAGAACAAGACCATGGGTTGATCACTCCTATTATTTCCAAGATGCACTCCACTAAGCAAAGGGCAAAAACCATCAAATGTCATGGTATTGACAGCTTCCTGTCAGATTTTTACAAGGTTACAGCTATTAGAGATGTGTTACCCCATTTTTGCTCTGGTTCTTTCATTCTTTGCAGGAGGGTCATGCCCCCCACCATCCTGGAATTATGCAGTTATCACAACCCTTCTTAAACCTGGTAAAGATTCTACCACTCCTGAGTTCCATCGGCCTATTTCCATTCTGAATTCAGATGATAAATTCTTTATGTTCATGTTGTCACATCGGGTGGAGAGCCTTTTCCCCACCTTGCTGGACAGGGACCAAGCTGATTTCACTCATAAAAGACAAGCACATAATAATGTGTAGCAAACTTTACTATTATTAGATTATGTTAACCAGTGCTCCATTCCACTGGTCCTGGCCAGCTTAGATCCAGAGAAGGCCATAAACTGTGTTGCCTTTTCTATAGTCCATACTGCTGTCCTTCGGTTTCCCAGCTGCATTCATAATTATGCTACAACAGTTATATCAATCTTCATTAGCTTTTGTAAAAAGTTAATGGCCCTCTATCTTCTTCATTTCCATTGGGAAGTGGTACCCATCAGGGTTGCTTTCTCTCACCTTTATTATTTGTGTTATACAGTGAGCCTTTAGCTTCTCATATTCATCACTCCCCCAAAATCAATGGTGTACCCCTAGGTGATAGGGACTATAGCCTTACTTTATTTGCAGACAACATTCTCTTAACATTAACAGATCCAACCCCATATCTCAGGGAGGTATTTAATATTATAAAGGTTTTTAGCAATTAGCTGGATTTCAGTTAAATAGAACTAAATCTGATTTAATTGCATATCATTGTTCCACCCCACCTGAAATTAGGGGCTTATGCCAGCCCAGTGGCACTGGAGGTTGAGGCGCTGGTCACTACACCTTACACCATGCCAGCAACTCAGGTTTGGGAATGAGTCTGCATCATTGGGAGTCAGCAGGGGCGAGGGAGGATTGAGCATCTGGAGGACTGCTCTCCTCTCTCAGGGGGTGGAGAGGCTTGTTGTCACACTCGTTGACTGCCCTCTGGCAGTGGATAGAGGGTAGTATGGGTCGGGAGGCTTGTATTGGCATCCTCACATCAGTGGGGAGGGAGAGATGGGAGGAAACCTGGAAAAAGGGAGCTAGGAGGCTCCATGATGGCCCCACATCCCTGCGCCTCCCCCGGCTTCTGGGTTGTGCTCTGGGGGGAAGCCGGTGCTCTCTTCCCTGGCCCTGCCATGGGGGTAAGCCATGGGGAAATACCAGGGGAAGACACGAGCAGGGATACGCAGGGCCAGAGGATGAGTCCCTCTGAGAGAGGGCCATAGCCACCTGCCAGGCTCTGGAAACATAAACAAACAGTAGAAGAAAAAATTAGTGACTTTTTACCAGTTTGCTGGAATAGAAACTTCAGAAAATATTTAGGAGTCTCTATTGCTAAGTTTCCTGATCACCTCAACATATTGAATTATGAACCTTTGACTGAGGTAATAGTAGATGATCCTAACAGGTGGTCTTCCCTGCCTCTTTCTTTTTTCTGCCACATAGATATTATTCAGCTTAATATTCTGCCATGACTCTTATTCCCCCTTCAGACTCTTCCTCTTCCTCCACCTAAATATTATCTTCAGGAATGGCACCATATAATTTCCCATTTTATCTGGTAGGGGCATAAACCTAGAGTTTATTCTACAATATTACATTCATCACCAGCTAGAGGTGGCATTAATCTTCCTAATCTTTGATGGTATGCAATGGCCTGCAAATTGTGCATTCTCTGTTTGTGGACCTCAGAGTCCTTTCAATCTTATTGTAAGGTCATCAAGTTCACGTTAAACAATCTACATGACATAGGACAAATACTCTATGCTTCTCCACCAGGCTACCTTCCATTTTCTAATTTTTCTCGCTATACTACGGAAGTTTTGTAAACTTGGCATAGCATTCAACTACATTTCATAGGAGATTAAGTTATATACCTAACTGCTCTGGCACCTGGAATCAGCAGAACCCCCTCAATAAATCAAATTGTTTCCTGTGACATTTGGCCCGGTTCGGAATAATCTAGTAAAATCAGATTTTAGACTCGAGAGGAATCCGAACATTTCTTGATCCTCAGTCCCAGTATAGCTTACCTAACATGGACCACTTTCGTTATCTACAATTATGTACTTATTTACAAACTTTGCCAAACAGGTCTAGGATCCTCCCTGATATGATTTCTCCCTTTACTGCTTTAATAATAACTTACCAGAAAGGAGGTTCCCAGGATCACTTAATAGGTACTATTTACTCTGTTCTTCACTCACAGTCCCCAGAATCTACTTTATCCATATTAACTCAATGGTCAACAGATTTGCAATTCCAGTGAGACCCAACTGGCTGGGAAAAATACTTTAATTACAACATGTTGACAATTTCATACCTGCAGGAATTTTCATGGAACTGTAGAATGCATTTTTTTACTCTGGCTCATACTGCCCTAAATGAGAGTTCTCTAACAGGAACCTGTTGGTGGGCAAGTGGTGAACCTTTGGTCAATAATAAACATATTTGTTGGACCTGCCCCATCATACAAACATTCTGGGTTTCTGTTTCTCAAGTGATCTAGAAGGCAAGATGGCTAGAAGAGTAAGGAATCAGTTTCATTTTAAGGAAATATTGGCTCATTGCTGATTTTATTGCTTCTTTTGCTGATTATTGTTGATTTCACTTGGTAGCAGGTTGCTTTTTGGCCTCTTTTGGAAAGGTACCTGCTTGGGGTTTTTGTCTGGTGCAGCTGATTGCTTCTGGTGGTCTGGAGAGCACTATCAAACTCGATAAATAAAGTAGAAACAATTGTGGGAAGGACAGAAGATGGAACCCAAAAATGTCACAGGGCTGAAAAAAGGGAAAAGGAGGGTAGGCGCACAAGCTGGAAAGTAATGTGCACAAATGCCTGCAGTCTGGGGAACAAAATACCCAGACCTTATGGCATTAATGGAAGACACAAACCTGGACATAGTAACTATTACAGAAACATGATATGCAGGGAACCATGTCTGGGATATAGCCATACCAGGATACACATTTTTTAGGAAGTACAGGGAAGGGAGAAGGGGAGGGGGTAGCTATGAATGTAAAGGAGGGTATTAAAGCAACAGAGGCTCAAGGGTTACAAGAAGGAGCAGAGGTACTGTGGGTTACCCTGGAGGTGGGAAAAAGGACAGCCATTTGCACCGGAGTGATTTACAGGCCACCGGCACAGGGGGAGGAATCAGATGAAGCTCTTGTGGAAACCATCCACAAAATGGCAGCCAAAGGATAACTGCTACTAATGGGTGACTTCAACCTGCCTGAGGTAGATTGGAGCACTCAAACTGCAAGTACAACAAGGGGCAGGGACTTTATGACTGTCCTGAATGGGGCAAACTTAAGACAGCTAGTAGCAGAACCAACCCACAAGGAGGCTATACTGGATTTGGTTCTAACCAATGGGGACAGGATCACAGATGTGGAAGTGGGCATTCTCCTTGGTACCAGTGACCACAGGACAGTATGGCTTAATGTAACCACAGTGGAGGAGGCAAGCCATACAAGGATAAAGGTAATAGATTTTAGGAAGGTTAACTTTAAGGAGATGGGTAGAAATTTCAAAAGAACCCTAGCAGTGGATGTTACAGAGGGAGATATGGAAAAACAGTGGTCTAGACTCAAGAGAGTCATAACAGAAGTAACAGGTCACTATGTCAAAATGCATAGCAAGAGTAAAAGAAAGAAAAGATCATTATGGTTCTCGAAGGTAGTGGCCAAGAAAGTAAGAGACAGACATACGGCAGTTCTAGTGGGGGGTAAGAGGAAGTAAGCTGTTGGTTAACTAGGCTCTACAACTTATCAATTAGGTAGGGAAATGGGCAGACTAGGTGGTCCAAGTGGTCTTTATCTGCCATCAAATTATATGTTTCTATGTTGAAGGGAGAAGCGCCTTCAGAAGATACCAAGAAATACAAAAGGATGAGGACAGAGAACAATATCTGGAGAAGCAGAGGGAATCTGGGAAAATAATTAGAAAGGCTAAAGCACAGACAAAGGAAGGTATAGTCCGGGCTATTAAGAAAGGTGACAAAACCTTCTTCAGATACATTAGCGAAAGGAAAAAGACTAGAAATGGGATCGTTAGGCTGAAGAAGGAATGAGGAGAAAGGGCGGAGGATGACCTAGAAAAGGCTGAAATACAGAACAAATATATTTGCTCAGTATTCACCAGGGAAGGGGAGGGTAAGGGATCAAGATTTATTATATTTAGGGGAGGGAGGTAGACACCAGTCCCTTCATGGTGGAAAGAGTCCTAGAAGAACTCAAAAAAATAAAAGTAGACAAGGCAATGGGGCCAAATGGACTTCACCTCAGAGTACTAAAGGAACTCAGGGAAATGCTGGCAGAACCACTGGCTGCCCTTTTCAGCATACAACTAGAGATGGGGGAGGTACCTGAGGACTAGAGGAGGGCAGACATGGTTCCTCTCCACAAGAGTGGAAGCAGAGAGGAGGCAGGCAATTACAGGCCTGTAAGCCTGACCTCAGTAGTGGGGAAACTAATGGAGTCCTTATTTAAGTAGATGATTGTGTAGCTTCTGGAGGATAGTGGGCCACAGGATCCAAGGCAGCATGGATTCTCCACAGGACGGTCCTGTCAGATGAATCTTATAGATTTCTTTGACTGGGTGACCAGGGTGGTAGATCAGGGAGGGGTGGTGGATGTGGCCTACCTGGATTTCAGCAAGGCCTTTGACGCTGTCCCACACAGGAGATTGCTAAATAAATTGGTGAGCCTGGGAGTGAGTCCTACAGTGGTAAAGTTGGTTAGGAACTGTCTAAGGGACATGACTCATAGGGTGATGGTAAATGGCATGAAATCTGAGGAAAGGGAGGTGACCAGCAGGGTGCCACATGGGTCGGTGCTGGGGGCAGTCCTATTCAATGTCTTCATTAGCGACATTGCAGAGTGTCTGGAGGGAAAGGTGTGCCTCTTCACAGATTACACCAAAATCTGCAACACAGTGGATGCACTGGAGGGGGTGGAAAAATGAGAAAGGACCTAATTCTATTAGGGAAGTGGTCCGTGTCTGGCAGTTGAGTTTCAATGCTAAAAACTGCAAGATCATGCGCCTTGGTCACAGGAATCCAAGGGAGGAGTACAGGATGGGTGGGGAAATTCTGGTCACCACAAGTCAGGAGAGGGGCCTGGGGGTTATCATATCTGGGTACCGAAAGGTGACCAAACAGTGTGAAAAGGTGGTGGGGGCAGCAAACAGAATGTTGGGGTGCATAAGGAGGGTCATAACAAGCAGGAAGAAAGAGGTGGCTATGCCACTGTACAGATCACTGGCAAGGCCTCAGCTGGAGTACTGTGTCCAGTTCTGGAGACCACATCTTTGGAAGGACATTGACAAAATAGAGGCAGTCCAGAGAAGGGCAACAAAGATGGTAGATGAACTGCAACAGACGCCTATGAGGAAAGATTTAAGCACCTTAATATCTATTCACTGGAAGAAAGAATGGAGAGGGGAGATACGATAGAGACTTTCAAGTACCTTAGGGGAATAAACAGGGTACAGGTGGAAACATATTTCAGAGAAAACTTTGCACAAGAACAAGGGGGCTTGATATGAGGTTGAAGGGTGGAAGGCTCAGGGGTAATGTTAGGAAGTATTTTTTTCACTAAAAGAGTGGTGGAGCCATAGAAAAGCCTTCCAGCAGAAGTGGTGGGGGCAAAAACAATATGGGGGTTCAAGAGTGCAAGGGATAGACATATTTGAGAGATTTGCAGAGCAGGAGAGACACAGATCAAATAGGATCTGGGGCAGCAGCAGTGAGTAGGGAAATGGGCAGACTAGGTCGGCTGTATAGTCCTTATCTGCTGACAGATTCTATGTTTCTATAGCTGTTTGATATTCCCTTTCTCCTTACTCCGATTTTTATATTATTTCATATTCCTCCACCTAATTCATCAATTCCTCTGTGACAACTAAAACAGTTTTTGATTCTTGTGGTGTGTGCTAAGAAAGTTATTACCAAACGTTGGCTTAAATCTCAACCCCTAAAGGTTATGCAATGGACAGATATGGTATATTCCATTTACAGGCTAGAAAAGGGTAGCTATAAATATCTAAATCGTTAACAAATTTTTGAGAAGAGTTGCAGCCAATGGGTTCTCTATAGATTTCAAACAGATTTCAGTTTCATACCATAAAATGTGAAAAAAATAATGGGGCATTTCAATATTATATGTTCTATTAGTACTTAATGCTTTAGTTATAAATTATAAGGTAAATGGCCATGTTCTGCCTTCTTTTCGGATTTGTTATTATTAGTTGAATAATTTTTATAGGTATTTTGTTATGCCCTATATATCAGACTGGTATCATAGATATATAGATATATAGACACTGTCAGCAGATAAGGGCTTACGGCCCACCCCGTCTGCACATTTGAGCTTGTAAGTTCACTTTATGTTTTCCTAGAAGTCTGTTGCCCCTTACCCCTGACCTCCAAAATTCCCTTATATCTATCCCATGCATTCTTAAATCCTGTGATTGTTTCAGCCCTCACTAGTTCCTCTGGCAGGGTGTTCTACTTGTCCACCACCTGTTCTGTGAAGAAATTCTTCCTCACATTTCCTCTGAATCATCCTCCTTCCAACTTCCTCCCATGCTCTCTAGTCCTGGAACATCTTTTTTGCTGAAAATAGTGTGTTCCTGCACCCTGTTCCTCCCTGTAAGATACTTGAATGTCTCTATCATGTCCCCTGTCTCCCTCCTCTCCTCCAGGGAGTACATATTCAAGTCCTTCAACCTGTCCTCATAGAACTTGTGTGATGCAATCCATGTACCATCTTTGTTGCCCTCCTCTGAACATTCTCTACCCTGTCTATGTCCTTATGTAAATAAGGTCTCCAGAACTGTACACTGTACTCCAGGTGGAGCCTCACTAGTGTCTTGTATAGTGGAATTATGATCTCTCTTTTCCTGCTGGTGATGCCCTTGCCTATGCATCTCAGCATCCTATTTGCTTTACCTGCTGCCTTGTCACATATTTCCCTACTTTGAGGTCATCAGAGATGATAACCCCAAGATCTCTTTCCTACTTGGTGCATGCTATAGCCTCACCCCCCCAGCTGATATATTGTTCCAGGGTTTTTGTGCCTCATATGCATTATCTTACACTTCTTTGCATTGAATTTGAACTACCAAACCCCTGACCATTCTTCAAGTTTCTGCAGGTCCCTCCTGATTCTACGCCCTCTGGCGTGTCCACTCTGTTACAAAGCTTTGTGTCATCAGTGAACAGTGAAACTCTGCCTACTAGGTCCTGTGCAATGTCACTATGAAGATGTTGAATGGGACCAGTCCCAACATTGATTCCTGTGGTACCCCACTGGTCACTCTTCCCTCTGTGGAGTGACAGCCATTTACCAGCACCCTCTGTGTCCTGCTGCCCAGCCAGTTACCTACCTACTGCACTACTGTCCTGCCAACTCCCATATTCCCCAGTTTGTTTGTTAGCCTTCCGTGTGACACAATGTCAAAGGCCTTGCTGAAGTCCAGATAGGCCATGTCCACTGCTCTCCCCTGATCCACCTCCCTTGTCATCCAGTTGATGAGGTTGGTCTGACATGACCTCCCCCTGGTGAAACCATGCTGCTTACACAACAAACTGTATTTTTGTTGTGTGAAATATGATGCTCCTTAGTCTATAACTTATTTGTTATTGTTCCAACAAACATTAGGTACAGTCATGGGACTTTTTTGCTGCATTGTTATTGTATTTTTTTAAATTTAGCTTGATGCTTCTTGTGAATATAATGTTTTTTGTGTTTGTTACTTATTAACAGTTGGTTTAATAAAAATGTTATTATAGAAAAAAAAGAAAGTACTTCAGTGGAAAAGGTTACTTGATGGCTCAGTGGGCAGTGGGTTGCATAACCTGTTGGTGAACAAGGCTCAGGAATGGACATAGGAGCTGGGTCAGACAGCATAAAGGGCTTGGGTAGTGCTGTTGCTCAGAACACTTACAGCCAGAGAGGGAGGAATCTGGGTTCTGCCACTGCAGTGACCTTTGTGGTGGGCTGGGCATCTTGATTCCTTTGCAAGGGTATGCATCGTGCATGCAAGGCCTGACAGGGAATTGGTCAGCATCAGAGGGAGTTGGATGGTACTTAATGGGACAGGAAAGAAAACAACAACAAAAAAATATGTAACTCAACCAAATGAGTGACAGTTGGTGGTACTTTTGATCACCTATCCACGTGGATCCTCAACAGTCCAACAGTAGGGGAGTGGCTGCCAGGGCTGGGAGGCTGCCAGTAAAAAGGCCTGAATTTCAGGTGAATGTTGTGGCCAGAGGGGAAGAAGATCTATGACAAAAAAGAACTTTGGTGCAAAAGCAGTGAAGCAAGATTTGCCCTGGAAGGGCATTGGCAACAGAGCTAGGTTTCAATGAAATAGCAAATTGTGATGGGCATATACTTCCTTTTATGCTTTGCATTAGGGGGATATGTGTAATTTGGTATACTGTATAAAACCTGATATGCAGTTGCTATGGTGATATCCTTGTGCAGGCAGAGTTAGGCAGAGAGGCACACAAAAATATAGTTCAGAAGGGAAGGGTAAATGTCCAGCCACCTTAAGATACATTTCTGCATTGAACCTCTTTGTACTATACACAAAGGAGTCCCAATTCTTTTCCTGACATAGTTCACAGATGAGTGCACCAGCACCGGGAAAGGGGTGGAGGATTCTGACTTAATCAGAGTGCTAGTATGCACAGAGGTGCTCTGGTTTGCACAGCAGCTCACTGGCATCCTCACCCCTCCAGCTGCAAGGCACGTCCACCCATGCCACTGTAGAACTGTTGAATTCAGTTATTACAGGGGTTGTAACCTGCAAGCCAAAATGTTTATTCTGGCAGGGGAAGGGTTAGGCAGCAAACTGTACCATCAAGAACAGTAACAGAGGAAAATGAAGTTAGGGAGGGGGTGATCCACTGTACACCAGGGATGTGGACAACCAATTCACAGGATTCCAGTGCACTAGACCACCATAGAAGACCAGCAAGGTAAGGTATAGAAATACATTTTATCATGGCCACAACACAGTCATCCAAGTACAGGGGAAGAGGGTGGAGGATAACTTCAGCAGTAACATCATTTGCCTAGGGCACAGACCATAGCATGGCACCATGCACCGAGTGCCATAGCACGTGTGAACCCTTTCATTTGTTTCACTTTCAGTGTGCTAGTGGCTGCACAGCTGACTTCCCAGCACCATCCCTGGCCACAAGGCACAGTGATCCCAGCCACAGTGCAACTGCTGAATCAGAAGGAATGGTTAGGTAACAATAACAATGGAAGGAAACAGGGCTAGGAGAAGGAACTACACTCACCAGAAGTGTGGACAACCAACTCATGAGATTTCAGGCAGGACCAGACTGACAAGAAATTGTATACTGTATAGTTAATGGATGGGAATGTCTCCCTATAGAAGTGGTTAGCAGTTAACTTCCTGCATACCTTTTCCCTGTTGAAGCAACTGCAATTAAACGTAGCAGTGACCATCCTAATGTATTATATAAAAAATGATGAGTAAGTGTGGTATACAAGGAAACCAACCCATAAATAGGGTTAACCAGTTTATAAACCACTCGGCACCCTTCAGCCTCATAGCTTTATGATGTGGTTAGCTACCACAAGGGGTTTATTTCTTTGAGTAGCACTCTAACCCATAATGTACTCTATAAACATGATAGTGCCCTTATACTAGGGTTGCATTGGGGTGTTCTGTCTAAACCTTATCTCATTGCTAGGGTCTAGTAAAGTGGAAGGTTTTATACAAATCAATTTGTCTTTTTATGAGTAATTTAGTGTTCAGTTTACATATTGTGCCCATTTTTAAACTTAACTTTTTATCAAAGGATACAGAAAAAATTAGAGAGAGTTCAAGTAACAAATTTTAGGTTTGTTTGATATTATGGAGGTGTTTGTCTTTTGGGATTTTTTTGTTAAAAAAATATTAATTAGTTTTTAAAGTAAATGATAATTACTTGGACATATATGCTCAGTTCACTGAAAATATAGCTTTTTTATATTATATTTCTCCATATATAAGATCTATAAGGTAAATAAGTTCTTAAAAATTAAGGGTGACACTTTAGTGTTTGTGAGGGAGGGTTAGTACAAGGCACATAATGTATTTTTCTTAAAAGAAACTGATTACCAATTAGTTAAATTAAAATGTAAATGTTTGCATAGGCATTATTCACAATTTAAAAATAAAATCTATATGCTGCATAAATATTTTGAACAGGTTTTAAATACATGTGTGCTGCACAATGGCTTTCGTGCTGTGTGACTGTTTTTGACATGTTCATGAGGCACGAAAAAAATCACTTCCTAAAATCTTTATGCTGCATGACACTTTGAAAATATACGTGCAGCACAATTGTTTCCATATTCCATGCACTGTGTGTCAGTTTTCAAAATCTATGTGCTGCTCAATGGTTTTTACTAAACATTCACCCAGTGGCAGAGCTAAAGGGGGGGCTGGGGGGGCGGTCGCCCCTCCTGGCTGCCCCGGTGTGAGTAGTGGTGCCCCACCGCCATCTTTATTCACTGTTTAGTACCCATTGCGGAGCCCATGATTGACTGAATGGCCCTCCTTGGCTCCCAAATGCTCCCAAACCTGGCTCCGCCACTGCATTCACCCCAAAATCCTTCATGAGGGTTTTGGAAATCTACGTGCTGATCTATGTGCTGCATGACTTGATTTCAAAAACCTGCTTGCTGTGTGAAGAATTTTATGTAGTGTTAAAGCTTTACATAACAAAAAGTTCAATGTAAGATAACTTATGAAATATCTAAATGTTAAGAATAATATTTTAGTTTTTTGAGGGAAGGGTATAATTAGACACACAATGGGCTCAATTCTCAAGATGCAGGGCTTTCACAAGCCCTGTGTCAAATCCTATGCTGCTCAAACACATTGCTCACTGTCTATTTGTCTGTATATAAATGCATTGTTACTTGACTTGTGTAATGCAGGTCCACCTTGTAAATGAGCTTGCTCAATGGTGTTCACCTGGATAAATAAAGAATTTGATTGATTTATTGATTGCTGCACCATGTGCCTGATCCACAAAGGTCATGCAAATTTGTGACACCTTACCCCATTTATGGCGGTTTGCACCAAATAAGTGGCGCAAACTCCGTAAAAAGGACTGCAAAGTTAGACCAGCAAAAGCTGATCTAACTCATGGCATTGCTGGCCCAGGAATGCTGCAACCCTAATGCGCCGTGTGTCTGGTGTACCCGGGGCTCATGGAATTCTAACTTGTTCAAGAATTAAGCCCAATGTGTTTCTCTAAAAAAGTTAATTAGTTATTAGATATTTTAAAATAAACCCAAAACATTTGCAAATAAAGCTTTGATAAAGATTTTGAAAATATTTGTATTGCACAATGATCTAGAAACCTAGATATATAGAATATGTCAGCAGAAAAGGACCATTTGGCCAAACCTGTCTGCTCAGATGTTCCCTGCCTAATCTTTCTCCGCAGACCCTAATTGCCCTTCAGCAATCCTCTGTCCTCCCTGCCTGGTTTCTAATACACCCCTATGTCTATCCCATGCATATTTGAAGCCCACCACTGTTTTGTTCCACCTCTTCCACTGGAAGAGTTTTCCAGGCATCTACCACCCTTTCAGTTAATAAATATTTCCTCACATTTCTCTTAACTTCTCCCCAGAACATGCCAGGATTGCAAAACTTCCTACATACTGCAGCAACAAAATTTTTAAACCGGAGAAATAAGAAAATGAGTGACAAAAAAAAAAGTGAATTTTTTGTACTACAATTAAATTTATGCATGAATGAAATAGTACTTATGTTTCATATGTAGCTTCATGCAGGTTCCAAATGGCCCTATGCAAACAAAGCTTGGACTTGTGTGCAGGGCCCAAATTGTCTTGCACATCAAGCTTTTTGTAGGGCACAAAGCACCCCCGCACAAAGAATATTAGGAGCCTCCTCCTGCTTAGCTGACAGGTCAGTGTGCCAGATGAGTTAAAGGGGTAGTAGAGTCTGTCCTAATGAGGGTACTGGCATGTATGGAGGTGCTGCACTATACACAGCAGCTCCTCAGTATCCTTACCCCAATCACAAGGCACAGTAGCTCTTGTCACATCATGCATGGGCCACAGATTTCCAATCAAGAATGCTTGTTTCAGCAAGGGGACTGGCCACTGACAACAGTAACAGGAAGGAACAGGGCTAGGGAGGGGTGATCCACTGGAATCTAAGGACATGGACAACCACTTCACAGAATTCAGGGGCAGTGGAATACCAGAAACAGCAAGTAATGACATACTGTACAGTACATACTGATTGGCATGGCCATCAAAATATGAGGTAAGGAGAATGACTTTGGAGGTAGCACTCATTATGCCATGAGCCAGTCCCTCACAGTCCAGTATGTTAGTGGTTACACAGCATATATGTAACCACTAACAGATGGGTAGGTGATTTGAATCAGTGCATACTGCACTGCTGTTACAGAAGATAACCAATCCCCTCAAACAGAGACCCCTTCCCCTCACATGGACAGTATTACAAAATGCACTTGAGGGAATAAGTTGTATTTTACTGACAAAACATAAGTGATATGTTATGTTGTGCACTCAACCTTCTGTCATATCATGTCCCCCCATCATGCACTGCACTTTATGACAATGAAAGAAAGTATTTCAAGACTATAATTATTAGCTGTCATTACTGTACCAGTACTTACTATTTGACAACATGGTAATTGTCACTTTAGATATCAGCAAGTGTCATTCATGTTAGAAACATTTTTCTGTATTGCCTGTATTATATAATTGTAATTATTTTTGTGGTGTCTGTCACCCATGTCTGGCTTTCCTGCCTTCACCCACATGATCTTGGCCCACTGGAACCACTTCTTCTCCTCCTTCAGCTGGACATTGCCTGAAGCTTTCATTTGTTAGAATTTCTGTTGCAACAGCTTCCACTTGCAATGGCAGGAGTCAGGATCCTTAGTATATCCTATCTCCTACAAGTAGTCACATTTTTCCACATTTTTAAATTTATTTATTTAAAAGATTGGCAAGGAAAGGTACACTGAGCCAAGGCTTGTTTCCAGGTGCAACCCAGGGAAGGGGAAAGGGGAAAGAGGAACAAAATAAATGCAATCACAATCAACAGAAGTGCAAGAATAGCATTATGAAAGTGCAATACTGTGGCGGCAAAAATAGTAGTTGGACTACATAGAGATAAAAAGGCATCAAAGATTTACAAAGTAGTGCGGGAGGGTGATCAGACAGGTTTAAGTTTGAGAGAGGCAAAACCCTCAGATGAAAGAGAGTGGGTGATGGGACTGTGAGGGCACATAAGGTATGGGGTTGGGCAGCAAGGGGGAGAGAGAAAGGGAGGGTTAGAGAGGCAGGAGCAAGTGGGGGTGGAGATTGGCTTTAGTAGCCACTTTAGGAATAATAGGGATGGTGCATGGAGAAGAAGAGAAGGGAGATGGTTCCATTGGGGGATGGTAAGAGAAGGCTGCCAGACTGCTGCTAGTGCAAGGGTGGGGAATAGATAAAGAATGGGAGTCTCTAGAGTGAAGGGAATAGGAAAAGGGAGCAGGGGGAGTAGAGAGCATAGATGGGGAGGGAGGCAAACCAGTATTTTCTAATAAGAGAGGAGCAGTAGGAAAGGCAACACGAGGGCAAGGGGGTGATGGAAAGAGTGGAATAAAGGAAGCAGCGATGTGTGTGGGGAGCAGAGTTAGTAGCAAAGTGACAGATGGCATTACAGAGGGTGTCCAGCCTAACCAGAGTGGAAGGGGGGCTGCACTGTAGACTACATCCACATAGTCAAAAATAGGGAGGATCATTTTGACAAGCAGGTCCTTGCAGACTTCAGAGGGGACTCGGTCCTTGTTATAGTAAAGGATGCTTAGTTTGGGGTGAAGTTTTCAGTGTATAGCATTAATGTGTGCTGAGAAGTCTAGGTTACTGTTGAGTGACACACCAATGTATCTGTAAGTGCAGACTACCTCTCAAACCTCACTGTTCAAAAATGTCAAGTCTTTGTATTGGACGATTCCATCATTAAACATATTGATAGGACTGTTTGCAACCCCAATAAAACCAAAAGTGCGTGCTCTAGTTTTAGAGGAGCAGAAGTCTCCAACATTTCAGAAATGGTCAATAATATACCTTCAAATGCTGGCCCTAATCCACTAGTCATAACACACACAGGTACCAGCGACATGAACTGCACTAATCTCCTACATCTTAGACAAGATTATGTTGTGCTAAATAGCTTGCAAGTGGAAAAGGATGCACCGTATGTTTCTCAGAAATACTCCCGGTACCTAGGGTCACCAAAGACATTATCTGCAAAATTAAATCATCAAATTAATGGCCCAGAGGTTTGCTTCTGTGATAAACAACCATTTAAACTAAATTGCAAGGGAAAGAATGGAATGTTCCTAATTCTCTTACTGTAGGAAACAACAATCTGCTTAGTAGTTCCTGTAATATACTAGCATTCAACACAAGATCTTTAAATAGTCTTGAGATGTCAGAACTTGAAGCAAAATGTACACTATCAGATCTAAGTATTATCGCTGTCACTGAAACATGGTGGGACACCACCTCAGCATGCATTAGAGAGATCCCCAACTTTAAACTTTACCACAAGAATAGAGAAGCTAAAATAGGAGGGAGGGGGGTTGTCTCTACATCAAAGAAGACATTCCCTCATACAAGATTACTACCCCAACTAACACTGAAACTGTCTGGGTCACTGTGCAATTTAAAGGCCATCCCAAACTCACCATTGGTGTCTGCTATAGACCACCATCAGCAGAGTCACAATATACCTTCGAATTAATTAATGATATAACTAAAACTGTAGACATGGGAGATATCCTAATCATGGGGGACTTTAATATGACTAGTATTAATTGGGAAACATGGCAAAAATTGAGCAAGAGAAATTATTCATTGCTTCAATTACTGATTCAGACCTGGAGAAACAGGTTTGTCAACCTACTAGGGGAAGAATATTCTAGATTTGGTTATTACTAATATGGAGAATCAATTCTCAGATATTAACATCAAATACCCTTTTGGTAACAATGATCATAACTCCATTTATTTTGCATTATTATTAAAACTCTAAAGCCACCTAATAAAATAATATACAAGGATTATAATAAAGCTAATTTCATCTAAATCAACAATTCATTAAACAATATAAATTGGGAGGAAACATTTAAAAATATGTCAGTCAATGATGCATGGGAAGAATTAAAAAACAAATTCTTAGCTTAGAGCAGCTATATGTTCCGACCAAAACCAAATAAAATAAAAAAGGTAAAATTACCATTTGGTTTACCAAATCAATAAGTAAACAGATTAGAATTAAAGAGTGGCTATTTAAGAAACATTAAAAAAGTCATAGCCCTACTATTTTGTCCAGATATAAAATTGCCATTTCAACACTTAAAAAAATGATTAAACAATCCAAACTAAAACTCAAGTTCAATTTGACTCATTCAAAAAATAATCAAAAATCTATTTTTTTCATACATAAATAACAAGAAGAGAAACTTAAGAACAGTTGGACCACTAACTGAGAATGGGCTTATTATAAACACCGATCAGGAGATAGCAAATCACTAAAACAAGTATGTTTGTTCTGTTTTTAACAAAAATTATATTAGCTGTATAATACACATAAATAACTCCCCTATTTTTCATTTTGATACTGCAGAGGTAACCAAAGTCCTGTCCTCTCTTAAAAATCAACAAGTCCGGGTCCTGATGACATTCAATCTAGATTTCTGATAGAGACATCAAACTCCCTGGCCCTTCCGCTTACATTACTTTTCAATAAATCACTTACAGAAAATGATATTCCAGATGATTGGTGAAGTGCAATAGCGACACCCATTAACAAAAAAGGGAACAAATCCAATGTCCAGAATTACCACCCAATTAGCTTGACATCCATCATAGGGAAATTAATGGAGCACTTACAGTATAAGAACAAGAAATTTCACGGCTTGGTATACAGGACATCTCCCAACATAGGTTCAAGCCAGGACATTCATGCACAACAAACCTGATATCCTTTTATAATAAAATAAGTAGGTGTCTAGATAACAATATTCCCTCATATGTTGTCCTGTTAGATTATAGCAAAGCCTTTGACAAAGTGTCACATACCTTAATAATAAATAAACTACACACCCTTGGTTTCTCCCCTTACTTAGTTAATTGGATCTCCAAGTGGCTCTTTAACAGAACCCAAGTAGTCAGAATTAGTGGTGTAAAGTTTAAAATCAGTTGAGTCACTAGTGGTGTACCACAGGGCTCTGTGCTTGGGCCATCACTTTCCAACATCTTTATAAGTGACATGAAAATTAGCTCCAGTAACCATATTTCCAAATTTGCAGATGACACCAACCTTGGTGGCAGAGTTCATAATCCATCTAATGTATCACAACTAGAACACAATCTTAGAACTATTGAACTTTGGGCAAACTCTAATTCTATGACCTTTAATGTTGAGAAATGTACAGTTCTTTATTTTGGTAAAAATAATCTGCATAAAAATTATTATACAATAGGGGTGAAGTGATATGCCCCTAAGTAAATAGTCATATTCTCACCACATACTGATATCAGCATGCTGACGTGTACACAGTGAGAAAAGCCACCAGATATATATACTGTGTACATGTCAACAGAAAATATCAGTACTTTCTCTCTATGTCACATGTCTGAGGAGCTGTCACATGTCTGAAGAGCCGAACACTGCAGAACAACGCCAAAAAAAACCACACAGGTACCACATAAATATTTTAAGAAACAAACCAATAGCAAAAGGAAAAAAGCCCCTACTGCATAAAATGAATACGTGATGGTAAGGTACTTGATATGAGTAATATCACAACTTGTGGCAAGTCAGCTCTGAGAACACTCACTCATGGCTCCACTATATGGAGCCGCTCGTAATATTCCCCGAGCTGACTTGCCACTTGTGATATTACTCATATCAAGCCCCTTACCATCACATATCCCCTTACTATCTAAACAATTCCTTGCTTAAATCATCTACTTGTGAATGTGACCTAGGTATCTTATTAACTAACAAACTGTCTTCCTCCGATCAATGCAACAAAGTGGCAAGAACAGCTAATATCATCTTTAAACAGGCAAAAAAACCTTCATTATTAAATCTGAGCATTGTCTAGTATTATTGTATATGGCATATATTAGACCCCACACAGATTATGGTTCTCCATTCTGGAGTCCATATCTCAAGCTTGATATTAGCCGTTTGGAGTAGATTCAGAGGCGACTCTCTAAAATGATTCCTAGGCTACCAACAAAAGATTATGACACAAGACTAAATGCAACGGGATCACACCCACTGCATCTCAGAAGACACAGGGGTGATATTCTACTTATGTTCAAATTATTAATATCACCCACTTTAAAGCAACAATGAGGACTGTCATTTACTAATAAACGCACGGTTGGCAGATTGCACAATCAGCAGCTAACAGTTGACTAGGCCAACACTAACAAACATGATCAGTTTTTCTGCATAAGAGCAGCTAAACAGTGGAATTTATTACCGTACGAGCTGGTTAATTTAACCAACTTTGATACCTTTAAGCTGGAACTCGACAAGTGGCTTAATTCTACACAATTTAATAGTTAATGACCCATGTATGTGGGGGACAATCATGATGGGTTCTTTTGTCCTTCCCAATCCAGTAAATCCAGTTGAGTACCATCAAGGATGGAGAAGGCAGGAGGAGGTGATAGCCTTGCTAGTTTCTGACTGGTGCCAAATGCCATGCACATCACCTTCTTGCCATTTACTTTGAGCTAATTGGCTTGAAACCAGTGTAATACATTATGGAAATTGCTTTAGAGTGAGAATGCAACCACAGATGTGGAGGGGCCAGATGCATAGATAACAGTGTCATCAGCACACATATGAATATGGGAGGAGACACAGATGGAAAAGAGGTCATTTAGAAAAATTGAGAATAGTATGGGGCCCAGGATAGAGCCCTGGGAGATTTCTGGGAGAATGGAGAGGGTGGGATAAAACACCACCCACCTGCACAGATTGCTGGCAGTTATTCAGGTCAGAGTACAACCACTGTACTGCAGGAGTGGAGAGACTAGCTGAGGCCAGCTTGTTTAAAAGGGGAGGGTGGGATACTGAATTGAATGTGTTAGCAAGATCTATAAAAATGACTTCTGTGATGTGACCCTGGTCCATCGCTATAAGGATAGAGTCAGTAATGCAGAGAAGAGAGGTGACTGTGGAGTGTTTTTTTCTGAAACTAGGCTAGAATAGGAATAGAAAGGAAAAGGAGTCAAGGAAGTCTACCAATCTGGTGTGTACTAGTGACTCCTGCAGTTTAGCAAGAAAAGGAAGGAGAGAGATAGGTGTGTAGTTTCCAGGGGATGATGGGTCACCCCCCCTTTGTGGAGGGGGAGTACCTTGGCAGTTTTCCAGGTGAAGGGATGACACAGAGAGAGAAAGAGAGGTTTAAAGGGGGGTTGGAGGGAGGAGAATAGCAAGGGCTGATATGTGAAGGAGTTTAGCGTCTAAGCCATCAGGGCTATATTTTGAGGCATTGAGAGATTTAAGGGCAAGAAAAATTTCCTTAGGAGAGATGGGAGGAAAGTGAAAACCAGCAGTGGAGGTGGGTTGGGGCAGGGGAGAGTGAATTAGGACTGAGAGGGAACATCATGTGTTGTGAAGAAATTGTTAAAAAGGGAGGTGACATACCACTCGGCTCAAGCCACTAAATGGCTTGTCCCTTTCCCATGTCAGTCTCCGCTATGGGTGGAACTGGAAACCTCAAGTACTTCAGGGGTCTCACCCCGGCCTCCTGTTGGTGGAGATGTCCTGTCATCTATTAAACTAACCCCTGTTATGGTGGAAACCAGGAAAGCCTGGTGTCAGCTTATGGCCCTAACTGGCACCCCAAAATTGGCTAGATTTCCCCCCTTTATTGTATGCTGGCATCTGGAACAACTGGCTTCTGGCAGTGGGTAAGAAACCGTTACACTGGCCCAGCTGGGAGAAGTGTGGCATTCACTTTGTCCAAGACTTATACATGCCCAGTTCCTCAGAGCTCATGTCTTTTGAGCAGCTGAGAGCAAAGTACAATATACAAGTTAAGGATTTCTGGAGATGCCTGCAATTTTCGAAGTGTAATCCACACCCTCAAGTCTGCATGCACCATAGACCACAAATGGCAATGGCTGGCCACTCTGCACTCAAAACCCACCTCCAAGGGACTAGCTGGACATTTTTACCGCACATGGAGGGACTCCCAGTTGGATCCCACAGAAGCCTGTAGGCTGGCTTGGGGCAATGAGTTACCACACCCTATCTCTCCGGAAGCCTGGTCCCATAGTCTTCGCCTGGCCCATTCATCCTACAAGGACTCCAGGAGCCAGCTAATCCAGCTGAAAATCCTTCTTCGCTGGTAACGGACTCCGGCTACTCTCCAGGCATGGGGGATACTCCCACATGCAGAGTGCTGGAGGTGTCAGCAAGGACCAGCACATATCCTCCATATCCTATGGCAATGCTTGCATCTCATCCCCTTCTGGACCTTGGTGACAATGGATTGCTCCTGTGTTTTAGGCCAGTCAGTTGACCTTTTGGATCCCATGTTTTTGCTTGGTGACCCCTCGTCCTTATGCCTGATACCCCCGTCTCAAAGGAAGTGGGTCCTGGTGGCCCTCTTAGAGGCCAAAGGGCTCCTGCTAATGCAATGGAGGCAGTCTTCACCTCCTTCTATCTCCACATGGCACACAGCCCTGGCTAGGTTGGCAGTAATGGAAAGACTCACCTTTTGCTAAGCAGGGACAGCTCTCCAACTGCTATCATAAATGGAATGCATATCTCAACTCATCCCTCTGCAAGCCCCCCTGCCTCCTCCATGTAATCCCCCCATCCAGAACTATTGCTTTTAAGACACACCCTCCTTCAGGTACTGATTCACAGCCACAACCGTAGCAGAAGGCAACTAGCACATAGCCAGACCTTCGGTGGCTATACACAGCCCCCTACCCTTCCTCTGCTGCCTTCCCCTCTTTATTGGTCTCCTTTTCCTGGACAGATGAGTAGGGCATGTACATGCCATATCTTGTCTTTCCTCTCTTCCTTTCAATATGCTTTCAACAGCAATTTCTGGTAGTATGAATGGCATTAGCCATGCTGTTCAGTGGAAGTTGTTATTGTTATTGTTAAGCATATTGTTGCTTTAAATGAGTGAACTGCTCTTTGAACTGTATGTACTTATGCCTGTTTTGTCAAGTATCAGTCATATGACTCTGTACCTTGGAAAATCAATAACATTTTCTATGATAAAAAAAGGGAGGTGACAGCAAGACGGTTCAGAGATCAGTGAGCTGTCTGCTTGGAGAGAGGGGGCAGGCTGGGGTGGTGGGTCAAAGATGGAGTGGATTACTTTACAGAAGTTGGAAGGGGATTTTAGGTTGGATTGTAGGTTTGAATTGAAGTAGTGGCCTTGGCTACACTGATAGCCTTGGTGCAGGAGTTTCTGAGGGACTTGTAGTGCTGGTTGGCAGAGTCAAAGAAGGAGGCTTTAAAGTGGGCTCAAGCCAGGTCCCTAGTTTTGCATAGCTATAGGAGGTCAGGTGTAATCCATGTGTATGTGAGACTGTTTCACTCTAGTTTCTTTTGAGTGGTGAGTGGGCGTTCCAGGAGTGAGCAAAGATAGCAGTGAAGTGTGATAGGGCTGTGTCAGTATTTTGGGCAGAGTAGATCAGGGACCAGTCTACAGAGGTTAGGTCACCCAAGGGAACATCAGTGTTGAGAGATCTTAGGGTTTGTGTCGAATGTAGTTTGGGGAGGATTTTGGGGGGGCGGGCTTTCATAACACAATACATGAGACAGTAATCATTGAATACATTTGGGAGCACACCACTGGATGAGACTTGATGGGAGTGAGGGCATAGTACATAGTCCAGGAGGGGGTGGTTTGAGGAGTGAGGATTAATTTTGATGGGTTCAGAGATTAGTTGGGAAAAGTTCAATGATTCAATGGAGTGCTGGATAGGGTTTGGGTCTGGGGAGAGTCAGTTTAGGTTAAAATCACTGAGAAGGATGAGTTCATCAGAGGCAGAGTGGGAGGCAAGTGAGGAGAGGGAGTTGACAGAGAAGGGAGGAATCTTTGGTAAGGCATAAAGGATGCTGATGAAGATAGGGAGGATGGAGGGGAAAGAGAAAATTATAGCAGCAAGAGCTTGTGGGAGGAGGGGACGGTCTCTTTGAGGGAAAATGTTGTGGCGGGTATAAATGGTAACATTGCCACCACCTTTACCTCTGTCCTGGCAGAAAAGGTGAAAATCAGGGAGGGTGAGAAGTGAATCCAGGATTCTAGAGGTGAGCCAGATTTCAAATATACAAAGGATGTCTGGGGGGTGTTGTGAGGAACATGCCTTGGGGGAATCAAACTTTGGAAGGAGGTTTCATGCATTGAAATGGAAAAAGCTTAGATATTTGGACACTGAGGAGGGTGGGGGTGAGAGAACCAGGATTAGGTTCCACATCACCAGCAAGGAACAGGAGGAAGAGGACGTGGGCTAGAATGGATGGTGATTTATTCTTTTTTTGGCCTGGGGGGGAGAGGGTAGGGGAGTAGTGGTTAATAGAGAGGATGGAGTTGTTGAAGAATTTGAGGTGAGAGGAGGCGATAGGAAGGAGGCTGTGGTAGCTAGGGTGAGTAGGAGGGTAGGGAGATAGGGTGGCAGGTAGTGGGATGGGAAGAGACAGGAGGGTGGAGAGGGGAAGGGTAGAAGGGGAACGGGGAGGACAAGGGGGATATGAATGATGAGTAAAGGAGTAGGGGGTTGGGAGAGTAGAGGGAAG
This sequence comes from Neoceratodus forsteri, assembly GCA_016271365.2. Classification (NCBI taxonomy): domain Eukaryota; kingdom Metazoa; phylum Chordata; order Ceratodontiformes; family Ceratodontidae; genus Neoceratodus; species Neoceratodus forsteri. The sequence goes on along the minus strand of CM057449.1, from coordinate 958,147,255 downwards.
TAGATGAGGAGAGTACATAGCCAAAGGAGCATAAGTGCAGAGGAGATGGGGGAAGGAGAGCAGAGTAAGAGAATGGGGTGGGTGGGAGTAAGAGAACAGGGGGAGAGTAGGTCAGAGAAGAGAGCCTGAGGAGCAGGCAGGGTAGTCAGGTATGTATGGGGGTGAAGATTGAAAGTGGTGAGATGGGGACGGGAGTAATAGACACCCATGGGGGAAGGGGACATGTGGTAATAGATACAGATTAGAAAAATAGAAGGGAAGAGAACTGGGGTAAGGGAGCAGTTGTAGCGGGTGTAGAGATGTGAACTGAACAAGTGAGAGAGCTCAGCAACAGGTGTGGGGGTTGAGCAATGCAAAGCAGACACAGGTACTGTAGGTGAGGGATGGGAACAGCAATCTGGCAATTAGGAAATATAGACAATAACTAGCGCATATGGTTAAGTGGCAGTCATGGTAGAAATACAGTCAACACAAAATAACTACTGAACTTTAAGCAAGCAAGCAAGCCTGGTTTAAAAACAGATAACACAATTTGCATCAAGCTGACAACTGAGTAGAGACATAATAGGTCTGGTTAAGACTGGTAAATACAGGTCACAGATGAAGCAAAATGTAGCATAGTACAAATAAGCCACAATCATTTTTCAGAGGGAGATTTTTCCCCCTCATCACTATGTCATGCCTACCATGTTTTTTTTTTTATTCCCTTCATCAGGGCAAACACATCCTCATTAATTCAGTTTCTTTTTTTGTTTTGCATCACTCTGAAATAATAAAAAAGAATAATGAATATATGTAAAGATGTAATGCAACACTTTTATATTCATAACCTGTCTTTATTACACTTGGTATTACACTTGGTTTCTGGACAGAAAAAGGCAAAGATAGTTAGAGAAGTGCATGATGGATAAGTAGCATACTACTTAAAATATGGCAATGAATTACAAATTAAGTGCACCTGTGGGCATATATTAGCAGCCTAGTACAGGCTTTGTAGGAGAGAGTGAAAATGGGGGGAAGGGGGAGTAGGGTGGGCTCACCTAGTATGGAGATGGAGGAAACACCTAGAAAGGAGAAGAGAGGGTGGGGAGAAGGAAGAGGTAGGAGAGTATGTCAGAGAGTAGAAAAAAGAAATGCAGAACAGGGAGAGTGGTACAGGCTAGGTTTAAAGCAGGGTCTGTACCTAGAATGCAGCTGGGGCAGGCTTTGTCAAAAGTTAATGGGAAGGGCCAGGGGGGAAAAGATGGGGTGATGGGGCTCAGGTGTAGGGTGGAGGGGAAAGTCCGGGTGGGTACATGGGGTACAGAAGTATGGAACCTGCACTTTACCTTGCATTGCTATAACTAGAATGAGCAATCACATAGTTTCTCTTGCGCCAACAGGAGATGGAGATCTTTTTTGAACTGTCCAATTTTCCCAATCTCACTTAGGGCTACTGGGAGGTCATTGAACCATTGGGGTTCCCTGACGTTGGGCAAAAGTAGTATGCCTAAAGTGTATCCGGAGTACCCACTTTGTTGAGCTCCTGCTTCACTTCATGGTCTTAGTCCATTTAAAGATGTTGGCTGTTGTGGCTAGTGACTTTCTCCATCAATTTGGTGTCCCAAACCTTATCTGGTGCTCAGAATAGGACACAATGCTCCAAATGCAGTTACACATGCGACAAATACAATGGAAGCACAACTTTCTCATCTCTAATTTTTATGTTCCCATAGATGCATCCCAGCATCCTATTCACCCTACCTGCTGCTGCCTTTCATTTTTCAGAGGATCACAGAGTGTTTGAAATGGTTCCATGTCAGGATATCAACAACAATGTTGTCAACATCCTGATCAGTGGTGGGAACAATGCCGACAGTTGGCATTGTTCTTGTTGGGTAAAAGCATTTTTTTGCGAGGGGGGGCTTTGCCCCTTGCACCCCCCCATCTCTAATTAACCAACTCCTAGTTGGAGTTGGTTCAGGGTGGGGGTGAATCATAAAGAGTCACGGTGTCGGCATACAGCGGACCACCACAGTGACTTCCCAAGATTTGTTGCTGTGGTGGTGTTCGCTGCGAAAAACTCATTGTGGTATTGTGCTACAGTCTGAAACCATCACTCCTAGGTCTCATTCTATTTCTGAAACAGGAATCATTTTACCATATAGATAGTATGTAGCCCTTGAATTGTTACTACCCATATGCATAATTTTGCATTTGTCTATGTTGAGTGTCAATTGGTTCTGTGAGACCCATTCTCCCACTTTATTTCTGATTGAAGCAGGTGGATAGACTGGTTATCATTTACCATACTTCCTATTTCTACATCATCCACAAGTTTAGAAATCCAAAAACAAGATGACTTCTGTAATGATGTTGCATATAGAGTAAATAATATTGGGCCCAAGACTGACCCCTGTGGGACTCCTCTTGTAACCTCTACTCATAGTGATTGATGACCTGCTAAACATACTCTCTGTTTCTACCCCAGTAGCCAGTATTTAATCCATTTAACAAAGTATATATCAAGCCCAATGTCTATCAGTCTTCTATTAGCATTTTATGAGGCAAGGTATCAAATGCCTTAGAAAAGTCTAAATACAGGGGCCTGGATATTCAGACTGCACCAGGCAGTGGTGCAAGCCTGGGTGCAGTGTAACTGTGATGCACTGGGGGCAGGTCCAGGTGATATTCAACGGTGATGGGCCATGGTGCAGAACCGTTGAATATGGCATAGACAGAGAACGTACTGCACATGGCACAGTGGCACTGCACCTGTGCAAGCCACAGATAGGGAGTATGGGGATGTGCCAGTGCAAATGCAGTTGTGCTGGGCGCAACACCCATGATATTCAGCAGATGGCATGCGAATGAGGCCATAAGATATGCAAGGCACAAATAGGGCCATTTGCTTGTCATTAAGGCCCCATTTGCATGCCTTGCACAGGGCAGCCCATAAAATTGTGCCTGGTTCTCAGCACAGCATGACGTGTTCACAGTGGGGGTCCCGGGGCATCCCCTGCTCCATAGCCATGAGCATGGTAAATCTCCATACAATGAGTCCCTGGTAGTCTAGTGGCCCCCCTCCCTCCTGAATCCATGATTAATGTACATTAATATATTCCCTGGTGGTCTAGTGTACCTCCCTCCCTCCCTCCCGATGCCCCAAAGGATGTATAATAATACAGTCCCTGGTGGTCTAGTGGACCCCTCCCTCCGGGTCCCCAATCATGGTAAATCATTGAAACATAATTCCCTGGTGATCCAGTGGCATCCCCACCCCTCCCACCCTCACAGGACCCCTTACCCACCCTCCCCCATCATAGATGGGCAGCTGCAACCCACCTGCATACCACCTGGCCACCCACCAAATGAGAGGTACAATATGGGCTGTAAGCCCATTGGTCCACAGTGTTGTCAAAATAGGAGAGTGCCTCAGAAAAGCATTAGCAAACAGGCAAGAAGGTGGGGTGGAGCAACAGTGGGAAACATCAAAACCACCATCACAGAGGCAACAAGCCTTTGTGTGAAGCAAATAAACAAATCAAAATGAAAGAAAAAAACTACTATGGTTCTCAAAAGAAGTGACGGAGAAGGTAAGGGAGAAAATGATAGCATTCAGGAAGTATAAGGAAACACAGAAGTAGCAGGACAGAAAACTGTACCAGATAAAGCAGAAGGAAGGAAGCAGGGAAGGCAGTCAGAATAGCAAAGGCCAAAACTGAGGAAAAGATAGCCAACTCAGTTAAGAAGCGGGATGAAACCTTTTATAGGTACATTAGGGAGCAAAGAAAGACTAAGGCAAGGATACTGAGGCTGAATAATGAGGAAGGTGGTTGGGCAGAGAGCGATGGTGAAAAAGCAGGGATACTGAATGAATACTTCTGCTCAGTATTCGCAATGGAAAAGCAGGGGGAAATACCTAATCCAGTTAATAGAAGCAGGGTCTGTTCATGAGAAAGGGCTACCAATGTGTCATGGGATTTTATCACCAAATTAAAACAGAATGAAAATAACTACTGCTATTATAAAGTGGGTTTTTTATAGACATGCATGTAGACAGAGAGGCCCAGATATTCAAACTGCTCCCAAAATGTGCGCAACAGCAGGAGCAAGCACAATCAATTGCGCATATGCGCAACAGGTGCGATATTCAAACATGGAGCAGAGCAAATTGCGCAAGCAACCAACGTCTCAATATCGCACATACTGCGCCATCGAGCAACCAGGAAGGAGAAGCTGAGCCAAAATGCTGCGCTATGGAGCAACCATGGAAGCTCAGCTGAGCATTGCAGAGCTGCCATAGCGCAAGCACAGCCCCCCCCCAGAGCAATGGAACTGCACATCCAGGGAGGCAGGCTGGGGCCCACCACCAGCCATGCCACACATGGGCACAGGAACTCACTGCAGAACCCACACCACACCGGCACACCCCAAGCACAGCATCACTGGGGGTGGGACGGATGATCCACGTGCCCATGGGGACAAGCCAACTAAAGCATAGCAGAGCCATGACACCCAGCACAACCACTGGCAGGCAGAGAGTGCCACACACAGGGGTTGACAACCACAGTGCACATCAGTCCTCTCGTGACGCAACAGCACAGCGTGCACCAGTGCCCCAAGACACTGGCTCAGTGCAGTGACAGGCACTGCAGGAAACACCATGCACCCGCGTGCTACACGCCAACCCCATGCTGCAGAGAAGCATACCAGCCAGACCACCCCTGTGCACCCAGCAGGGTGGCAGCAGATGGCAAGAGCAACAGAAAGGCAATGCTATGCTGGTGATACCTCCCATGGACACACACACACACACACATATATATACCCAGGACCATAGCAGCCCAGATGGCATGTACACCCCTGCAACGGAGCACCCATAGCCAGTTGCAAAGCAGACACTAACACAGCAGTTGTATCAAAATAGGAATGTATATTTCAAAAACAACAGATAAACAATAACAGGTGAAACTATGTACGTTGGGGGGACGGTAAAAGGCAGGGTGTTCAAGGGGAGGAATAAAAACTTGGAGAGGGAAGGCAGGGTGAAAGGGATGGGAGAAGTGGGAATGGAATGTGGGCTACGGCCCAGCTGGCTCCTGGTCCTCCCCCTGCTGGCGTCCCCTCCTGTGCTGCCGCCGCCGTTCACCCTGGCGCTGTATGGCCTGCAAGAGCTCCCGGTTTTCAAGTCCGACCTTGGTCAGGCGCTGCAGATCCTGCAACATGCGTCTCAGCACCCCGAGGCCTAGGAAAATGGGAACACAGTCAATGGCTGAGGATGACCACAACCTCTGAACACCACCCAACCTGCAACCCATATAACCCAATGTCCTGCACCTGTGATGGCATGCACCCACCCACAGTATGAACATGCACATAGCCATCACAAACAAGCGGCACCTTCTCGCACCACCACCCACACACACACCCCGTCAATCATAGTACAAACTAGGCTGTCAAGTGATGTGGCAACGTAGGCCGATGCCAGTTACACAGCTATGTGCCCAGTGCATGCCTGACCACCTGTGATGCATACACAGACCGTCGTGATGCTGCACTGTGATGCAGGTCACCTGTGTCATGCCTACATACATGGATACATAGACAGTGTCGGCAGATAAGGGCCTATAGGACACCCAGTCTGGCCATTTGGCCTTGTCACATTCACTCTGTTGTCCTATAAGTCCGTTCCCCTCACCCCTGACCTCCAGAATTCCTTCATGGCTAACCACATACACATAAATCCGTAACCAAGTCAGCCCCCACCACATCCTCTGGCAGGGTTTCCACTTGTCCACCACCCATTCTATGAAGAAATACTTTCTCATGTTTCCTCTTAAATGAGCCCCTCCAACTGCATCCCATGCCCTCTAGTCCTGGAACATCCTACGGTTACAAATATTGTTTTCCTGCACTCTGTTCCCCCTGTACAATACTTGTATGTCCCCATCATATCCCCACACCTCCTCCCTCCCGGAGTACATGTTCAGTTCCGTCAACCTGTCTGCATAGGACTTGTGATGCAATCCATGCACCATCCATGTCGCCCTCCTGTGAACCCTCTCCACCCAGTCCATGTCCATACGCAGGTATGGTCTCCGGAACTGTACACTGTACTCCAGTGTGGGGACTCACTAGTGTTTCGTATAGTGGAACTATGACCTCCCCTTTGGTTGTGTCCAGCATGGTTGGTGGTCTTGCCCCCCCAGCATGCAATAGCATCCATGATGTAATGATACTCACACTCCTCCAGCAGCTCGGTCTGACGCTGCTGATGCTGCTGCTGCAGCTGCTGTGGCATGACATCCCATGGCACGGGGCCCTGGCATGGCCCACATCCCGTGAGTCGGTGTCCTCACAATCCGGCCTGTGGGAGACATGGTGAGACAAACATCAGTGTGACTCAAAAGCAGAGTGCCCCCTGCCCCAGTGAGAGTGCCTGCCCACAGCCATAACCATCCATCCTACAGCTGCACACTGAAACACCTGTGCACAGCCACCCAAGCACACACACCCCTACAGAGAATATAGGTGCATAGATGGTACACTCCGTGGCCTGGGCACCAGGCCCCGACTGTGTGTGACATAGCCAGCGCCAACAGGTCCTGGCTCCTGCAGAGGACACTGTACCGGTGCCGCACTGCTCACAGACCGGCCCCGCCAGTGACCCCACCAGGTCAGTGGCCACTTGCTGCCACACATGGTCCCAGGCATGGTGAGGGGGGCCTCACCATACAGTGCCTCACAGTGGGGCTCCACTAGGGCCACCAGGTTGGCCACTTCAAGCGGGCTCCAGGACACTGCCCTGCTCCTAGCCATGGCACCAACTTTACAGCAGGCAATATGGCACCCCGCTGCACTGTAACCCCACATGGAGTTGTTGCGCAATAGACCAGCACAGGCTCCAATCGCGTTGTTCGAACAGCGCCATCACTTTGCATAGCGCTGTCACCAGACAGCGCAATAGGGACATACACATGGCATGCCAACAGCGCCAGGGGCCGAGGCATACACAAGGTCACGGCAATGACGCGCAAAGGCTACGCACAGCGCATCAGGATGTATAGGCATCCGCGCGACTGCTGCAGAGCACCAGTGCCACAGTGGACTATCGCGCAGAAGTGCCACAGTGCCATATAGTGCCCAGTGCTGTGGCGCCACTGGCACAATGGTGGCCATGGCCTGAACTCGCTTATCGCACCACAGGTCTGCAGCAGCGATCGCGTCCGCATCGCATGCGTAACCTGTCTGGGCATGCGCACGGGCGTAGCACACAGCCACAAACATGCGCCATCGGCTCAGCGGACCTTCCGTGTGCGCTAGCGCAAATACGCGATATTCAGCCGACATATACAAATCAGTCGATCAGCCATTCAAAGGTGCAGTGCGCCATTAGCATGTCATTAAGGATGCGCCACACCTCATTTGCATGTTAGCGCTATAAAACTACAACACTGGGTTGTGGTGGCCAGGATTTGGTTGTTGCAGGTGAGAGGTGAGTTACATGCTGTGTGATGCTCAGGACAATGCTCATGGGCAGGGGTGCTGGAGGATGATATAGGTTGAGGGGCTGAGCATGATGGGGCACTTAGAAAGGGGCAGAGGGCACCCTTTCCATCAGTATCTGCCATGCGGAGAGAAATGGGGGCTTCTCCCCGGCCGGCAGCTATGCTCATGGGGAAATGCTGTGGACTGCACAGTGACTGGTGTCCACTCCACCCAACAGATCACCATGACTGACGAGAACCAGGCTGAGGCTGTGGACGGCGGGCGTAGGAGGAGGCTGAACTTCACCACAGCAGACTGAGGCCCTCTTCCAGGCCTACCTGGAGGATGAGCCACTTTTGAGTGGGCGGAGGGCACCCCTCAGCAGCCGTGCAGCTGCATGGGAGGGGTAGCTCTGGCCATCAACCTGGAAGCCACCAGTGCTCCGTGCAGGAATGCCGAAAAAGATGGGGACTGACCGCAGGAGGGCTGAAGGAGAAGGTGGCAGCCTTCAGGGTGGCACGATGCTGCCACTGGTGGGGGACCACCAGTGGTGTTGAGCTGACCCCGACTGAGGAGACACTGGTCGCGCTATGCAGCCGAGTGCCATCAGGGATATTCCAGGCGGAGGATTCCAGACAGGTGGAAGCCCATCACTGCGGTATGACATGGTGATGTTGTGGGGGGCTGTTGTTCCATGCACTCACATGTACTCTCTTTCTGTTACAGATCCTGTTCGTCTGCAGGAGACGGTGGTGGTGGTGGTAGGTGCTGACAGTGAGGCAGACCTGCTGGACCTGGAGGAGGGACCATCCACCTCTGCCAGCAGCCTGCAGGCACTGCAGCAGCATGCAGGCTGGCCCAACAACTCCGGCGGCAGTGATCACGGGTGCAGGGGTGCACAGCCTGTGTCACAGCAGTCTGGCATGCAGGTATGCCAGCATGCTGTACCTATAGCAGTGGCTACGCACGGCACTATTGATGATAACAGGCCTGCAATGGCCAGTGATAGGTGTGTGTCCCACGATGGACACATGGCAGGCCACCACGTGCCCTGGGCCATCCTGCTCCACTCTGTACCAGCATGCTGGCACAGTCACAGGCTGTGCCTGTCAGCACCGATGGGGCAGCATCGGTGGCTGGAGCAGGTGTCTGGCACTGTTGACAGCACAGGGTGAAACAGGTGGACCTGGGGGCCTCAGCAGCTGGAGGGGCGGCAGCAGTTGCACACCAGGCCTGGGGGACAGCGTCAAGCAGTGGCACTTGTCCACACGCCCTAGAATCCGCCCATACCTGGTCCTGGTGAACAGCCACCCTCAAGGGGTGCTGCACCAGGACCATCCACACCCTGGGGTCACGCGATGCCATTGGGGCACAGTACCCATTGACGCAGACACCCACCTGCTGCAGGAGTCAGTACAGCTGCAGGGGCGGGTTGCAAGGTCCATGGAGGACCTCGTCTGTGTCCGTGGAGCGGCATAGCAGGGAGTGTGCTCGTGACCGAGCCGAGATGGTCCAATGTATGGACGGATGTGACCGCTGCCATTGACAGGCTGACCCAGGCAGTGGTCTCTGTGGCGACCCGCATTAACCACACTGTCTGGTGCCCTGTACCACGACCCCACACAGTGCATCGCACTGCTCCCTGGCCCTGGCGCGCACCAGGCCTGTCGACGCTGGTTTTGCTGTGGGCATCCCGAGCACCCCTGGTGCAAGTTTGTTTGGCGGGATGCAGAACCTGCGCGGCAAAGTCCGGGTCGGCGCACTGGGACCCCTGGTGGTGCACTAGCGCCACCTGATGCAGCCTGCTCAGCCTGCCAGTGCTGCTAGGCCACGGCGGGGCCTACCGCATCCGTGGTGGCCGTGGACAGTGCTCCCTGACTGAGCTGTCTCCCAATGCAGGCCCTGTCTGGTGCTGCCCTGTGTGCAATGTGTGTCACTGGTGGGCAGTGCACTGCTGAATCGCTCTGCTCACCAAGCGACACCTGGACCACTGCACACTCTCCAACTGCTGTCCACAGGTCCGTGTGATGATGATGCCTGCATTGCACTGCACCAAGGTGCAAGGTTGCCCAGGTCCTAACACACGTACATGGACAGTCCAGGTGGTGGGGTGGTTGAGTGGTGCTGTGTGTTAGCGATGTCACTTGCAGTGCTGTGCTGCTCCTGTATGCTGCCTGGTGTGTGTGTGTGTCCATATGAGTGCTCACCTCTCTGATGGTGTGTTGGTATGCCTGGACCCTTCAACTCCCCTGACCTTCATGCACGTGTGTCCCCTGTGTGCCTGTGGTTTGCGCATGGACAGTGTTGCCTGCACATGTCCCCTTGACTTACCTGTGTTGTGTGTAGTGCTCTTCTGCAATGGTGTCCCGGTGCAGCGGCCTGCCGCATCAGTCGGGGGTCCCTCCGCCCCAGGGGGGCTGCTCATCACCCACATCACTGGCGCCACTAAGCGCCCCCATCGCTGTCCCTCTCTTGGACCTGTAAGGGCTATCCCATGGTCTTTGGCCATGTTGTAGGATGCAACAGGCCAGGAATATCCCACAGGCCTTTTGGGGCTGTACTAGAACCTACCGGAGGTGTCCAGGCATCGAAGCGTGCCTTGAGTATCCCAAACACCCGCCTATGATGTTCCGTAATGCGCATGTGCCTCATTGAAACCGTGCTGCGCTTGGGGTCGTGGGCGCCGGTATGGTTTGAGCAGCCAGGATGGGTGGGTATCCACAGTCACCTGTGTGGAGATAGTGGAGATCAGTGTCATGTCAGGTCCATATTACCCATATCCTTGTGTGCCACTACCATGGCACCTGTGTCATTCCCACCCTTGCACAGAGTTTGCATTCCATACATGTGTACTCACCCACTAGATGACCCGTGGGATGTTCCCACTCTCGAATCGATGGCACAGTGCAGATTGGTGCCATATTAGAGGCATCATGTGCTCCTCCAGGGTGTGTGCACAGACATGATGATCGCCCAGTGGCATCACACCACCTGGCAGTTGACACTGGAAAAGCCCTTTCGGTTCTGATATGCATGGCCGTCGGGGCCAGGTGGCATGTGAATGGCCACATGGGTGCAGTCTATGGCTAACATGCCAGGTATATGTGCTACCCTGTGGAACTCCTGCATGTTTGCTGTGCGCTCTGCCGCGGTGCTGGGGAAATGGATGTACTCCACAGCATGAGGCAGCAATCCGCTGAGGAATTGGGTGAGATGCATGACGTGGCCGACTGTGTAATGCCTGTGGTGTCCCCTGTTGGCTCTTGAAGGTGCCCGTGGCGAGCAGGCACATGCAGGCTGTCACCTTGGTCTCCACGGACAGAGCATGACTCCGTCGTAAGGGTGCCTGCATCACATCACTGCACAGCTCGCTGAGCCGTCTCAGTATTGCCCTGTTCAGGCGGTACTGGGCCACAATCTCAACATCTGTGTACAGCTCGTAGCTGATGCGGGCACGATACTGCCTGTCGGGGGCATACTGCCGACGGGCCCCTCCGCGGCCACGTCCCCCTGCAGCATGCTGTCTCACCCTCATTACAGCTTCCATGTGAAGCTGACACTGTCCATCTCCTGGCTTCTGTCCTCCCCAGCTGCTGTTCCTGTATTACCCCCACTGCCCCACTGCTGCTTCCACTGCAGGCACCCCCCACTGGCCTCTCTGTCCTCCAGGACCCACTGTCCCTCTCTGCCCTTCCTGCTCTGTCTCTCTCTCTCTCTCTCTCTCTCTGTCTCTCCCCAGTTTGCGGCTCTGCTGAGGTTCTTGCACCGCTCCCTTGAGCCTCTTTTTTTGGCTCGCATCCGGTACTGCGCATCCTCCCGGCTGGGCCACTCTTGCGCATTACGCAAGTGTTCCAGATGTCGCATTGCGCACTTCATGCATGGACCCGCCACCTTCAGGTTGGCGCATGCCTTCATTTCCATTCTCGCTGTTGCTCAGCATGTTTTGATGGCGCCAACTGGCCCCTTCTCAATATCGCAGAATGGCGCGATTTTTGGGTTAACGCGCGCAAACCCTGCTGCGCATAGGCCAACCCTTTTGAATATCCAGGCCATAATGTACATAGTGCTAAAGTCCTGGATCAAGCCTTTTTTTTTTGAACCATCTGTTAAAAAAACCACATGTTGCCAGCTGGAATATGTGACAAAACAGATCACTGCATGTTGTTCCCCTTTTCAATACACATATTTGTTTGTTTCATGTAATAAAAGTCATTTTAAAAGTGTGTTCAGTGTCTTTTTAAATAAAACCAAGGCTTTCCACTTCGTTTTAAACTGCCTCTTTAATGTACTTAGCTCCCAAAATTGCCATGGCGCAGGCAACATGCAGTGTCCACTGCAAGGACCCAACTCAGTATGCCCCCAAAATGTAATGTTATTGCTGTGTTCTGCACATAGTATGCCAGCTATTATGGGAAAGCACAGGGGTATGTGGCAAGCAATGATGCACTAGGTCCCTGTAGTTTCCTTTGCCAAAAAATGGGACTTTGTGCTACAGGTCAGTTTTGCATCCCCATGACCCGGATGTGTGTGCGCCACAGAAGGGCTTGTTCCCGAACTCCCAGTCTCACTGCGAGATTCTGTCAGGACGTCACAGTCTGCGCAGTTCTCGGGTGCTATAAAAACATGTGACCCCTTCTTTTATTCCCTTTTGCAACCGCGTATTTTGTGAGGTGTGTAACTTGTTTCCCGATTCACCAGCTGCATATCTGCGCCACGCCAGTGTCTACACCAGCCGTTTGCTGCATCACCTTGTTTGCTGCGCCACAGTGAGTTCCTGGTACAGTAAGGTTCGCTTTTCTCCGGGAGAAAACTTTACATGTGCAGTGGAAAAATAACCAAATTGTTCGACGATTTATTTTTTTTTCCTGTAAAGTGCCATTTTAGGGGGTTTAAGATGCGTTTTGCTTCCCACACTGTTTGCTGCGCCACGCCGAGGAGATTCAGTGGGATGTTTGCTGTGCTGTGTTGCTTGGTAGAGGCCACTCATTTTTGCCCTGTTTATGAATGTTTTTGGAGTGCCCAAAATGATTGTTGTGGTGAAGGACATCAGCTTTGGGTGGTGGTGGTGGGGGAGGGAGGTTATTTGATTGTGCTCCCTGAGTGCTCCCTGAAAATTCAAACCTGCAACTTCAGAGTTTCAGTCTGCATTTGCATGCTTTGAGCTTAAATGTTTGCTGCACCACATTAAGGTGAGTGGTGAAGGACATCAGCTTTGAGTGGTGATGGTGGTTGGGGGGAGGTTATTTGATTGTGCTCCCTGAGTGCTCCCTGAAAATCCAAACCTGCAACTTCAGAGTTTCAGTCTGCATTTGCATACTTTGAGTCAAAATGTTTGCTGCACCACATTAAGGTGAGTGGTGAAGGCAGCTTTGGGTGGTGGTGGTGGTGGGGAGGTTATTTGATTGTGCTCCCTGAAAATCCAAACCTGCAACTTCAGAGTTTCAGTCCACATTTGCAGGATGCTTTGAGCCAATTTGAACATGCTGTACTACCTCTGCCTGCCTTGTTGTGGTGGCATGGCACTGAGAGTTCCTCTACCTGATGCATTGTCCAGGTATGTTATTCTATTTTTGGTATAAAATCAAGGTGCTGAGAAGGTGCTGAGAGTTGTAATGTCTACTGGCAATGTATTTTAAGATGCTGGGGGTTCTTAATACTGTGCTTAACTAATGTGTTTGTCCTGTATGGGGGGCCCAGGAGATGCATTTTACCAGGTCTGCTTAAGGCTCGGCCATTGCCGAGAAGCATGCCTGGAAAGATGCATCAGCTGGAGCTGGTGTTTTGTGCTGCCTGTTTGGTTTAAAGAGGGACCTGTGGTTGGGAGTGGAGTCCTGCTGATGCATTTTCCAGGCCTGCTTAAGGCTCAGCCATTTTGAGCACCATGCTTTGTTTGGGGAGGGAGGTGGTTGGTGTAAAGGTGTAGGCTGAGAAGCACGCCAAGAAAGATGCATCATCTATGAGCGATATGTTGATGTGAGTTTATTTTTTTTTTATTTTAAAGCAAGACACTGAGGAGTTTGTTTCCAGGTGTGCTTATCCACAGTGGCTCACTCAGCCATCTTCAGGGCCATGCTTTCTTGGCTCAGTGGGTGTTTAATAAGCACACCTGGAAAGACGCTGTGTCTGGATTGTGATTTGCTGCCTTTTTATTTAATGTCAATGCTTGTGGCTGGGGGGGGTGACCAGGAGATGCATTTTTCCAGACCTGCTTAAGGCTCGGTCAGCATGAGTGCCATGTGCTTTCTTGGTTTGGGTGGGTGGGGTGGGGTTGGTGGAAAGGTGTAGGCCAAGAAGCACACCTGGAAAGATGCATCAGCTGGACCTGGTGTTTTATCAACGTATTGTCATATTGTTACTGAATTCTGTGATTGAAAATATGTTAAAATGTGGTACTTTTTAAATTTTTAAGTGAGGCAGCTGAGGCGTTGCATGTAGGCAGCATTGTTTCCAGATGTGCTTGTCCACAGAGGCTCACTCGGCCATCTTGAGGGTGCACTTTCTTGGCTCAGTGAGTGGTGAATAAGCACACCTGGAAAGACGCTGTGTCTGGATTATTATTGTGCTGAATTGTGATTGCCGTCTTTTCATTTAATGTCAATGCTTGTGGCTGGCGGGTGACCAGGAGATGCATTTTTCCAGGCATGCTTAAGGCCATCTTGAGTGCCATGTGCTTTCTTGGTTTGGGGGGAGTGGGGAGTTGGTGGAAAGGAGAAGGCCGAGAAGCATGCCTGGAAAGATGCATCAGCTGGAGCTGGCGTGTTGAAATTACACTTTGTCTTTATTTGTACTGAATTTCATGATTGCTGCCTGTTTGGTTTGAAGAGAGACCTGTGGTTAGTAGTGGGGTCCAGATGATGCATTTTGTTTGCAAGGAAAGTGTGGGTGTGCTTCCATTTTGTTTGCAAGGAAAGTGTGGGCGGGCCTCCATTTTGTTTGCAAGGAAAGTGTGGGTGTGCTTCCATTTTGTTTGCAAGGAAAGTGCAGACGGGCCTCCATTTTGGTTGCTGCTGTACTCTACCTTGTGCGGTGTCACCATGTGTGCTGCTCTACTCTACCTCGTATGGCGTCACCATGTGTGCTGCTCTACTCTACCTTGTCACGAGTGTCAGCATGTGTGCTGCTCTACTCTACCTCGTGCAGGCGTCACCATGTGCTGCTCTACTCCTACCTCATGCAGGCGTCACCATGTGCTGCTACTCTACCTCGTGCGGCGTCACCATGTTTGCTGCTCTACTCTACCTCATGCAGCGTCACCATGTGTGCTGCTCTACTCTACTCTACCTTGTGCGGTGTCACCATGTGTGCTGCTCTTCTCTACCTTGTGCGGTGCTACTATTTTGCCCTGTGCCCTCCTCGTTGTTTTCTGTGAGTGAATTTTTTTAATATATTCTGTGTTTTTTATTATGGCATCATTTCTTTTTTTATCTTGAATAGTTTTGGAAAGAAAAAGATGGATCAAAGTGAAACAAGAAGACGTCAAACACCATGTGTTTCTGCTGCTGACTTGCTTCGTGGGGCTTTGAAGGATTGTTCTGTACCACTCACAGTAAAAGAAAGAAGTCAGTAGTACGGAATAATCTTAAGAAAGGATCCACAATGCATCCAGGAGTATAAAGAAAAAGCAAAAGAATGTGCATGGAAGCACAGAGAGAAAATGACAGAAGAACAACACACACTTGCTAGAGAGAAAAGTCGGTTACGAATGCAGGAAGCCAGGAAAAGGAAGAGGGACATGACACCAGATACTGTAAACCATTCTGTAACTAAAACAACTAAACAAACAGCAGAACAGAAAAGAGAATATTGGAGAGACAGAAAAAGAGAACAACGCATGATGATGACTTCACAAAAACGCAGAAGAATCAATGAAAAATGATGACAAGGATACCATGAAGTAAAGAAGATGCGGAACACCAATTCTTTGATCACAGCCACTAACACCACAAACTCAACGGAAATGCAAGTGAGCATACCATCCAGCACAATGGAAACTCAAATGGGAACACCCTTCATTACCAGTACAACCATGGCATCGATTGCCTTAGACGAAAGCACAACACCAGTGATGGACCCAAGGTCAGAAAGCGCAATTAGAAAGGCTGTGCAGAGAGCACGTGAAGGACTGCCCAGGTCCCCAACCAGGTTTTCTGCAACAATCTCAAAAGTTATCTCCTTGGCCACTCCAAAAAAACAGGCTGCCCTCTCAAGGTTCGGATGTCGCACCAAACTGGACAATAAGTTAGTGGAAGTCTTTCAACAAAAATTACATTAATTTAAACAGTGCAACAGGAAGGCAGACAAAGAACTGAAAAAAGAATTCATCAGCACGTTTCTTGTTCTGAAAAAGTACTGCCTACTACGAAGAGCAAGCACATGCCTGAGGATCAGTTGGAGAAGAATGATGAGGGTATTGAAGAGCATGCAAGCTAAGAGGAGCACCAGGCACAAGCTGGGAATATCTGAGGAGCTGCAGAAGAAAGTAGATGATTTTTTCAATATATCAGCAACACTGCTTCCACACAAGAAGGCATTTTCTAAGTGAACCGGAAAAGCAAGATCATTCTTAGACAAAACTTTGAAAAAGCTGCACCAAGAATTCCGTGAGCAGAACCCAGATGAGAAAATTGGACTAACTAAATTCTGCAGTCTCCGTTCTGATAATATTAAACTCGCACAGGATCAAAAACTGGACCAGTGTCTCTGCGAGTATTGCACCAATGGGAAACTAAAGCTGTTAGCAATAAAGTGATTTGCTGAGCAGAAAAAAATGGAGTGCACACTTTCCAATATTTATGAAGCAGTAGAGCTGACAATGTGCCCAAAGAAGGAAGGTGAGAAATTCTTTAAATAGTCCTGCATTGAAAATATTGCAAAACGTGTAGCACTTCTGCTATTGACAAATTACTGGAAGAACTTTTACAGACACATGGAACTGAGGAGGTGAAATGGCAACAGTGGGACAGTGTGACCATTTCCAGGGTCATAAATGGATCAGAAAGTAAACGAACAAGAAAAGTCATGAAGAGAAAAGTGGCCACATTCCGATGTCTAGTTGAAGTCTTGAAGGAGGACCTCCAGTTTGGGTTGACATCTACACGTAGCATCCTGGCAACAACACCAATTCAAATCACTCAAAGATAACCTTCCGACAGCTGGGTATTGATGGTTCTAGACTTGCAGAGAACTACACATGCAAGTACCAGGATGAAATTCAGTCATGCCACTGGCACCATGAGCAAGCAACCGTTCACCCTGTAGTGACATACTACAGGTGTGAAAGATGTACAGACTTAGTTACAGAGTCATCTGTCTTCATATCTAATGATCTCAAACATGACCACCACGCAGTTCTGCATTTCGTGAACATGTCCAATTCCTACCTCAGAAACATCCGTGGCATCAATATTGAGAGACAGGTTCACTTTACTGATGGGTGTGGGAGTCAGTACAAATCAAAATGGACCTTCCAGACCATATCATTGTCTCCATCACTACATGGATTCCCAATACAGCGTGCATTTTTTGGATCCAGACATGGAAAAGGACCCTCAGATGGTGAGAGTGCGGTGGTGAAGTCACATGCAAGCCTAGCTGTGCAGTCCCGGCAGGCTATCATTTCCAATGCGGCACACCTCTTTCAGTACTGCAAGAGGAATTTAACAAAGGAACCTGCATCGAAGGCTGCACTCATTACCGCAGAACATTCTTCTGGGTCAGTGATGGAAAAATGAGCAGAAATGCAGGACCAGGACTAAAAACAATAGCTGGCACATGAAAGGTTCAGAGTGTCTGACCAGCGGTGGATGGTGTTTAAATCCGAGACTACAGCTGTTTCTGTGGGCCATGCAGAAAGGAGAATGGTCACTGTGAAAATGCAAGATATGTCAATGGATGGAAGAAGAGGATTATTCAGACTGCACATGCCTATGTGTCTTCAATGAAGGAAAAAGAAACATCAGGGCCCCCTACATTGCCTATTCCAGTCTCCAGTGCAATCATTCACACACCCTCTCCCCCTTCAGATATTAAGAATCCTGGGCCCACTACATTGCCATTTCCTGTCTCCAATGCAATCACCAGCACACCCACTCCCACTTCTGATATCACACCTCCAGTGATGACCAGTACGTCTACTGTTGTGAACGAGATTAGTGAACATGCTGCCGCATTGACAGATTCTGCAACCAGCACAGCAACCAATACATCTGTTTCCAGCACAGCCAGCACAACAGCCAATACATCTGTTGCCAGCGCATCTACCAGAAAACAAAAGAACTATGACCATATACAGACAAGCCAGTTTTATGCCGTCTATTACTCTAACACATTTTACATTGGACAAGTAACATCATTTGATGAAATGAAACAAGAATGTGAATGTAAATTTTTTCAGTGGAGCAGGGATGGCAAATTCTATTGGCCACGGCATCCAGACATCAATGTCATAAAGGAAAGACGACTTTTTTATGGACCAGTAACAGTGCAAGGAGAAGGACAAGGAAAATTCGACATATCACCAGATGACCTAAAAACCATCGACAACAAACATAAAAAACTGCAACAACGTTGGAATTAACAAAATTCAAAGGAAGTATTGTCTTTAACATTTCTGAATGGTCCTGTAATAGGGTGAGCAGGTAGGGGAAGGGTGGACCGGTAGGGAAAGGTATGCAGCTAGATATGGTGGACAGCAGTAGGTGAATACATGGATGTATGCATAGGGACACAGTGCATGCTGGCAGTGAACAGCCATTTGGTTGGCTAGAGACTGCTGAAGGTGGACAGATGTTTGGGAAGAATTTAAAGAATGTTGGCGGGCACAAGGGCTGCTAAAGGTAGACAGACAGGGTGGCCAAGTGGAGGTTGTCATATGGTGGAACTAAGTGGAAGGAGGTGCTGATGGAAGGAAGCTGGGATGATTAGTTGGGGGAAGGTATAAAGTAAGGTGAAAGGTGCAGAAAAAGGTGTGCAGGAAGAGGAGAAAAGGGAAAGGTGTGAAGGAAGTGAAGAATGTCAGGGTGGAAGGCTCATGGATGAGAAGATGCTGGCCCTTGGGCATCAGCAGAGCTTGATTTTGGTTATGTGTGGTAGCACATGATAAACCTATTTTTGTTTTGGCAGGTGTCAGTGGATGCAGGCCTTTGGGCACTGACAATCACTGGATTTTGAATGCTATGTGATGCGGGAACTGATCTGTGTTTTTGTTTTGGCAGGTGTCGATTCAAAGAAGAAACTACGTTGAGTGTGCAGATGCCCATGAAGATTGAATTCCAGGCAACTCCAGGGAGGCAAAAATTGATTTCTTGAGCAATGGCACTCTGATGAACTATGAAATGTTCTATAAAACTAAGAATGACCGCTGGCTTAAGAATGTGGCAATGAGAACATTTATGGACACTAGTGGGTGGGTGGTTGTGGTAAGAAAGGAAGGTATGGGGATTAAAGAGACATTGTTGTGTGGTGTGCATTTGTGTCACCTAAGTTTAGATAGGTTTTTAGATTACATCCGGTGGGTAGTGCACCCACCATTGTAAAAGCAGGTGTGGGTCAGTACGGTCTCGCTGTCCTTGTAGGGGAGATCACCTTTGGGGTCGTGAAGGAATTTTCCCGGTTTTCCCACAGGGTTTTTCCAGGTTGTGTGCCTTCTCCAGTGAGATCAGGTTAGATAGTAGACATGACTGGTTAATTTACTTACTGTTATGTCTTGGGTGGCACGGAAGTCTTGGTTGATGCAGAAGAGGGGAAGGTACCAGCATCCTTTATGCCCATTTTGTATGTCTGGATGCTCATGTTTTTTGGCTGAAAGTTCCCAGCGAGAGTGAGCTGTGCCCCTGCGGCCACATGGCTTGTAATGAAAGAATCTTTGCAATTGAGTGGAAGCCAGGAAAAGAATCTGTAGAGTTTGAGGGCACACTACACTGGTTTCCTGTAGGACTGTTTTACAGATGGTGATTACAAACAAATTATGGCCACTGCGCAACTAACAAGACCACTGTTAGTAGCATGGTGGCTGTAATTTGTTTGAACTCACATGTTAACATTAGAAATGGCATTCAAACATGGCCCCATAGAGAACTATGGAGCACACCCCTGTGCTCTGCTGAATCTTACATCACAAGCCATGTAGATGCAAAGCCATGGCTTGCATGTATTTAAATCAGGACCCCTGGAAATTTAACAGAAACTTCCACTTTTGAGACATGGCACCCCAACTTTTTTAAAAGAAAGTAGTGGACTCCATGAGAAAGTAGTGAACCCCCCAAATGAAAAATCCAACTGAGAGCACGGCTAAAGACTTGTAACTCGTGGAAGCACAGAGATACGAAGTAGAATACCAATCAAGACTACTTGGCTGCCCACATCATGCAGACTTGTTGATGTTGTTTTTTTATCAAATAAATGCATGGCAGCAGCCATTTCTCTGCAGTGCTTGGTGTGTGTCTCTGTTTGTTTGGGCAGAACTGGGGGAACAGGGTAACACAGTGTAAGACAATGAAAAAATAACAATGCTTAAATAGAAGATTTTAGGGGTTGGCGGAATTGCACCTTGGAACGCTTCAAAATGTAAATGTGCTACTTATACAATGTTTGGTGTTAAATGGTTTTAATATTATAGTGATTAGATGCTGAGAAGAACACTGTTTTGGTGTCCAATGTTGCACACGCCACACTCTTTTGGTGTCCAATGTTGCATGCGTCATACTGTTTGGTGTTCCCTGTTGCACATGCCACAATGAGTGGCTTTTATTTCAAGTTTCTGTTAGGCAGTTATCTCACTACATAGTTACTTTTTCAACTTTGGGTAAGAGTGTTCAGAAAAACTTATCAACATTATTCTACTGTGAGGCTGAAAAAATTACCTCTATGTCACACTTTGGTACCCCTTTCTTGTGAACAGACCCAGCACTCTGGATAGAGGGGTTGATATTAGTCCTTTCACAGAAGAAAGGGTTCTGAAAGAACTCTTAAAACTGAAGGTGGATAAAGCAATGGGGCCTGATGGGATTCACCCCAGAATTCTAAAAGAACTAAGGGAAGAACTAGTAACACCACTGACTCCCCTTTTTAATAAATCATGGGAGGATGGTGTGGTACCTTAGGACTGGAGAAGGGTGAATGTGATTCCCCTTCATAAAAGTGGGAGCAAGACAGAGGCAGGAAACTACAGACCTGTCAGTTTGATCTCAGTGGTAGGGAAAATGATGGAAACACTTCTGAAGGAAAGAATTGTTGAGTACCTAGAAGCCAGTCGGGCACAGGACCCAAGGCAGTATGGATTCACAGCAGGAAGGTCATGTCAGACAAATCTAATGGATTTCTTTGACTGGATGACCAAAGTAGTAGACCAGGGAAGGGCTGTGAACATGGTCTACCTAGACTTTAGCATGGCATTTGATACAGTCCAACACAAAAGATTAATAAACAAATTAGCCAGCCTGGGAGGGAGTAGGTCCCACTGTGGTAACCTGGGTAAAACACTGGCTGGACAACAGGACACAACAGGTAATAGTAAATGGAGTCCACAGTGAAGATAGGGGGGTTACTAGTAGGGTACCGCAGGGTTCACTACTGGGGCTGGTCCTTTTTAATGTCTTTATAAGTGACATTGCAGAGGGACTGGAAGAGAAAGTATGACTCTTTGCAGATGACACAAAGATCTGCAACAGGGTTGATACACAAGGTGGGGTGGAAAGGATGAAAAGGGACTTGGCAAGGTTGGAGGAATGGTCAAATGTATGGCAGCTTAGATTCAATGCAAAGAGGTGCAAAGTAATGCACCTGGGAAACAAAGACCCAGGGGAAGAATATACAATGAGGGGGTGAGATACTGACAACAACAACAATGGAAAGTGACCTGGGGGTAGTCATATCAGATGACCTAAAGGTGGGCCAGCAATGTGAGAAGGCAGTAAGGAGGGCTGGAGGGATACTGGGATGCATAGAGAGAGGCACCAGCAGTAGAAAACAGGAAGTTGTTGGCCCTCTGTACAGACAGTTGGTAAGACCACGTCTGGAGTACTGTGTACAGTTCTGGAGACCCCATCTCTGCAAAGACATAGACAGGGTATAGCCTCAAGGAAAGGGGGGGCATGATAGAAATGTTCAAATACCTCAAGGGAATCATCAAAGTCCAAGAGGGTAGCATCTTTCAGAAAAAGAGACGTGCAAGAACAAAGGGGCACAATTTGAAGATAGAGGGAGGATGGCTCAGAGGTAATGTGAGGAAGTATCTCTTCACAGAGAGGATTGTAGATGCATGGAATGGCCTTCCTGAGGGGGTCATAGAGTCAAAAGCAGTGGGGGAATTCAAGAATGCATGGGACAGACATAAGGCAGTTTTAGTGGGGGAGGGGTAGGAGGAAGTAGGCTGTTGGTTAACTAGGATCTACAGCTTATCTGTTAGGTAGGGAAATGAGCAGACTAGGTGGGCCAAGCAGTCCTCATCTGCCATCAAATTCTATGTTTCTATGTTACTGTACTAGACAGTCCCAAATATGATTTATACACATATTTTACAGGTGGGACAGTACAGCATTTTCCGTGTGTACTGATATTGTGGGTAGAGCCACTGTTCCATGTGGTACTGTACATTTTGTTTGCAAAACATTATAAGGTAAGTTGATGTGCATGTGCCATATATGTGAAATGTATCTATTTTTTGACCAAAGTGTATATGGCTCCAAAAATAACCACTGTGAGGTGGCATCAAGGTATTGCTCATTTGGGTATATTGTTATGTGGGCAACACTATTAGGGCACTGCAACCAGTTCGCCTGTCATGCTGGTGAATTGGATTTTGTGGTGCTTGGCAGGGACAGCACCATCTGGGTGTTGTGCCTCTTGCCCCATACACCTCTGACCTGGAGGTGATTGTATTGAAGTATGAATGGTGCATCCCCCCACAAACAGCCAGAACATGCCCCAGGGTACAGAGCATGATAGGGGTTTGGCAACACAATTGCCAGGCATGATGTTCACTGTCAACATTGTGCTGGTGCACTAATGATGGTCGCATGTTTTCTTGTTGCCATGACATGGGTGAACTGCTCATTTGTATGTACTTGTTGTGACCACACATTACAACACACTTTGGATCCCATGTTGGTGGTCCCCCAGGAAAATAAGATTTCCAGTGTTTGAGAAATGCACACCTTCTTTTTTAAAAAAGCAAATCATTATAATATTTATCTTGGGTTGAATAATGGTGTGCATACCCAGATCACTTAAGAAGCTAGATATTTGAATTTTCAGCTTTCTGTGTGATCTTTCAATTCCAGTGCATAGTGCTGGCCTCTCCAGATCATGCATTCTGTGATACTGTATATGAATACAGACTCTTACAGTTAGGCAACATTCCATGCAGTTTAGTCAAATCAGATTAAGCTGCTTCTGTTAAATCTATACCCCTTTTGTGGCCCAAATCATTACTTCCAAGATGGATGAGTTGTATGTCTGGCTCAGGGTGACTGAGAAAATGTCTAGACATGGTTGGCATAAGCTGCTTCCACCTGATGCCACCCTTTCCAAACCAGTGAACACCACAATTTTCCATTTGCAAACCATCCCAGAAGGACTTCTCCTGGCAAACTGTACACCTCTTCACAGACGTGAACTGCCACAATCCAAACTGTTGTAGGGAAGCCTTCTGCCATGCTGAATCTCTTTAAAGATTCTGTAAATAACAGCAGTCTTAAATGTGTGTGTCTCTCACAGCAGTCTCTGCCAACTGACAGTTTCTCTTTCAGTTCATCAGTTTTTGTGCTGGCAGGCAGAGTACACCCCCCCAAAAAAAGTATACTCTGTCTTGCCATTTTATTGGCCACCATTCATATTTGTTTGCCAATCAGTACCTAAACCATTTGTTGCAAGAGGTTGTTTCTGCAACTGCAAGGGATACCAAAACAAGCCTGTCTAAAAACGCTGTAGGAAACTCTTACTGTTTGTGAATTAATTCTTGCTTGGAGCCCTGCTTCCACATAATCAGGAACAGGAAGAGGAGTTGTAGTTCTGTAGCTTCTGCACAGAACTACTACTCACTGTTAGTGCTATTTTTTTACTTTTTTAACCTTTGGGCACTAGTGTATTACAAGGAGCATTCTTAATTGGCTCTAATATTTTAAAATAAATTGTGCCATGCAGTTTGTTTTGTCTGCCTCACTGTGTGACCCTAGGAGATATTTCCTGGTCATGGGGGGGTACTAAATCACAACCTGCTGTGAGCAGGGTGAGTGCACATCATCGAGCACGAAGACATGTGCAAAGACATGATCATCTGTGCATGTTTTGCATGTTTAGTGTGGTTAGTGGACAAATACAGGATGCTCAGCACTTCCTGAGAATAAGGCATGTAAGTAATAACTCCTTGAATCTAGGAAGTGTAAAGTGATTGTCTGATCTGATATTCTCTATAAAGATTAATTACATTATTACTACCAAAGAAGGACTAACTGCAATTAAAAGTGTCACTTGTCTGATGTACTTATTGAACCATGACATGCAGATAGAAACTGATTCAGTGTTTAAATGCATTAAACGCAAACAAAATGAAGACATGCTAATGGAAATAAATCTGTTTAGCTCAAGATTCACTGCCTTAGAAAATAGCCAAACTGAGACCTTTAAAAGACTCAATGGCCATGTGCAAGCTAACACCCCATTGCAGGACATACCCCCAATCCCTATACCAAAACAGGTAACTGAGATCATGGATCCATCATGAACCCCTTATGATAGTATTGACCATAGTTTGTCCAATAGAAAAAGACCTTAAGAAGAAGTAGATGCCAGTAATGAAGAAGACACATGGTACAATATACAAAGTACTAAAGCACCTAAATGAGGGAGGAAGGCAAATCATTTTTCTATTCCTACACAGAATAGATTTGAACCCCTTGTTACCATTTCTGAAGAGCTCGGGAACTCCCCAACCCCAAACACTCAGGTGCCATCTTGCAGCCTGTCCAATGATATATTGACTCCACTAATATGCACTTCCACAACTAGTACACAAATAAATTGCACTGATACCACTGACTTAATGGTTCTGACGAATAGTATAGAACCAGACAAATCTTTGTTTTAGGGGATTCAGTAGTAAAGCATCTGGACAGACCAATTTGTGAACAGGATAAAGTGAACAGAACCATATCCTGTTTTAGGGGTGTGCACTTTACAGACATTACAAGAATGTCTGATGACATATTAAAAAATAGCGGTGACAAACCCCTTGTGATCATACATGCAGGCATAAACAATATATTGAGGCAAGCTGCCCATACCATAAAAGAAGAAATTGTGGGTCTAACAAATAAATTTACTGAACAGGGTTGTGATGTAGTATTTTCAGAAATCTTGCCAATCAGTAAAACAACCAATAATATAACTGGGAAAATAAAACATATTAATAATTGGAGCAGTCAGTGGTGCCTTAAACAGGACCTTGGATGCATCACCCACTGGGAAGAGTTTTCCAACAGGAGCGATTTGACTTGTTGGGATGGAGGGATGGATTACATCCCAACAGGAAAGGTGTCCAATTACTGGGACAACATCTAAACACTTATATAGATAAAAATGTTAACTCATACTGGGGGGGGGGGTAGAGAAAAAATTGGTAACTCCAGATCAGATCAAAGTGGTAGCACCATATATAGAAAATAATGCAATAAACATTCAAGAAAGAACAAATAGTGTTAAAAATATGAATAAACAACTACTTTCAGGAGAAAAAAAAAACAATCTAAAAATCTTACTGGTTAATGCCAGGAGCCTTCAAAATAAAATGGATGACCTTATTTATACATTACACAAAGAAAAAATAGACATCTGTGGAGTTACAGAAACATGGTTTTCAATCACTGACTGGGGTAGCGATATTCCTGGATATTATCAAATAGCTAAATATCATTCAAATAAAAAAGGTGGAGCTGTGGCACTCTACATCTCTAACGAGCTAAAATGCTACAAACAAAAAAATAAAAAAGCCCCAGAATCTGACACTGAGTTAATCTGGGCTAAAATAGAACACAATGAAAGACAATTTACTATTGGTCTAGGGTATCATTCTCCAAGCCTCGACTCCTCATCTAATGAAGCCTTTTTGAATGACTGAAATTATGGATGACTACACTGATTATATCCTGATGGGTGACTTTAACTTCCCAAATATCTGTTGACCATTACTACAGGGAAATGGGGTTTGGAAATTAGATTTCTACAGATTATTTTACAACAAGACTTAGAACAATTAGTCACTACCCTGACAAGAAATAATAATATTTTGGATCTGATATTCACTAACATCAAGGACACTGAAAGTGTACCGATCTGTCAAGAACCTCTTAGCGACAGTGACTATAACAAGGTATTATGGCATATCCCTTTCTTTAACCAATTTATAACTGGAACTACCAAAATTCGTAATTTCACCAAAGTAGATTATGTGAAAATTAAACAATATCTAACTGATTGGAATTGGAAAACTGAGATAGAGGATTTAAATACAACCAGTATGTGGACAATTATAAACAACAAAATACAATACTGTATCAACAAGTGGGTAGCAGAGCGTATTAATTATGATAACAAAAAACATAAAGTACCATTATGGTGGAACAACAGTGTTAGAAAAGCTATAAGAAGTTAAAAACATGCATTTAATAAGCACAAAAAGAAATAAACACTAATTGGCAAAAATTCAAAACCAAGGCAAATAAAACTAAAAAAACATATTAGGAATGCTAAACAAGGTCTCAAATTCAAATTAGCTAATATCACAAGGGATAATAAAAAGCAATTCTACAATTGCATTGGATCTGTCAAAGGGAAATCCACTGGTGTTGGCCCCTTAATGATCAATTCAGAACCTATCACCAAGGAACAACAAATATCTGAAGAATTAAACACATATTTTTTAAGTATCTTTAAACAAAAAGAATTAGCTAGTCCTAATCTAATGCATGGCACAATTGATTATATTCAGTTCACACAATCTGAAGCTAAAGCTGCTATAAACAAAACTAGGTCTAACACATCGGCAGGTCCTGATAATATACCGCATGTTTTATTAAAAAACAATCTGAAGAAATGTCAGGTGTGCTTACCCTATTATTCAACACTTCCTTAAATGAGGGAACTGTAGTATCTGACTGGAAACAAGTCACAATTACTCCCATATACAAAGGTGGTTCAAAGCAGAATGTTGCAAACTACAGACCTATAAGCCTAATATTGTATATAGGGAAACTGATGGAAAGACTTCTACAAACTTTAATTATAAATCATTTGCAAGAATCATGACTGCAATGATGTTTCACAACATGGTATTACCCCAGGAAGATCATGTCAGAGCAATTAAATTGGCTTCTTTGAACCAGTGAGCAAAGCTCTGGACTCAGGCTTTCCAGTGGGTGTCATTTATTTTGATTATCAGAAAGCGTTTGACACTGTATCTCATAAAATATTAATAGATCATCTAATTACCATAAGACTGAACCAAAATATTATAAAATGGATTCATTCATGGCTATCAAATAGAACACGAAGGGTTAAGATCAGAGGTCATTTCTCAAAATGGGGTACTGTCACAAGTGGAGTCCCACAAGGCTCAGTTTTGGGACCCATGCTTTTCAACTTAATGATTGCAAGCATGCAAACAAATAACAGTGTTTGGATTCATAAATACACCGATGATAGTAAATTAGGCTGGGTTGTTAATGATCCACAATCTATCCAGTCTTTGCAGAGTAATCTTGATCTATTATTTAAGGGGGCAGTTGTAAACAAAATGAACTTTAACACTACAAAATGCAAAATGATGCACTTTGGCAAAAATAATCAGATGGCAAATTATACCCTTAATGGCTTACAGTTAGAAGAAGTTACACATGAATGTGACCTTGGTATTACTATAACTAATAATTTTAAATTTAACACCCATAACAATTAAGTAATAATGGCCGACAGGGTGTGTGTCGTGCTGGGATAACGTCATGCCGCAGGTGGTTGGGTACGAGGCCGCAGGCCGACTGCTTCCAATAACTGAGGCGTGACATTATCCCAAATGACACACACCCTGGAGGGCATTATTGCTATTATACAATGGCTCATTGTAATATATAAAATACAAAAATAATTTTAAAGAATGTTTTTTAGTGTGGAAAAATATTTTTGTTTCTTAAGAAGAGATGCAAAAAAAGAGGTCATCTAGCCCATTATCCAAATCAATACTGTGAGGTTGTGCTCTGAGACTAGACCCGTGATGTTGTACTGGGATAACATCATGGGTCCAGTTCCAGACTGACCAATCAGAAGCAAGCATTCTTTCTTGCCATTGTATAATAAGGTAATAAAAAAATGTCATGGTATAATAAACTGTATTCTAAAACATGTTAAAAGCAGAGAAGCTGAGGTCATCATTCCACTTTACACTAGTCTGGTTAAATTACATATTGACTTTTTTGCCCCATTTTGCTCACCAACTACAATTGGTGGCAAATCAGATTTAGAGAAGATCCAGATGAAAATGGCTAGGAAAATTAAGAGCCAAGAAAATAAGCCATATACTGATAGACTTAAAAATCTAAATTTATACTGACTTGAATACAGGGCACTAAGGGAAGCGTTATGTCTGGCCTTTAAGGCCTTTCAGGATTCTGTTTTATTTGAAATCATTTGCTTGGTAAAACAGGTATCAACTGTGAACACTAGATCACATCCTTCCAAACTTTACACTATGACTAATAAAACCACAAAATGTAATATTTTTTTTACTCAAAGAGTACCTCCAATCTGGAACTCACTCCCACCCACTGTCATAGCCAGTAATTCTATAGAACAATTCAAGTATAGGTTGGATAGTATATGGGAGAGAATGTTATTTCCACCAGTAATATAATGGTGGCAAGTTTCTTGTTGGGCTTGCCCTCAAACTTGTATACACCTATGAACCTATCAGGTTACAAGTTTTACTGTCAGAGTTTTCTTCTGTCTTACTTTTTTGATGATGAGTATGTTTATACCTGTGGTTCAGTCTGATTGGTGAAACTGCAGAAAACACAGACTATTGTTGGAGTGAAAGTATAAAGGCATGATTGGTTAATATTTGCAAGCAAAGGTTGTTACACTGTCTGACTGGCTGGACCACCACTATGCATACTAATACTCAGTTTTTGTTCCCTACTTTTTGGCCTGGTGTCCTATGTGGTAAGACTGTACTGTGGAAAAAAAAATTTGACTGTGGTATTTCTTGCCATTTGTTGATGCTGTGTAGTAATATGTAATATTTCAGAAATAATTACTATGTTGTGTGTGTTCTGGGCAGCAGTAGAAAGACTGTACTCCCTGAACAATTGTTCTGTATTATGTACTTTTAAGCTTGGTGTAGTTCAGTTTTAATAGTCACTTGCTGTGAGTGTAATACCATTTTGTGCTCATTCTCACATTGGAAGCACCACTTCTGGGATGTTTTATAAGCAAGAGGTCCCTTTTAAAGTCTCCTAAGCTGTTTTTAAAAATCTTCTTTCATGACTCAGCAATTCTGTTTCATTTTACGATTCTCTTTTGTGAGATAGCTGTTTTATTCTCATGAAAGCAAATTGCTGAGTCTAGAAAGAAACAAACTATATGTGGCTGAGGCTTTTAAACTTTATTTATATTACAAATAGCATGCCTACAGTTGTGAAACTTACCTGTGGCTGGAGCCTACAACATTATCTGTTATCTTTCCTATTACAAATAGCATGCCTACAGTTGAGAAACTTACTGTTCATGTGGCTTGAGCCTACACACATCTGTTACCAGCCACCTTTATTTTCAATCTAATCTATCTTTAAATATAATAAATTGTTTATAAATTAAGAGGAGTACTTACTTAGTTTTGTTGACTCTTGTGTAGTTGAACAGCAATATGCCTGACTTCCTGTGTTGTGTTGACTTCAGAAATGCATTTTGACTGGCTCACAGAAGCCATTTCCTGTTTTTTTTTTCAAATCATGTTTTGTGCCATGAAAATCCTCTTTCGTATCCGTCTCACAAAAAAGGATTTCTTTGCTCATGAAAAAAGAGTTGGCTCACAAAATAATTCTTTTGTGTGAAAATGATGCTAAATGAGTTTAAAACACTAAAAAACACATTTAATGTGTGTTACTGTCATGCACATGAAAACAGAATCATGTTATTAGCTGTATTCACTGTTTGCAACACATTTCAGTATATCTATTTTACTTAGCTATGATTTTGACAGTTTTCTTCTTACAGGTACAGTATTCATTTGTCACAAAATAGTAAAAAGGAAAACAATATGAAAACACTTCACTGATTTCAATTGTTTTCTTTCTTTTCACAGATACTGAAACTTACAGTTGTGTTGCACCATTATTGATTAGAACAAAATGACTACAAGACAATGTTCTGAAATCATCAAGAGACAACAAAGGTATTTTGCTAGGCATGGCTTGCCTTACAAGGCTGTTGGTTCAGTATTACATACTGTACAAGAGGCAACAGTTGATGCCTCTGATTTAGCATACACACACAAAAAAAGCAGAAAGTGTGCCGGAGGAGGCTACAAAGCACATTGCTTGGCATACAAAAACAGGCAGTATAAGACAAAAACAGACAAGGTAAAACAAAAGTGTAAAATCATTAGCAACACTCACATATAGAAACAAAAGAAAAAATCTAGAAATGCCAGACCAGAGCAAACTATTTAAAGATGTTATCTGTAAAAGTCAAAACTGAGCATATCATATCTGCCATAATGAGATGTAAGGGTAAGAAAATCAAGAGAAAAAGTCCATGGATGAAATTACGTTTCAGAGAAAATAAATGTGTGCAAATGGCTGTTAATGTATGCTCATGTTTGTGGTCACAGATGATGGCTCAGATAGAAGACTTAAAGAAAAAAATTCTGAAGACTAAAATTAAATGGCAGGAGTTTGAAAATCTGAATAGAGACATCTTTTGCCTCATGTTTGATGGTGCTTGGCTACATATTGAACATAGAGATGAATATTTTTGGGAGGAAATGTGCCATCCTTGCAGTAAGCAAGTGCCTCTCTGTGTTGATGAAGCTGATAGAGCACACAGTGTTTTCCATTGGTAGAACAAGATGATTTGCATGAGATGGAGAAGACAATGAGTTGTCAGCAGAACAAACCAGGACATGGTACATCACATGGACATGGATATGTGATGACAGATGCAGCATTGGAGAAATGTCTTTTGTTGAGGTAAAGGACTTAATAAATCTTTTCATCATCACCAAGATGAATGAAAAATACAAACCTATAGAAAACACTGACAAATGTGAAATCATATCTCATAGTGGGCTGATGGTTCATTCTGTGGCATGTTTGCACACGAGAATGTGTGAGAGTATATTCTACCACATGTGCATGATTGCTATGAATATTATAGGAATGTGCAGAATTGTCTCAAAATGTATCATGTGAGGAATGCTGTCAGTAAATTTTCATGACTGGAAAATTTTTGTCAGAAGGTGGTATGGAAGGTGCAGTGGCTTTTATTAACCAGCTTCAAAACTGTAAAGGATCTTCTGATGAACTGGCAAGTCAGCATGCATGCAGAGGTTATGTGTAACTGTTACAGTAACAGAGACACAGTTAATTGACACATTAGGTAATGGGATAACTACATTTGAGCTAGTTAAGGGACAAATATATGAAAGTCAGTGTGACTCATTCTATCAGCTATTCTATAGTGCTCAAATGGTAACAGTAGATCTCTCTAATATTGGACGATGGAATGGGATGTGAGGACATTTGCTAGCTTACTTGCTACTTAAGAGTGAGTTTGCATTAGATGAAACAGTACACATGTGTTTGTACTGTTTCAGATAGATAAAAGAAAATGTGCTGCCTCCAAGATTTGTTTTAAACAACATGGAGGCAGAGGTTTCATCCCCAGAGATAGCTGGTCTGAACTTGTTTGAGTCAATTCTAATTCAAACAATGAAACTATTTCAAACATTTCTAAGATTGAATACAAAACTGAAAAAAAACATGCCACAGAAAGAGCTGATTAAGTGACTGAAGGGATCTATCATGTACATGCCACTCTCACTCCAGGAATATGTTAATACAAGGCAACTGGACAACAGCACCGTGATTTTGGTGAACGGTGTTCAAACAAAGCCAAAAACTATTTGGCAGCATGTTGTAAATATAGAGAGTCAAAAAGGCTCTACAGTACCTAAAAGGTAGAAATCCTTTCTATGAGGATTTAAATGTGGACCACTTTGGTAATAGTGACACTCAGTTTGGAATACTGAACACCAAAAAAGTAATGACTGAGAAAGTCTGTATGACTACAAATGAAAAGGTGTATAAACAGTACACAATTCACCCTCATCATGGTAAGGACCCAGTCAGTGACAACACTGATGTGTATCAGATGAAGCAGGTTGAAGGCAGTCCTTTCAGAATCTGGGAGAGCACATTGGAAGCTCACTGCTTTCCTAACCCTCTACTGCATGGTACTGGCTGTTGCTTGGACAAATGTGAGGCACATGTTCCTGGAGATGAGTATTATGCATCCAGAGTGTTGCTTTCTGGTAGGAAGTTCAGACAAAACATTCAGTATTTGTTTCATTTACTTTGTTTCATTTACTGTGGGAGAATGAGTTAGGCATACTCTCTGTGTCTATGTCACACACTCTGTGGCTGACTATGTCACTGCATACTATGACAGCTGCACAGTTGTTGCAAAAGTTACAAGACAAGAATGGGACACTGGAGGTAAATCTGAACTCCATCCTTTCAAGCATGTGGGGAACAAAAAGAATACAGGTATCGAAGGCACTCTAAAGTTATGTGTATGCTATGAGAGTACAATGCAGCCACTTGGTTTGTTACTCTAAGCTGTGCAGAATACAGCCGGGAGGAACTGGCAGACATACTGAAGCAGGCAAATGCAGATGTACAGTGAAGCCCACCAAGATAAAGCACAACACTGCAGAATTCTGCTGTAAAGTTACTGCAGTAAACAATGCAATTTCAATGGGAGTTAATCCCTTTTGTCATGCAGTAAACCTATCATACTGCACTTCATTCTTGTGGGCTTCAGTGTAGGTAGCATATCATCTATGACTTTCAGTGAGATGTGCTCTCTAGACCCATAGTCTGTGCCACAACACTTCCATCACTGATTATTTGCACTGCTGAGATTTATTCTGTCAAAGACTAATCCACCTGTTGACATTGTGGAACACTACTTCTGGATAGTAGAATATCAAGCATGTAGGACTCCTCATGTTCACATGCTACTGTGGGTAAAGGATACACCCCACATTGGTGACAGTCAGGCCTCTGAGATCCTGAAGTTTATCATTTAGTACATTATTTGTCAGGTTTCTGACAAGTACAATAGTCCAACACTGTGGAAACTGGTGGAAAAGTTTCAGTGACACTTGTTTTGCAAGTACTATCATCAAAAGGTGAAACATTGTGGCAATTGATGTACAAGGTATTGTTTCAGATTCCCAGATGTGTCTGTGAACATGGTCATATGAACAAGTTATTCTCTGCCATGCAACATCACCCAAAAGTGAAATCCACAAAGAGAGTCTATTAGTTGCCCTGAAAGGAAAATGAGGAATTCATAAATGGCTACCATCTGGTTCTGTTGTTGATGTAGCAGGCAAACATAGATGTGCAGTTTGGTGCTGGCAGTTCATGGCTCTGGTATGGTATGTGACATCGTACATTACCAAAAGTGAGCAAACATGTTTGCTGGAGCTTTGGAAAGATTTGTCCAACAGCAGCAGATTTATGAGTCCATAGTTGTGGTCTCTAGGGTTAAAACCTCTTTCACACCATGAATGTGGAGCCTACGAAGCCAGTGACTGTTTGACTGGAACATGCTTGCATGTAAAATTCGAAACAATATGGTACTTGAATGTCAACTACAAAGAAAACAGATGCTGTGTCTTAAAGTCTCACGATCAGATTGAAGAACCTGTAACAAACAAGCCATTTTCAGCAAATCATTTTAAAAATAATCTGATTGACACATACTACCCACAGTGACATAATGCTGTGGAGAACATATGCCTCTTTGAAATCACTCTATGGTACGACTACAAACCTGGAGTTGAATCTAACTCTGCAAAAGTAATATTACAAGCAACAGGCTTTCAAGGACTTCTGGTCAAAAGACACAAGCTTTGGTTGATTGATCATCAGATGCTGTACGAAGAGAGACTAAAGGAGCTTAATATGTATACCCTCGAGGAAAGGAGGGAGAGGGAAGACATGATAGAAACTTTCAAGTACCTCAAGGGAATCAACAAAGCCCAAGAGGGTAGCATCTTTCAGAAAAAGAGATGTGCATGAACAAGAGGGCACAATTTGAAGACAGGGGGGGATGGCTCAGGGGCAATGGGAGGATGTATTTTTTCATGGAGAGATTGGCTAACGCATGGAATGGCCTTCCTGAGGAGGTTGTAGGGTCAAAAACAGTGGGGGAATTTAAGAATGCATGGGACAGATTTAAATCAATTCTGGTGGGGGTTAGGAAGAAGTAGGCTTTTGGTTAACTAGGACCTGCAGCTTAACCAATAGGTAAGGAACTGGGTGGGCCAAGTGGTCCTCATCTGCTGTCAAAGTCTATGTTTCTATCATTGCAAACTGATTCTGAAAACTGCTGAGAAAAGGAAGTATAACTGTTTTGCTCTGCTTTTCCTGTTCAAGTTATGGAGGCATGAAAGCTCATTGATAAAGTATGTGACAATACATGTGAGGAGCAATTCAATTTGAATTATGAGACTTTCAAGACTTAATATTCAGTTGTGTACATAAAGAGATTAGAGTTAGAGAAGGAACAGCTAGAAAAAGCTAGACAATAACTGGAAAAAGATACTCCAGTGAATTCTCAGGAGAACTGTTGTCCAGAGAAAGAAGGTGCATTGGGAGCACCACTTTCTTTTTTTTTTTTGAAAATGTATATTTTTATTTTTACGCTGAATAACAAATCACATACATAATAATTCCATTTTAAATCCTTTGGATTTCTTTTATAACTGTGCAGTAAATTAAAACACCCAGTGCAATAATATATCATATAATCCCCCCTTTATTATATGCCATAATTAACACACATTCTTTTTTTTTCAGCAAGTAATTAATGGAGGGATAAGAGACTTCAATTACTTCCAAGAAAAGTCTTCATATCTTTCACTTTCTTCTAATTCATCCCACAATTATTCAAAATGTATTGCTTCCCTAACAGAGAACCACCAAGCTATTTTGTTCATTTTTTTCTAGGGAAGGGGCATTATAATGTTGCAATATTTGTCTTTTAGTAGCCATTGTTCCTATATAAAGATTTTGTTTATATTTATTTTCCAGATGTAGATCAATTGTATCATTCATAACTAACAACTTGAAATCTAGAGGGATTTCTGTTTTTAAAACATTTTGTAGTAATTTTGCTATTTCTAGCCACCAATCCTTTATAAATTTGCTTGTACACAGACAATGATATAAATTGGCTTGCAGACCACAATTATGCCAATGTTTTTAATTATTTGTTTTAGATAGTATACCCATTATTTGTGGTGTACAATAAACATTATCTATTATTTTTTTTTTGACTAGCTATATCCTTAGCAAATACATAATAATTTTTTAATTATTTTTTATTAAACTAATCCATTGATTTTCCTTTATTTGCTCACCTGATTCTTCATTCCATTTAAAATTAGTATTTTTCCATGGATTTTGGGTAGCTGTCATAACAAAGCACAAATAGTTTGCAAAAGTTTATCTTCCATTATTTTGAACACCAATAACTGGTCATTTTTCATTTTATCATAATTTTGATTTGTTATTAGAGTATTACTTTTTTATTAATGTTATACAAAGATTTTTCAATTTCAAATAGGTCAAAGAATGTATATTTGATTCTGCAGGAGAAAGATCTTGAAACTGTGCATAATCTATAATCTTTCTATTTACAATCATTTGAAACCATCTTTGCAAGCCCAATTTGTCAGGATCAATAGATTTCTTAATTATTTTAGCTTTCTTTACAACATATTTTCCCCAAATCTCCAAGTGTAGCCATGGAAAATATCTAGTTTTTTTTCAGTCTTCTAGGGTTGTCAACAATTCCTTTTTTAGTTATATTAAAATGATGTGAAAGTTTAAATTTATGCTTTACTTCCAAAATGAAATTAGAAGGTTCTATATGCGGGGTCTCCCAGCATAGAAATGCCTCTTCCCTATTTGTTTTCATTGGGTAAAAAGCCCATTCCTACATAAATTTAATTTGTAAAACCAATACACATTTAAGGGGGTCTAGGCAACCATAACATCCATCTTTTCTTAGAAATGAAATTTATTTCCATGGAATCCTTGGTCCCCCCCCCCCACAAAAATGTAACAAATGATCATTTTATATCATTAAAGCACTGAAGAGGGGGAATCCACAACAGCCTGAAGCACAAATATAAGATGTGGCAAAATCATAATTTTAATAACTTCCATACGGCCCCATAATGATAATGAGAGCCTCTTCCAATTCTCCAAAGCTATTTTTATTCTCTCACCTTATTGAAATTTAGTTTTATTAATTGAGCCTGATTATTTGTCAGTGTTATTCCCAAGTATCTACAAGACTCATTAAACAGGTACTCCCTTTGTATCTCATCATTTACTATATAATTTCCCCCCATATTTCCATAATAACAGTTTTTTTGTTTATTTAACTTTATCCAGATAGTCTAGCATAAGTCATAATCTAATTCATAAGCTTCAGAAGTACTGTATTAATATCCTGCAAAAAAGAGAACATCATCTGCAAAAGCGTTCAATTTGTAATACCCAGAGTTTGTGTGTATTCCAATAATTTCATTATTTTGCCTGATAGACTGTAATAAATGTTCCAAAGACAAAATGAAAAGCGTTGGAAAAAGTGGATTGCCTTACCTGACTCCATTTAACATTAAAAAAAAGGTTACTTAAAAATGAATTAACAGCAAACCTTACAGTAGTTGATTGATACAGTAACTTGATTCAATTTATAATAGTATCTGGAAGCCCCCATTTGTATAAAGTATGTACCATAAATTTTCTATCTAACAAATTGAAAGCTTTTGAAGGATCTATTGAAATTGCATGTGATTGTACTTTATTTATTTTAACAAAATGAAAAATAGTTTGGACCCTTGTAGTAGTCTGAAATAGGGTCTGAGATTTTACAAATCCAAATTGATCTTTATGAATCACTTCAGGGAGACATTTTTTAATCCTAATATTTATAAGTTTTGTCGTTATTTTGTAGTCTTGATTTGACAAAGCTATTGGCCTTTAGTTGTCTACCTTATCTGCTGGTTTTCCCTCTTTAAGAATTAATATAGTTTTTGCTTCCAGCATGATAATGATAGATTACATTTTCCTTTGCTAAGTTCTTTGTACATTTTTTCCATTCATGGAACTGACTCGTCCTTAAATATACACTACAAAATTCTACTGGGGGGGCCACCTAGACCTGGACTCTTATTTTCTGCAAAAGATTTAATACTTTTTTCTGCTCTTGAGATGGACCCTTCATCTCCTCCGACTTCTCGGGTAATTTTCTTATGACAACCAGCTTAGTTTGTAGTGAAGCAGGATTGGGTGATGAAGGGGTCGCTGGGTATCCCATCTCATTTATTTCAGGACTTGCCATTTTAGTTTTCCTTTTGGCAAGAGCTGCCATTCTGAGCTGTGTCTGCTGTGCCAGTTGTTACAAAGATTTCCTTGCAGGTACATCAGAACCTGAAGCAGTCGCTGGCTTTTTTGTTTTTGTCAAAGTCCTCAATGACATGGCTAGCCCATAATGAAAGAGAGTTTTGGGGGTTTGAAATTTGTTTTAGTTCTTTTTCATTTCCAGAGTTCTCTCTATTTATTCAATAAAACAAACACAAAGTATGCTCCTCACAGCCAGAGGACATGGCGTGCATGTTGAAGGAGGAGGAGGGTCAGAGTAGTGAACATCAACCAATCAGACTTGTATTATGTCAATGAAAGCCCTCATCTTCACATTGGGAGCACCACTTTCAGTTAATGATCCCACAGTACTCATGCCAGAGGTTGAAACTGACATGCAACAGGCATGCCACTGACATCTCAGTCATAGAACTGCAGTTAAATTTGCAACAGAAGGTTGTATATACTGCTGTGACATGCTGTCAAGCATGGTATCTGGCATCATAACAAGGAATGCACTGGTAAGAAGCACAGAGCACTGTGTATGTTTGTGAGTGGTTCCACTGGGACAGGCAAGAGTTTCCTTATTGAAGCAATTATTGCACAAATAAGGAAACATACTGGAGTAATAACATCTATCACTGTGACAGCTCCAACTGGACTAGCAGCACACAACATAGGCAGAGTGAGTCTACACCACATTTTATGCAGCACGTTGAATACGGTAAAACTGATATTTATACAAATTTAATTTTGAACTTGCAAGTGAGCTACATACTATGTTTGACAAAATGTAGATCTTGAATTTTCATAAATTCAGTATGGTATCTAATGTCATGGTTGCCTTCATCCACCTACGTCTGCAGGAGATTGTTGGCACAGATGATGAACTGCCTTTGTAGGCAAAACTATTGTGGTTTTTGGTGACTTTCATCAACTAGCACTTACGAATGGTAATCATATATTTTCAAGGCTCACTGTTGAGGAAACTAAAATGACTATTGGGTGCATCGGCGGGATAAACTTGTGGGAGCTATTCACCTATGTTGAAGTATTTCAGAACATGTGGCAGAGTGCTGATCATCAAGGCAAGGCTCTACTTGATGAGGCTTGGATTAGAAACTTGTCAACTTCCAATGCCTCTTTATTGAAGATACATGTCATATGGATAGGTGACAGTTCCATGTCTGATGCATATGATGTCTTTTCTAAACTGTACTGTGACAGAACACACAGCATGTGTTTAATGCCAAGACTTAAGCAGTGTGCAGAATTCAATCAGACTATGCTGGAGAGACAGCAGCAACCGACTGTCACACTGTCATTGCTTGATTCTATCAATGGTGTTTGCCTAAGTCTGAAAATGAGATCAAAGATGATTGATCATCTAAAAGAACTGAGTGTAGATGTGTCAAGAACAACTGGTCTACAGGCAGCTTTGACAGTCTGTAAAAATGCACGCATGATGCTATGTCATAACCTTGATGTGGAACGTGGACTTGTTAATGGTGCTATGGGGCACATAGTTGACTTCTAATATAATGTTCAGAGAACATTTGTTGAAATGGTTGTGGTCAAATTTGACAACCTTGATTACCCACAAAGCTTCAAGAGAGGCTTGGCAAAAATTCCAGCTTGTGAAAGACATTTGTGTGACAGGAAAACAGTTTTCACTGTGTGTTGCGTATGCAGTCATGATTAAAAAGTCACAAAGTTTGAGTTCAGATGCTGTAATGATTGACATAGAAAACAGTATCTTCAAAGATGGTATGAGCTATGTCGCTTTGTCTCATGTCAGAACTCTGGCAGAATTGTACATCATAAATACTGTGCCAAATAAAACTCATGCTGAGAAATAGTGCATTATAGAGTATAATCACCTGTACATTCTTTATTAACCCAACCTATCTTTGATTTATTTATTTTATTTTATTTATTTATTTCAATTCTAGGATTACAATTACCTTTGAGCCCAGGGCTCTTTTACAAAGGTTCCACATCAAGACATAGGTAACACATGACAATAGACAAAATTGTTACACAATAAGGGTAAAGGATATCAAATTAAATTCAAACAGACAGGGAGAGGGTAGAGTGGAAAGGAAGAGGACAGTGGGGGGGGTGGTAGAAAAGAATGGGAGGGGCACAGGGGAGCTAAGAGAATGAGAAGAGAGGAGAGGTGGGGGTAGGTAAGAATAAGGGGGGTGGAGTGGAGCTGCCAGGAAGGTGGCATTGTCAGGTGCTGTAGAGTGTGTGGGGCAGAGGCCAGACTATGGCAAGTGCGTTATGTAATGAGTTAGATATAGGAAAGAACGGTAGTGGAGTGGTATTGCATAGACATTATCAATGACAGTCGCAGATGCTGGAAGTGACCAGGGTGTTACGGAGCCTGGATTTGAAGGCCCCTAGCCCAGTGATTTTGATAGTATCATTGGCAAGACCGTTAAACCAAGTGGGTGCCCTGTAGGTGAATGAATGCTGGCCAATGGCTGTGCAGCAGCGAGGGATATGGAAAAGTTGTGGCTTTGATCCCCTGGTAATTCTGGAGCTGGTTTTTATTTGAAGGAGTGAACAGACCCCCAGAGGGGCAGTTCCCAACTGTATTTTCTTAGCAACCATGCAGGTTTGGTACTGAATTCTATTATTAAGTTGAAGCCAGTTAGCTTGTGAGTAGAGGTCACAGGTGTGTGTGAGCCGTTCGGCCCCAGTGATGAGTCGACAGGCCTTGTTTAGGGTGGTAGTAACCCTTCTGAGTGCAGTGGTAGTGGCAGTGCCATAGACGACAAGACCATAGTCAATCTGGGAGATGATGGAGCTTTGAACTGCGGCAAAGAGGGCCTCTTTAGTCAAGTGCTGCGAAGCTGGTAGAGTAAGCCCAGTCTAGTATTCATGGTTTTAGCGACATTGGTTATATGGGTTCCAAAAGACAGGTGTGGGTCTAGGGTGATTCCGAGGTATCTGAAGGAGTCAACCTGTTCCAGGGAGTCCCCAAGGCAGGTGTTTAAGGAGAGTTGGTGGTGTTTGTGCTTGTTTTGGTGGCTGGTGAAAATCATGGTCTTCGTTTTTTTCTGGTTAGGATTAATTTATGTTCTTGAACTAGCTTTCAACAGAGGTGAAGCCGTGTTGAAGGGTTTGTTGCAGGTGACATGGGTCATGATGAGAGGCAAGAATTACCGCGTCATCTGCATAGAGTATGACTTGCTGAGAGGTGAAGTTGGGGAGGGAGTTGAGGAACAGGCTGAACAGCAATGGGCCCAGGATGGAGCCTTGGGGGACACCAGAGCGATCCAGTTTAGTGTTGGAGACCACTCCTGATATTTTTACACATTGGGACCTGTTGTCAAGATAGCTATTGAACGATTTCACTGATTCCGCATAGAGGCCAATGTTCAGTAGCTGATGCAGCAGGAGGCGGTGGTGGACAGTGTCAAAAGCCTTTGACAGGTCAATGAATGTAGCTCCGGTTAGGCAACCCTGATCAAGGGAGTTGTGTATGGCTCCCGTAAACTCAAGAAGTGCCGTGGCAGTGCTGTGCCCTTTTCTAAATCCATGTTGCTGCCAGCAAAGGATGTTGTACTTGTCTAGATGATCAGCGAGCTGGTCTGCTACTATCCATTCCAGGGCCTTAGAGAGAGGTGGCAGGATAGAGATAGGTTGGTAGTTCACATGGGAGGTCCAGTCACCACCTTTATGGATAGGTGTGACAGTTGCTGCCTTCCATTTGTCAGGGAATTGGCTGAGAGAGAGAGGGAGGGATTAAAGATCCAGGTGAGAGGCCTCAGAACCTCGTCTAGAGTGAGGGACAGAAGTTCGAGGTCCAGTGTGTCAGCACTTGCTCTAGTGTTTTTGATGGCCTTGGAAATGTATTTCCTGATGGTATTTTTGCTTACTGCTCTGAAGTAGAAAGGGGGACAATTTTTTGGTGATGACTGGTGGGTGGGAAGAGGGGGGTCGCTATCGTTGAAAAAGTCAGGAGAGAGGATGCTGCTGAGGTCGGTGAAGGCATCATTAAAGGTGTTGGTTATGACTTTTAGGTCCAGGATAGTATTCCCGTTTATTGTGATTGCAGTAGGGGGTGATTTGGACTCCTTCCCGGTAACATCTTTAATGTCATTACAGAATGCTCTTGCATTTCCCCAGGTGTCAGTGAGTGCAGTCTTGTAGTATTCAGATTTCTGTTGGCGTATGGATTTGGTGCAATCATTTCTAGCTCTTTTGAAGTTTTGGATGTCCGCCTGTTTTCCTGTTTCTCTGGCTAGTTCACAAAGGTGGTCCCTGTGTTTCAGCTTCTTTAAGAGGGAACCCGTGAGCCAAGGATTGCAGAGGGGTTTAATTTTTCACTTTTTTGGCAGGGCAAAGATGTTACAAGCTTCATTGAAAATGCATATGAATTGATAAAGGGCTGTATTTGCATCGGGTGCCAGGTTGATGGGGGACCAGTCTTGATTTTGTAGGTGTGATTTTAGGTGGGTTAGCTTTCCACGGGGTAGGACTCTGCTCAGGATGACCTTTGGTGGAGATTTCCAGAATTTGTTTGACCAGGTGCAGCTGACGGGGGAATGGTTGCTGAGAGAGTCAGGCAGTACGACGAAGCTAGTGATACGGGAGGGGTGAGTAGTCAGGATCCAGTCCAGTAAAGTGCTGGTGCTGGTTTTGTAGTTCATTGTAGTTGTGGAGTCCAATATCTGTGTGAGGTTTGCTGATGTGACCATGTCCCTGGTGTCGCCAGTGTCAGGTCCCAACCAGTTTGTGTTGAAATCACCCAGTGTGATGACTTCGGAGTCGGGTGGGAGTGATTTGATGTACTCCAGTACTGCATGGAGGCCTGGTCCCTGTTCTTTCAGGGGGATAT
Organism: Neoceratodus forsteri; assembly: GCA_016271365.2. Classification (NCBI taxonomy): domain Eukaryota; kingdom Metazoa; phylum Chordata; order Ceratodontiformes; family Ceratodontidae; genus Neoceratodus; species Neoceratodus forsteri. The sequence continues at coordinate 958,105,222 of CM057449.1, read as the reverse complement.
AAATGATGATGACCGAGAGGGCTTTGTGCTGAGCTCCAAGCAGGATTTTGATATGCAATAGCTGGGCATTTGGTGTTGGTAGGTCAGTGTGGGCAGTATGCCCCATCAGGTTGTCTTTTAGGTAAAGGGTGCAGCCCCCTCCTCGTTTTGATTTTTTCGGTCAAGCCTAAAGATAGTGTAGCCAGGGATGGAGACTGTATGATCAGGAACCAAGGGGTGAACCAGGTTTCTACTACTGCCAGGATATCGGCTGGTGAGCATTCTGCGAAGGCTTGTGGTTGATCAAATTTAGACAATAAGCTACAGATGTTCAGGCAGATATTGGAGAGAGGTGCCAAGGCGCTTGGTTTGGGTGGAGTTCATGGCAGCCCGAGGGCCAGGGTTGGGGTGAATGTTTCCAGATAATAGCAGGAGTAGGAGAAGTAGTTTCAGGGTGGCCAGGCGCAGTTCCCTGAGGGAGAACTTGTGGTACTTGATTGAGGAGGGTTTGTTTGCGAAGTTTTGTGCGTGCAAAGCAGGAGCGTAGTGAGCTGTGGTGGTAACGGGGCACACTTCACCCTGGTATGAAGGTAAGAGCAAGTGATGGAGTGAAGCATAATGTATTTTTTGAGACGTCACAGACATTGAAGAGGAAGAAATCAAGTGTACATGTTTCTTCCAGTTTGAGGGGTGATAAGAGATCTGCTGTCCCTGATCATACAAAATCACCTGAAGCAAAGAAATCACTTGGTCTTTCTGCAACAGTGGCATTTGACAACAGTACTTGAGTTAACTGCCATGCCAACTCTGCGATGCAGGTGTTCCTGCATATGCCAGAGTTTGTTGCCACCATTACTGCTTCTCAATCAATTGTACTGTCAGATTCACTGAAGCAAGTGGTGATTGTCAGTCAACAGCAAACTGATAGTTTGCAGTCACCGTCACCACTACATCAAGCTGTGGCAGCTTGTCATGAACATATGCCATTTGCTGACAACATTCAGCAAGATGTTACAGAGTTCATGATGGCAATAATTAAAACATTGGAAGATGAACAGATTCCAGTAAGGCAGTACTTCACAGTGAAATATGTCTGCAAATATGTTTGTCTGTCCTGTGGTAATGTTGTCAGAGAGGTGACAGGTGATGTGCTGTCGATTTCTCTATATGTCCCAAATGAGCTATCTGTCAAATTCAGACAGTTGCTTAGCAAAGCAAAATCTGTCTGGGAGTGCTGAAAGTGTGGCAGGAACAGCACGCAATCACTGAGAGTGAGCTGTTCTACAAACTACCTCATGCTTGTACTACAACAATTTGATTTGCAGGGAGTCAAAGTTGTGACACCAGTAAAAGACTTTATTGCAGGTAGTCATCTTTGGACATATGCATTTTGATACTCACACAATAGTTCTCCACCATGGCGCTTCTGTGCATTCTGGCCATTATGTCACTTGGTTAAGATACAGTGGTGGGTGGACAGTGTGGTGATGCTATATGCACCTTTTAAGAGGGACTTCCAAAGAATGTCAAGGATGCATATGTGGTTCTTATGAAAAATAAGCAGTTTGTAGGAGTTGTAGAAGAATAGCTGCCAAGAATATGCCTCTCAGTTAACTAGGGGGTTAGAAACAAGTACACATGCACACATATGTTGGTGTCATTCATTCATTCCATTTCAATACCATCACTCGGTGACTTACCAAAAAGTATCATTTATTTGATTATTTGTCTCTACAAGTAATGGGTGGATAGTTGTAATGATTACATTGATCTAGTTGCAGTTTGAGTGGGCTCTTGTTAGGGTGCCAGGCTGTATGTACAATCAGTTATGTAAGCAATAATACCCAACAGGGTGGATGTTATGGGGATTTATAACATGGGTAGGCTCAGGGAGTTTCCTGATTGGAGCAGGACCATCACCTGACCATGCAATAATCCACATTATCAGCACAGTTAGGGTGAAGAGGTCCCCCACATCAGAAATCCCTGGGCAGACCTGCACTTAGGGGAAATAATTTTGCAAAGACAGCCATTTGCAATCCTTGCTAAGGGACTCCTTGTAGTAGTGTAGCAGACAGAGGTGCCTTAGCAAAATGATTTCCCCCTACAGAACATGTGCATGTCTGCTGTAATGACAAAGAGGGGAATCTGTGATACCTGCCTGTCACTCGCACTCTATGGCTGTTGTCCTCCCCACCCACCCACCCAGCAGACCACTGGGTACTGCACAGTGACTGTGGAGAGAGAGTGTGATAACTACACTGTGCACCCCCACAGAGTCATGCAGCATGAGAGAGAAAAGGGAGAGACAGCAAGAGAGAGCATGAAGTAATTTACAAATCTCTCTCTCTCTCTGTCTCTCTCTCAACAGCTGTCCCACCCTCACACTCTCACCCTAGCAACTCTGTGCCAATGAAGCCCTGTCTTCACCTCTGTGTGCCCCCCCATGCTGCGTATCTGACTTGCTCGCTGCACACTTTTGATCCCCATTGTGTGCGGCATTGTGTCCAATAGGCGGGAACAGCAGATTCCCCGAGTACCAACAACAGTGAGAGGCAGCACATAGTTAGTGAGGCAAAGGCAAGCTGAGCAGTGTAGCACTGAGAGGAATAGGAAATCCCTGCTGGTCTGGTATCCCCAAGTCATCCCGGTCGTGGGCAGAAAGTGCAAACGGCAGCCCCCAACCACCCCAAAGAAAACACAAGAAGTCCTATGTGCACGGTATGCCGCCAAGTAAATGGGTAAGCCCAGTGAAAAGGAAATCTCTGTCACAGTCTGGGCATCACAAGCGCTGTGGGATGGGACTTGCTGCCTGCTGTTATCCGGTCCTCCTTACATGGTACTTGTGTGTCCAAGCCTCTAGCTTACCCCCTGCGGCAAGCAGTGTGTTGTGACCACCGAGCAGTGTAAATCCCCATTCTGGGAGTGCTGACAGTTGTGGCCAAGTTGAGGGGGGGGGAGAGAGAGAGCGAGAGAGACACACACACAGACTATTTTGGTGACACTGGCAACCGTCATTGCCCACTACTTGATATATTGCACAGCTGTTTTGGTATGTCGGAGGCTTGGGCTGAAGTGAGAAGCACCTCAGCACTCCCTAAGGCATCACATAAGTCAAGACTGTTTTTTTTTGGGGGGGGGGTTGCTCACCCAGACAGCATGCAGGCAGTAAGTGGCATCCTGGGGAGTTGACCTCCTGCATGTGGTAGCAGTCTAGGAGTGCATGTTATTCACAAGAGATATCACAGATCACATCAGTAGTGTGTCTGTGACACGTCTATGTGCATAAAAGCAAATCAGGATGCATTATTTCTTAGGGACTATTTTGCCAGGTTGCAGGATACAGTACCTTTTTTGCAGTTTAAACAGCAAAAAAAGACATGGTTTGATATTTTTTTGCTGTGGAAACATAACCCATGCTATAAGTGCATTAACGCACTCCAGGATGTGCTGATAATGTAGATTAACGCTCACCCCGGGGGCTGTGAGGGCACTCGGGCTGTGCTCTCATGCCTCACAACACCCCTGATGTGTGTGTTAATCCACATTATCAGCACATCCTGTCATGTGTTGATGCTTACATAATAGACTGCCCAGGAGTATAATGAGGCCCAACTCCACAGGCACAGGGCCTTATAGCCCCTGGAAGGTCTGTTACATCCAAATAATGCCCACCCTGGAGGGTATTATTGCACTTAGAAAATGGGCCAGTGCATTGTGTAAAAAAATTCTAGGTTTAAATATTAAAGCTATTAGTGTTTCATTTATTTTGTAACATAAAATAGTTCCTCCGCCTGTATTGCAATGTGTGATTTTTTTTTTTGAGCAAAGAGACTTTTGTCCAAATGGAGCCTCTGTAGTTCTCGGTTTGGAGGTGGTTGTCATAGTAACCCTCCACTCTGGTTTCACTATGTTTTTATTTAATTATATTTATTTACTACCCCTCTTCAGTGGCAATCCACTTATAAATCTTACAGTTTTTTTTTAAATGGACTGGCAGATGTTGTCATGGCGATAGGGAAAGGCAATAAATGAGTGTGAGCACAGTCAGCAGACTGACCAAAATCCTGTTGGTGACTCACTTAGAAGTGGAACAGAGCTGTGAAGGAATATGGTCCATGTGACAGGAAAGTGATTTTTATTTTTTAAAAAACAGACTCACTATTCTGTTTCTACTGCTGTTTGTGTTTTGGGCGAGCATGGGTGCAATAAATGCAACCTTGGCTATGTCAGAGTAGTGCTGAACACACGACATGCCAGTGTTACTACTTTTAGTTACACCCGTTTTTTTTTTTTTTTTTTTACAGTAGAAATCTTTGACACAACACTTTCATCCTATGATAGAATCAATCGCTCGGTGGATAGTACCGAGCAGGGCCGGGGGGGCGAGGCTATGGGGGTGGTGGTGAGCTGCTCACTTACCCAGCAGGAAATAAACCAGCGGCTGGCAAATTTTAAAGTTTGGGGTGGTCCAAGGATATCCTAAGTAATGGGACAGCCAGAAGTGGTGCTCATTATTTAGCATGCATTATTAAAAAATTTATGCATGGCTGGGTAGGCTTTTAGGCAATCAGCATGCATTATTTTTCAAGCCCATTTTCTAATATAACATATTCTGTCAAATGTAGATGTTTGCGCTCCACTACCCCCAAAATGCACACAATGCTTAACTCAGATGCGAACATTGCATCTTCATGTAAAAGACTGTAGCACAACACATTCTTTCAACTGCGCCATACCTGTATGGCTTGCCATCTGCTACCAAAGTATGTCTCAGATGTATGTAATATTGAAATGCTTCACCAGGAAGGCACACTGAACAACAAGTTGCTCGTCTCCCAGTGCAACCTGGGGTGGGGGGTTACTATTGGATGAAGAATTAGACATACAGTTTAACATTTAAAACATACATAAAATTAAACATTCAATTACATTTGTAACAAGACAGTTAAAAATATCAATAATCATTCAGTCGCATTTGTAACATAACATACAATTAAATATATCATGCCTGTGAAATATGCATTTCATTACAAGTGACATATCTGAGGAACATAGTACATAGTAAAAGGAAAAAATGGATGCACTCCACTGTATAATTTTCTTAAAAAACATTTTTTTTTTATTATTTTGTCTTCTCACATGTGAAAGGCAACAGTTTTGTGGTAAAAGCCACTTCATCAGACCGAAGCTGTGTTGCTGTTGTAAAAAACATAAATAACAAAGTTTTAGAAAAAAATTGGTATCAATTACCAGATGTATAAGGCTACCCATAAATACAAGTCATATACTGTACAAAAACGAAAGTTAATTTAATCGTAACAGCCATAACAGTAAGCCTTTAAAGCTGATTTTTCTTCTTTGGCTAATAGTTTAGCTCTACTGTGAACTTCAGTTGAAATTGGGAGAGCAAAATTTAAGTTACTTGTTTTGCTATAGTTACAGCAGTAAGCATTTAAAAGCTATTACTTTTTGGTTTATTTCAGAGCACTGAGATACAAGAGCGGCGTTGGATATTGCAGCAAAACTAAAAGAGTAATAATATAATTAACTACATCGCTACAGTTACAGCAGTAAGCATTTAAATCTAGTACCTTTAGATTTAGTGGTTAACTTTTAAATATAAATTAAACAAAACATGATATTTTTTTCAGGATGCAGCGTCTTATCAACAAATTGAAATTTGGTAAAGCCACCCTTTTTTGGAAGATTAATTGATGTTTACAGGAATATTATAATATTTTGAAAAAGCAATTGCTACTTAAATATATATGAGAAATAAAATAGAAATTTGTTTTTTTCAGTGCAGTAAGAGAAAACAGAGCTAAGATGAAACACTGACGATTATAAACTTTATTTAACAGAAACCAGAAGTAAGCAAGATATAATTACTCAATTACAGTGATTAATTCATGATAACATTAAGTTAAATATGGTTTTCTTCTTCTAGGAATTTCTCATAATTGACTAAAGTTGAACATACATAACCTACGAATTAAATTGAAGGTGTATATATATATATATATATATATATATATATATAATTGTAATGGAGTTATTAGGACCGCACTGCAAATACTTTTTGATTCATTTATGAATGTTATGTGTTGAGAATATATCTATATTCAGAGTAGTAAATTGAAATAAGATGGGCTATTCTGTGGCTATATTATGAGTTAAGTTGGCAACACAATGTACAGTATATGACTTGCATTTATGGGTAGCCATATACATCTGGTAATTAATACCAAGTTATTCTGAAACGTTGTTATTTATGTTTTTCACAACAGCAACACAGCTTGGGCCTGATGAAGTGACTTTTACCACAAAACTGTTGCCTTTCACCTGTGAGAAGACAAAATAATAAAAAAAAAATTTTTTTAAGAAAATTATACAGTGGAGTGCATCCATTTTTTCCTTTTTCTTATGAATTTCCTGGTGCTAATGGATGACCCAGTTTGATTACTATTATTGATAGCTGGCATCCTGCAATCCATTTTATTTCTAACATAGTACAAAGTAGTGGCATATCTGAGGAACATAGAACACAGTACATAGTACATAGTGGTGAAGGGGGAGGAGAGCATATTGAGATGCAGGCTGTGGGTGGAGGTTTAATAGGTGATGAGAGTCATGGAGAGGAGCAGAGGCATAGGAGGACAGTTAAGGACAGTTAAGGAAGGAGATATATATATATATATATCATATTTGTGTTTAAAATCTATTGCTCTGTAAATATATTGCATTACTATACATGTACAGTAACTGCATAGCCTAGAAAGTAATGCAGTTTGTACGTGTGTGCATGCCTATACATAGTTGTTCTTTTGTTTCTGTGCACACTGCTATATATAATAGAAACTTTCAAGTACCACAAGGGAATCAACAAAGTCCAGGAGGGTAGCATCCTTCAGAAAAATAGATATGCAAGAACAAGGGGGCACAATTTGAAGATAGAGGGGGGATTAGGTTGATAGAATACTTGGAGATGAATAGCATGTGGGATGACAGGCAGCATGGCTTCACCAAGGGAAGGTCCTGTCAGACCAACCTGATAGAGTTTTTCGATGGGGTGACACAGATAGTGGACCAGGGAGGAGCAGTGGACACGGCCTATCTGGATTTCAATAAGGCCTTTGACACCGTTCCGCATGGTGGAATGGTACATAAGCTGGACAGACTAGGGGTGGACAACAGGATCACCAGGTGGGTGGAAAACTGGTTGAAGGGAAGGAGTCAGACGGTGGTGGTAAATGGGACACATTCCAGGGAATAGGCAGTGACCAGTGAGGTGCCACAGGAGTCAGTGCTAGGAGAACCAATACTTTTTAACATCTACAGTATGTTAGTGACCTAGTCTGAAGGGATGGGTGTGCCTGTTTGCAGATGATACAAAGGTCTGCAATAGGGTGGATTCACCTAGTGGGGGTGCAAGCCATGAGGTGGGACCTAGAGAGGCTGGAGAGGTGGTCTGACACCTGGAAATTGAAGTTTAATACACAAAAGAGCTCACTGATGCACCTGGGGAGGAAGAATAGGAGGGGAAACTTACTCCCTTAGGGGGGTTGGTGATTAAGGAGAAGGAAACAGAAAGGGACCTGGGGATTATGGTATCGCATGACCTCAAGGTGGGCAGCCAGTGTAGCAGGGTGGTGGGAAAGGCAAATGGAATGTTGGCCTGCATTGCGAGGGGTTTTAATAGCAGGAAGAGTGAGGTGCTAATGCCATTATACAGAACCATGGTTAGGCCGCATCTGGAGTATGGGGTGCAGTTCTGGAGGCCTCACCTATGAAGAGTTGTTGAGCTGATGGAGAGGGTGCAGAGAAGGGCAACCAAAAATGGTACAAGGGATGCAGGATGTACCCTATGAGAGAAGATTGAAAGGGCTGAATTTGTACCCTCTTGAGACTAGGAGGGAGAGGGGGGACATGATTGAGACCTTTAAGTATCTGAAGGGAATAAGTAAAGTAGAGGGTAACAGCTTGTTCAAATTGAATAAGGGAGTGAACATGAGGGGACATAGCCTCAAACTGGAAGGTGGGCAATACAGAGGTAATGTCAGGGGCAGTTTTTCATGGAGAGGGTGGTGGAGGGCTGTAACAAGCTGCCAGAGGAGGTAGTGGCAGCTGAAACGGTGGAGGGGTTCAAAAGGGCTTGGGATAGATTTAAGGGGTTGGGAAAAGAGGGTGGAAGCATAACAGAAGGGGGGGGAGGTAGGGTGTTGGGCAGACTAGATGGGCTGTGGTGCCTTTCTCTGCCATCACATTTCTGTGTATCTGTGTATCTGTGGCTCAAGGGCAACGTGAGGAAGTATTTTTTCATGGAGAGGGTGGTGGACACATGGAATGGCCTTCCTGAGGAGGTCGTGGGGTCAGAAACAGTGGGTGAATTCAAGAATGCATGGGACAGACATAAGGCAATTCTGATGGGAGGTAGGAAGAAGTAGGCTGTTGGTTAACTAGGATCTGCAGCTTATGCAATAGGCAGGGAAATGGGCAGGCTGGGTGCACCAAGTGGTCTTTATCTGCCATCAAAGTCTATATTTCTATGTTAAGAACAAAACATGTCACTACATAAATGCTGTGTATTCCTTTTGAATTGATGTGTTTACTGCAAAATGCTACAGCTTTGAAAGTGACATGACAGATAACATAATATTGGATTAAAATTCAGATGATTCACCTAGCCTGCTCTTTCATAAGATCACCTTTATTAGGGGGTTGATTAAGGAATTTTCAAAGTACACTCTTGTAAATAGTTGCAAATAGTCCTGTGATTTTATACTGCATATATAGGTATGTATATATATATATGTGTGTGTGTGTGTGTGTGTGTGTGTGTATATATGTATATATATATATACTGTATGTATGTACTAAAGAGTCATTTATGTTCTGTATTTGTTGGGTGACTTACTGTTCTGAGTATAATTATTGTTTGATTTTTTTTAGTACTTGTTTTTGTAACCTCTCCAGGAATACATTACAAATTTGGCACTAATTCAGTTTGCAATTTTTTCTGTAATCATTTTTTCTAAGTTATCTTCCATGTTGTGTGTATTTCTTTATAGATTGTAAGTTAATGTTGATTTATTTATTTTTTCCATATTGCTTTTTATCCTCTACAGCGGGCTGCTGCCCATGTCAACCACCCTTACTGGTCTCAGGGGTCTTTCAGGAGCTTATGGATACCTTGTGTGTCCCAGTAGATCCCCCGCAGCTGGCCCAGAGGCATCATCCTGCTGCAACCCTTGTATTTCCCCATTCACGCCCCTTAGCCCCAAGGCCTCAGAGCACGGATGTGCATGTGCATTGAGGCATGCATAAACACCGCAGCCCAGGTGATGGCCCCTTCCACCCTTCCCTCAGCCTATCACCAGGGCTCATCAACTTGATGCCACCCCTCAGCCTCCACCAGGAGGTGACCAAGCATCAAGTAGACCCTTGAACCCTCCCAGAGGAGGACAGCTGCCTGCTGGCAGCTCAATCAGCTCCTCCCCCTCCCCCCAGCTGACCCCAGTGCCCCAAGCTAGCAAATGAACCTGGGTCACCGGCATGACATGAGATGTGGCTTCCAGTGCCTTAACTGTCAGCGCTACTGGGTGCAAGTTAATGTTTATTGATTGTGTTGCAATCCCTGAAGATATATGATAGCTGAAAAATTATATTTGGTAACATAAACATGATAGGTTAAATTCTTTCTTAAAAAAAAGGTCAGTTACTGAGTCTAAAACAGTTATTCCATTTCAGAAGTTTTGTCACCTAAAATAAACTCCAGCATTGGTACAGTAAATAGTAAGCATGAGACTGGATGGTATGTCAAGAATGAATGAAGTAATCTAATGAACACTACTGAATGAATGTATTGTTACTCTTGTGTCAAAGCAAGAGAATGCAATGTATACTGTATGTTTTCAATATCATCTCAAAAAGAAAGCAAATTAAAAAACTTTGGTAATGCACCAGTTAGGGTTACCCTTAAAGCAACAAAAGTAGGGAAATGCGGCTTTGGGATTTCCAACCCTAACTCTGCACACACACACCCCGAAGCAGTGAAAAGGCAGAGACAATGCAAGCAAACACAGACAGTCATTATGAGGTAAGGCAATACATCCATCATCATGGTCCAGCACTTCTGTAGCCATGAATATACATGTACACTTTAACACATACACACCCACTTCAGGCTGTAGCAACAGATTACCTGGGAATGTCCCCCCCCCCCAAAAAAAGAGAAAAAATTAAAAATGTATGAGGGTATTTTTATCTGCATATATCTATGACAACAGTTGCTACTTCTCAGTGCACTGGCACCATTTTCTCATTCTTTCAGACACTGACATTAGAATCCTGTCATTACTGAATACAAATAAAAAAACAGTACATTTGCATGCAATAGTGATCCCAATGCAACAATGTTCATAAGACATATTTTTAACACAGTATTATCATTGGGAATCATTTGTTACAATTGCACTTAGCATCCAGTCATTATTATGTGTAAGCTTGCAAAGCACAGATACAAAAATCTCTATAGTTCATGCAGTTCTTATCACAGTGCAATAATCATAACAATAACAGTGTCTAACTGCACTGTCATGATGAAGTACCATTTCCACGATGTACAGTATATTGACATCAGGTCATAACCACATGAAAACAATTCCCCAAAGAAAGTAAAAATGACAAGCTGCATGTAGTTATGATCCCACATCACTACTGTTCATACTTTGTGATTGTGAACTTACTAGTATGTTTCTTTCAGTACCATTTTGTTTCTGTCACCACTATCAAGCCCTTATCACTGTATGTCAAAACAGAAACACAAATGTATCATTGTATTACATTTTCATGTAATAGTGAACCAAATCTTGAAATGCTCATGATTCCTATTTTTTTCTTGCATCACAGTATTAACATTTCTTACTGGCTATTTCTTTACAGCTAACTCAAGACTAAGTATGTTACCAAACATACATTGACAAAACAAACATTTGTATGACTTCTGGATAGTAATGGAGTAATGAGACTTATTGCTGCATGTACACACAGTATTACAGTTTCATACACAGTTGGGGGGTTAAACATGCCTGGAACAGGCACATAGAAATCATGAGGTGTGAGGGGGTGATGAAAAGCCACTGACCAGATAGGGTCAGGGGCCACTTACAAGTGTAGGGCTAATGGGCAGACTGGATGGGCCTAGCAGTCCTTATCTGCCAACATATTCTAAGTTTCTATGTATGTATGTCACATTGAAATGTCAATGAAACCATAATTTAGTATACCTGTTGTCTGTAACCAAATATTTCTGACCATGTGCAAACTATTATAATTAGACAGTAGTAATGATCCTTGTTCCTTTTTGTTTGTATGATTGTTAGTAGCATAATTATTTGATTCAAAAATGAAAATAAACACAAGGCTGACAGTCTGCATGCAACTGTGATCTCATTGGATACTACGGAACATAGCATGGAGCCATCCCTACAGTCACATACAAATTAAATGTTACAAACAATTGCTACATTACCTTATATGTACAGTACATGGACTCTGTGACATATTACAGTCGAAACAAAACTGCAGCTTGAAGTGGGTGTTCATGTGTTGAAGTATACAAACAGAGGTGAGAAAAAAGTAAGTGCCTCCACTGGGACTTGAACCCAGGCCACCTGGAATACCATTCTGATTGCTCTAACCAGCTGTGCCACTGAGATAACTGGAACCTGGGCTGTCCCCAAGCACATTACTCTTTCTAAAATGCACAACCCAATGGCAACACAAATAGTTACTTGTAACAATCACACAGGAGTGTGGTGTGCATATAATTCTGTGTGATTGTTACAAGTAAATATTTGTATTGCATTGCCATTGGGTTGTGCATTTGAAAAAGAGTAATGTGCTTGGGGACAGTCCAGTTTCCAGTTGTCTCAGTGGCACAGTCGGTTAGCACAATCTGAACGGCATTCTGGGCAGCCTGGGTTCAAGTCCCAGCTGAGGCACTTACTTCTTTCTCACCTCTGTTTGTATGTGTTTCATAAATATGCACACCACACTCCTGTGTGATTGTTACAAGTAAATATTTGTGCTGCCATTGGGTTGTGCATTTGAGAAAGAGTAATGTGCTTGGGGACAGCCCAGGTTCCAGTTGTCTCAGTGGCGCAGCTGGTTAGCGTAATCGGAATGGTATTCTGGGTGGTCTGGGTTCAAGTCCCAGCTGAGGCACTTACTTCTTTCTCACCTCTGCTTGTATGTGTTCCATAAATATGCACAGCACACTCCTGTATGATTGTTACAAGTAAATATTTGTGTTGCCATTGGGTTGTGCATTTGAGAAAGAGTAATGTGCTCGGGGACAGCCCAGATTCCAGTTGTCTCAGTGGCACAGCTGGTTAGCACAATCGGAATGGTATTCTGGGTGGCCTGGGTTCAAGTCACAACCAAGGCACTTACTTCTTTTTCACCTCTGTTTGTATATGTTCCATAAATATGCACACCACACTCCTGTGTGATTGTTACATGTGTTGAAGTATGCATGCATATCCATGGCTACAGAAGTGCAAGACCATGATGATGGATGTCTCTTGTGTTATCTGCACAGAGCTGTATGTTGTTTGTCTTACCTAATGATGACTGTCTGTGGTTGCTTGTGTTGTCCTGGCCCTTTCATTGCTTGCACGTGTGTGGGGAATGCAGAGGTAAGGTTGAAAACCCTAATGCCACATTTCCTTACTTTTGTTGCTTTCAGGTTAACCCTAACTCATGCACTAATGGAGTTGTTTGCAAAGAATACTATATAGGTCCTAATATACAATCTCTATGGGGATATCCTTTTGGCAGGCAAGGTAAGTAAGAAGTGTATTCAAATACAGTACATGAGGGACTCGCAGACAAAGGGGTTGCAAGTCTTTCTCTGTGCTAGTGCACAGGTCAGTGAACCAGCAAAGGAAAAGATTAGGGACAGTCTGAATTGATAAGGGACCTGGTATTCACAGAGACACTGTACTATGCACAGTGGCTACCTGGTACCCTCAGCCCCTTCTTGAAAGATGCAGTGACCCTTGTAAAAGTAGAATTACTAAAAGCAGGAAATGTAGCTTTGTGAACTAGAACATTTGTTCCATAAAAGGGAGAGGTGAGGCAGTGTAGCGTACCATTGAGAACAGCAACAGAGGGGAACAGAGCTAGGGGTATCCCCGGTTGATAACAAGCCTTTCAAGATTGTGTCATATTTCAGCAGCACTGTGTGATCTGCACTGGCTGCCTGTCAAATGACACATCTCTTACAAATTGGGTCTTTTGACCTATAAGGCCCTGCACGGATTGGGCCCAGGCTATCTGACTGAACTCCTGCATACCTGCGTGCTCTCTTGCCTTCTCTGCTCCACTGAGGAATGACAATAATAATAGTGACTTTACAATAAAGCCTGCAGATATGGGGAGATCAGTAGTGGTTATGAACACCACTAAATACATTGGTGAGATAGTAAGACATTGCAGGACAATACTTTTACAGGAGGTTAAGGGAAGACCCCACCACATGTTTTAAAATGGAAATTGATGCTTTCCTTATGGAAGCACTAACTGAAGGTACCATCACAGGTGAGGAATATGAGTACCTCACCGTTGAACATCCCATCTGGGCCAGCATATACACACTACCAAAAATACACAAAGATTTGCTCAATCTCTTGGTCGCCTAATAGTAGCAGGTATAGGGTCACTGACAGAACCATTGCCTAAATTTGTTGACACCCATATCAAACATTATGTGACACCTTCATCTTCTTTCATTAGAGATACTAAGCATATTTTTTGGATTTTGGGAGAAATGTAAATAGAACAAGAATGGTATCTGGTGTCAGTGGACATAGCCTCACTGTATACAAATATATCACATGATGGTGGACTGTAGGCTATGTCCTATTGGTTAGAAGGTGATGATATCCTTAGCAGTGAGAGACCCAAATTTGTGATTGAATGTGATGAGCATTTCCTGACCAAAAACTCCTTTGTCTTTCAGGTAACTTATTACCTCCAAACTAAGAGAACAGCTATGGGAGCAACCTTTGCACCCAACTACGCCAATCTCCATCTGGGCCTTTGGGAGAACACGAATGTCTATGATAGCCAGGTCAATCCTTTTTATGCTAGGACTGATATTTGCTGTCATTTTATTTACATTTTTATGGTGTGGCATGGCATTAGAGGTGAATTGGAGGTGTTTGTGTAATATTTGGAAGGTACAATCAGAATTTAAAATGCACTAATCAGTGTGAGAAGGATTCTGTTTCTTTTTTAGATCTTAGGACCTTCAAAAATCAAGACAGTACTTTTTCCACAAATGTTTTTCACAAAGAAACTGACCACAGCACTCTCCTACATGCCTCTGGTTGCCACCCACGCCATATGATCAACAATATTTCCAAGGGCAAGTTTTAGAGGGTCAGGAGGAACTGTTCTGAGGAAAGTACCATCATTCAAGGTATCAAAATGGGCCAGTGATTTTGGGAAAGGGAATATAGTTGCAGGTTAGTGGAGAGGGCCATCCAGGACTCCCTCACAGTGAACAAGGAGGAGTTACTTACAGTAAAACAGAGAGAAAAGGGCCCTTACAGGATGCATTTTATTACTGCATTCACCAGACACACAAATAAGGTAGAAAAAATAATCAAAGACAATTGGGGTATGCTACAATCTAATCCTTATTAGAAGGGGGTCACTGCACTTCCCCCTAGAATGGTACACAGGAGTGGTATAAACTTAAGGGATAAATGAGTACACAGCTACCAGTTGGTAGCCAGAAAAGAGGTGCAATCAAGTGAGTTGTGGCACAAAAAATCATGTGGCTCTTTTCCTTGTGGAAATTACAAATGCTGTCTCTTGATTCTAAAATGCAGAACATTTACATCCACTAATGCGGAAAAAACATATGAAACAAGAGCATGTTTCAATTGTGTCACGACTAATCTAGTGTACCTGGCATTGTGGAATGTGGAGCATTTTACGTGGGCTAGACCACCAGACTCTTTAAACTCTGGGTAGGGGAGCACTTGCGTAGCATACAGATGGGGGATAGTAAGAATGCATTGTCTAACCACTGTAGATCCACACATAATTCAGGAACCACACATGCTTTAAAATTTTGTGGAATAGAAAGGGTTAGTTTGGGGCTTTGTGTGTGTGTGTGTGTGTGTGTGTGTGTGGGGGGGGGGCCTTGATCTCGATCTGATTCAGAGGGAGTCCTTTTGGATTTACACCTTGGGAGCCTTACAGCATCCTGGACTAAGTGATAGAATAAAAATTCAGAAATGTGTCAATAAGTAAACACAGGCTTTGTCCAGGTTTACTTCTGTTTTTTCTATGTTCTCTCCTAGGGTGCAGAGGATTGGAAATGAGTTTCACCTCACGCACTGCTTATTAGGAAGAGTAACAAAATACTGCATGCTTTGGGAAATACAGTACTCCTGCACTGTATTTTAACTTTGTTCTTCACATTAGTTTATTGGTGTAGGTTAATTGTGGATTTTTTTATGATTAAAGTATTTATTGTTATGTATATTTAGTGTCAATATAGTATGCAATAGTGTATCTCTGCAGATTTGCATTTTATTACTCACAATTGACTTTTATTTATAAAGTTGAGAACTAGTACTCTCACTTCACGTAATACAAAATGGGATACTGTGCCTTTAATAATCTGGTCATCCTCCTGATGATGCACATAGTGTGAAACCGGTTGGGGATCTCTGTACCACCCATTGCTGCTGCTGCTGCTGCTGCTACTGCTTTTGGTGGATTTTATGTTTTTGACTCATTTGAATTAAAGCCTGTCTTTACCCAACAGTCTTGGCTGGTGCTGGTTTTGTTTGCTGCTTCACTGAGGAGGGCCTCCTTTTAGTGCTGAGGTCAAGGCTGAAGACATCAGGGGACAAGGCATTTGGAGTAGCAGTCCTGATCCTTTGGAATTCTCTTCCCAGCACTTATGTTATTCTAGAATGTCCAAATTATAGCACTGAGGAAAGTTAGGCCCTGTTTTATGAACCTCAATGGATGGGAATCACAAATAAATGAATGATACTTCTACTCTTCCTTTGAATACCAGTGACGTGGACAACTAATTCACATAATTCCTCTACCACAAGGAAAAAAATGTAATGGAACAATATCAATATGTATTGATGAGAGTGTCAAGGAATTGGGGAAAACAGTTTGGTGGTAGCATTGTGTGCCCAATATACATGCCTGGGCATGCCATATTACACCATGGGACATCATCACCAGCAGATGTCACAGTTCCATATTTCTAGATAAGTTATTTGCATAAGTATGTGCTCTTGGCCCACCTATAACCACCAATAATTGCAACTGTGTATAGGGTCCCTGTTTCTCTGCCCAGGGAGAGGAAGACTCCTACATTGCTGTCTCATTTATTTATGTCATGGTGTACTCAAACAAGAAAAGCAGTTTTAAGGATAACCACTTCAGTGCAAATGCACTGAAGCAAGATTTACCCTGGGAGGGCAGTAGCAGCAAAGCCAAATTTAAAAGAAACCCCAGATTGAACAAACCTCATTAACGCTAAGCATTATGGAAAGCATGCAAGGTGACTTGTATCCATTTCCCATGATTTTTTATTTATTTATTTATGTAAAGGTTTGGTAACCAGGAAAGGCACACTGAGCAGAGGCTTGTTTCCAGGTGCAACCTGGGGGAAGGGTAAAGGGTAAAGGGAACAGGAACAAAATAAATGGCAATCACAATCAACAGAAATACAAGAAACAGCATTAACTATGGTGCAATACAGTGACAGCAAAATGGTGGTAGGAATACACTGAGGCATAAAAGACAACATTACTGAACACTGGAGTCAAATTAAGGATTACAAAGGTGTGCTGGGGGATCAGACAGGTTTAAATTCTAGTGAGGCAAAGCCCTCAGATGAGAGACAGAGGGTGAGGGAGTGCGAAGACAGGTAGGTATAGAGCAGGGCAGCGGGGGAGAAGGAGGAGAGGGAGGAGAGGGGAGGGGAGAGGGAGGGTTGGGGAGAGATGGGAGCAAGGTGGGGGGAGGTTGGCTTTAGTAACCACTTTAGAGTCAATAGGGAAGGGGCATGGTGAAGAAGAGGAGGGAGCCACATAAGATGCTCTGCATTAATGGGGTATATGGCATTTGGTAAACTAAATAAACTTTTAAATGAAATTTCTAAGGAGATATCCTCTGGCAAGTAGTGTTAAGTGGAGTCACACATAAAGTAGTCCACAATTTACTGGGTAATTTTCCCACTTCCTTCCTGTAGACCTACTCACCAGTGCAGTCTGAACTTGGCATAAGGAGGGAGAAGAGGAGATCCAAGGGGAAAAGGGAGGAGGTCAGGAGGGGAATTTGCAGAAAATGGAGGGCCATGTGTGTGAATGCCTGCAGCCTGGGGAATAAAATCCCCGACCTGGCAGCCTTGATGGTGGAGGCTTACCTGGACATTGTAGCTATTACAGAAACATGGTATAATGGGGACCATGACTGGGACATAGCTATACCAGGTTATACTTTGTTCAGGAGAAACTGGGAGGGTAGAAAGGGAGGAGGGGTGGCTCTTTATGTCAAGGAGGGTATAAAGGTGATGGCGATGCAAGGAATGCAGGGGGAGACAGAGGCACTGTCAGTCACCCTGGAGAAAGGCAGTGGCATAGCCATTCGCACAGGTGTGATCTAAGGACCCCCATCACAAGGGGAGAAAACAGACAGCGATCTACTGGAAGACATCCATATAATGGCAGCTAGAGGAGAGGTGCTGCTGATGGGTGACTTCAATTTGCCAGATGTTGATTGGAGCACCCCAGCAGGTGCTACAGCCAGAGGCACAGACATCTTGGACTCCCTGCATGGGGCATGCCTCAAGCAGCTAGTGCTTGCAATTCTGGACCTGGTACTAACCAATGGGGACAGAATTACAAATGTTAGGGTGGGTTAAGACCTGGGGCTCAGTGACCATCGCACAGTGTGGTTTAATATGAGTACTACAACAGGGTCAAGCCACACAAAAGCAAGGGTTCTGGACTTCAGGAGGGCAGACTTCACTAGGATGGGGTATGTCTCGGGAAAGCCCTAGCAGAAGGGGAAAATTACTGGGGAGTCCAGGAACAATGGTCCCATCTAAAAGGAGCCATAGTGGAGGCAACAAGCTTCTGCATTCAACACCGTTCCACATAGGAGGCTCATAAACAAAAGCAAGAGAAAAACTAAGCCACTGTGGTTCTCAAGGGAAGTGGCAGGGAAAGTAAGAGCAAAGAAGTTTACCTTCAGGAAATACAAGGAAACTCAGAAGGAGGAGAACAGGGCAGTGTATCTAGAAAAGCAAAGGGAGGCTGGAAAAGTGCTCAGGAGCGCAAAGGTGAAGACAGAGGAGAAAATAGCAAAAGAAGTTAAACAAGCATTTGTCAATGCCGAATGTTTGCTTGCTGGTATTGGCATTGGTAGTACAGGAGTTAGAGAGATGCGTAATAGGAATGGCAGTGAAGTATTGGAAGAATGCCTTCATTACCACCTTCAGAGACTGACAGGCATTAGGGGTGTGCCTTTAGGTTGTTGGCCATAACAGTCATGCCATTCCACCACACCTCACCCTGCAGACACCGACAGGTGTCGTGGTGTGCCTTAGGGTCTTTGGCTCTACACTCACCCTATTCCATAAGGAAATAAGCTGAGATGGGTGCAGTAGAGGAGAATGGGGTGAACGTTAGGGCTGAAGACCCCAACACACTCCTCAATGCCTGTCACTGGCTGCAGGGTGGGGGTGGGGTGGAATGGTATGAGCATTACGGCCTGATGACCCGAAGTCACACTCCTGACGTGTATCAGTCTGTACAGGGTGGGCGTTACGGCTAGAAACCCTAATGCCCCGGGTGTTTGTTGGTATTTTTGCTCCAAATTTTCAACATGGGCTTTTTGGGACTCTACCTCATGGACAGTGGCACTATCATTTCATTACTCAATCCTGAAAGGTGATTTCACACAGTGAATGCACCACTCAGCACCCCAGGTGTGAAAACACATTTCGGGAAGGGTATGAAAAATGACAGCTGTACTGTTCATGGGGAGGTGTGAAACAAATGGCAATGTTGAAAGTCTGGAGTAAAAATATGAAAAATTGGCAAAGTTATGAGAGTGCGTACAAACTGCACAATGCATGCTCATGACGCAGTCATTTTTTGGAATGTTTTCACCAAATGCTCAACATGGCCTTTTTAGAACCTCCCCTCATGAACAGTGGTGCTGTGACTTTGTTAATCTCTCCTGAAAGTTGATTTTGCACAACAACCTCACCATTCTGCATCACAGATATAAAAACACATTTCGGGCAGGATGCAAAAAATTATATCTGTACTGTTTATAGTGGGGGGGGTGGAAAAATGGCAATGTTGGAAATTTGGAGTGAATATATTAAAGATTGATGAAGTTAGGAGCGTGTGTAGAAACTGCGCAATGCACACTTGTAATGCAGTCATTTTTTGGATTTTTTTCACCAAATTTTCAACGTGGGCTTTTTGAGACCCACCTCATGAACAGTTGCACTGTCATTTTGTTAATCAGTCCTGAAAGGTCATTCTACACAGCTACCACAAAATCACCTTTCAGGACGAAGAAACTAAATGACAGTGTCAATGTTCATGAGGTGGGCTCCCAAGAATCCTATGTTGAAAATTTGGGACCAAAACTCAAAAACTTGGCTGAGATATCAATCTAAGTTGAACCCCCCCCCCAACTGAATGCCATTGTAGGGCTAACCATGATTTCTTCAGTTCCCAGTTTGGCTTTGAAGAGTGCAGACATGTTCCCAGTCCACTGAAGATCACTGCTCCCAACCTCTGCAGGTAAGTATGGGGTGAGGGGGAGTGGGGAGGAGGGTCAGCAGAGGGAGGGATGGGGAGGCAGCAGGGATGACGAGGGACCATTTTCTTTTTTTTCAGGTTAAAAAAAAGACCTTGGGGGACATTTTTCTTTTTTACAGGTGAAATATTATTAAAACAGATTTTGGCACACTGGGACTTGTGGGGGGGATCAGTCCTGACCCGGGGATTGGATATCCCATGGTCGGCTGAGAAAATAGGGGCATGGGGGGGGGGTCCGGTGCATCTGACACTGGGAGTGGGTATTCCAGTGTCAGAAACATAAATAAGTATTTTGGCACACTGGAGTGGGCTCCCAGTGTGCCACATTAATGGGGCAGAGGGGGGTACATACCAACATGGGGATTGGGCACCCCAATGTCGGCTTTCTGGAGAATGTGTGGTTGGGGGGGTGGCAGGAGCCACCAACGTGGCAAGCCATGCCACAACTCATTTATTTATTTAACTGTTTCACCAGAAAAGGCACTCTGAACAAACTGGGGACAGGAGCTGACAAGAACCAAAACGCTGCCCATACACATTACTGTGCACTCTAATGCACATGTCCAGATTCTTGTCCACTGGATGTCTGTGTGACTGGTTGGAAGGGAGGGTGGAGCTGCTGCTGCTATGATGAAACTGTCCCTGATTGCAGCAGATTTCTTTCAAGTGCGGCTCTCACTCTGAAGTTGCCATCATCAGCAGCTTTCTGGTTGATTGGTGGCCGAGGGACGTGCCCATTAGAGTGTCCCCTGCACTGGCCACAACACGGACACACCTCTGCAATGCTGTACTATCTCAATATGTTTCTTGTGCGCTGTGCATGCAAGCAAACATAAAAAGGGGACAAGACTTTCTATAGGTATGTTAGCGAAAGGAGAAAGACTTGGGGGGAGGGATTGTAAGGCTAAAAGGGGAGGGAGGAGAGGGCATGAAAGGATACCAGGAAAAAGCATCA
The DNA here is from genome assembly GCA_016271365.2 of Neoceratodus forsteri. NCBI lineage: Eukaryota > Metazoa > Chordata > Ceratodontiformes > Ceratodontidae > Neoceratodus > Neoceratodus forsteri. Next base: position 958,084,396 of record CM057449.1, on the reverse strand, counting down.
GTCCTGAACAAATATTTCTGTTCAGTTTTCACAGAGGAAGGGGAAAGGGAGGGACCACAGCTAAGGAACAGGATTTTAAGGGAGGTGGACACCAGTCCATTTACAAAGGAGAGAGTTCTAAAGGAACTCACAAAACTAAAGGTGGACAAGGCAATGGGACCAGATGAGATACAGTTTAGAATATTAAAGGAGTTAAGGACGGTACTGGCATCACCACTGGCAGCCCTGTTCAACAGGTCACTGGATATGGGTGTCATTCCAGAGGACTGGAGAAAGGCTGATTTAGTCCCTCTCCACAAAAGTGGGAGCAGGGAGGAGGAGGGAAACTATTGACCTGTCAGCCTGACCTCGGTGGTGGGGAAACGTATGGAATTTCTGCTCAAAGAAAGGATAGAGGAGCACCTTGAATCCAGCAGAGCACAAGATCCAAGGCAGCATGGATTCATGTCAGGAAAGTCATGTCAGACATTGTGATAGATTTCTTTGCCTGGGTGACTAGGGAAGTGGATCGGGGGAGTGCTGGATGTGGCCTACCTTGACTTCAGCAAGGCATTCAACACCGTTCCACATAGGAGGCTTGTAAACAAGCTGGGTAGCCTAGGATTGGGTCACAAGGTGGTGGTGAACTGGGTTGGGAATTGGTTGAGGGATAGAACACAGAAAGTGGTGGTAAATGGAGCTAAATCTGAGGAAGGGAGGGTGACCACCGGGGTGCCACAGGGATCAGCTCTTGGGCCAGTACTGTTTAATATCTTCATTAGTAGAGGGGCTGTAGGTGAAGGTATGCCTCCTTGCAGATGACACTAAGACCTGCAATAGGGTAAACATTCTGGGTGGGGTGGAAAATATGAGGAAGGACCTATCTAAACTGGAAGAATTGTCCAGAGTGTGGCAGCTAAGATTCAATGCAAAGAAGTGCAAAATCATGCACTTGGGGTGCTGTAACCCAGGGAGGATTATATGATGAGTGAGGAGTTATTAATGGCCACCAGACAGGAAAAAGATCTGGGGGTGATCATATCTAATGATCTAAATGTGGCCAAACAATGTGCCAAGGTGCTAAGGAGAGCCAGTGGGATGTCAGGTTGCATAGGGAGAGGTATCACCAGCAGAAGAAAAGAGGTGGTGATGCCACTGAACAAATCATTGGTGAGACCTCATTTGGAGTACTGTGTCCAGTTCTGGAGGCTGCGTCACTGAAAGGACATAGACAGGGCAGAGGCAGTTCAAAGAAGGGCAACAAAAATAGTGCAGGGCCTGTACCAAAGGTCATACAAGGAGAGATTTGAGGAGCTCAATATGTATACCTCAGAGGAGAGGAGGGAGACAGGAGACATGATAGAGACTTTCAAGTACCTAAAGGAAATAAATAAGGTACAGGAGGGTGACATCTTTCAGAAAAGAAGATGCTCTGGAACAAGAGGGCGTGACATGAGACAGGAGGGAGTAGACTAAGAGGCAACGTGAGACAGTATTTCTTCACTGAAAGTGTGGTGTTGGCATGGAACTGCCTCCCAGCAGAGGTGGTGGGAGCAAAGTCAGTGAGGGAATTCAAAACTGCATGGGATAGACATAGGGGGACTCTAGCGATTCAAAAGAAGAAGTAAAACCAGAGATAAAGTAGGATCTCTGTCATTTTTAGTAGGTAGGGGAAAAATAGTAGACTGGATGGGCCTATCTGTACTTGTTTGCCATCACATTCTGTGTTTCTGTGTTACTATCAGGTGTCCACAAGACATCTGCTGGCTACGTCAAGTAGTCTTAAAAATGGAAGTCCATTAATTCAAATATGGGTGGAATTTTGTTCTGATGATGACAACTGCATTTTTTTGCTGGAATCAGAAATGTGCTTTAAGCAATGCATCACTCATTGAAAATAGGGACTGTGTTGTCAAACAAATGTTGTATGTATTACCAAAATTACCAGACCAAGTAATGTAACTAATGTCTTCTGACCATCTCACCAACATGTATTGAAATCAAATTATTTGATGGTCTTGTTGACAAATACATTTTAAACATGGTGGAACCATGTCTAGACTAAAACCAGTCTGGTTCACTAAAGGGGCCTTCAACTGTTCAGGTGCTTATTAGGTTCGTTGACTGCTGTTTTCTGGCACAGAACCAAGGCAATATAGTGCTGGCAGTTTTCAAATTCAAAATGACTTGTAGCAAATGAGCAAACATAAACAAAGTGTTCTACAAACAGATGTGTTCCCTTTTGTCTGGATACCTGCCATGCTTTCAGCTTATATAGTGAGCAGGTGTCAAATTATTGGTTTTAGTTACGATTCTACCAAGCAATTGCATAAATAGAACAGCCTGAATTACTTGAAAATTTCCACTCTTGAACCATTAGGTGAAAGCATTAGGTGCTGAAGTTAACTGTGCACATTATACGTATTATAGGCTAACTGTAGATGTAATGGTAAGGTACAATCCATTGACATTTTTAAGTTGTAGGAAATAATACGACACCAACAGAAATACTTATATTCCTATTCACCACTAATTTAATCGGAAACAGATATTTGCTTTAGCATGTCATGATCAAAGTATTCTGTATAAAAATCTGAAATATTTAAGGCCTGAAAAGACATGGAGATCCAGCTATTGTCTCATTTTAAATAAAGTGCATATACGAACATATAAACATACAAATGTGCCTGCAGATAAAGGACTTGTGTGTTATCTTGTCTGCATGGATACCATAAATTTCAGTCACAGGGCAGTGTGAGAATGCAGTGGGCATGGCAAGTGGGATGCTGGGATGCATAGGGAAAGGTATCAAAAGCAGAAGGAGGGAAGGAGGTGGTACTATCACTGTATAGATCATCGGTGAGACCACACTTGGAATATTATGTACAGATCTGGACGCTGCATCTCTGAAGAGACATAGACAGGGTAGAGGCACTTCAGAGGATAGCAACAAAAATGGTACGAGGTTGCATGAGGAATCTTATAAGGAGAGAATGAGGGATCTCAACATGTACACCCTGGAGGAGGGAGGGGTGACATGATGGAGAATTACAAGTACCTCATTGGGGTGAACAGGGTACAGGTTGGGAGCCTGTTTCAAATGAAGGAGTGCGACAGAACAACAGGGCATGCAATGAAGCTAGAAGGGGAGAAATTTAGGAGGGACGTGAGGAAATACTACGTCAGTGAAAGAGTGGTAGATACATACCAAAACTAGCACACTCTAACCTTTGCATTGCTCACAAAATATAACTCACATTTCTACTGAGGGGTGCTACTGGTTTGTGGCATGTAACAGACAAACAAGCAGGATCCAGTGCACACACCTTCCCCTCCAAAATGGCAAATCTGAGAAATTAAACATATAAACTGCCTGAATTGACTTTTCTTACTTTAAACTCCATGAAAAAGGGGGTCCTCTTAGTCATCAGATTGGAATTCCAATGTGAGGAGCCAAACCACCAATCGTCAAGGTGGGATCCCACGGTTTGGTCCCTACTTCCCCAACTCTGAAATGCCTGCAGTGGCTACTCTTAAATAGAGTTCATTGCCTAACTGACTACTTTGTAATAAAGTACTTCCACTCAGGAAATTTCACAGGTGATAAAGGGAGCATGCTAATAAGAGAACCACAACTCCCAAAACTCTAAACACATACCAAAACTAGCACACTCTAACCTTGGCAAGCAGGCCAAACCACTTATCATCAAGGTGGGACCCCATGGTTTGGTCCCTACTTTCCCAACTCTGAAGAGTGATGGATGCCTGGAACAGACAGGAAACTCAGGGGCAGGTATACTATGAAATATGTTTGGGGGGATTCAGAAACTGCTCTTTAATGGTTCTTGAACCACCCACCTCTACTGATAGGCTGTTCCACAGCTCAACCACTCCCTCTGTAAACAAAAAAAAATTCTCACATCCCTCCTTAATCTCCCCCCCCAACGCCAGCTTCCGATCATGTCTCCATGCTCATTATTCATTATTCACCAGTCCTACGGAATATTTTCTTGCAATTTACCTTGTTCATTCCCTTCAGGAACTTGAAGGTCTCTATCATATTTATATTTCAGGAACCTGAAGATCTCTGTCATATTATTTATCATACTATGCAGACGTTGCTGTTATCTATTCCAGTGACCTAACCCTGGCAGATTTACCTCCATCCTCCAGGGTAATTTTGATGCCATTGAAAATGGTTCTATATCAACCTGGTTTTAAATTACAAAAAATAAAAACAAAGACAATGATCTTCACAAGCCCACAAATGAAGAAAAAGGTACCCCCTCATCATCCACGATGACCAGGGACATATACTTGAACAGGTGGAAATCTTTAAATACCTCTGGGTGATTCTGGATGATTCCTTAGCTTTTGGTCCCAGCATTGACCACCTTGTATCCATGGTAAACAGAAGACTGGGGGCCTTGTACCATAACTGGGTTGAGGATTGTCCCCAACAGGACTACAGGCGGTACTGGACCTATCGAGTGTGGAGGCTTCTGTGTGATTGGAACAGAGGAGGCAGTGGCGGCCTACACTAGGGCTGTCACTGCCACTTTCGACTCAATCACACCCATTCATGTCTGACCCTTATCTACTTGCCAGTGACCTCCCTGGTTTGATGGAGAACTCAGGGAGTTAAAGATTAAGGGCCAGAGGTTGGAGAGACATTGGAGGAGGTCTGGGCTAATGGATGACAAATTGGCCCTGAGGTCACATTATGGAGGCTATCAGGGGGTAATCTCCCAAAAGAAGGCAGACATTTTTGTCAAGGGAGATTGCCGTAGCAAGGAGCAGACCAGCTCAGCTCTTCCACATGGTAGACAGGTTATTACATCCGGCCTGACTCCGAGTGGGAGGAGCAGGTTCTAGCACTAGGTGTGAAAAGTTTGCTCTGTTCTTTGCCAACAACGTTTCCTCTATCAGAGATCTCCTCCAGCATCACCCCAAGGGGTTGCAGGGTTCACTCTGAGACCTGCCAGAACAATCCTCCTGTATGGGTTGAGTTGGAGGGGAAGAGGTAGCAGAGATAGTCTTGAGGCTGCGACGAACACAGTGTGATCCGGACCCAGTCCCACCCCAACCTTTGGTCAGATGTTTGGAGCTGATTGGATCTGTGATTGCTGAGATTGTCTGGAGTTTCCTAGGGAGAGGGGTCTTTCCACTGGGCTTGAAAGAGGCCTTGGTCAGACCTCTATTGAAGAAACCCTCAATGGACCCAGAGTGTCTTAGCAACTATAGCTTGGTCTCAAACCTCCCATTTTAGGGAAGGTTATAGAAAAAGTGGTGGCCATTCAGCTTGAGACACATCTTGCCATCCTTCACCACTTATGAGTCCTTCCAGTCAGGATTTGGAGCTGGGAATAGCACAGGGACTGCTCTGGTCAAGGTGCTTAATGATCTCCTGATGGCGAGGGACAGGAGACAGAGTACAATCTTGGTCTTCCTGGACCTCTCGGCAACGTTTGACACTGGACCACAAGGTGCTGCTGGGCCACCTGCAGTACTAGTGTGGCCTGACTGGTAATGTCATCAACTGGTTCAGGTCATATTTGACAGGCAGAGTGCAGAGGATGACTATGGGGCTAGCCTCATCCAACCCCAAGCCTCTGCTCTGTGGAGTCCCGCAGGGTTTGGTCCTGTCGCCCCTGTTGTTCATGGTGTATATGCTGCCATTAAAAGACATTATCAGGCAGTATGGACTGGGTTTTCATTGCTATGCTGATGATACCCAGCTATACCTGTCCTGTGCACCTGGTAACCAGATGGCAGCCTCTGTGTTTAATAACTTTCTGGGGGAGATCCAGACTTAGATGGCTCAAAACTGGTTATAACTCAACCCAGACAAGACTGAGGTACTAGTGGTGGATCAGGGTCGTCGGGGTAGAGGGGGGAGGTTGGGAGATCCCCCTGGTCTAGAACTGGGGGAAGGGGTTCCACTGACCCCCTCCACACAGGCTAAGGATCTGGGCATGATCCTTGACAATGGCCTCACATTTAGTGCTCAGGTGTCTGCTGTTGTCAAAAGTGGATTTTACCATCGGAGAAATATTGCCCAGATCCCTTATACCAACCGAGGACCTGACTACTTTGGTACATGCTTTTGTCACTTCCAGATTGGACTATTGCAATGCCCTGTATGTAGGGGAAAGGGGGAGGAAGGGGAAATTGTTTAACCAGAAAAGGCACACTGAGCTGAAGTTTGTTTCAAGATGTGACCTGGGGACACAAGGAAGTTAAATGACTTGCTCACGGTCACACAGTATGCTAGTGGGGGCTGTGGGACTCAAACACAGGTCTCCAGGTTTGCAGCTCAGAGCCCTAAACCACAGTGCTATACTGCCTCCTAGGGATATCTGGAAGCAATCTCCACTGGCTGCAGCTGGCGCAGAACACAGCGGCTACATTATTGATGTGCGCTTGAAGATGTGATCATATTACCCCTGTCCTCCGTGGACTGCCCTGGCTTCCAGTCAGGTGGAGAATTATCTTTAAGGTCAGGTTACTGACCTATAAGGCCTTACATGAAGGGGGTCCAGCCTACCTGCAAGAACTCCTTGTGCCCCACTGTCTGTCCCGGGCTGTCCGTTCCACTGAGGGATTACCTCCTTGGGGTTACCAGGGTTAGGCCGCGGTGCTCAGGTGATTGTGCAGTTTCCATGGCCACGCCTACCCTGTGGAACTCCTTGCCTAACCATCTATGAGAGGCACCCTTGGTGGAAACCTTTAAAAAGGGCCTGAAGACTTTTTTTTTGTTTTATCAAGCTTTTAACTTATAAGGTGCTAATTGAACTCTGATATATTTATAATGATAGATAGTTTTTATCTCTGTTGTTGTTTATGCCACTTTATATGTATTTTAATGGTTGTTTTTAAAAAAATTTCTTTGGTGTTCAGCACCCCAAGTCTCCGGAATGGGGCGCTATACAAATAAAGTATCTATCTATCTATCTATCTATCTATCTATCTATCTGTCTATCTATCTATCACCTCACTGCTGATACTAGATAACTCATAGTGGCAAGCTCAGCACTGTAGTTGACTAGGGCATCCCTGTCTACACAACTGCCTGTGACTCAATTCTCAGTAGAATAAATATGATCTGTAATAAGGCTTGTTGCTTAATGCTTGGGGCTGACAAGCACTCACAGCTGCACCCTCTACATCCAAACAAATTGGTTACCTCTCCCTAGCAGAATTAAGTTCCAGACATGTCTGCTAGCTAAACAGATGCTTTTGGATCTAACTCCCCTCGACCTAAATCATTGCTTCCATCCTTTTACCAATCTCAAGCAACACCAGTAGCGTGGCTTTGAATGCTCTTGAACTGATTTTCTGCTGTACTCATCTGGGCAAGCATTTATTTGCAATTAGGGCTGCTGGCTGTTTAAATGAGCTACCTGATACCTGACTCAGTCTACATATGTCTGACCAGTTTAAGAGAGCACTATGGGCAACCCTAATAGTTCAATGCACCTGTAACTGCTATCATCCTATCTAAAGTCCCTGCCGATAAACATTTTGAACTGTGTCAGACTCTGGCTCTGAGGCCATGTACCAGTATTATGCCTGTTCCACACTGATTCTGTCTACCTGCCTTATTGTAAAATCACATGCAGTCAATTCTAACCTATTTATGTGTACTTGTTCAACTATATTTGTACTTGTTTGACTTCATTCCACTGGAACTCGTTTATTTCATTTGTTATGTTGCTTTGTAATCTCTGTTACTGATGTGGAACCTTTGTAAGAGAGTACTTTTACTCAACGGTATTCTCCAAGATTTTCAATAAATAACTAAAAAAATAATTACCCTCTCCCTTCTAGTCTCCAGTGTGTACAGTACATGTTTGGGGGACTTGCATTTCAGCAAGCTGCAAGCGCCAGCAGCTGGGGACAGAAAACAAGTTTTCTACCTGGAAGAGTAAAGTAAAACCTTTGCAACTATTTTAATTTGTGTTTCTAGGAGTTGTAAGCAGACTTGGAGGTTGGATCAGCTTGAGGACGGAAGGCAGGACCAAGAAACTGAGCCAGCCAATCAGGGCTCACACACCGGGAGTTAACTCTTCACTCTTGGACCAGCTCGGCATGCATTTCAGCAAGCTGCAAGTGCCAGTAGCTGGGGGCATAAAATGAGTTTCCTACCTGAAAGATTAAAGTAAATTGATTTAATTTGTGTTTGCAGGAGCTGTAAGCAAACTCAGAGGTTGGGTCAGCTGAGGAAGGAAAATGGGACCAGGAAACTGAGCCAGCCAATCAGGGCTCACACACTTTCCCAGTCCAAGGTATAACGTTGCATCCACCTAACGTGTCCCATCATGTTTGTATCACAGCACGTGAGTGGAACAGTGCAGGAATGGTACAGATAGATAGATATTTTATTTCTAAAGTGCCCAATTCCAGGGACTCTGAGCGCTATACAATATAAAACCACGTTTGCTGGAACAAATACATCTTCCAGCCTTTTTTAAAGGCTTCCACTGAGGGAGCCTCCTTTAAATAACCAGGCAAGGAGTTCCACAGGGTAGGTGCATCCACTGAGAATGCCCTGTCCCCAGAATGCCACAGCCTAGCCCTGGGAACTCCCAGAAGGCCTCCCCCAGCAGAACAGAGTGCACGGGTTAGCTGGTAGGGGACAAGGAGATCTTGCAGACAGACAGTTCCCGTCTTGTATGGGGTTTTATAGGTCAGGAGTCCTATCTTGAAGACAACCCTCCACTGGACCGGCAGCCAGTGCAGTTCGCAGAGGACCGGGATGATATGCTCACATCTTTTCACCCCCATCAACAATCTTGCCACCACATTCAACACTAGCTGCAGCCTACAGCAGTTGCCTCCAGATAACCCTAGGCACAGGGCATTACAGTAGTCCAACCTGGAGGTGGCAAAAGCATGTATCAGCATGGTCTGGTCCTCAGGTAGGATCAGGGCTCGAATTCAGGTGATATATTCCTGAGATGATAAAACCCGCTTTTAACCATGGCTGATTCCTGAGCGTCAAGTGTCAGAGCATCATCCAGGATCATGCCCAAATTCATCACCTGTCTAGAAGGGGCTAGAGGCACACCTCCAACACTAGGCAAGGGGGTAAACCCACCTTTTGCCCCGATGACCCAGATCCACAACCAGTACCTCAGTCTTGTCTGGGTTAAGCTTAACTCATTGTCTCCTAGCTGACGCCTGTAGGTGTCAGTAAAATACACTGGTGTGTCCTGAGGACGCCTACAGAAGTCGGCTACTGACTTCCTATGTGCCCAGGCAATGTCTGGAGAAGTCACTTATATATTTTAATATATAATGTAACAGAATATAATATATATTTGACTGCATAGCACTGTTGGAAAGGTAATTTTGTGCTGAACAACTTTGCCACTGATATTCTGTGTATATCATGTATACTTTAGGAATTATTCGTATTTGTTTATGGTATGGTGAGTATGGCTTATGTTGCCTGTATTAGTGAAAAAAATAAATGTTTTTGCTGTTTCAACCAGCATAGAAAAAAAAAAACAAAATTGCATATTATTCTATGCATACCACCACTGGAAAGGTAATTTTGTGCTGAATAACTTTGTCACTCATGCTTTGTGTCTAGCACGTACGGTTCTTGAGCAATTAGGATTTGTTTGTGGCATGCTGACTATAGCTTGATTTTGCTTACAAAGGCCCAGGATTTACTATTAACAGTATACAGGAGAAAAGTGGTGCAACTTAGGAGAGCTCTTGTGGAGGCAATGAGTTAAGTCAGTTGTGAGTCATCCACAATTGTATTTTCTCTAGGCAGCTGTTAAATACAGTGTCTGACACCTGGATATTGGGTGTAAATGAGAAGTACAGCTGGGTATTGTCTGCATAACAATGAAAACCCAGCCCATACCACCTGATAATGTCCCCCAATGGCAGCATGTACACCATGAACTGTAAGGGTGACAAGACTGAACCCTGTGGAACCCCACAGCACAGAGGCTTCAGGTTAGATGAGACAAGTCCCATTGTCACCCTTTGCACTCTGTCTGTCAGGTATGACCTGAACCAGTTGATGACATTCCCGGACAGGCCACACCAGAACCACAGGCTGTCAAGTAACACCTCATGGACCACGGTGTCAGACACCACAGAGATGTCCATGAGGACCAGAATGGTATGGTCTTTCCTGTCCCTCGCCATCAGGAGATCATTTAGCACCCTCACCAGGGTAGTCTCCATACTATGCCCCACATGGAACACAGACTGGAAAGGCTCATAGGTGGAGGAAGAGGCGAGATGTCTCTCAAGCTGCATGGCCACCACCTTTCCTATGACTGTCCCTAAAAATGGGAGGTTTGACACTGGCTTGTAGTTGTTGAGGCAATCTGGGTCCAAAGAGGGCTTCTTCAAAAGGGGTCTAACCAAGGCCTCTTTCAGGGCCAATAAGAAGATCCCACTCCTTAACGAACTCCAGACAACCTCAGCAACCACAGGTCCAATCAAGTCCAAACACCCAACCAAAAGGTGGGTTGGACCTGGGTCCAGATCACACTTTGTAGGCAGCAGCTTTAAGATTATCCCCCCCACCACCTCCCCCACCCCAATCAGCTCAAGCTTATCCCACACAGGAGGAGTGTTCTGGAATGACTCAGGCCGGACTCTGCATCCCTTTTGAGAGACACTTGAAGAGACCTCAGCTCAGATAGAGGACACCTTGTCGGCGAGAGACAGAACCAACTCCTTGCACCCAGAGCTAGAACCTGCCTCCCAGCACATAGGCAGACAGGATGTAAAAGCCAGTCTATCATGCAGAAGAGCTGAACTGGTCTGTTTCTCACCACAGCAATCTCCCTAGACAGAAATTCTGCCTTCTTTCAGGAGATTGGCCCCTGATAGTCGGCATAATGTGAATTCAGGGCTAATTTGTCCTCCACCAGGCCAGATATCCTCCAGCATCTCTCTAACCTCCGTCCTCTAATCTTTAAACTTTTTATATCCTCATCATACCAAGGAGGTCTCCGATGAGCAGACAGGGGCCAGACATAAATGGGTGTGACTGAGTCAAAGGTTGCACCAACAGCCCCATTATAGGCTGCCACTGCCTCCTCCATCCCAATCACACAAGTCGCCCCAACACCCGATAGCTCCAGCACCTCCAACAGGTCCACAGAGGAAACCCCTCTTAATGGGCGGTACCAGACCATCTCCACAGGGGTAGGACCATGTGAGGATGCCCTACACATGAACCCCACAGTGCTATAATCTGACCAAACAACCGGATCTACACTGAGGTTGATAATATCTAGACCAGAGGAAAAAAACAGGTCCAGTGTGTGGCCACCTGAGTGTGTTGCTGTTGTTACCTTTTGTGCCAGGCCCAGGGCCTCCATCCTCCCAATGAGATTGTTTCCAAATCTCGAGAGCCCGCTGTTGAACCAAGCATTGAAGTCCCCCAGAATCAGCCACCTGGGGAACTCCAGCACCAGGCCAGTGACGAGTTCCTCGACCTCCTGCAGAAAGTACCCATCTATTCCTAGGGGACAATAGAGCAGAAGAACCCTGACACCCATACCAACACATCCTTGGGAGGCCACACATTCAAAGGACCATATGGGACCTACAGTACAGGTAGTATCATGAGGTTCAAGCTAGATTTAAAACAAATGGTCACCCCCTTGCCTCTGAGATCCTCCCTCGGGTTGTGTATCACAGAGTACCCGGCCAGCACTGCTGCCTCCAGAATGGGAGCGGCATTTTTATCCAGCCAGGTCTCAGTGATGCAAGCCAGGTCAACCAAGGCTATCAAGTCTGCCATTATGTCAGTCTTGTTCCTCATCGACCTGGCATTGCATAACACAACCCGAGTAGGATGAGGTGGGGCAATCGGACAAGCCATCTGCCCACACTCTAAGGTGGAGCCCATGGGTATGGGAACTAAGCATGGCAACCCCCTCTCAAGTTCCCATTTCACCCTAAGGCATCTCCTTGACCTCACTACCCGAATCCCAGACACCTTGGCAGCCACTCAGGGGCAACCCCCTTACTCCCCCTCTCTGAGTGATCCTCAAGGACCTACATCTCTGGTAGGCATCAATTGGCAATACTGGAAGCTCGAAGTGATGGAGGTCCCGAAGGTCACCACCAGAGTAGCTGTGCCTTAAGGGCCCTTGTCCCAAGCACATTTCTTCAACAAAAAAAACACTCCACTCTAGAGAGTGACTTTTGGCAGTTGGAGGCATGGTTTTAGACCAACCTTTTGGTACTCAACATAAAAAAAAACAAGTCTATGTTATTTCACCACACTGCTTTTGATAGGTCCACCCATCCTCCTTTTGTAATCGAGACCTCTTCTGGCAAGATTCTAGAAGGGGTAAATTCATTCAAGTACCTCGGTTTAACACTCGACGAACACCTATCATTCAAAACACATATTGACAAGGTCACTAAATCCACACTTCAGAAGCTAAGCCTCCTATACCAGACTGTTCCCTACCTTTGACCTCAGACCAGGAGAACCATAGCCTCTACTACCCTGCTTCCGGGCCTTCTCTGTGGTGCCTCACTATTCACTCAGCTACGACTACTAACCTAAACAGACTAAGACAAGCTTATCATAGAATAGCTCATTTTGCTGCGTCAGTTTCTGCGTGTACCCACCACTGCGATGTGCTTCATACCGTAGGCTGGCCATCGTTTAAAGCCCGTCTTGAATTCCCTTTGCTCTGCACCACATTTAAGCTCATCCACCTGCCTTCCCCATCCAGTCTCTCCAACCAACTGACACTGCAACCCTTTACCAGATTCCTACGATTCTCTCAATATCCAATCATAAAACTACCCAAGACTCGACTAGCTATTTGCGAGAGATCCTTCTCTGTTGGCTTCACCACAGAAATGGAACAATCTCCCACCGGACCTACTCACATGTACATCTTACACAATTTAAAAGATTATACAAAGCAATATTCTTTTAGCCTCCATTCTGTGACTGTAAATAATCCCTACTTTGTTCCACATGCCCTCCCTCCCACAGGTCTTCCCTCCCTTTCTATGCCTGCCCTCTCTCCTAACCACCCTTCCCCTCCCTCTACCCCATATGTTTTACTGAGCATGTCAATTTCAATGCCTCACTTCTATTTTTTTCTCTCTTTAGTTCTCCTAGATACATGTATAGAATGTTCAGTAGACAATATTTATGTGTATGTACCACACTGCCTTTACTAGACTTACCTAATACTCTAATCCTGTGTAATTATGTTAAGCTCGTCTATTTTTGGATTCCTTGTCCTGACTGTTTATTGTAAGATATATTGAGTATAACCACAAGTCATAATATATCTCTGTGCATTATATGTTTTAATGTTCTGTATTCATAAATGTAATTTGTTTCCCCTACTGTATAGCAATGTTTATCTTATGTATGGAATGCTTATATTCCCTGGGTCACCCCTGAAAAAGGGACAGCTTTGTTTCATTGGGCCTACCCAGTCAACAAAATTCAAATAAATAAATAAAAGGTAAGTGCACAAAAGTATTTTCCACGTGACACAGAAAGAAGAGGAATTGTCAATGCTGAGAGTTGTGTAGTGTAGTGTAGTGGTTTTGTGTGTCGCAGTTTCCATAGAGACCTGTTTGGAGATTATGGTGCTATCCCATCTAACCGCGCCTCTCTGAGCTGAGGGAGGAGGTCAATAGACTTCAGATAGTTGTCTAGGATTTGGGGAACCTCTTCTCCCACCCAGGGGCCACCAAGTCTGCCACTGTTACCTCAAAGGATACCAGTGAGGAGGAATGGCTGGACTATGGTGACTCTGGAAGGGTATGGATGCTGGGTCAGGGGCATATTCCTCAATCAGTACCACTATGTAATCCCTACACTACTCTGGCAGGGTGGGATTGCTGAGAGGATGCACCCATGGTAGTGTCCCAGGAGGATGTGGGGTCCTCCATACTGGGGACCCCAAGGAGGGTGGTAGCAAAGGAGGGGGAGCAACTTCTAGTGGATGACTTGATTGTAAGAGGGATAGATTTGGAAACAGAAAGGGAGGGGAGAGGAATATATGGTGCCTACATGGCACCATGGCCTGGATGGATGGGAAGTGGATCCTTGCTGAGGATCACTTGAGTGGTAGGGAGGGAAGGAAAGTTGGATGTTATTCACTTGGGGACTAATGACCTGGCTAGGGTTGGGACTTGGATAGTGCAGAGGTACTTTAGGTAGCTAAGGACAGGTAGTGCATATTTGGCTTTTGCTGAGTTGTTGCCTGTCAATGATGGGGGCAAGAAAGGGTTCTCTGCACCATGAACTTCAATTCATGGTTGAAGGAATGGTGCAGAGAGGAGAGGTGTGGCTACATTGGGAATTGGGGACCTACAGTAACTAGAGGGATAAGGGCCTATACAGGAATGATGGCCTTTGGTGGGGTCTGGTTGGGGTGGGGGAAGTTGAGGGTTGGGGTGGGGTGGGGAAGGGGGGAATCTATTGTAAACCTATAGTCAGGGAGAACTAGCTAAGATTTAAATACAGAAAATATCTAATATAACATTTTATGATATATTACTCTAAAATTTAAAATAAATGTATTCTAATTTAAATATGGCACTAGGTCAAATCCAGTACTGAGGCCAAGAAACTTAGTTGTCTTTAAAGTAAAAATTCAAACCCCTTCTCTTATTAAAATCAGTTTATTAAAATTTCCCCCTTTGGAGTTCAGATAAATTTAAATTCAAATGTATAGTCATCTGTCCAGCCCGGTGGCACTGAGGGTTGAGGCACTGGACGGCACACCTCATGCCTCACCAGCCACCCATGTTCGGGAATGAGCACGGGCCACCGAGGGTCAGCAGGGGAGGAGATGGATTGAGCATCCATCAGACTACTCTCCATCTCTGGGATGGGGGAGGACCCTGTGGTCAGTGCACGACTGACCCCTAGCAGAGGCTGGAGCTCGGCGATGCTGTGCCACAACAGCGTGGGGCAGGAGCGCAGCAGACACTTGATGTGGGCATGCATGGGAGCACATCATTGCATGCTGTGCACCTGCAAGGGGAGCTCAGAAAAAACAGGAAAAAGTGCAGTGCATCAGGATGAAGGAGGATCCCTTGCAGGCCCCACTCCTGGCTAGCCACGGCACTGGCCATACTGGATTTGGTCTTCGGTGGGGGGTTGGGAAACTCCACTGTCCCCACTGGGGGGGGCAAGCCCTGGGGGTAAGTGCCGGCTCTGACTGGTGGATGCTGGGGGATGGGGCTGGAGGCACTCTCCAGATGGGGGACTGTACTGAGGAGCAAAAAGTAATAAAAAAAAATTGTATAGTCATCGCATGTATATGTAGGGCAGTAGCATATGTTAACGAGCTAGTGTATTGCCTGGAATTAATGGTAATTTTCAGATGCAGTTAGCTATCACTTCTTATATTTGAAGTATTTTTTTCTTTTCTGTTTGCTTTTCCATTTCTAATTAGAAGATTGTCCACCTAGTAGTACTGGGCTGATGTAAGGAGCAGCACTCTGTTTGGAGGCTAAAAAAGTCAGTTCCATTCCTCCCACTATATCAACAGAAGCATGACCAAACAAATTGAGGCACCACAACCCTTGCAGCCTGAGCAGTGACCTTCATAAGTTACCAATCAAAATACAAGAAATTCTGACATCACTAGTAACCAAGAAGAGTCAATCTCTGCTGCTTCATGTGAAAGAGAATAACCTGGCAGTGAGAAATAGTTGTCCTTGGTTGCTAGGGATGTCACAGTCAGGGTGGCCTCAGTGTTGATGATGTAGTGGGAAGAAAGAACAGTTGTATAAAAACTTACCGTAACAGTGGATCTTTGAAGGGATCTCGGTCATCAGGTCACACTGTAGGAACTTCACCACCAGTGAAGCAGGATCCACGTGGAAGATTCAGCAGCACAACTGGGGCTGCCCATGTCAACATCATCTGCCAACATCACCAACCCTATATAGGTGTGAGCGGTCCCACTCCCTCCTCAGTTCTTTCCCCCGAAGAGTAAGGGAACACACATGTGCTATAGGGGACCAAGGGGAGAGAGAGAGAGAAAGAGAGAGAGAGAGAGGTGCCCAGGCCAAAGTGGAAGGCTGGATACACCAGATAACCAGTTCTGAGAGTAGAACCCCAGAAAAAAGGGGGGATGGAGGGAGAGAAAGCAGACCTGATGACTGAGATTCCCTTGAAGATCTACTGTTACATAAAGTTCTTACGTAACTGTGTTCTATCTTCTTCAGGGGTATCTCAGTCATCAGGTCACACTGTAGGAACAAGTCTCAAGCAGTTACTAGTGCAAGGAAACAGTCTAGGGGAAGAGCAACTGAAACTCAGAGTAAGAGGCCCTGCACTACAGCCCTTATGAAACTGTGCTAACCTTAGAGTGAATGTCCAGACTGTAGTGCTTGTAAGTATGGACAGCAATCCAGATGGCAGCAATGCAAATGTCAGTGGCTGAAGCCCCAATAAAACAGGCCACAAAGGCAGCCATGCCCCTAATGGAATGGGCTGCCACTGTCCCTGGCAACTCTTTGCCATGCTTGTAGAAGCAAAATACAAAACAAGGTGCTGCCTTTTGGACAAACATTGCCAAAACCTGAGAGCCCTTTCTACTTGGGATAAAAGGAGTGAAATGCTGCCTTGATTTTTTGTGCTTTATGTCTGAAGCAGATAATATGTCAACATTTTGCACATGCCTATCATATTGAGCAGTGCTTTCCCAAAACTGGCATGCTCAGGAATAGAGTGGCTGGTGGATGGGTTGTATCAGATTAGGCCAAACATCACCATAGGAAGAGACTTAGGGCTAGTGCACAAAGGCCTTCATGGAGAATCAAAGAGGGCTCTTCACACCAAAGAGCCAGAAGTTCTGAGAATCTCAGAGTAGAGGTAATAGCCCCTAAAAGGGATGCATACCAAGAAAGAAAGTGGAGCCTGTTGCAAGTAGTGGCTGGCTCAGACAGAGACAGGGTAAATTTTGCCCAAAGCAAGACTCCGATCCCAAGCCAGAAGGGGGACTGAATTGGGGCTTCAAATGTAGAATGTCCCCAAAGAAAATGCGGGACATCTCCAACTGAGCCAAAGTGCAGTGACCCACTGGCTCATGAAAGGCTGATAGCCAAGAGGTACACCACAATGGGGGACTAGTGAAGACCAGAGCCTGGAAAGACCACTAGAAAGTCCATAATTCAACTCACTGGACAGGAAAAGGGGTCCAGTTGATGCTTGGCCACCCAGAGGGCAAACCTTTACCACTGCATTCAAAACTGGTCCTAGTGCAGGACTTTTGAGCTGCAACATGAAGGCCCACTGCCCTCTGTGACATGTCCAGCTGGGCGAGAGCTATGATCCCAGGAGCCAAGCATGCAGACACAGGATCTAAAATTGGAATAGACTGCAGTCCCCTGATCCTGCGCCAACAGATCCCTGCAGAGAAGCGGAGGGACAAGAGGATCCCATGCCCATTGTTGCAGCAGTGGAAACAAAATCTTTCATAGCCACGATAGGGGAACCAGGACCAAGTTGATCCCCTCCATGTTGAGCTTGGTCAGCACCCACTGAAACAGAGGAGAGGCATAAAGGAATCTCCAGTTTTAGGAAAAGGACAATGCTTCTCGCTAGGGAACTCCAAGCCCTGGCTCTATCAAGCAGAGACTGAGCAAGGTGCATTGTGTAGAGACACAGAAAAGAGTTTCAACTCTGGACCACCCCATCTGGTGAAAGGAAGGTGATGATGGATGATAGGAGCTCCCACTCTGGCATGCTGGACTTAGTCCAGCAGAAGCTGACAGCCAGAGTGTGCTACATACCAGGGATGCAGTCAACTGGGGAAATGAGACTGAGTACTATGGTCCCATATCATACTCTGATGAATGCCCTGCATAGGGAGATATGAGTGAGTCCCTCTGCACTGGCTGTTATAATCGACAATGTTAAGGTGAACCACCTGGACCATCAGCTTCCCCTGGAGAAGATCCGTATGAAGGGCCTGCATGGTACATAGAACCATCCCCATCTCCAGGATGTTGATATGAAGAAAGGGTTCAATCAGGTATAAGAACTCTGAGCCTGGGTGGCCCGCAGCCTGAGCCCAAGGTGTACACTGCAAGGATCTGCTGAGGAAAGAAGATATGAAAGAAGACCTCTCTGAAAAGAACAAGAGGGTCCATCCACCCTAGGAGCACATAGTGGACTGGGGAGGTAACCAGACCCAGATTCTCCATATTTTCCGAGTTCAGGCTCCACTGATAGAAAGGGAAGAATGTACAATCTCTCACTGCTAAGAGTCACAGCTACTGCTGCTATGCACTATGTAAAGGCTTTGACTTGAGAAAGGGCAGTGAGCCCAGTATGGTGACTATATGGAGCTTGTTGTACCGGATGTACCCATTAAGATCTCTGAGACCCAGTAAGGGCCGAAGATCACCTTCAGGGGCAAGTGGAGAGTTCTGAGGGGGGTTTCTGGGTGTGCCTTTATAAGCTCCAGAGTATGACTCCTTTCTATAATCTAACATTTGAACAGATGGTTCTCCAGAAGTTACAGAATGAGGGAGAACTGACCTGCAACCACCAACCCTTGGTCAAGGGTCAGAATAGGGATGGTCCCACCAGGAACCAGTCAGAGGCAAGACCAGCTGCAAGGGCTGTGGAGGAGGCTCTCTGGACACCAGACATTGAGGTACTGAATAAAAAGGGAGGGCATTGTTTGCTCCGAGGTCGAGCATGATAGAGTGAAAAGACAGTCTTGAGAGCCCGTAAAATGCTTGCAGCAGGTTAACGATGTCCTTAACAGCTGGATCAACAAGTTGGAGCTGTTAAAAGGGGTGTAAGACATCCTCTATTGGACATCAGCCTGGATACTGGAGATCACAACCAGGGGTGCCTCTGAAGGCAAAGGCCTGAGTCAGCTGCCCTGACACTTGTATCAGAGACATAGCAAAATGCCCTGAGTGGATACTTAGTACAATTCTCTGCCCTTGGCAAGGACCTAAGAACCCCTTCATCTCGAGGGCAAGCAGGAAGGGCTGGGGTAGCCACCTCAGACTTTTGATGAACTATCTCCTGATAGACCTCCCAGTGGGAGAGATAACGGGTAATTCTCAGCCCCAAAACAGAAGAAGCAGAAACCCTCTTGACTCCAAAGACATGCCTGTGGGATGCCTTGTTGGGAGTGGGAGGAAACTAAGGTGCCTGGGCACCTTAGACCACTCATGAGCTGCCTAAATGGCTGCAGCCTTGGGCACTGACTGTGCTGCAAAGAAAAGAAGGCAAAGTCCTCAGGAGGAGACCTGGGAGTATGCTCAACTGGGTCCTCCCTCCCTCACTGAGGATGCAGTGGACCTGGCAGAAGAGGGATTTCCATCTCATCCTCTTCTGTTGGTACCAAGAGGACTGAAAGGTAGTCCACCACAATGTCACCACACTATGGATCATCCAAGAGCAAGGCATCGATGGTGGTCCGCTCCGAATAACCCATCGACAGCACACACGAACCTGAATGCAACATACCAGGTAACAGACTAGGACCCTGAAAAACCTGACCAGGATTATCAACAAGGTCGATGACATTAGAATATTGATGACAGTGGAGGGGCATGGTAGATTACCCCCATTAATAGGATTAAGAGTCTGAAAGGCCCGAACCCCAGGGTCTGGAAAAAGCAGCAGGCTGGAATGGGAGAGCTGTCATTGATGAGTCAGCCATAGACGGGGCAGGAACCCATAAAGTCGCAATGGCAGAAAGGCGTCACTGACAGCAGAGGTGTCAATGGCACAGGGCACGACAACCCCGTTGATGAGTCCTGAGGGCTCAAAAAGCCTGAAGCTCGGAGTCTGGAGAGACTTTAGGCTTCAAGGGGAAGGCCATCATCAACGAGCCATGCGCTGATGGAATAGGTACCCTTGAGATCAGCGATGGTAGAAAGCATAGTCAACAGCAGCAGGGCCGACATCCAAGGCATAATGACCCCATTGATGGGCCTGGAAAGCCCAAAAGGCTTGAAGCCCTAGACCTGGAGGAACAACAGGTTGCAATGGGAAGGTTATTGCTAGACAAGCCAATCATTGATGGAGCAGAAACTGATAGAGTCGACAACGGAAGAAGGTGTTGTCAATGTCAGAGGGGTCAAAGGCACAGAGCACAACGATCCCGTCAATGGGCTGGATGGCCCAAAGGGCCAAAACCAGGGCCTGGAAAGACATCAGACTGCAACAGAAAGGCAGCCACTGATGAGTCAGTCATCAAAAGAACAAGAATTGCAGACCCGAGAGTCTGTGACCTGTCACCCCGCAAAGCAGGCGACAATGCTGTCAGTATGGGTCTGGTAAGGGCAAAGACCTGCACAGCGACCCTCAGTGAGGCTGGAGCCATCAACAAGGAACCCCCTAAAGCCATCGGAGCTGGGAATGCCAGGGGGAGCAGTCCTGATCACTGTCAGCCGAGAGACAGATCCACGAGGGCTGGACTCAGGCCTTGATGATGGGGAGGGAGGGAGGAACCCCGGAGGGTCCCTGCCCAGAACTGCTCCCTGAAAGAATGTTAAATAGCCTTCTTCTGCACCAGAATACAAACAGAAAACTTCCACTGAGGCTCATATTCCCAGATGACGAGGTCAGGCCCATGACAGCAGACACAGGAAAAGATAAAAAATTATCCAAAGAGGCAAAATTCTGTTCGCGTGGCAGTGATGGGGGAGATAGAGAAAAAGGATTCTCTCAGAAGAGGAATATCTAATAAAAAAGAGATTCTGAAACTAAGTAAAAAATCATAGGCAAAAAAAAGGCGCAACACTGCGTCAGAGCTTCCGCAGAGACCTATGCAGGCTGCATTGAAGGTGGGAAAGAACTGAGGGGGGATCATGACCACTTACACCTATATAGGGTTGGTGATGTCAGCAGATGAAGTTGGGATGGGCGGCACCAGTTGTACTGCTGAAAATCTACCATGTGGATCCTGCTTCACCGGTGGAGAAGTTCTTACGGGGTGACATGATGACTGAGATACCCCCGAAGAAGATCAGAACTGACTTCTTTTTGCCTTCCAAACAGAGTGCTGCACCACACATCACCCCAGTACTGCCAGGTGGCAAATCTTCTAATTAGCAAACAGAAAAGAAAAAAATACTTCAGATATAAGAAGAGCTAGCTGGCTACACCTGAAAGTTACTATTATTTCCATCCAGTACACTAGCTCTTTAAACTGCCACTCTCTATGGCTCTGCCATGTTCTACTTGAATTTTAAAATGTATTTTAGTTTTCGTACATAAAAAAACTCCATATTTAAAAATTGCTATGTGGATAACCCCTACTGTGTTACATTTAGGCCCTGTCCACACTATGCCTCTGTAACTTTACAGAGGGTTCAAACCGTTACCGCAACGGTTTGCGTTTACACCTGTAATGTTACAGAAGGCATTTTTGTAACCATTGCTGAAACCACTTATGAGGTGGCTTGAACAACGGTTATGAAAACGGTTGTGCCCATGTAACGTTATCAGCCATAGTGTGGAAGCATGAGCGTGTAACTCCAGCATTCCCCCAGTGCAGCACGAACTGCATTGTGGGATAGGATGCAGCCGTAATGGTTACATGGCACCCATAATGTGGACTGACTGTAACGGTTCCAAACCATTATCAAGACTGTTTACCGGCAGTGTGGACAAACTGTAACAGTTCCAGTCTGTAACGGTTTGGAACCGTTACAGACTGTAAGTGGTGTAGTGTGGACAGGGCCTAAATCTTTCCCTCCCCTTTTATTCATAGTTCCACCTCTGAATGTTTATTCATATGCCCTTATGATGGATCGAGTCTGTTTTCTCCATATAGCTTTTTGCTCCACCATTATCACCTGTGCCTTCTTGGCAATGGGGGAGACATAGGATTCTGCTTTTTCTCCCATTACCTCCGAGACCCTGGATTGCAGTCGCATATGCGGGTGGAGGCACGCATTCCCTGCACGGCTCCAGTGAAGGCCCCTTCCAACCACTCGGCCTAATGTCAGGGTTCCCTGTGGCTTGGTGCTACCACATAGCCTCCACTGGGTGGCAGCCAAGAGCCAGGGAACACTCACATCCCTACCCGGAGTGGAGAGCTGTCTTGCAGCATCCCAATCTTGCTCTGCACCCTCCCTCCATCCCTGGGTGACCCCTGGTGGCCTGAGCTCGCTTCCGAACTCGGGTCGCCATCATGGTGCGAGGTGTGGCGCTCAACCCCTCAACCCTCAGCGCCACCTGGCCAGTGGATTAAGTCTGTTTTAAACTTTTTATAATAGAATCAATGATCTCATTGGTGTCATTTATTTAAGTCATTTTAGCAGAATGTCATTTTATGTAAATATGTGTAACCCCCCCCGTCGGGGGCTTACCTGTTTGCCCTCTTGGGGCTGCCCCAATCTTTCCATGTTCCCTGTTCTAGTCCACCTCTTGCCCAAGTCCTCCGTTGTGTCCCTGCTGCTGGGCTAAGCCCCAAATGGTCTCATTCTGCCCATGGATCCTCCGTCCGGCCCCCCCATTGTTTTTAGCCTGAACGTGGCCAGAGCAGGTCAAGTGCAGAGTCACCGTGATGTTTTGCATGTCTGTGCATTTTGAGTAGTTGGCACATGCGCAGTAGCGCATTCTGGTTTCAGTGATTGCTGCGGCCAAATGAAGGCTGGTTAGAAGGTCCCAGTCCCCCTCTAAAGTTAACTGGGAATTGGAGACCTGGAGGAAGTGTAGGAGAAGCCTCTTTATGTTTTATTTAAGGAGCGGCAGTAGCGATGAAGAATTGGAGGCACATTTAAATATTCATGAGGAGGGCAGTATGAATATTAATGAATGAGCCTGTCTAGCGCCCGGGGTCAGGGCAAAATGGTGATAGTGACAGGCAGGGGGATAGGTAAAAATGTTAAACTATGCCATGGGGAGATAGAGGCGAAGGAATGCTACAATTCTGTGGGGCACTGAATAAATAAAAGTGAACTGTTTGGCTGCAAGGACATTTTGAACTGGGACATTTAGTGGACTGCCTGTAGAACTATTTTGCAAGCAGCCATATTGTAGCCTTGTGACCTAATTCCAGCCAATTGGACTGCCAGGATTTGCTCAGAGGACTGTGGGACTGTTCAGAGGACTTATGGGGGAAAAAGCTGAGGAAATACTTGGCATCCTTTCACTCAGTTAATCAGATGTCAAAGAAGATGAATACATATTAATTTTCTAAAAGGACAGTGGTGTTAGTCAATCAGGAGCTGCAGAAAGCTCCCAAAAAGTGAAGATCTTTTTGTCCCAGAGTCAGTTCGGCAAGAGCCCTTCCAGAAGGAGGGGGGGCTCCAGACCCTATGCAGAAAATGGGTCTGTGGGTCTGCCTTTCCCCATGTGTGGAGGAATATAGTCAAGGAGTCTGGGTATGCAGTTCAGTAAAGAGAGAGCTGCAAGGTCCTGCAACAGGCTGCTGTGGGAAGCAGCTACATCACAGCGGTGAAGGCTTTGTTCAGAGGTTCCAGAGAGAAAAGGTCTTCTGGGATTTCAAGGAGATGGAGATCTTTTGGGGGGGTTGCAGAGCTGTTAATACAAGGAAAGTTGAATTTTGTCTACACCACAGCGGTGAGAAACAAGGATAAAGGTTCATGCAATGAAAAAGGTCCTGTCTGTACCCAGGTGAACTTAAAGTCACAGAAAAGGGGAAGAACATTTTGGCCAAAGGCATGAAAGAAAAGGTTTATGGAAGCTTGGTATTGGAGTCTCCCTGACACACGCAGACTTGGCCAGTAGAATCAGGCGAGCTTGGTATCGGAGTCTCCTTGACACGTTGAGGCTTGGCCAGTAAAACCAAGTAGTCTGCAATAGAGAAGAGAGAGCTTTGTCTGAGTCATTAGCACCTGCATGGTGAGGAAGAGATTTTGAGTATCAGGGGACTTGCCGAGTGATAGAATGTGCTCAGTCAGTGTCAAGTTCAGGGTCCTCGGAGGAGCCCATTTGAATGAGCTAAGCAAGCAATAATACCCGACAGTGTGGGCGGTATTGGGCTATACTGCACCACCCAGTGGCATAATGAGGCCCGACGCCACAGGCAGAGGACCTTATAGCCCCTGGAAGGTCTGGTATAGCCCATACTGCCCCATCCTGGAGGGTATTTTTGCACTTAGAAAATGGGACACTACTGTACATTACATGTTTTGAAAAAAAATGTATGTTTAAATCTTAACATTCTTACGTATTTCATTGATTTTGTAATAAAATAGTTCCTTCACCTCCATTAGAATGCTGTATTTTTCTATTTGAGCACACACACACACACACACACACACACACACACACACACACACACTTCATTATTGATTTTCTTTTTTTTGTTCATTCCATGCTTTTGTTTTATAATTTAACCCTCTGAGAATTACAGCCAGTGATGAAGTAAGTGGACAGGGGTAAATCTGTGACCACTTGTGGAGCTGTAAATGTGACAACTTTGTTACGCTACACCCCCCCATGGCAATAGAAGTCTGTTAGCTTTTTTTTTCTTGAATGGGACCAGGAGGTTCACTGAGACCAAACATTTCAAATGGAATTGGCCACGGATTGTCAGTTTAGGACCCCCAGCTTGTCTAAAACTGCAACTGAACACAGAGAAATCATATCCCAGCATGTCCACAATGCTGTGAGCTATGGAGACACTGACAGAACCTGTCGACCGACAGTCCTGAGAGGTTGGGAAGACATGCTGAACAACTTGAACAAGGGAAGTGTGGGAGTGGTATCGTGTAACAAACACAGAAAAATTGGTCACTGGGATGCCAGCTATATTTCAGTAAAGCAAGGCTTTTTTTCTGTGCGGTGATGAGTGTATTAGTAAGAGCACTTGTTTTATTACTGTATGGAGAGGCACGCTCTGCAGTTTTGAAAAATGCACTTGTGACTGCAGTGATGTGAAGCCGATCAGAGTGACGGCTTGCTTTTCTGTATAAAATGTGGCTTTGCTTTAGTTTCCTGCAGTTATTGAATGTAGCCAGAAGTGAGTGCCACAGAGTTTGGTGTGTGGGTTCATGTGGCAGCTGGCACTGAATTGAGCAGTGGTGGAGGGGTAGGATGTCTCATTTAGAGAGAGAAAAATATGGAGGCAATTTCAAATTATTTGGGGTGGTTTGGGCCAATTAGCAAGCAGGGTGTGCACACTGATACTAGAATGGGCGAAGGGGCACTTGGGCTGGTACTTTTATTTCCTGGTCGTCTATGGAAAGTTAATGTACCCTCCCTGACAGAGGTATCAGCCAATCAGAGACCAGGAAATAAAAAGCCCATTTTCTAAAGTCTCAGTGAGACCACGTGCTCAGTGAGAGTCCAGAAACTGTGACCTGTGTGAAAAGGGCCACTGCTGCTACGATGGTAGTATGGCTGAAGTATATTTTCTTAAACTTCTAAATACTGAAATAGCCAACAGGACCTGAAGCTAGACAGACTGAGAATTTGATCATTTTCAACCTGGAGTCAGGTAGTTCCAAGTGGGGCCGACTGGGCCACAGGGTACCATGGACACGTGCCTGAGTGCTAGAGCACTCTAGATTCAGTGGGGAACCAGACCATGGGGTCACTCCTGGGTCAGGATTCCTTCATGGCCTGGACAGCTTTGCATGTGTACTCTGCATTGGGCCTGGAAACAGGCTGAAGGGGACAAGCTGCTAGACCTTCAAGCAAGATGGAAGATCCAAGCTGCAGAGTGCCAGCTCCACATCTCAAGCTTCTCAAGATCCAAGTTCTCAGGTTCTGCTGTTCCATCTACCCCAGAGTTTACAGTCCCAGTGCCACCTGAGACTGTCTGCAGAACTGTAAGTAAAGGCAGGGATTGTCCTGCACCTGGGCAATGTATATAGTTGCTCTCAAGCTATGCCCAATGGCGTAGGAAAGTTTAAAGTAATCAAAGAGAAAGGTGAATAGTTGTTTCAAGTTGTGCCCAGTGGGACAGTGAAATCCTAAAGCAGTTAATAAGTGTACAGAAAGGTAAAATGTGATTTAATTAAGCACACCAATGCTGGCCGATAAGCTGTACCACAGGCCTGCAACGTGTCAGAAGTGAGTACCCAGCTAGGACTTTTTATGGGTCAAAAACTGGTACCAGTTGGGGTTTGTGACAAATGTAAAAACTGGCATCAAATCATTAGTTAGAGGGTTGGTGGCTGCAAGTAATAAAATATGTTTGGGATGTAAAGGGAATGGTTGCTCTAAAATGCCACTTAACAAATGCCAGTTGAAAAATGTGATTACTACTTAACCTCTGCTCCATCTACCCTTTCCTAACCCTCCCCAAGTAAATAAACTGGTTTTAAACTATTTTTGGAAAAATTCTGACCCGTGAACATGTTTTAGTGAGCATATTATTAGCTAAAGTAAAAAAATGCAAAGTGTTAACATTTGGGGTTGTGGTTTATGGTATCTATGTGTTAGGGTGACTGTATGGGGAGGCGGGCTGGTGTTGCATCCTGGGGGGTTGTACTGCTAAAAATCAGACCCACTTTGAATGTACTCTGGGTGAAGGCACCACACCATTTTTATTTCATTTTGGGAAAGAACCCCCGTGTAATAGCAAAATAGGAACTCATGCCCCTTAACCTTGGTCTGGCAAGCAAGGCAGGGTTAGTAGCTCTCTTAGACATAGCACCAGGGCTACATATGTATAATTTTTTTGTATATTTATACCATGCATTTTAATTTATATTTTATTTTACTAGAATTGTTTGTTTATTTTATTTTTTTACCAGGAAATGGACTGGGCACAGCCCTTTTTCAGCCACACCTGACACATAACATCACAATACAATTCATCTAAACAATCACATTTACAACAATTAGTCACATTTACAAACATTATCACAATACAGAATATTAAACAATAAAAGGTTTAAAGTGCAATACAGAGTGTGCTTTCTGAATCAATTCTCCATATTCATTTAACATTTAACATAGAAGGAACATACCAGGAAAATGCTTTCCTAGTCATTTGAAGTTTAAAAACAGGAACAATGAAATGAGTCAAACAACTTTGTCTTGTACTCCAACAACGATCATTAATAACCATTGAATTTGATAGAACCAGGGGAACTCCTGTACCTGTGATACGAAAAATGAAATTTGCTACCAGATTTTGTTAGACGTCTCTCTGGAGAGAGTACTCCTAATTCTTTATTTAACTGACAATGATGGGTTCTAGGTGGGACATTGAGGGCAAACCTACAAATATTATTATAGAGAGCTTAAATTTAAATTCAAACAACTGATTACTATGCACAAAAATAATGTTACCATAGTCCATAGTCGGAAACAGGACATGCTTAGCTATGGCATGCTGGGCCTCTTCTGTCAAGAACTTGATGTTTCTATAAAGGAAACCAAGTTTTTGGTGGATCGTACCACTCAGCTTCTCTATGTGTGGAACCATACTAAGATTTGGATCTAAGTAAATACCTAAGTATTTAAATAATGTAACCGTGGGAAGGGGAAGACCTCCAAGCCCCACTATCTCTGAAGCCTCTGTGAGGAGCCGAATAACATTACGTTAGTTTTAGTTTCATTTATCACCATTTTATTTGATTAAATCCAATTAGCATAAACATCATATTTATATTGTAGGGAAGCTTGGATATCATAACTATTTGTTCCTGACACCCAAATAACAGTGTCATCAGCATATAATAAACTATTTTTAGTAGTGACGGGGTGGAGTAGATTATTTACAAAAACTGAAAACAAAAGAGGGCCTAGTACAGACCCTTGGGGGACCCCTGCCATTATCTCCATAGATTGGGATATGAAACAGTTAATACTTGTTCTTTAAATACGATTCGATAAATAACTCCTAAACTGAATCATGGTGCGCTGAAAACCATGACTGGGATATGGCCATACCAGGCTATACTCAGAGTAGGAAGGAGAGGGTGAGAAGAAAAGGAGGGGTGTGACATTTATGTGAGGGTAGGCATAAAAGCAATGGAGATATAGGGAAACTTGGGGGGGGGGGAGCGTAGGTACTATTGGTTATCCTGGAGATGGGGAAAGGATATACTATTTGCACTAGTGTGCTCTACAAACCTCCAGCACAGAATGAAGATTTAAATAAGGTACTGGTAGAAGCCATTGGCAAGATGGCAGAAATGGTGGAGGTGCTGCTGGTGGGGGACTTCAGTTTGTCAGGTGTAGATGGAGCCTCTCAGCTGCAGCTTCAGCCAGAAGTAGGGACATCCTGGATATCCTACAGGGGGCACTCCTCAGGCAACTTGTCAGGGAGCCCACTCATGATAGGGAAATTCTGGACCTAGTACTCACTGACAGGGATGGTGTTGCAGACATCAAGGTGGGAGGCCATCTGGGGACAAGTGTTCACTGTACACTGTACAGTGTTATTCAATATAAGAATGGCTGTAGTATCAAACCAGACAAGAGCAAAGGTCCTAGACTTCAGAAGGGCATATTTTAAGAAAGATGTGTAAATGCCTCAGGAATGAGCAGAGGGGATAAATGGGTGGGGTGGAGGAACAGTGGGTGAAGTTTAAGGAGGCCATAGTGAAAGCAACAAACTTTTGCACTAAGCAAGTGAGCAAAAGCAAGAGGAAAAAGAGACCACTATGGTTCTCAAAAGAAGTAGATGAAAGGTAAAACCTAAAAGGGTAGCATTCAGAAGGTATGAGGAGAAGAAGAGGGGGAGGACAAGGAGTTGTAACTGGGAAACAGTGGGAAGCAGGCAAAGCAGTAAGGAATTTGAAGGCACAAGAGGAGGAGAAGACTGTCCAGCTGGTAATGAAAGGGGGTAAGACATTTTTTATGTATGTCAGTGAAAAGAGGAAGACTGGGGGGGTGGGGATTGTAAGGTTATGAAGGAAGAGGGTGACTGTGCAGAGGAGGACCAGGAAATGGCAGATATCCCGGAAAAAAATACTTTTGCTTAGTGTTACACTAGTCCTTTCTTGAAGAAGAGAGTCCTGAAGGGACTCGCAAATCTGAAAGTGTACAAAGCAATGGGGCCAAACAGGGAGAATCCAAAGGTATTTAAGGAGCTCAGGAAGGTACTGGCTGCACCTCTGACCATCCTATTTAACAACTCGCTGGAAAAAGAACTGGTTCCAGAGGACTAGAGGAGGGCAGATATAGTCCTGCTTCACAAAGATGGTAGTAGGGAGGATGCTGGAAATTATAGACTAGTCATCCTGACATCGGTGGTGAGAAAGTTAATGGAATCACTGCTGCAGGAAAAGGATTGGGTAATATTTTGAATCCATTGGGTTACAAGACCCAAGGCAGCATGGATTCATGGGGGGGGGGGAGGTCACGTCAAACAAATCTGACTGGGTGACTGGGGAATTAGGCCAGGGTGGAGCAGTGGATGTGACATACTTAGATTTCAGTAAGACTTTCTACATTGTTCCACATAGGAGACTCATAAGGAAGCTGGGCTGCTTAGGGGTGGGTCCAAAGGTGGTGAACTGGGTAAGAAATTGGTTAGGGGATAGGTGACAGAGGGTGGTGGTAAATGGGGTTCATTCTGTAGAAGGGAGGGTGACTAGAGGGGTGCCCCAGGGATCAGTACTGGGGCTGGTCCTCTTAAATGTCTTTATAAGTGACAGTGCAGAGAAGCTAGAAGGGAATGGAAGGGAAGGTTTGCTTCTTTGCAGATGGCACCAAAGTCTGCAATAATGTGGACACTCTGGGGGGGTTGGGGAGTGGGAATATTAGCACAGACCTAAGAAAACTGAGGAGTGTTGAAGGGTATGGCAACTGGGTTTCAATGTGAAAAAGTGCAAAATATTGCCCTTAGGGCAAGAAGCCCAGGGGTGGAGTACAAAATGGGTGAAGAGGTAGTGATGACCACCAAACAGGAAAGGACGTAATCATATCTGATGTTCTAAAGGTGGCCAGGTAGTGCAACAAGGCAGTTGGGAGGGCTAATGGAATGCTGGGATGCATAGGGAGGGGTATCACCAGCAGAAAGAGGGAGATGGTGTTACCTCTGTATGGATCACCTAGAGTACTCTGTCCAGTTCTGGAGACCACATCTCCAGAAGGACATAGACAGAATTTAGGCTGTCCAGAGGAGGGCAACTAAAATGGTGAAGGGTCTGCATCAGAAGCCCTATGAGGCGAGACTAAAGGAACCTTGATATGTAAATCCTGGAAGAGAGGAGCGAGAGGGAGGATATGATAGACACCTTTAAATACCTCATTGAGGTACATAAGGTACAGGGGGGAAGTATTGCTCAGAATAAAGGGAGTTCAAGAACAAAAGGGTATGCAATGAAGCTGGAGGAGGGTAGATTCAGGAGAGATGTGAGGAAGTACTTCTTCACAGAAAGAATGGTGGATGCCTACAACAGACTTCCAACAGAAGTGTTGGGGGTGGAAACAGTGGTGGGGTTCAAGAATGCATGGGAAAGGCATAAGGGAATCTTGAAGGAAGGGGGGGAGAATGATCAAGTAGAGTCTGCAGTGATGCTGTAGATAGGGAAAAATGGGCAGAATGGATGGGTCAAGCGGTCCTTCTCTGCCATAAAATTCTATGTTTCTAATTGGTGCAATATACTGGGAAATACTCATATACTGGTATCACTCTCTACCTTCCTACCTCTCAGGTCTCCTCTCCTCCTGTTTTTCTTCAGCCTATCTGTTCCACTCAAGAGATGCCTGCACCTTTCCCTCTCCCACCCCCGTACTAATTCTGGTCAGGTTGCTTTCCCCTATTGTCTCCCTTCCCTCTGGAACTCTCTACCTATATCTACATGGCTGTCCCCATCCCTCTATTGCCTAAAACGCATCCTCCTCCTTTCCCTCCCTTCAGAGTGCTCCTGCCCCTCCCACTTGTGACTCTCTGCCCACTCACTGCCCCTCCACCCATCTTGGCCCTCTGCCTGCTTCCCTCTCATCCTTCCTTGCCATTTCCCTCCACCTCTGTCAGACTCCTCTGTCCCCTCCTCTCTTCCCCTCCTCCTGCACCTCTTTCCCCACTCGTCACCCTCCATGCTCCCACCTACACCTGCACAAACAAGGCTGCTTCATTGTATCTACTCATCCTCCTGTAATTTACTTTTATCCATACAATGTAAATGTAAATGTTTCCAACATTATTGATACTGTTTACTTTCACAACATTTTCAACATTGTACTGTAAAGATTTGTAAGTGTAGGTAAATTTAAACTCATTGCTCTCCTTCTATTCCTCCATTCCATGGGTCGCACCTGGAAATGAGCCTTGGCTCAGAAGGCCTGTCCTGGTTACCAATACTTAAATAAAATAAATATAGGATAATGGTTCCTATGGGGAAAAGTGCCAACTATGTGTTACATATATTTATTTATTTGCAAACATATATATTATAGTGGCTCAGTAGCACCACTATAGTTAGGGTTGAGCAGGGGTTTAAATGTTGAATCTCAGATTTTGTACTTTGATAACTTTGCAACCATTCAATGGATTTGCACACAATTTTGCATGCGCAGTCTTGTGTGGTAGGTCTCTTGTGCCAAGTTTAATTTTGGTTGAGGTCACATGATGTACTGTTGGAGGTAGTGACGTTTCTCTAGAGCTCCTGTCTTCTCGTATTTCAATTCTTTAATTTACAGTGGCGTGAAAAAGTATTTGCCCCCTTCCTGATTTTCTCTATTATTGCATATTTGTCACACTGGATGTTTTCAGGTCTTTACAGAAAATGTAATATTAGATAAAGGGAACCTGAGTGAACAAATAACACTTTTTTTTTAATTTCACTTATTTAATGAAAAAAAGTTAACCAACACCAACTGGCACTGTGTGAAAAAGTAATTGCCCCCTTACACTTAATAACTGGTTACGCCACATTTAGCTGCAATGACTACAACCAAACACTTCCTATAATTCAATATCAGTCTTTCACATCGCTGTGGAGGAATTTTAACCCACTCTTCCTCGCAGAACTGCTTTAATTCAGTAACATTTGGTAGGTTTTCGAGCATGAACTGCTTGTTTCAGGTCCTGCCACAGCATCTCTATTGGGTTTAAGTCTGGACTTTGACTAGGCCACTCCAAAACTTTAATTTTACTTCTTTTTAGCCATTCTGATGTGGACTTGCTTTTGTGTTTTGGATCATTGTCTTGCTGCATGACCCAACTACGCTTCAGCTTCAGCTGATGGAAGGATGACCGGACATTCTCCTTAAGAATTTTCTGGTACAGAGCAGAATTCATGGTTCCTTTAATTATGGCAAGTCATCCAGGTCCTTAGGCAGCAAAGCATCCCCACACCATCACACTACCACCACCATGTTTGACTGTTGGTATGGTGTTCTTACTGTGGAATGCTGTGTTTGCTTTATGTGAGACATTATGGGATCCATGTCATCCAAAAAGTTCCACTTTGGACTCATCTGTCCATAGAGCATTTTCCCAAAAGGCTTGTGGATCATCCAGGTGCTTCTTGGCAAATGAGAGACGAGCGTTTATGTTCTTCTTGGTTAGCAGTGGTTTCCGCCTTGCTACTCTCACATGAAGCCCATTTTTGCCCAGTCTCTTTCCGATTGTGGAGTCATGAACACTGACCTTAGCTGAGGCAAGAGAAGCCTGCAGTTCTTTAGATGTTGTTTTAGGATCCTTTGAGACGTCCTGGATGATTTTACGCTGCACCCTTGGAGTAATTTTGGCAGGCCGCCCACTTCTGGGAAGATTCACTACTGTTCCAAGTGTTCTCCATTTGAAGATTATGGCTCTCACTGTGGTTCGATGGAGTCCCAGAGCCTTAGAAATAGCTTTGTAACCCTTTCCAGACTGATAGAGGGCAACAATTTTTTCTGATCTTTTCAGGAACTTCCTTTGATCATGGCATAATGTGCTTGTTGAATCTTTGTGCAGGCAACGTGACTCTGATGGTAAGGGTCAAAATAAGTGAGGTTTATATTGAGCAGGGCTGGCTGTAATCAAGCCTGGCTGTGTTCAACCTGCTGACTCTAATTATCCCTTTAATTGGGTTGATTTAACTAGGGGGCAATTACTTTTTCACACAGTGCCAGTTGGTGTTGGTTAACTTTTTTCATTAAATAAATGAAATAAGTAAAAAAAAAAAGTGTTATTTGTTCACTCAGGTTCCCTTTATCTAATATTATATTTTGTCTAAAGACCTGAAAACATCCAGTGTGACAAATATGAAATAATAGAGAAAATCAGGAAGGGGGCAAATACTTTTTCACGCCACTGTAACTTTTAAACATCTTACCTCATCTGGAGAATTTGATTTATAGAAGACTATTACTGCTTCTCTTTGTGGCGAAGTGGCAAGTTTGTCCCCCAGGATGGATATGGAGATGAAATCAACATGCCACGGCACATCCCGCCAGCTACACCCAAGTGGGATAAAGCTGCTAAGTGCTCCAATGCCTAGCCTTCATCTGCCACCCATACTACTTCTCCCTCGCTGGCTCTTACTGAGGAGAAATTTGTCCAGGAGTTCGGTGTAAAAGATACGATTAATGCTCTAATGGAGGAAGTTAAAGCTATGTGCTCCTCCCTGAACTCTCTCAGTCACCGGGTTGGAGACAATGAGGACCATACTAGCTGAGGACTGGCGCGGCAAGATAGACCCAGCAATAGTTCTCCTGCATCAAAAAACATCCTGACTGGAAGCTTGGCTGGAAGATCTTGAAGGATGCAGTAGGAGGAATAATGTGGTCATCCTTGGTCTTCCAGAACAAGCAGAGGGCGCTCAACCAATTCTCTTTGATCAGAAGCTGGTAGAGAAACTGGCCTGTCCTTCCCCAAATGGCCCTGTGTACATTATCGAGGGGGCTCACAGGGCATTGAGAGTTATGCCAGCAGAAGTAGCACCACCTTGTCCATTTATTTTTAATATTTGAACTTTCTGGATGGCCAGCATCTGCTGGCTAAGGTGCAAGACTTGTGGGAAGTACTTTTGGAAGGTTCGAGAATCCATGTAGCCCAGGACCTCCAGTCAACTGTTCGCCAGCATAGAGCAACCTTCAATCCAATAGTATTTAAAATAGTGGCTGCTGGAATTCATTTCAGAATGTTGTATCCAGCTAAGTTACAAGTTCACCATCAAGGGGTCTGGAAATCTTTTGACACGGTGGAGCAAGCTACATTGGATCTGAGAAACCTGTTCCCTGATCTCTTTAAGGCTATGTGAGATTCCCCGAAGATGTCTTGTGTGGAGATCACAACAACTTCAGCTGCTGGTATATTCTAAGAACTCTGTTATACCCTAAATGTTAAATCCAGCAGATTATATTGATGTAAACTTTATAACTGGGAGTGATTCCAAGTTATTGTATACTGAATTCAGGGCTGTGGCTACCCACCTCTTATGGATATTATAGGTACATTTTGGTTTTAATGTCTGGCTCCCCTTTATCTTATTTACCCTGGAGACTTGATTTTGCCAAATTATACTTTGAGTCTGATGTTGTGCTTCATGTTGGCAGAGGAGCTGCTTGATTTTTCAGACATTGACTCCCTTCTTGATCTTCTGAGAGCTTTGTACAGGAAAACTCTGCAGTTTGATGGGATTAATGTCTCGGATGTTTCCAGCTACAGAGCTGGGGGATCATAGTAATGTGTCAGCAGAAAAGGACTTTCCTGGTCCATCTAGTCTGCCCATTTCCCACCCGCCCCTACTTGTCTTCACTTCCCAGGGATATTCTCCTCTGCCCACCAGGCAACTCCTTGTGTCTGTCCCATGCCCTCTTGAATTCCTCCACTGTTTCTGCACACACTACCTCATTAGGTAATCTGTTCCAGGACTACACCACCCTCTCAGTGAAATAACATAGAAACATAGAAACATAGACTTTGACGGCAGATAAGGACCGCTTGGCCCATCTACTCTGCCCATTTCCCTACCTACAGGATAGGCCACAGATCCTAGTTAACCAACAGCCTATTTCTTCCTACCCCTCACAAGAATTGCCTTATGTCTGTCCCATGCATTCTTGAATTCTCCCACAGTTTTAGACCCACAACCTCCTCAGGAAGGCTGTTCCATGCATCCACTACCCTCTCTGTGAAATAATACTTCCTCACATTGCCCCTGAACCCCCCTCTATCTTTAAATTGTGTCCCCTTGTTCTTGCACGTCTCTTTTTCTGAAAGATGCTACCCTCTTGGACTTTGTTGATTCCACTGAGGTACTTAAAAGTTTCTATCATGTCCCTCCTCTCCCTTATTTCCTCAAGGGTATACATATTAAGCTCCTTTAGTCTCTCCTCATACGGCTTCTCTTGCAGACCCTGCACCATTTTAGTTGCCCTCCACTGGACTGCATCTATTCTGTCTATGTCCTTGTGGAGATGGGGTCTCCAGAACTGGACGCAGTACTCCAGATGGGGTCTCACTAACTGTCTGTACAGAGGGATAACAACTTCCTGTTTTTTGCTGCTGATGCCTCTCCCTATGCATCCCAGTATACCCCCAGCCATCCCTACTGCTTTCTCACATTGCTTGCTAACCTTAAGGTCATCTGATATGATTACCCCCAGGTCCCTTTCCTTTTTTGGTGTTGTTATTACCTCCCCCTCCATTGTGTATTCTTCCCCTGGGTTCTTGTTTCCCAGGTGCATTATTTTGCACTTCTTTGCATTGAATCCTAGCTGCCATACTTCTGACCATTCCTCCAACCTTGCCAAGTCCCTTCTCATCCTTTCCCGCCTCCTTGTGTATCAACCCTGTTGCAGATCTTTGTGTCATCTGCAAAGAGGCATACTTTTCCTTCCAGTCCCTCTGCAATGTCACTTATGAAGACATTAAAAGGACTGGACCCAATACTGAACCCTGCGGTATCCACTAGTAACCCCTCTTTCTTCAGAGTGGACTCCATTTACAATTACCTTCTGTGTCCTGTTGTCCAGCCAATGTTTTGCAGGCTACCACCCTGGGACCCCTCCCAGGCTGGTTAATTTGACTATTACTCTTTTGTGTGGGACTGTGTCAAATGCCTTGCAAAAGTCTAGGTAGGCCATGTCCACAGCCCCTCCCTGGTCTACTACTCTGGTCACCCAGTCAAAGAAATCTATTAGATTTGTCTGACATGACCTTCCTGCTGTGAACCCATGCTGCCTTGGGTCCTGTGCCCCACTGGCCTCTAGGTACTCAACTATTCTTTCCTTCAGAAGTGACTCCATCACTTTCCCTACCATAGAGGTCAAACTGACAGGTCTGTAGTTTCCTGCCTCTGTCTTGGTCCCACTTTTGTGAAGGGGAATCACATCCACCTTCCTCCAGTCCTCGGGTGCCACACCATCTTCCCATGATTTATTAAAAAGAGTAGCCAGTGGTTTCACTAGTTCCCCCTTAATTATTTTAGAATTCGGGTGAATTCCATCAAGCCCCATTACTTTGTCCACCTTCAGTTTTAGGGTTCTTGCAGACCCTTTCTTCTGTGAAAGGATTGGGATCGACCCCCTATCAAAGTGCTTCTGTTAATTGGATTAGGCACTTCCCCTCCTCTTTGTGAATACTGAGCAGAAATATTCATTCAGTATCCCTGCTTTTCACTGTCCCCTCTGCCCACCCACGTTCATTCTATTCAGCCTCACTATCCCTCCCTTTGTCTTTCTACGCTGGCTGATGTACCTATAAAGGTTTTATCCCTTTCTTAACTGAGGTTGGCTATCTTTTCCTCAGTTTGGGCCTTTGCTATTCTGACTTCCTCCTGCTTCCTTCTGCCTTAACTGGTACAGCTCTCTGTCCTGCTCCTTCTGTGTTTCCTTATACTCCGAATGCTATCTTTTTCTTCTGACTTTCACAGCCACCTCTTTGAGAACCATAGTGGCTTTTCTTTCATTTTGATTTGTTTATTTGCCTCACACAAAGGCTTGTTGCCTCTGTGATGGCAATTTTGATGATTCCCCATTGTTGCTCCACACCTCCTTCTAGCCTGTTTGCTAGTGCTTTTCTGAGGCACTCTCCCATCTTGCCAAAGTCAGCCCTCCTGAAGTCCAGTACCCTCACTTTTGTATGGCTTGACTCTGTAGCTGAGTTTAACATGAACCATACTGTTTGATGGTCACTTGTTCCCAGATGGCAACCCACTTCTAGATCTAAGATCCTCTCACTGCCCCTGTTTAAGAGTACGAGGTCTAAGATTGCTCCCTCATGAGTGGGTTCCGAAACTAGCTGTCTGAGGCCTGCCACCTGTAGGGCATCAAGAATGGCCCTGCTCTTGGATGTGGCTGCAGCAAATGTGCTCCAGTTAACATCTGGCATATTCAGGTCTCCCATCAACAGTATCTCCGCTTTCTCTGCCATTCTAAGAATGCCTTCTATCATATCCTTGTCCATTCCCTCCCCCTGACATGGGGGTCTGTACACAACCCCTGTGCACATTGTGGTGCCCTTTCCAGTCTCCAAGGTGACCCACAGTGCCTCCTCTCCTCTCCTCCCCTTCCCTCCCTGTTTACTCTTTTGTTCAGTTGCTTTTATCCCTTCCTTTACATAGAGAGCTACTCCTCCCCCTCTTCTCCCCTGCCTGTCTCTCCTGTAGGTTATGTACCCTGGTATGTTAACATCCCAGTCATGGTTCTCTGTGTACCATGTTTCTGTGACTGCTACGATATCCAGGCATCCCTCTTCCATCAAGGCCACCAGCTCAGGGAGCTTGTTGCCCAGACTATGGGCATTGGTACTCATTACCCTTCATTTCCTGATGGTCTTACTACTTTTTGCCCCATCTCTGTCCTTCTTGCCTTTGTCACTTTCTCCATTTACCCCTGCCCTTCTCCCTATCGACACCTCTATGTTGGTGTTTACTGCACTTACTACCATGATTTTTGGGGGCTAGGATTTCCCTGCTCCTTTCCAGTGCCTCCCCCCTTGGCTAGTTTAAATGCTTGCCAATGAAGCATTTAAACCTATCACCTAGGATCCTGGTTCCTCTCCTGGACAGATGCAGCCCATCATGCCAGTATAGGCTTGCATCACTCCAGGTGGACCCCCAGTCCCCAGTGAAGCCAAATCCCTGAGCTCCACACCAGTTTTTCAACCACTGATTGAATCCCATGGTGCGGAACACCCTAGCCTGTCCTACACCATAGATGGGAGCACCTCCGAGAAGGTTACCGTCCATGCTACTTGTCTAAGGCCCCTCCCCAAATCCACAAACTCTTCCTGCACTTCTCTAATCCCTTTCTTAGCCAGGTCATTTGTCCCTAGATGGACAATGACATCCAGCTCCCTCCTCTGTGCAGCTGCTCCTGCAATCCTGAGGATTTTCTCCCTGTCCCTCCAAGCCATGGCGCCAGACAGGCACCTTACCTCCCTCTCCCCTTCCTCCCCCAGTTCTGCCTTCCTAACAATGGAGTCCCCCACCAGGAGTTGTTTCCTTCCCCTGTGGGGTCCCCGCCACCCTCCTTTAGGTCTCCTTTGTGGAGGTTCCCAGCATTCTCCTTGGTCTCCACTGTGGGTGCCTCCATAGAGGAACCACACATTGCCAGAATGGCATAGGAATTGTGGAGAGGTACAACTGGAGGGATGTGCCTCTGTTCCACCACCCTCACCCTCCCTGAGCCCACTGTGGTCCAAATGCTCCTTTTTCTTGGCAACCTCTGAGGCAACGGCAGCAGCACTGGTAGTCCCTGGATGGAAGAGGAGGTCCCACAAATCCTGGCCAACTCAGCCTGGAGATGAGCAACCTCCTCCCTCAGCCTAGAGAGGTGGCTGCAGATGGGACAACACTGCATCCTCCAGAATGTCTCCTGGAAGACTGCTGCTCCACAGCCACTGCACTGCACCACTCCCATCATATCTTATTTATGGCCCCTTAGCTGATTGCAATCCTTACTCTTTCCTCTGTTTTTTTTCTCTCTCTCCTTACTTTCTGCCTGTCTGCAATATAGTCCCAGTAGAGAAGTCCAGCCACACAGCAGTCCTTTCTCCTGGTGTCTTCAGCCAAGCTACTAGCAGAATCTTTCTAAGGCAGTCTTTAAATGTAGCTTCCTTCTAGCTAAGCCACTCCCCCTACTTACTAGATCTTTCTACAAGTAATTTAAACCTCACAGCTATCAAGTCCTTTCAATCACCTGAGATTTACAGCTAGATAACTGTTCAGATAACCATTCAGTTCGGTTAACTCAGACAAACACACACTTTTTTTGTTTTGTTTGTTAGTTTTTTTTTTTAACCTAAATTAAAGGTCCAAGTACAAGAGCAATGCAAGGAAATGTTATTTTAGTAGCTTGGCAGAAGACACAGGAGAAAGGACTGCTGTGTGACTGGACTTCTCTACTTCTTTAGTCCCAGTAGAGAAGTCCAGTCACACAGCAGTCCTTTCTCATGGTGTCTTCTGCCAAGCTACTAAATAACATCTCCTTACATTGCTCTTAAATCTTCCCCTTTGCAATCTTAAATTATGACCCCTTGTTTTAACTCCTACTTTCCTTTTGAATAATCTGCAGTATCTTCATTCACTGTATTTATTCCTTTCATATACTTGAAAGTCTCTATCATGTCACCTTTATCTCTTCTAACCTCCAGCGGGTATAGATTTAATTCTTTCCATCTAGTCTCGTATGGCTTCTCTTGCATACCTTGCACCATCTTTGTTGCTCTTCTCTGAACCCTCTCCAACCCATCTATATCCTTTCTTAAATGAGTCCTCCAGAACTGTACCCCATACTCCAGGTGCGGTGTAACCATGGTCTTGTATAAAGGCATCAACACCTCCCTCTTCCTACTTGTTATTCCCCTTCCTATCATAGACAGGATGGAAGCTGTCCAGAGGAGGGCAACTAAAATGGTGCAGGGTCTGCACCAGAAGACATATGAAGAGAGACTTAAGGAGCTTAATATGTATAGCCTCGAGGAAAGGAGGGTGAGGGGGGACATGATAGAAACTTTCAAGTACCTCAAGGGAATCAACAAAGTCCAAGAGGGTAGCACCTTTCAAAAAAGAGTGTGCAAGAACAAGGGGCACAATTTGAAGATGGGGGCTTCGGAGGTAATTTAAGGAAGTATTTTTTCACAGAGAGGGTTGTGGATGCATGGAACGGTCTTCCGGAGGAGGTTGTGGAGTCAAAAACAGTGGTGGAATTCAAGCATGCATGGGACAGTAATAAGGCAATTCTAGGGGGTGGGGGTAGGAAGAAGTAGGCTGCTGATTAACTAGGATCTGCAGCTTATCCATTAGGTAGGGAAATGGGCAGATTGGGTGGGCCAAGTGGTCCTTATCTGCCATCAAATTCTATGTTTCTATGTTTCTATGCACACCATCATTCTATTAACTTTACCTACTGCCTTACTACATTGGTCTCCTACCTTAAGGCTATGTCAACCCTATTGTATAACTTTGCATCATCCACAAAAAGACACGCTTTCCCTTCAAGTCCCACAAATGTATCACTGATATATAAGTTAAAAAGGATTGGTCCCAGTACTGACCCCTGAGGAACACTGCTCGTCATTCTCATTATCCTAGAATGTACACCATTTACCACCACCCTCTGACTTCTATCCTTCAGCCAGTTTTCCACCTATCTAGTTATTTTCTGTCCCACCCCAGGCTCTCTGTTTTATTTACCAGCCTACAGTGAGGAACAGAGTCAAAGGCCTTACTGAAGTCCAGGTAGGTCACATCAACTGCCCCCCTTGTTCAATAACCTTTGTTACTCCATCAAAAAATTCGATAAGATTTGTCTGGCAGTATCTCCCACTAGTGAAGCCATGTTGCTTTTCATCTAATAGTTTATTGTCTATTTAAGCAATAAGGCACAACAGGGTGTGGGTTCTTGGGGATTTACCCATGTCTTGTGTGGTGTGTCACGAGGTGCAGCTGAGTGACTTAACCACACAAGAAGTGGGTAAATCACCCAATAACTCATACCCTGGAGTGCCTTATTGTGATTATACAATGGCCCCATGTGCACAATCAATTTAAAATGGGTTTAATTACGTTTTTTGTAAATACCCTTCCTCAGCCATGGGTTATGCAGGATTTACCCATGGTCACGTGACATGTTTTGACCAATGAGGTTACAGGATTTTCACACACCATTGTGTAGGGATGGACCTGGGAGGACAGTAGTCGCTATGCCAAGGACAGACTACACTTGAGTGAGGAGGGAAAGAAAGCGTTGAAACAGAGGATGGAGCAGTACATAGAGGAAGTTGGGAATTTCAACTAGGAGCGGGGGGGTGGCAGTTGGGCAAGAGACATGCAGAGACCACAGGTTGGGGAACCACATGAGCTTACCCCCCATAACAGTGACAAAAGACAAATGGCTAGTACTATTGGTGATGCTAGTAAAGGAGGGCAGGATGGGGGGGGTGGAATGTGGTTACCCTTAATGCTAGGAGCCTTGGGAGGAAAACTGCAGAGTTACAGGTGCTCATGGCAGAGGGAGAGGTGGACATCACAGCCATCACAGAAACATGGGCCACCCAATACAATGACTGGGACCTGTCTGTACCTGGGTGCAGGTTATTTCATAGGGACAGGGTGATTGGGAAAGGAGGGGGTGTGGCACTATATGTGAAGGAAGGACTGAAGTGTGAAAGGGAGGAAGGGGAGGAGGGTAGTACGGAGTCACTTTGGATGTAAATCCAGGATTCCAAGAATAGAATTCTTAGAATGGGAGTGGTGTACAGGCCACCATCTGAGAAGGAGGAGTTAGACAGGGAACTAGCGGGACAGATCAGGAGGACCTGCGAGAAGGGTAGTGTGGTGATTGTGGGGGGCTTCAACATGCTAGGAGTGGACTGGAGTACCCCAACAACCAGGAACAGAAGGGAGCAGGTAATGCTGGATGCCTTCCAGAACAGCTTACTGCTACAAATGGTCAGTGAACCAACCAGGTTAGGGAATACCCTTGACCTTGTGCTGGCAAATGGGGACTTTGTGAGAGAACTTACAGTGGAGGAACCGCTGTCAGGGAGTGACCACCACTCAGTATGGCTCACATTAGATATGGGCAAGGAAGGAGTGGAATCTGGCACAAGAGTGCTGGACTTCAGGAGGTCCAACTTTGGGAGGATGGGGGAAGTGGTAAAAGAGTACCTGGCCAGAATTCAGTCTAGTATGGACGCTAACCCGAGGTGGGAGCTCATAAAGCTGGGGATAGTGGAGGCAACCAAAACCTGCTGCAAGGCCCAGAGCAAGAAGGCTAGGGCTAAGAAACAGAGCTGGTTGAGCAAGGAGGTCATGAAAAAGGTAAGGCGGAAAAGAGCTGCCTTTAGGAAGTACAAGAAAACAGGGATGGGGAAGGACAGGGAGGAGTACTTGACGGAATTGAAGGAGGTGACAAGGGCAGTAAGGGGAGCCAAGGCATCTATGGATCTCAGGCTGGCACAAGGCATTAAGAAGGGGGAGAAGGACTTCTTTAGGTACATCAGGGAGAAAAGGAGCTGTAAGGACCACATAGTACGGATTAGGAAGATGGGGGGGGTTGGGTGGAAGCAGGGTGCGATAAGGCAGAAGCACTAAATGAGTACTTCAGCTGAGTATTTACTAAAGAGAAGAGGGGGTGACACCAAGGGAGAAATGGCAGAAACGGGGAGGGTGACAGATGGGAAATCATGGAGGGAAGAGTTCGGGAGGGTTTGAAGGCACAGAGGGTGGACAAGGTGCCAGGCCCAGATGGCATCCACCCCAGGGTAGTGAAGGAGCTGGCAGAGGTCCTTGCAGGGCCTTTGGCAGACCTATTTAATGCCTCACTACATTCGGGGTGTGTACCTCAGGACTGGAGGATGGCTCATGTGGTGCCCCTCCACAAGAGTGGCCCCAAGGATGAACCGAGAAACTACAGACCAGTGAGCATCACATCCATCGTGGGTAAGCTAATGGAGACTATCCTGAAGGAGAGGCTGGTGGCCCTCCTAGAGGCCAAATGACTGCAGGACAGCAGACAGCATGGCTTCATATGGGGCAGATCCTGCCAAATCAACCTGGTGGAGTTCTATGACTGGGTAACTAGGCAACTGGATAGGGGCCATGCAGTGGGTGTCCTGTATCTGGACTTCAGTAAGGCATTTGACTTGGTACCACATGGAAGGCTGGGAAGTAAGTTAGTAGGCACAGGGGCGGGTGCCAAGCTGGTGAGATGGGTAGGGAACTGACTTCAGGGAAGGCAACAGAGGGTGGTGGTGGGTGGGGAGCTTTCACACCCAAGGGTAGTGACAAGCGGTGTCTCACAGTGCTCGGTGTTGGGACCAGTGTTGTTTGGGATATTCATTGCAGACATATCATTGGACATCAAGAGCAAGATTAGTCTGTTTGCTGATGATCCCAAGGTAGGAGTGGTGGTGGATGACCCAGGGGGATGGCAGGGGTTGCAGGATGATCTGGCAAAGCTTGAAACCTGGTCAGACACCTGGCAACTGGGGTTTAATGCCAAAAAGTGCAAGGTGCTGCATTTTGGGATAAAGAACCCAAGGAGGAGTTACCAGTTGGGGGGAGTGCAGCTAGCCCAAGCAGAGGAGGAGAAGGATCTGGGGGTGCTCATTACAGGGTCAATGAACAACTCGGCACAATGTAGGAAGGCAGCTGCAAAGGCCGACAAAATGCTGGGTTGCATTGCAAGGGGTATATCTTCGAGGAGGGAGGAGGTGATTCTGCCACTGTCTAGGTCATTAGTTAGACCGCACCTGGAGTACTGCGTGCAGTACTGGTGCCCGTATCTGAAGAGGGACATTAAGTTACTGGAGGGGTACAGCGAGGCAACAAAGATGATCAAGGGGCTGGGGACTTATCATACGAGAGGAGGCTGAGGGAGTTGAACATGTACTGCTGGAGGAGAGGAGGGATGGGGGACATGATTGAAACCTTTAGGGTACATGAAAGAAATAAACAAGACAGGTACAGGGGCTGTTCAAAGTAAGGGAGGAGGGATACCAGGGGCCATGATATGAGACTGGAGGGAGGAAGGTTCAGGAGGGAGATGAGGAGACACTTTTTTACAGAGAGGGTGGTGGCTGGGTGGAATGTGTTACCTGCAGAAGTGGTATCCCGTAGAACAGTGGACTGCTTCAAAAGGGGATGGGACAGGACAAGGGGGAGGGTCAATGAAGGGGAAGGGTGGAAGGGAGGGGTAGCTGCAGAATAAGGGGTGCTAGCTGCACATTCGAGCAGACTTGATAGACCTCTAGGCCTTTACCTGCTGGCAAATTTCGAATGTTCGTATTTTTCCACTCTTTCCTTTATTAACACCTCCAACACCTTATCCACCACTGTTGTGAGGCTGACAGGGTGGTAATTCTCTGCCTCCTCTCTGCAGCCCCCCTTATAAATTGGCACTGCATTCACCATCTTCCAGTCACTTGGGCCCTCCCCATATCCAGGGATAAATTAAATAACTTTGTCAGATGTGATGCCAGCTCATCCCTCAACTCTCTAAGAACTCTTGGATGCAAAGCATCAGGCCCCATTGCCTTATCTACCTTTAATTTTCCAAGTTCTTTCTTTACTCTTTCTTCACTTACTGGGCTTTGAGCCATCCCACATTCTTCTCCTCCCTTCCTCTTTAACTCAGTTCCCTTCCCTTCCACCTCCACTGTGAAAACAGAGCAAAAATAAGTATTTAGAACCTCAGCTTTCTCCAAGTCACTCTCAACATTTATACCCCCCTTCCCCCTCAACTTCACAATCCCCTGTCTGGTTCTCCTCTTCTCCCCTACATATCTAAAAAAAATGGTTTTACTGACTCCAGTTTTTGGCTCATCCCATGTCTTACCACAGTTTGAGGAGTCTGTGGCTTTCAGACTCCCATTAACATCTGCCTTATCGACCGGAGATGGTTTTGAGGCACATTGTAACATGGCATTATTGAGAGCTCTATCAGGGCAGCATGCAATATGCGAGACGGCATCATGTGGTGCAGGAGCAACATGGCATTATGGCACGATAATGCCGAGTTGCTATTAAAGTACCTCGGACAACCGCAGAGCAGAGAGGAGCAGTGTGGAGAATTCAACACGGGGCAGAAGAGGGACTGGAAGATGGCGAAATGTAGAGCGGTAGCCAGCA
This sequence comes from Neoceratodus forsteri, assembly GCA_016271365.2. Taxonomy (NCBI): domain Eukaryota; kingdom Metazoa; phylum Chordata; order Ceratodontiformes; family Ceratodontidae; genus Neoceratodus; species Neoceratodus forsteri. The sequence continues at coordinate 958,039,504 of CM057449.1, read as the reverse complement.
GTGACGCGGACGAGGACACAGGAGCAGCCGGGGGAAATATCCGGAGCAGAACGCACCCCAAGAGGCATGAGAGGGGAGAATGTAGTGCAGTGGAGATGTGGAGGCTATGTAGTGTAGGAGAAAGAGAAGGGAAATCGTGGGTCCGGTAAACGCATGTAGTGCAGTCGGAAGATCTGGAATTGAGTGAGGAAAGCTGCGGAAAAGTCAGAAAATGTCAGGGACCAAAACCGGAAATGTAGTGAGATCTGAGCCATGGGGAGACACACACACAGGAGGCCAGATAATATGTAAAACAGAGAGACGGGTAGATAGCGAAACAGAAAAAGCAAGACATAATAGACCTCCCAGCGTCGCAAATAAAATAACACCTGGTCAGATCGGACAAATGTCCTGAAATGTATGTTCAGAGATCCTGTCCTGATAGTTATCCTTGCTGTAGTATTCACAACATCAGCAAAAAAATAGGTGTCTCTTCAGTGTTCACAAAGTGCAAGATACAAATGTAAATGGTGCAAAATGTGGCTGACTTCTCTTATTCATAGGATCAAAATAACAGTGACAGTACACAGTTTGTCCTAGAAGCCATGTTACAAGTGCATTAATCCCCTCTGAAGATGGCATCTAATGGGGAATTAATGCATGGTTGGACCGTTGTACGCACTCGGCCTCCGGCATCGAGCCACAACGGTCCCAACCATGCATTAACTCCCCATTAGATGCCACCTTCAGAGGGATTAATGCTTACTTGTTTTGTCACCGTGTGCCATTAGTTCTTTGCTTTTTGAATCAGTCTGATGTTTTGGGGCCCTGGTTATCTATATTTCATTTCTCTACTCATCATGCCATGTGGACCCTGTATTTGGGACCTGGGACTTAAATAAACCTGGGATATCCAGCCATTTAACTCTCTGGACATGGCTTTCCCTTTGCACGGAAGCAAAGATCATGGCATCTGGCTTTTTCAGCATTATGTTGGTGCTCAGCCTGTAGACAATTGTTATGCTGTTTTCTCAGTGACATTCCACCACTTTGGATTGTGACATCTATTTAGGGATTGTCCGCTTGTTCCTTTGGAAGCCAGAACAGATATTTTTCCCGGATCATCACTATGTTTATTAAATGTCACCTGTCTCTAGATTGTGTTATTTGCATGCCGACAGATATGTTGGTCTAAATATAGTAGTACTTGATAATTTTATTTAATTTTCTGGTCTCGTGATTAATGTGAATAATCTTTTAAGACTGGCAGTTCCTTTTTTCTTTAGGACAAACATCGGATGACATCTGCCTTTATTTGAAGGAGGCTATTTTATTATAAACGGTGTCCTGGATTATTTTAGGGGGCCAAATGTGGAGTCCCCCCATAGTACTTTACCATGCTATATTTTCATTACTGATGACTGTACATTATAGGATAGAAACACAGAAACATAAAAATTGTCAGCAGATAAGGACAGCCAGGCCCATTCAGTCTCCTCAAAGCCCTGCACTAGTTTGTGGCCTCTGACCTTACCTGGTCAATGGCTTTTCACCCCTCCTTCCCACCTCTAGGGTACCCTTATTTTTTATTTATTTTTTTTTATTTTATTGGAGAGATCAGTTTTACAACCTTTGAGTCATGGACTCGTTTACAAAGGTACCTCGTCATTTGGTGGGGAGACAACAATTAAGTGAGTTAGGGACAGGGATGAACATCTGGGTGAGATACATAAACACACTTGGAAGTTACAGGCAGCAGTTATACTGGTACAAACATGTGTAAAGTTACACGCATTGTTATATAGCAAGATACATCATACAACTAAACATCAAGTCTTGAACAATTATGTAGTACCAAAACCGGTGCCAAGGGACCGGATGGGCTAAGCGGGACGGTTTAGGGTAGCTACAAGCATTTACAACATCGGCTGTCAATAATATGTTGGCGGAGGGCGATTTTGAAGCGGTCAATCCCTGGGATCTTGGAGATCGATTCAGGAAGGAGTTGAACCAAGGCGGGGCTAAGTGATGGAAGGATCTTAGGCAGCAGAGGTCCTTGTTCTGGGAACATTGAAGGTGACAGTGGTGGAGTTGCGGGTAGGCAGGGACGGGCAGCCAGCTGCAAGGGTCCAGAGACCCCAGGAGGCAGAGACCTGACATGGACTTTTGGCCAGCAGGCAGGTTTGATATTTCAGTCTTTCCTCAAGAGTGAGTATTTTTGTGGCGGAGTATAGTAGACAGGTGTGGGTTCTGCTGTAGGCACGGTAAGGAGCCTACAGGCTTTGTTAATAAAGTCTGGACTTTAGATAAGGCAGAGGCGTCGGCAGCAGCGTAAATTGGGAGACCGTGAGTCGGCCAGCGATAACACAGATGAGGTGATGGCTAGTTTTAAGGCGGGTTCGGGAGGCAGTCTTGTGGCGGTAGAGAAGCCCGATCCTGGAGTTCATGGCAGATGACAGGGCTTTAAGGTGGGCGTGGAAAGTAAGGCCGGAGTCAAAGGTGATGCCCAGGTACTTATAGGATGTTACCTGTTCAAGAGGGAGGGGCATGCTGGTGGTGATGTGGAGGGGAAAGTCCTTGGCGCTGTTTTGCCGATGTGAAAATAGCATGGACTTTGTTTTCTTTAGATTCAGGACTAAACGATGGTTATTGAACCATTTTTAGGTTTGGAGGAAGGCGCTTTGTAGCATGACTTGGAGTGGGAGTGGGTCAGGGTGTGATGCTAGGATTACAGCGTCATCTGCATAGAGTAGTATTTTGCTGGAACAGGAGCTAGGGAGGTGTTCAGGAATAGGCTGAAAAGGGTCAGTCCAAGGATGGAGCCTTGAGGGACCCCAGAGAGTACCGTAGGTTGGAGGAGAAGGTCCCATTTAGCTTGACTCTTTGGGACCTGTTGTGTAGGTAGCTTGTGAACCACTTCAGGGGGTCGGATGAGAAACCCAGTTTGCTTAGGGAGTTTAATAGCAGGGGGTGGCACACCGTGTCAAAGGCCTTGGATAGGTCTATGAAAACCACCCCTGCAAGCTGGCCTTTGTCAAGTGCAGAGTGTATGTGGTGGGAGAATTCCAGAAGGGCAGTGGATGTGCTATGGCCAGGACGAAACCCATGTTGCTCCAGGCATAGAAGGTTGTATTTAGTAAGGTATTCCGTGAGCTGTGTGTTTACTATTTTTTCTAAGGCTTTGGATGGGGGGGAGGATGGAGATGGGCCTGTAGTTGTTAGGCAGAGTACGGTCCCCAGACTTGTGGATGGGGGTTACTTCAGCATGCTTCCAGGCCTCTGGGAATTGGCCTAGGCATAAGGATTTGTTTATGATAAGCGTGAGGGGGATAAGCATGACATCCAGCATGAGGCGGAGTATCTTGGAGTCAAGAGGGTCATTGCTTGGGTTCTGAGAGGCAAGGGACCTTATTAAGAAAGGTTTGGCATCATGAGGTGAGATCATTTGGAAGTGGAATTGTGGCCTGGAAATGGGAGTATGAGTGAGTGTGGCAACCGGGTCAAAAAAGTGGGCCTGTCCCATGCATGTTTAGAACCTTCCACTATGCTCACCCCCACTACTTCCTGTGGCAACCTATTCCACGTGTCTACCACCCTCTTTGTGAAGAAAACCTTCCACAAGTTTACTCTCAGCCTGCTACCTTCCAGTTTCATGTCATGCCCCCTTGTTCTTGTAAGTCTCTTATGTTGGAAGATGTCCCCCCCTTGCACCTTGTTAATGTCCTTAAGGTACTTGAATATTTCCATCATGTCCCCCTGATACCTTCTCTCTTCCAGAGAGTACATATTGAGGTCCTTTAGTCTCTCCTCATATGTTTTCTGGTGCAAATCCTGCACCATCTTAGTCGCCTGTCTCTGGACCGCCTTCACCCTGTCAATGTCCTTACAAAGGTGCAGCCTCCAGAATTGCACACAGTACTCTAGGTGAGGCCTCCCTAGTATTTTGTACAATTTACATTTACTTTTATAAGGTTATCATGTGAGCGAATCTGCTTTGTATTTGGACAGCTTAGCTGACGGTATGGCATTATAATGTTTGTAATTATGGTTCAGTTTAAGGTAGTACATATCAACTGGGATTAGTTATAGAGGGGTCTTCTTTGGGGAACTACAAGTTTTATAGATTTCTGAGATTTTATGGTGTCAGCAGTCAGTCGGTGAGACTGACCTTTTAGCTAAGTTGCTCCCCCATTAGTCTTAATTTTAATTTTGACTTTTATCTTACTACTGATTTTAATTTTACTTTTAATGTTCCTTTATTAATCTTGATCAAGGTTCTCTCTTTGATTTGGGTGGGATATTTTATGGCCCCACTATTATTGTTAATTATAGTTTGTTGCAGTGCCTAATATTGTGGCCTACTATTTAATTTATGAAGTGGATTATATCAGTTGGGGGCACATTACCTTGACAATAAGGTAGCCTTTGGTTCAGTGTAACTGGGCCAATTTCATAATTTTCTCCATACTAAAGTTTTTCATTTAAGGGAATAATCCCTTCCCCTTTGAATGAGATGCTATGGGTTATTGTGAACTTTTTTTCTCTTTACTCTGTTGGTTTTTAGTTAGTTATTTGGTATTACCTTGCAAGGCCCTGTTATTTTTTAAGGAATCTGTTCCCGAATGAGGTAGGATTTCAGGAGGGGGTGTTTGGGTGATAGCAGCAAACCAGAGCGGGGGAAACTACATAACAGACAGGGACTTGGTAGGAGTGTAGTCATTAGGATCGGGAAAGGTTAGTTAACAGGGTAGCTTTTGATGTTGGGGTATTTGTTGGGGCTGTTCTATGTGGGGTTTGTTACTGGGGAGGGGTGGGGGACTCTCCTCATATACACTCAATTGTTTTTGGATCACCCTTCTGTTATAACTATTTGGCCAGGAATATATGTTGGCAGTGTAGTTCTTTACTGCTTGACCTTATGGCATGTCGGGGGTCCTAGTTGGGTTTGTAACATTAAACAAGGGGGGAGGGTCATGCAGCGGAGTGATAGTTTTGTGATTTGGTACAATGTGTTTTTTTAGTCAGGGCCCTGTATTCTCCTTTTTCTGGTTCAATGTTAACATGTCTTTAGGTATGAAATATGCATCTTGGAATGTAAAAGGTGCCTGCTCCAGGGTTCAAAGGTATTAAATCATAAAGCACCTGCTGCACTTATGTTGTAATATTGGTTTCTTACAAGAAACCCATTTGTTGCCTCAGAAGGTCTTCTCTTCCATAGGCAATCGATAGGGCAGCTTTTTTCTGCTGGTAATAGTACAAATAACAAAGGGGTAGCCATTTTGGTATCCAGGGAAGCTAGGTTTCAATGTTTAAAGAGTCTCTAAGATCCACAGAGGTGATACAGTTTTGTTAAAGTTACCTTAAAACACTCTGAGGTGTTGTTCGGTAGTGTCTGTGTGCCTAACATGGGTGTACCCTCCTTCTTCACGGAGTTGGCTGCTCTTTTGGCTCCTTTCCTTTCTCTTCCCTTCCTATTACATTGGGGGGGGGTTGGGATGTCACATTCACTCAGGACATGGATAGAACCTATAGGACACAAGCTGGGCTGTCTCCTGCCAGTGCTGTCTCCATGACATGATTGACACCTTTGAGCTCTGTGATCCTTGGTGTATTTTATACCCATCTGCCCAGGATTACACATATTTATTCACCAGCTCATGGCTCTTATTCCCTTATGGATTTTTTTTGGTCAGCTGAAATGTCATGGCTTGGGTGCTGGGTAGCGAGTTTGTCCTGCGGGTCTTATCAGACCACTCCCTAGTGTGGTTGGAGCACAGGTTATTTTCCAGTACTCAAAAGGGACACAATCTGGAAGTTAAATAATCAGCTCCTAAAAGATGAGAATGTTATTGTTAATGTAACCCCCCCTGTTGTGCGCTTACCAGTGAGCCCCTGAAAATGACTCGGTTCCCCCGGCTTTTTGCTTACACCCCCCATCTTTTTCTTGTTCAGATCCCAGTTTTCCTGGCTTGCCCCCCATGTTTCTACCTCTCCTGCTAGCTGCCACATGTTTTTTAGAGAGAGAGCGGGGTAGGAGGAGCAGGTTCGTGGAGCTGCCAGTCTTGGAAATGGCACTATGGTGCCAGCAAGCTTCATGCATGCACAGAAGCACAATTTTGTTTCAGCCATGCATGACCATTTTGGCTGTCCTCTCCAGTAGTTCTGGTCTCAGAGAAAGTCAAAAGAAGGACTGGAACAATAAGCAGAACCAGAGAGGCAGCAGGGAAGCAGCAGAAGTAATTTTCGTGAACGCCAATTGTGCTCGGACATGTAAGAGCTGCCTCATTAATATTCGTGAGGCAGCATCCCTTTGAAGTATCAGGAGCCTGTCTAGCACTGGGGCACAAAGTTAGCGCTAGTGACAGGCAAGAAAATAAATGTAAACATTAAAGAGTGCACTGGTGGGCAAGGGAAAAAGGGGTTGCCTCCAGTCCGAAGGAGAACAAAATGAATAAAGTGTTTATGTGGGCTGCAATGACAGTCATAAGAGGGGACTGGTATGGACTGCAGTGGGCATATGTGTGTGGCTGCCTAGGGGCTATATGAAATAGCAGCTGTGACTGCAAAGGGGCTAAATGAATATGTTAATGGATGCAGTCGCTACAAAGGGGCACGGGTGGCTACAGCTGTGTGGGGAAAAGGTATAATAAAAGTAAAGAGTTTGGCTGCAGGGACACTTTGATTCTGGGACTCTGCACAAACTGTGTGGGACTGTTTACTTTGGCCACCATGTTGAGCAGCCATGTGACACCAGCCAGTCAACCACTGAGCCAGGATTCTTGCCAGGGACTCTGAGACTGATTGAAAGGACTTTTGGGGGAAAAAAACTGGGGAATGTGTAGGTGCCTTTTTCTGCATCAGTGAGGCATTGAGGGAGCCTCATACATATTAATTTTTGCCTAAGGACAGTAGCTCTAGCCAATGGAGAGCAAGGAATGGGCTCCCAAAAGCCAAGAACAGTTGGATTTTGAGTCAGTTCAGTAGGAGCGCCTCCAGAGGGGGAAGGGGGGCTCCTGTCCCTAGAGAGAATGGGGCTGTGAGATGGGCCTGCCTGGGGGCTGCCAGCAATTTGTCCCCCAGGGCAGGGACTGTCTGCTACATCAGGAAAAAGGAAGCAGGAGCAGCTTGGAAGAGAAAAAAAGGCAAAGCTGCAGGTTGCTGAATTTTCTGCGTTGTTCTGAAGTTGCACAACAGCGGTGAGAGAAGTACAGCCTGGGAAAAGATGGGAATGCTGAGAAATGATGAAGAAAAAGAGAATGTACAGTAAATGTGCTGAGAGAAGAAAAGGAAGAGTGAGCCTCTTCAATCAAAGAATTGCAAAGTACCTGCGTGGTGAGAAAAGGGACTTTGAGTGTGCAGGTGATATGTGTGAGCCAGAGTGAGAATGTGGGGGTGTTGAAGTTGACAGACTGTGAAAGCAGAAGGATGGACAGGTGCCTGTTGTCTGCTCCTGAGATACAGCAAGGAAAAGAAATGAATTGCTGTGGCTACACACTGTGGCAGGAAAGAGAAAGACAGAGAAGCAGAAGAGAATGTGCTGAATGTCTTTATTGACGCCCAGGGCCAGGTGGGGAACTTCCTAACCCCCATCAAGTGGAGTCTGCCACTGCAGGGGATCACAGGTCTTGCACCCGAGTGCTAGGGTTCTCTGATCGGAGGGAGCTGGGCCGTGGGGCCACTCCTGGGTCTGGAATCTCTGTAGTTGGCAGGCCTTGAGCACATGCCCTGCAACGGGGCCTGTAATGGGCCGAAGGGGACAAGCTGCAAGATTGCTAGCAAGAGAAAGAGAGAGCAAGCTGCAGCCTCTGTGCCCCCTGTTCTGCTGTGTTGCCATCCACCCCCAGGACTTCAGTGAACTGTGCCATCCAAGGACTGATTCTGCAGAACTATGAGTAAATTGCAGAAATTGCCCTGCACCTCAGGACTGTAAATATGTTTGCCCACTAGGGCAGAAGGTGGAACTAAGGACTAGAGGGAAAAGATAAAGGTTTAGCTCTAATCAAAAGAAAGCATATACAAAGTTAAGCTCTTTAAGCGTGCCCATGCCGGCTAGGCAAGGCAAGGCAAGACAAATTTTATTTTTCAGGCGCCCAATCTGAGAGGTTCTGGGCACTGTATAATAAAATACATCAAGAAAACAGTTAAAATGCAATAATTAAAACACAGAACATATCAGTTAAGCATATTTGAAAACAGACCACCCAAAACGGGAGGCCTGACCTAGCAGCAAATTTCTGAAGGGGCCGTTTTTCATAATGTCTAAGGGGCAGTATCTAAAAGACAGTGTCTGGGAATGCCTGGCTGAATAAAAATGTCTTGAGGTGGGCTTTGAATGCCTCAACTGAAGGGGCCTCCCTTACTGATGGAGAAAGCAAATTCCGCAGGATACCAGCTGCACCTCAGGCCTGCAACTTCAAATCTGGGTACGCAGGCACTGGCATTTTGAGTTAAATGGACCGGGACCTGTGGGTCCGGGTTTGGGCACTCCTGCAGCAGTTAGCTAGTTGGACAGATTGGATGGCTGCATTGATTGAGATCTGGGTTTGAATCAAAGTGAAATGTGAATTTGGGGAAATTCAAATGTAACCCCTAGGTAGCACTATCCCAAGGGCTACTACCCCTGCCTTCGTGGCTAGTTGCAGGTAAAGGGGCCTGGGTACTGAAATGGGTGCCTCCATCCAGAGGACAGGATTATTAGTAGCAAGGCTAACCTGGGCGCAGCCATCCGGGACCCTGTAACCCCCACCTTGTTCCCTTCTAGTGTCCTAGACAATATGCAACACTTTCACAGTAGCCCCTATTCAGCATACAAATCCCCACACTGCTTGCATTTACCACCAGGGCTTGTTCTACCAGTTCGACCCTGGAGACCTCCTGAAAAACAAGATTAGGCACAGCAAATAACAACAGTACAGTGCTTCTGGTACAAACTGGAACCTCAGTCAAATTAGATGCAAAAAGAGTTAGATCTGATTTATTCAGGGGACTTGAACAAGGGAGGGGTGTAATCAGAATGATTGATTCTATAACTGATCTAGTCTGGCAATTATGCATGCACTTTGTAGTCCCTCAACGCAGTCACACACTCTGGGTACCCAGGTAGGAAAGAGGTGGGCTAGCCAGGAACTTTGCCCGGGGTAGGCCGGCGTCGCAGCTGGTTGGAGCCCTGTGATGGAAGAAAGCAACATGCACAACACACACTATTTGTAATCCGAAGCCAGAGGGCTCTGTTTGTGAAGGAAAAGACAACAGAGCAATCAGATGACAACAATTTAGATTTAGCTGTTGTTGCAGGGAACTACCCTGATTTTTACTCACGATACACAATACAGGACACAGGCAAGATGAAATTGAGACTGCCAAGTTGATTAGCTGGAGTGCCAGGAGAAGCAGGGCCCTCACGAATCACCGAGGCATTGTTCCTGTTCAAAGCATTGAGCAGGAGGCTGATCCCCAGGCAGGTTTCTTGTTGATGGCTTTCTCTGTGTAATGGGTAATCTGGATGGGCCAGTGTGACAAGGCCCAGGCCAAGGGAGGATGAATGCGGATTCAGTCTGGTGGGGCTGGATGCAGCCTCCAGCAAGCAGAACACAGTTCAGCACACTGTGGGGAACCAAATCGCTACCCACTAACAGCACACAGCACATTTATATTAAAGAAATCGCTACTGTACCAGGCGGATGGCTGTCTGGTTGCAATTACAGAGTCTCTGTGGCAAACCGGGACTCCAGCAGCAATTGCAAGCCCTGACAGGCCGATCACGTTCAGCAAGTCTTCGGTCTTCTTCAGGTAGTGAGCCTGGTCACAATTCAGTGGCTTTATTTCCTCTCCAGTTTGAACTCAGTCCAAAATAACACATTCCCTCTCAGGTACAGCAGGCAGGCAGGCCAAACTCAATCTTTCCACAGTTCTCCCATGCGAACTACGTGGAAACTGCTGTTCGACTATCTCGAGCTGTTCACCCTTTCTCTTCCTAACTCAGACAGACTGTAGCTGCAAGCAGCCTGGGAGTTTCCCCAGGATCCAAAAGGTTCAGTTGGCTGATCTGTCTGTCAGTCTGTTCAAGGGCTCCCCCTCCAGGTCCATTTGAGTGCCAACCCCCAGAACTACAGTTTCTATGGAGTTTTGCTCTCACAAGACCCCTGGGGACAGGCTCCATTTTAGAGTCCCCAAACGTACTGACTGGCCCATTCTGGCAATCCAGGACCAAGATGATGGTGATAAACAGAACTGTCCATGCTGCAAATAAGGCAGGTTAGAAAAACTAAAATATTACTACTCTAATAGATAATCAGCAAATAAGTACAGCTTCTAACAGAGCTCCCTCTGCGCAAATAGTGATGGCAGAATGGAGTGATTATCTGGCAGCCCGGGTAGAACTCAAGCATAGAAACACTCAGCCCTCTCCCAGATTAAATAAGCACCACGTTATTGGCAGCTCTGAAAGAGACAAGGCACAGAGGCATTAAGGCACTGTCACACAAATGTTTTTTAAACTGCTAAGACACAGGACACCAGCCTAGCAGTGGACATTTTGGCACACCCAAGGAAGACTTTTAGGGAACCCCCATTTGTAGGGGGGTTACACAAATCATTAACATGTTTGAACTCTATTCCACTTACCCTATTCCTAAAACCCACCCCCTTGTAAATAAACCATGGAGTTACTGTTTTGCAGCAGAAAATGGATCCAGAGCCTAATTTTAGTGAGCCTGTCTATCGTCCGAAATGGAAGATATAAATGGTGTAACAGAATGTGGGGAGGTTCGAACCTAGTAAGTCCATGTTGGGGTAACTGTTGGGGAAGTGGGTTGGTACGACATCCCAGGGGGTTGTACTGCAGTTAATCAGACCCACTAATATGCTCCATTCCTCCGATGTTAGCAATCATAGAGGATTTTAGTAAAATATCTAATTATAAACTAAATATTAGTAAAACAGTAGTATTCCCGCTGAATCACAAAGTATTCAAAAAGTATATACTAGATCTTGGACTTTCTTGGCAACAAGACTCACTCAGATATTTAGGTACTGAGCTTACAAGAAATGCAAGACTGACAATTAAACTTAATTTGGATCCTCTGGTTTACACAATCTCTCAAGATTTAAATAAATGGGTCTTACTCCCAATTTCATTGCGGGGTAAAATAAACCTCATTAAGATGAATATCTTCCCAAGACTCTTCTATCCCTTATCCAGGCTTAATATCTGGTTGCCTTTATCCTGGTTCAAAAAATTGCAATCTCTGTTTACTAACTTATTATGGTGGAATAAAGTTTCACAGTTAGCCTTTCAGATTTTAATGGCGGCCAAAGTTAAAGGAGGCTTGCGTCTTCCACATGTACAGTTATATTTCTGGGCTAGCCATGTAAATAAATACATGAGATGACTCTAAGGAAAATCTAAATTTTACTCCGGCCTGACTCCAGATTGAATTTACCCAAATTCATTCCTGTGGTCTAGATCCAAAGAATTTGTTGTATACTAAAGAATGTCTACTCCCTAGTAAGCTTAAAAATTCCATAATCTCCACATCACTGAAGATCCACTCACAGATTTGTCACTATCTAAAATATGATTATGTTAAAGATCTTAATCAACCAATTCTTGGTAACGTACAGCTAAAAATTGATGGAAAACCAATTCCCTTAACCTGGCTCCCAATAGGACAAAACTTGAATATTAGCCATTTTATAAAAACGGATGAAACCTGGACTCCAATTAATGAACTTATAATTAATCTAGGCATCTCACAAAAACATATTTTCCATGTTATTTAAGTGAGGCATTTAATACAACAATTTATGGGACACAAACCCCAGCTAGTTCAAGTCATTCCCTTCCATAAAGAGCTGGCAGAATTTAACGGTTTCCCTAAAACGGTTTCAAAAATTTACAATATTTTATATCAATTGAAGTTTCCAGGAAATTTTGGACCAACCCAATTCTGGGAATCCCTTTTTCCAGAACATAAAATAGAATGGGCTCCACTCTGGCAAAATTGTCATAAGTATGTAACGCAGGATAGGTTAAGAATGATGCAACTATATACAGTATCCTACACAATGCATATTATACGCCACATAAGATGGCTAAACTAGGACTAAAAGCTTCCTCAATGTGTGTCAGAGGTGGACAAGAGGAAGGGACATTGTATCATATTTTTTGGTCTTGTCCTAAGGTGTCTCCATTATGGAACCACATTCAACAATCCTCGGATCCTCTTCTAGGCCTTAAGAACTTGTTTACCCCAGAAATATGTATTTTAGGAGACTTATATGAAATTAAAGTCCATAACTGTAAATATTATATGACTCTTATAGCTATGTTGGTAAAAAAGTTAGTGTTAAGACATTGACTGGACCAATTGTAAATTACCTATACTGAATGGTTGATTGAAATTTTAGCGAATCAAGCAAGGCAAGGCAGGGCAAGGCAAAATTTATTTAAAAGACGCCCAATCCCTGAGGCTCTGGGCGCCATACAATCAATTAAAACAAGCATTTTAACATAATAAATATAAGAATATACACATAAATACAGATCATTTCAAAACTAAACATTTAAATATAAATCTATATCGAACATTAAATTAAATTAAATGCCATAGAGAAGAAAAAGGCCTTTAATTGGGCCTTAAAAACATCCACCGATGAAGCCTCTCTGACCATAGTAGGTAAGGAATTCCACAGAAAGGGGCGTATGTCAAAATGCCCTATCGCCGGCTGATTTCAGCCTAGTTCTGGGAATGGTCAGGAGGCATTCATTGGAGGAGCGAAGAGGGCGCGTGGAGAGAGCAGGTGACAAAAGATCTAACAGGTAACCAGGGGCCCTGTCCGTGTAGGGCCTTATAGGTAAGAAGACCTACCTTAAAGAGGACTCTCCACCTGACTGGCAGCCAGTGCAATTCACGCAGAACCGGTGTGATATGACAAAACTTTTGCTGCCCGGTCAACAACCGGGCAGCTACATTTTGCACCAGCTGCAGTCTAGAGAGAGACCCTCCCGTGACCCCGAGATAGAATGCGTTACAGTAATAAAGCCTAGATGTGACTAAGGCATGTATCAAAGTAGGGAGGTCCAGAGGCGGAACAAGGGATTTGATTCTGGCAATGTTTCTGAGATGATAAAAGCAGGTACGAACCACAGAGGATATTTGAGCCTCCATGGTTAAATCCCTGTCCAGAATCACGCCAAGATTTCGCACCCAAGCGGAGGCCTTCAATGGCACAGACCCTAGGACAAGCCCAGTTTCTGTGTCAGAGGCCATCCTATCACGAGCTCTGTTCGACTCCACTACTAATACCTCCGTCTTATTGGGGTTCAGCCACAACCAGCTGGAGGCCATCCAGTCGTTAATCTCGGTCAGACAGATATTAATCACATCCACTGCATTGGATGTTCCTGGGGCAAAGGAAAAATATAGCTGAGTATCATCAGCATAGCAATGAAAACTCAAGCCATATTTCCTAATGATCCCACCCAGAGGCAGCATGTACACTACGAACAACACTGGAGCCAATACTGAACCCTGGGGAACTCCATAAAAGCAGACTAGGTGTAGATGAGAAATTTCCATCACAACCCGCTGCCTCCTGTTAGTAAGAAAGGACTCAAACCATTTGATGACATTACCGGTGAGTCCGCATAGGTCCCCAAGGTGAGCAAGCAGCACACAATGGTCCACAGTGTCAAATGCTGATGAGAGATAGAGGAGAACCAGAATTGTCTTATCTCCCCGGTCTCTAGCCCTGAGAAGGTCATTCTGCACCCGAACAAGTGCAGTTTCGGTGCTATGTCTGGCACAAAAAGCCGACTGGAAGGGTTCATATAACTCATGAGATGTGAGGAGCTCTTCCAACTGAAGCGCTACCACTTTCTCAATAACTTTTCCTAAAAATGGAAGGTTAGAGATTGGACGGTAATTTGCCATGATCTCCGGGTCCAAAGATGGCTTCTTTAAGAGGGGTCTCACCAGAGTCTCCTTCAAGGCATCTGGAAAGACACCCTCGGAAAGGGAATGCCGTACAATCATGGCAAACACCGGGCCAACAGAGTCAGCGCATCTCATTAAAAAACGTGACGACACGGGTCCAGTTCACAAAGGTGTGCCTCACATTGGTTGCTACCTCAATGACCTCACTATCCTCCACTGGTCTAAACTCTCCCCAACCAGGCAGAGTGCACTCAGAACACATCAGGCGATCACTGCCAGCTGTATCATTTCTGGCTGAAGGGGCCACCGCGGATCGCGAGACACCCTATGCGAAAAGAATCGCGCAAAATCCTCACAGTCAGTATTGGAAAAAACCTTCCTGGGCCATAGACAGACAGGATGTAAAAGTCTATCAACGGTCCGGAAAAGTGAGGCTGGTCGGTTCCTTCCAGCAGCAATCTCCCCAGACAGAAACACTGTCTTCTTACGGTTGATTGCCTCCTGGTACCCACCATAGTGGGCACGCAGGGCCAGTTTGTCCGCATCCAGACGGGATCTCCTCCAGCAGTGCTCCAATCTCTGACCCAGTTTCTTCATCTCCCTGAGCTCACCATCAAACCATGGCGACCTCAGGTAAGAAGTCCTGGGTCGTACGCGGACAGGTGGGAGGGAGTTTATGGTGTCGGATAACACCTCATTATAGGCGTCAACTCCGACCACCACACCTCCCGTGCATGCATCACCCACTCTAGATAAATTCGCTGCCGCCAGAAAACCCTCAGGGGTCAAACCCCGTAAAGGGCAACAGCGAATCATCTCAGCAGGGGAAGGGCTTATGGCGGGAGCCCCAAGCGTGAACTGGACCGTGCAATGATCAGACCAGAGAATTGGATCGATCTTAAGATCACTAATATCAAGTCCCAGTGAGAACACCAAGTCCAACATGTGGCCATCCCGATGAGTTGGTAAAGTAACTACCTGCGTCAAACCAAGGGAGGACATGATCCGGAAAAGCTCACAACCATGTCCATGATCTACGTCGTCGAACCAAACATTGAAATCCCCCAGAAAAACACATCTGGGGGATTCCAACGATGCAACGGCGACGAAATCTGCGACCTCATGCAGGAACGCCCCCATCAACCCAAGAGGGCGATAAATAAGAAAGATCCTGCAGCCCGCATCTGGTCCTCCCCGGACGGCCACACATTCAAAGGAACCCGGGGCTCTCACCGGGTACATGGTAAAGTTCAGGCTGGATCTAAAACAGATGGCTACACTGCCACCCCTGCGCTCCACTCTGGGACAGTGTACCACGGTATACCCAAGGGGGACTGCAGCCTCAAAAATTGAGCGCGCATCATCTCCCAACCAAGTTTCCGTGATAAAAGCCAGATCGACCGACGAAACCAAGGCAGCAATAATTGCTGTATTATTTCTGATCGATCTGGCATTACAAAGCACTGCCGTCAGGGGATTTGGGGGTGATGCAGCCCCACAGGTTACCTGGCCATTTGATCTAATAGGCTTCCTGGGGATGGACACCAAACACGACTGGCCTCTCCCATGTGCCCGTCACAACCCAGGGTGTCTCCTGGACCTGACAACTTCAATCCTCGCATAACCCGAATTAAAATTTCTTGATAGTGCGTGACCAACACTATCCCTGCCAATCCCCACCTCCCGGCAACATCTGATAGTAACATCAGAAACTGGAAGGGGGATGAAAGGGCGCAGGTCGCGCAGCATCAAGTTATCATACACAATTCTAGTCCCTCTCAATCCTCCCATATCATATATATATCTCCAAGGCACAACAAATACAAAAAATAGTAACTTATATATAAAATATATATAAAATAACCCACCAAGCCTAACTTCTAAAATATGGCAGACCTATTAATAACCATACCCTCAAAAAATTAGTTCTACAACTACACATGATAAAGGCTATATAAATAAACAATTAATTACCAAAAGCATGCTAAAACATAGCCTCATCCCCCTGTATCAGCTAAGCATTTCCAGTGCCGAGTGGCGCTCGCGCCACTCACAACGCGAGCGTAGCAAGACTTTAACAGGAGAAAATCAGGAGGACACCGAGGTCCTAGCTCCCCCCAGTTCACAAAATCCATAGCTCATCAACAAAAACCCTGCTTGCAGCCTCTCACACTGCGCAGGTATAATGTCAGGAATCTGGAATTTCCAAGCCAAAACGAAGCACTGTCCTCTTCCCAGACCTCCAGGTCTCTCAATTCAGTGCATACTACGCACCACTTGCGAGCAGAGTGAGACTTTTACAGGGGAAAATCAGGAGGACACCGAGGTCCTAGCTGCCCCCAGTTCACAAAATCCACAGCTCATCAACAAAAACCCTGCTTGCAGCCTCTCACACTGCACAGGTATAATGTCAGGAAGCTGAAATTTCCAAGCCAAAACAAAGCACTGTCCTCTACATACTCTACATAATCTACATACTGATAAAACCATTGCCAATTTGAATAACACAATGGGCAGGTTTAAGAGAATATGGGACCCTTTATATACTCTATATTCTTTATAGAAGGTATCATATTGTAAATATGTGTCCTCTGAACCCTAAAGATTAGGTCATATTCATATATGCTTGGTAAATCGATTACTATAAATGTTGTTGCTCTATTAAGGTTGGGAGGGTAACTTCTAGGAGAGGGAAGAGAGATGGGGGATAGAATGGGGTAGATTTAGGTGGAACAGATATCTTATGTAAAAGGTGCATATAAAATGGCTTCTTACTACATCTCTGGCCCCCTGGCACACATCTTCACCCTATCTCTCTCCAATGGCATTGTCCCTGAAGTCTGGAAGGCAGCCAGAGTCACTCCTGTATTTAAGAAAGGCAGTAAAAATGACATCAAATTACCGGCCTATTGCAATTTTGTCTGTTCTGAATAAAATCCTGGAAAAAGTAGTATCCATGCAAGTCACTGAATACCTTGAGAAATTCAATTTACTAAGCTCAGCACAACATGGTTTTAGAAAGCATCACAGCACCATGACAGCACTTGCAAAATTCACTTCAGATATTGTTACCAATATGGATAGAGGAAAGTTAACAGGGGCAGTCTTCATTGACTTAACCAAAGCTTTCGATCTGGTTGACCATTCTCTGCTACTCACCGCCCTCAGTACCTTGGGCTTCTCTCCCCCAGTCACTACCTGGTTCAAAAGCTACCTCTCCAACAGAACACAAGCTGTTAAGTTTAATTCATCCATGTCAGACAGTGCTGTTATCAACAATGGGGTCCCTCAGGGGTCTATACTTGGCCCTCTTCTATTCTCATTATTCGTCAATAAACTTCCTGAGCTGGTCACCACAGGTCACTCACTTCTTTATGCGGATGACCTGGCAATTTATTATCACTCTGATAATGTCTTGGATCTAAATGCTGCCCTCACTGCAGATTTTAGTGCTGTACAACACTGGTTGAACTCTCACGCCTGGTTTTAAATACAAATAAAACAAAAGTTATGATGTTTGGCTCCAATCACAAGCTTAGATCCTGTCCTCTGACCATCTCTGTCTCTGATATCGATGGGGACCCTATTGAAACTGTCACTTCCTTTCGTTACCTCGGCATCCACCTGGATCAAACCTTGGACCTAAAAGCACATATACAGGAAACCTGCAAGACAGTTAACTGCAAATTGGGGGCTGCCTATAGAACCAAATACCTACTCACCCCTGCTGCTAAATTGGCGATAGCCAGAGGCATTCTATTGCCAACCCTTACATATGGGTGTCCCATCCTGTCCTTGGCCACCAAATCTTCACTGCAACTATGGGATACTACCTTCAATAATGTGTGCAGGTATGCAACCAAAGCACCTCAACTGCAGCATCATTGTCTCTTATATCAGGACCTTGGTTGGCTCTCTCCTTCCTCTACCAGGCAGTACTACTTGTACAATTTAGTTGATTCCATCCTAAGGATGTCCAAGCCTGCTATCCTGTCTGATCTCCTCAGGCCGGCCATTCCCACAAGGAATCTTAGATCGGCTGATCAGACCTTACTATCCATCCCCTTTTGTCGGACTAAAAAGGGCATGGGCTCCTTCCATCATGCTGCCCCCACCTATGGAACGTACTACCTCAGGATCTAAGGGATGTCTCCACTCATGTGACTTTTAAGAGCAAACTCAGGACTTTCCTCACTACTATGGACAAATGTGTTTGCTTTGACCCTACCTGATCCACTGCATTTGTTCTGTTTCCTCATTGCTAGCACTTTTGCCTGTCCAAATGGTGTTCTATACTGTGCCTTGTTATTAATGTTGCCTTAACCTGTTTGTTTATAAGCCTAATGTTAGCTGTTGACAATTGTAAGTCGCTATTCTACTCCATGACATTCTTATCTTCACTTCACAGCCTCTCCTCACTTAACCCACTGCTGCTCTTCCCCCTTCTTCTGTTATCCTTCCCCCTTGCCACTCCCACCAAACTCACCTTTACCTGTTCCTACCTCATCCATGCCCTCTTTAGTCCCCACCCTCCTGGCTGTGCTTAGTCACCTCTCTCCACCTACTACCGCCTACTCCCACCGTCTACCGACCCCCCCTTCCCTGCCCTGCCATCTCTCGGTTCCACTGGCTCGGCTTGACTTTGACACTTTTGCCGCTATTGCCGTAACTCCTCCGCCTCTATCCCCCTCTCACCGGCATCCTCACTCTCGCCCTGCCGTCTATCGGTTTCACCAGCCCGGCTGCACTTTCCTACCTCCTACCGCTGTTGCCGTCCTGCCGCTCCCCCCTACCACCTCTCTTCCGCCTGCGTCTTTCGGCTCCATGACTTGACATGAGTTGGTACCTCACCCTGCTGTTGCCGTATCTGACGGCACCTCCTTTCCACTTAATCTCTCCCTCCCATCTTTTTGCCAGTTTTCCCTTCCTTGTGTCTTTTCTACTGATGCCTATCCTCTCTTATTTTCTGCCTTCTACTATTCACATTTTTGAGTATGTTCCATGATCAAGTGCTAAAGTATATTTTTGTTTACTAATGTATGTTACATTGCCATATGTACTTCTCTCTGCATTTATTGTACTCGTTGTCTTAATAATCTGGCTGTACTCTTTGTTGTGTTGTAATTGTACCTCCTGGGTCGTGCCTGAAAACAGTCACTTGCTGGCTAGTGCACTTACCCGGTTAACAAAAACTAAATAAATAAATAAATAAATATATGTCTGCCTTTGGATGTAATGAGAAAAATGTTATTAATAAACTTTGAATTAAAAAAAAAAGACCCACTAATATGTACTCTGGGTGGAGGCACTGTCCTTTTATTTTTATCTTTGGGAAAGGACTCCTTTAAGTCAGCTTGGGAACCCAGGCCCCTTATCCTGTATCCTAGATAGCAGATAGGGGTAGTGGCCCTCTCTCAGATGGCGTCTGAGAGGGGCTACATTAAGATCAAAGAACTGACCGAACGTTTTGTCACCCAAAATAGAGGTACTACTGAAAAGGTAGACATGGAGTGGAGTGCACTTAAATGTTTCCTTGGAGGCAAATTTATTCAGTTAGCAACTAAAAGAAGGTGAAGCAGGGGGACTGAGATGCATCTCCTTTTGAGCTGTATTATGGTCTTGGAGAAATGATTATCTCCTGCATCCTTGGAGGAGAAACGTAGCGAGTTAATAACTCTCTGGGACAAGTATGTGGAGTGCATAAGAGAATAGGCTGAGTACGCCATTTTTAAGACTCACTCCACATATGTGGATCGGTATCCAGTGAACAAGGGGACTGAAATTGGGCACCTACAAAAATGCTAACTCAGTTACTGTGCCTGTGTTCACAGATACCTAGCAGAGAGGTCACCGGATGCTGGGGTGGGTGAATACGGTGACGGGAATTACACACATATATGCACATGGGGGGAGGCAGGGGAGGGATGGTATGTGGGAGGGGGTGTGGTGGGACCAGTAGCATAGTGGGGAGGGTGGTCAGCTGGGAGGTGTAGGGTGCAGGGTTTGGGACTGGCACAGTGCATGTTTTCTTTTGCCGGCAGGCGGTTTCACTATTTTTACGTTTTTCACCCCTGACATGCACCTCTATGGAGCTGAGAATCCATAAGTAGGGGGGGTGTAGGGGGAAAATGCTGGGGGCACAGACCCCCACATTAAATGCAAGACCATAGGGATTGGGAGCCCTTTTTTCCCATCGCAGCGAGTGTGTATCCCCAAAATTAATTTTCGATGATGTACACTCGCCGTAATGGCGATTGCTATTCTGTGATCACCATTATAACATGGAACCATGTGGATCAGCGGGAGAAGACAAGCCATCTCCTTGCCTTGCATCTTTGTAAGCAGGAGGCATCTCATATTATTCCATCCATAACATCTCCTCAAGAAATAACTCAGGAGTTTGAGTCTTATTACCGATCTCTCTATGGTCCTCCATCCGACCCACCCTCAGCTCCTGACCTACAAGCTTATTTAGATACAATACCCCTTCCCGAGTTAACACCAGTCCAGCAGCTATTTTTTGAGCAACCCCTTACCCAACAAGAAATCCTGGATGCCATCAAGTCTCTGCATGTGGATAAGGCTCCTGGACCAGATGTCTTTTCTCTCAATTTCTATACATTTTTTTCTGAAGAGCTTTCACCTCTGTTGCACCACTTCTTTCTTTTTTTTTGTGAATTTGGTGCAACAGATGCATTTCTATTTGATGCCATGATAGTTGTATTGCCCAAACTGGGTAAACCTATGGACAGGGTTGCCAGTTACTGGCCTATATCCCTTATGAATTCTGACATTAAAATATTGGCCAAAATATTTGCCAATAGGATTAATCAAGTCTGGGAAGGGCTTATTAGTCATGGGCAGGTAGGTTTATGTAGTCCTGCTTTTCAGCTGACCATCTTCGCAAATTGTTCCATATTTTCTCTGCGTCCTGGGAGGCTGGAGCCCCTTTGACACTGGTCTCTCTGGGCACAGAGAAAGCTTTTGACTGGGTGTATTGGGCTTTCTTGCTTACTACCCTTAAAAATGTGGGTTCCCATCCAAATATATTGACTGGATTAAGATTCTCTTTTCTTGTCCCATGGCAAAAATGTATTGTAATGGTTTTTTTTCCTTGTTTTTCCCCTTATATTCTGGGACCCAACAGGGATTTCCCATGTCTCCTCTTTTATTTAAATTGTATTTAGAGCCTTTGCTGCTCAATCTTAAGGGGTCTCCCCATTTGACAGGTGTGCAGCTGAGGGTGGTCAACATAATAAACTGTCTGTTTATGCAGATGATATATTATTGCATGACATTAACCCTAAGACTTCTATCTCTGTGACTTTGTCAATTATCAAGGAGTTTTGGAGGTTCTCCAGTTACAAACTTAATATTGATAAAACTGCAGTGATACCTTTAACCCCTAGTGTTCTCAAGTCGAATATATTAGAAATGGGACTGGCTTGTGCTTCTTGTCTTAAGTATGTCGGAATCACTCTTACGAAGAGTGTCACACTGTTAAGGAAATTAACTTAGATGAGTTGCTAGCCACCATACAGCATTATCTAAAAAGATGACTATCTCTGCCATTGAACCTTTAAGGCAGAATTAACATTATTAAAATGAATATTTTACCCTCTTCACATTCTGAATGTCACACTTCCCTTGTCCTGGTTTTAACATACTCATAAGCTGATTTATGATTTTATCTGGCAGGGTAAACCCCTGAGAAAAGCATATAATCATTTATCAGTGCCTAAGGCCCTGGGTGGACTCAGACTACTTCATTTTTTTCTTTATTACCTAGCCAGTCATGCCAGCAAATATGTTTGGTAGCCTACTCAGGTTTTAGAAGAAGGTACAACTTCCTACATCCCATCTGGTTGAAGTTAGAGAGGGCCTTGATTAAAGAAGTTGTGTTCTCCCTTTCTACCATGTTCCATATTTCTCCTACATCTTTACTGATGCATCTTCATGACTCTGGAATAGGTTCTTCCCTGCGTGTCTATGTCCAGTTGTGTAAGCACTTACATTACAATCCACTTAAAGATGTATCTCAGCTGATTTGTTGCAATCCTAACTTTAAAAGAGGGGGGCAATGTTGACTGAAGCCTGGCTACCCCAGTTGGTTGAGAAGAGAGTGTTTGACTTGATTTGGAATGGTCACCTGAAGTCAAATCAAGACATACAGGCTTCATTTCAGTTAAATAACAACTCTGTGATCAAGGTGTTTCAACTTTGTCATGTTTTACTTCATTGGTTTGGTCCTACGTCCTGGGTAAGTGATTATCGTGAGTTCTTGCAATCAATCATGGATCTAGCAAACTCTTTCCTGATATTACAGTTCAGTCAGCATACTGGTCCTCAGCTTTCCCACAATGCACCTTTAACTGGAATAAAATGTGGGAAGACCTTTATAGATATACTTCCAATGATAGGCTCTGTCTTACCTAATTCCTTATTTTACATAATATATACTTTACACCCTTAAAATTGGTTAAAATGGGGAAACTAGGCTCCACTCTTTGCAGAAGATGTGGGCAGGCTGAGGAATCATTGCTTCATATTCTATGGGATTGCCCAAAGGTAACACCTTCACAGGAGCGGGTTAAAATTAGGGCCAACCCCCTTCTAGACCTAGATGGGCTCTTTACACCCATAATTTGTATTACAGGGGAATACAGTGGGACAGATGTGAGGGAAAGGAAATATCATGTGGCTATGATCTCCTTATTGGTAAAGCGTGTTGTTCTCTGCCATTGGACAGATCAGACTACTGATTTCCTACCATGAATGGTTGCAAGAGCTCTTGTCTAACCTTCATCTGCAGACAAAGGCAGTAAGGACAGGGATGGGGCAAAAGAAATAAAGCCAGAAAAAAATGGAGGGTAATGAGTACCAATGCCCATAATCAAGGTAAAAAGCTCCTCGAAATGGAAGCCTTGATGGAAGAGGGATGCCTGGATATTGTGGCAGTCACAGAAACATGGTACACAGATAACCATGACTGGGATGTCAACATACCAGGGTACACAATCTACAGGAGGGACAGGGAGGGAAGAAGAGGAGGAGGAGGAGGAGTAGCTCTCTATGTAAGGGAAGGGATCAAAGCAACAGAACTAAAGGGTAAACAGGGAGGAGAGGAGGCACTGTGGATCACCCTGGAGACTGGAAATGGCTCCACAATCTGCACAGGGGTTGTATACAGATCCCCATTTCAAGGGGAAGAAATGGACAAGGAAATGATAGAAGACATCCTTGGGATGGCAGAGAAAGGTGAGACACTGCTGAGGGGGGAGCTGAATATGCCAGACGTTAACTGGAGCACCTTTGCTTCAGCCACATCCAAGAGCAGGGTCAGTCTCAATGCCCCACAGGGGGCATGCCTCAGACAGCTAGTTTTGGAACCCACTCGGGAGGGAGCAATCTTAGACCTGGTACTCTCTAATGGGGATGGAGAGAGGATCTCTGATCTTGAAGTGGGTAGCCATCTGGGAACAAGCGACCACCAAACAGTGTGGTTCATGATAAACTTAGCTGTAGAGTCAAGTCACACAAAAGTGAAGGTACTGGACTTCAGGAGGGCTGATTTTGTCAAAATGGGAGAGTGCCTCAGAAAAGCACCAGCAAACAGGCAAGAAGGTGGGGTGGAGCAACAATGGGGAAACATCAAAACTGCCATCACAGAGGCAACAAGCCTTTATGTGAAGCAAATAAACAATTCAAAATGAAAGAAAAAAAACACTATGGTTCTCAAAAGAAGTGGCAGAGAAGGTAAGGGAGAAAAAGATAGCATTCAGGAAGTATAAGGAAACACAGAAGGAGCAGGACAGAGAACTGTACCAGTTAAAGCAGAAGGAAGCGGGGAAGGCAGTCAGAATAGCAAAGGCCCAAATTGGAAAAGATAGCCAACTCGGTTAAGAAGGGGGATAAAACCTTTCATAGGTACATTAGGGAGCAAAGAAAGACAAAGGCAGGGATACTCAGGCTGAATAAAGAGGAAGGTGGTTGGGCAGAGAGCAACAGTGAAAAAGCAGGGATACTGAACGAATATTTCTGCTCAGTATTCACAATGGAAAAGCAGGAGGAGAAACCTAATACAGTCAATAGAAGCACTCTGGATAGGGGGGTTAATATAAGTCCTTTCACAGAAGAAAGAGTTCTAAAAGAACTCTTAAAACTGAAAGTGGATAAAGCAAAGGGGCCTGATGGGATTCGCCCCAGAATTCTAAAAGAACTAAAGGAAGAACTAGTAACACCACTGACTACCCTTTTCATGAGAGGATGGTGTGGTACCTGAGGACTGGAGAAGGGCGGATGTGATTCCCCTTCACAAAAGTGAGAGCAAGACAGAGGCAGGAAACTACAGACCTGTCAGTTTGACCTCAGTGGTAATGAAAATGATGGAATCACTTCTGAAGGAAAAAATTGTTGAGTATTTAGAGGCCAGTGGGGCACAGGACCTGAGGCAGTATGGATTCACAGCAGGAAGGTCATGTCAAACAAATCTAATTGATTTCTTTGACTGGGTGACCAAAGTAGTAGGCCAGGGAGGGGCTATGGACATTGCCTACCTAGACTTTAGCAAAGCACTTGACACAGTCCCACACAAGAGATTAATAAACAAGTCAGCCAGCCTGGGAGTGGGCCCCAGAGTGGTAGCCTGGGTAAAACACTGGCTGAACAACAGGACACAGTGGGTAATAGTAAATGGAGTCCACAGTGAAGAAAGGAGGGTTACTAGTGGGGCACCCAGGGTTCAGTACTGGGCACGGTCCTTCCTAATGTCTTTATAAGTGACATTGCAGAGGGACTGGAGAGGAAGGTGTGTCTCTTTGCAGATGACACAAAGATCTGCAACAGGGTTGATATGCAAGGTGTGGTGGAAAGGATGAAAAGGAACTTGGCAAGCTTGGAGGATTGGTCAAATGTATAGAAACATAGAAACATAGAAGTTGATGGCAGATAAGGACCGCAAGGCCCATCCAGTCTGCCCATTTCTTTTTCTACCTTATGAATGTGCCATTGGCCCTTGTTCTGTCAATGGCCTATCTAGTCATACTCATCTGTATTACTCCCTTATGCCTATCCCATGCCTGTTTGAAGCCCTGCACTGTATTCATATCCACCACTTCCTGAGGTAGGCCGTTCCATGCATCCACCACCCTTTCTGTGAAAAAGAACTTCCTCACATTACCCCTTAATCGGCCTCCCTCTAATCTCATGCGGTGTCCTCTTGTCCTGCTATTTTTCTTATATTGAAACATGTTAGACTCTTTCACCTTGTTAATGCCCTTAAGGTGTTTGAATGTTTTGATCATATCACCTCACTCCCTCCTTTGCTCTAGGGTATACATATTGAGCTCAGTTAATCTGTCATCATATGTTTTCTGATGCAGTCTCTGCACCATTTTGGTTGCCCTTCTCTGGACTGCCTTAATTTGGTTATAGTCCTTGTGAAGGTGTGGCCTCCGGTACTGCACGCAGTACTCCAGATGGGCCTAACCAGTGTCTTGTAAAGAGGGATTAATACATCCCTTTTCCAACTTGTGATGCCCCTACTAATACACCCCAACATCCCTTTAGCCTTACCTACTGCTTTAGTGGTCTGCTTGGATGATTTCAGGTCATCGGTGATGATGACGCCCAAGTCTTTTCTTCCCTTGTGACTGCCAGTAACTCCCTCCCAGCCTATAGGTGGCTTCAGGGTTTCTCTTCTCTATGTGCATGATCTTGCACTTCTTGCGTTACTTCAGTTGCCACTCTTTGACCATTTTGCTAGTTTATCCAGATCTCTTCTCATTCTACCCACCCTATCTGAATCATCTACTCTGTTGCAGATCTTGGTGTCATCTGCAAAGAGACAAACCTTACCCTCTAGTCCATCTGCAATGTCACCAATGAAGATATTGAAGAGGACTAGCCCCAGGACTGATCCCTGAGGTACCCCACTTGTGACTTGCATCTCTTCTGATTGTATACCATTTACCACCACTCTCTGTCTTCTGCCCGTCAACCAGTTTGCCACCCAGTTGACCAATGTCTGACCCACCCTGAGCCTACCCAACTTATTAATCAATCTTCTATGTGGAACAGTATCGAAAGCTTTGCTGAAGTCAAAGTAGGCGACATCAACTGGTCCCCCTTGGTCCACCACTCTGGTTACCCAGTCAAAGAAATCTATGAAATTAGTTTGACAGGACCTTTCTTTTGTAAATCCATGCTGTTTTGGATCTTGTGCTCCTATGGATTCCAGATGTTGCACTATCCTTTCCTTAAGGAGAGTGTCTCCATAATCTTGCCCACTACTGAGGTAAGACTGACTGGTCTGTAGTTCCCTGCCTTCTCCCTGCTACCACTGTTGTGGAAGCGGGATCACATGAGTCCTTCTCCAGTCTTCTGGGACCTCTCCTGTGCTCAGAGACTCACTAAACAGTTCTGATAATGGCTCTGCTAGTTTCACCTTTAGCTCCTTTAGTACCCTGGGATGTATGCCATCAGGTCCCATTGTCTTGTCCACCCTGTGCTTATTGAGCTCTTGTAGGACCCTTTCTTTTGTGAAGGGACTAGTGAACATCTCCCTCTCCACTTTGTCCATGGTGCTGAGCTGTGGGCCCTGCTCTACCTTCTCTTTGGTAAATAATAAGCAGAAGTATCTAGTTAGGATAGATGCTTTTACATGGTCCTCCTCCTCACACGGCCCCTTATCCCCTTTGATCTTAGCAATACCCCCTCTGGACTTTCTCCTTTTACTAATGTATCTATAGAAAGTCTTGCCACCTTCTTTTACTGTTCGTGCTAGTGTTTCCTTGGTTTGGGCCTTTGTCTGCCTTACTGCCTTCCCTGCTTCCCTTAGGGAAGTTTGGTATGCTTCCCTATCTTCATCCTGCTGAGTTCCCTTATATTTCCTGAAAGCCAGCCTTTTGGCTCTGACCTTTTCTGCTACTGTGTTTGAGAACCAAAGTGGTTTCCTTCTTCTTTTGCACTTCCTTTTCTCACTAACACAATGAGATGTTGCTTCAAGTATTGCATCTTTAATGCTTGCCCACTTTGCCTGTACCCCCTCAGCTGCATTTCTTTTTGCCAGGGCTAGCTTAACTCTGTTGGCCATCTTATCAAAGTCAGCTCCTCTGAAGTCCCATATTTTTGCCTTGGAATGGAATGATTTTGTTCTAGTGGCCAAATTTAACCATACCATGTGATGGTCACTGGCAACCAGGTGACCTACCTCGAGATCTGTGATCCTTTCCCTGTTAGTCAGTATGGCAGCTTAGATTCAGTGCATAGAAGTGCAAAGTAATGCACCTGGGAAACAAAAAACCCAGGGCAAGAGTACACAATGAGGGGTGAGATACTGACAACAACAGAAATGGAAAGGGACCTGGGGTAGTCATATCAGAAGACCTAAAGGTGGGCCAGCAATGTGAGAAGGCAGTAAGGAGGGCTGGACAATACTGGGATGCATAGGGAGGGGCATAACCAGTAGAAAACAGGAAGTTGTTGGCCCTCTGTACAGACAGTTGGTAAGAATACATCTGGAGTACTGTGTACAGTTCTGGAGACCCCATCTCTGCAAAGACATGGACAGGGTGGAGGCTGTCCAGAGGACGGCAACCAAAATGGTGCAGGATCTGCACCAGAAGACATATGAAGAAAGACTAAAGGAGCTTAAGATGTATAGCCTCGAGGAAAGGAGGGAGAGGGGGGACATGATAGAAACTTTCAAATACCTCAAGGGAATCAACAAAGTCCAAGAGGGTAGCATCTTTCAAAAAAAAAGAGATGTGCATGAACAAGGGGGCACAATTTGAAGATAGAGGGGGGACGGCTCAGAGGTAATTTGAGGAATAATTTCTTTACAGAGGCGGTTGTAGATGCATGGAACAGCCTTCCTGAGGAGGTCATAGAGTCAAAAACAGTGGGAGAATTCAAGAATGCGTGGAACAGACATAAGGCAATTCTAGTGGAGGATAGGAGGAAGTAGGCTGTTGGTTAACTAGGCTCTGCAGCTTATCCGTTAGGTAGGGAATGGGCAGACTAGGTGGGCCAAGTGTTCCTTATCTGCCATCACATTCTATGTTTCTATGCAGAAAATGACAGCTAGTATTTTTGCAATAGAATTGCCTCATATAACAAGAAGTGGAGTAGGTTGCACACCCTATACTCTATTTAACTTCCCATGTAGTGGCACTAGTTGAGATTTATTCTGTTTTTTAGACTGTGCTTAGTTTTACTGTGTTTTTATTGAGGGGTCCTCTGTGTATTTGCTGTTTGGATTATATCATATGGAAGTATTGTATGGATGCTATGCACTCCACTTGGGGTGGGTGGGGAAAGGAGACTTGGGGTTGGATGTTTTGTTGTTTGTGTTTGTCTTTTAGTTGTGTACTGTTGTGAAATACAATGAAGTATATTGAATTTGGAAAAAAGTTTCATTTTGGTCGGATCTGTGAATTCTGAGCTGCACATAATTCTAAAACATTAAACATCGCTGTTTTTTGTGCTTTTTTTGTCATCTCGCTGTGCCCAGACAGTCTGGAATTTTGGTCTGACATTTTCAGCGTAGAAAGAGTATCCCTAACATAGATACATAGATACATAGACAGTGTCGGCAGATAAATGCCTGTGGCCCTCCCAGTCTGCCCATTTGAGCTTGTAAGTTCAGTTTATGTTTTCCAAGAAATCTGTTGCCCCTTACCCCTGACCTCCAGAATTCCTTTATGTCTATCCCATGCATTCTTAAATCCTGTGATTGTTTCAGCCCCCACCACTTCCTCTGGCAGGGTGTTCCACTTGTCCACCACCCGTTCTGTGAAGAAATTCTTCCTCATGTTTCCTCTGAATCGGCCTCCCTCCAACTTCATCCCATGCCCTCTAGTCCTGGAACATCTTTTTTGCTTAAAAATAGTGTATTCCTGCACCTTGTTCCTCCCTGTAAGATACTTGTATGTCTCTATCATATCCCCTCTCTCCCTCTTCTCCTCCAGGGAGTACATATTCAGTTCCTTCAACCTTTTCTCATAGGACTTGTGATGCAATCCATGTACCATCTTTGTTGCCCTCCTCTGAACCTTCTCTACCCTGTATATGTCCTTACATAAGTAAGGTCTCCAGAACTGTACACTGTACTCCAGGTGGGGCCTCACTAGTGTCTTGTATAGTGGAATTATGACCTCCCTTTTCCTGCTGGTGATGCCCCCGCCTATGCATCCCAGCATCCTATTTGCTTTACCTGCTGCCTTGTCACACTGTTTCCCTACCTTGAGGTCATCAGATATGATAACCCCAAGATTCCTTTCCTGCTTGGTGCATGCTATATCCTCACCCCCCCAACTGATATATTGTGCCAGGGTTTTTGTGCCCCATATGCATTATCTTGCACTTCTTTGCATTGAATTTCAACTGCCAAACCCCTGACCATTCTTCAAGTTTCTGCAGGTCCCTTCTCATTCAATCTACACCCTCTGGTGTGTCTACTCTGTTACAGAGCTTTGTGTCATCAGTGAACAGTGAAATTCTGCCTTCTAGATCCTGCACAATGTCACTGATGAAGATGTTAAATAGGACCGGTTCCAGCACTGATCCCTGTGGTACCCCACTGGTCACTTTTCCCTCTGTGGAGTGACAGCCATTTACCACCACCCTCTGTGTCCTGCAACCCAGCCAGTTACCCAACCACTGCACTACTGTCCTGCCCACACCCATATTCCCCAGTTTGTGTAATAGTCTTCTATGTGGCACAGTGTCAAAGGCCTTGCTGAAGTCCAGATAAGCCATGTCCCCTGCCCTCCCCTGATCCACCTCCCTAGTCACCCAGTCAAAACATTCAACAAGGTTGGTCTGACATGACCTCCCCCTAGTGAAACCATGCTGCCTTGGGTCCTGTAGTCCATTGACATTGACATTGACGAGTAACAGAAGTGAATTTTGCTGGTTTGGTGAAAAAAATATTAATCCATTCCTAAGTTATTTAATTTTACATTTTTAAGTTCTGAGCATGCCCAGTTCAGTCTTTTGGATAGCTGCCATAGAATGGCAAAAGAATCTGGGCTCACAAAAAAGGATTCTTTGTTGTGCGAAAAAAATCCTTTTTTGTGAGGTGCCATCTTTGCATTTTAATATCTTTGCAACTGTTCAACATATTTACATGAACTGTTGCATACATGGTCTCAGTGGGTAGATCTCTTGACCTGTCAAGTTTTCTTCTGGCTGCATGTATAGATTCTGTGAACTAGATAGCTAAAAAAGTACATTTTTTTCTGTTTTTTTTTGTCATCATCTAGCAAGATGGTTTGGAATTTGGTCTGAAATTTTCAGGGTAGAAAGGTCTTGTCCCACATATGTGCCTTTTGTTGGTTTAGTGAAGAAATTGAAGAAATATTAATCAATTTCCAAGTTATAAGGCTACAAAAGAACCTGGAAAAAAAGACACTTACACAAAACCCTCCCAAACTCAGAAATCCCTCAAACTCCTAGCTGCACTCACTACACACCATTCCTTTCTTGCTGCAAGAGACCTTATAATAATCATCCTAATGTATTATATTCAACAAGCAATGGGCAAGAGTGGAATACTCAGAAGTATACCAATCTTTGGAGATAATTAGGGCAATAAAGCCACTTGCCCTTTGGGCTCATGGCCTTATAGCCCTAATTAGCCCTCTCGATGGGTATACATCTGTATATACCACCCTTAGTCATTATTTATTATATATATTAATATTCTTTGTAAAAAACTGTGTTAATGCATCAGTTAGGGTTCAGCTTAACAAAGGTTGGGAAATACGATGTTAGGGTTTCCATCCCTAACTCCCCACCCCCATCATCCAAGCAGCAAAAGAAAAAACAATAGGGTTTTTGGTCTCTGAAGTCTAGTCGAATCAATGGAGGGTTTTCCTTGGGGTTGTCAACCATAATTCTCACCCCACCCACCCCAGCCTGTAGCCTTCTGTCTGAAGCACAAGGTACAGCTCCAAGCCAGTGCCCATAGTGATACACTCTTCAAGGTTAGAGAAATGTGTCTCTCCATATGTTGCCAAAAAAATCTATCGTAGCTTTCATCAGGGTCCTGTGCAAAGAAAAGAGATAATTTCTGACCTTGTTTTCTTAGGGAAGGGGGTGAGCATTAGGACTGACAACCCCAAGGAAGACCCCCACCACTGATTTTCCAATACTTCGGAGACCCAAAACCCTAATGTATTTTCTTTGTTCTGCTTGTGAAGAGGTGGTGGGGAGTTAGGGCTGGACACCATCATGGCACATTTCCCAACTTTTGTTGTGTTATGTTGAATCCTAACTGGTACATTAAAGCATTTTTTTGCAAAGAACTTCCTTTCTTATTAAAATAGTGGAATCGTATCCTCATTGTATCCTCATGCACCAAAAGAAGACTCAGTCCAGCTATGTAAGTGCAGTGCCCTGTGGGCCTTGCACATCCATGAAGAAATGGATGTCAAGAACTCATGAGGCTGTCTGGTGGGCTACAGAAGTACAGGGTCCTCTGGGCCCTGCACTTCCATGTGGCCACAGATACAAATGTACAGGGCAGAGTCTATCTCTCAGCCAATGCACTGGGCCCTCTGCTACCCATGGGTGCAAAGTTGTAGTTCCCTGTGCCAAGAG
This sequence comes from Neoceratodus forsteri, assembly GCA_016271365.2. Taxonomy (NCBI): domain Eukaryota; kingdom Metazoa; phylum Chordata; order Ceratodontiformes; family Ceratodontidae; genus Neoceratodus; species Neoceratodus forsteri. The sequence continues at coordinate 958,007,984 of CM057449.1, read as the reverse complement.
AAGAGAAGAACTTTCATCACTATATGGTACCTCAACTTGTGCAGGCAAATCTGCAACTTTCATTCCGTGGCTGGGAGGTGGTGTTGCATAATAGTGCCATCCCCCCCAGATTCACCCTATCCAGCTGGCTCACAAGGTTCAATCCCAAACTCAAATCACTTTCATGGGATCACAAAGTACTACCTGCTGGGGTAAAGGCTGATACTACACACAATGTTTCTTAATAATTATTTAAAAATTTTCACCCCAAATTTTCAAGATACTCATTTTATGAGTCTCCTTATAAAAATGACATGTGGCATTTATAGTATATTGGCTGAAACATCATTTCACACCACAAGTGTGAAAACACATCTTGTCCAGGATTTGAAATACAACACCTGCCATATTTATGAGGTGGTGTAAAAAAATGGCTATTTTCTTTTTTAACCAGGAGAGACACACTAAGCTGAAAGCATGTTTACAGGTGCGACCTGGGAGCACAAGGAAGTTAAGTGACTTGCTCAGGGTCACACAGTATGCAAGTGGGGGCTGTGGGATTGAAACCCAGGTCTCCAGGTTTGCAGCTCAGATGCTTAAACCACTGCGCTATACTGCTTCCTTGTTGAAAGTTAGGAGTCAAAATATTAGCAATGTTATGAGTGAATGTTGACATATTTCAATGCTTACTCATAACATGGTTATTTTACCATTTTTACACCACATTTTAAACATAGCCTTCTTATTACCCCACCTAATGAACTAGGTAGGTGAAAATTTTCAAATCCTGACTGAAACGTCATTTTGCACCACAAGTGTGAAAACATGTTTTGGTCAGGATTTGAAAAATGACAGCTGTCACTTATTTGGCATCAAAATATTGAAAATTACCAAAGTTATGAGCAAGTGTAGAAAAATTACTTTTTTAAAATATCTTGACCCCAAATTTTCAACATAGCCTTCTTATGTCCCCATCTCATGAACCTGCTAGGTGAACATTTTCAAATTCTGACCGAAACATCATTTTGTGCCACAGGTGCGAAAATACATCTTGGCCAGGATTTGAAAAATAACAGCTGCCACGTTCATGAGGTCGTATAAAAAAATGCAATGCTGAAAATTTGGGGTCAAAATATTGAAAATATCACAGTTATGAATAAGCACAGAAAAATGTCAATGTATGCTCATAATTTTATTGCTTTTTAATATTTATACCCACATTTTTAACAAAGCCTTCTTAGGACCCCACTTCATGAACCCAGAAGATTAAAATTTTCAGGTCCTGTCCAAAAAGTGATTTCACGCCATTAGTGCTAAATATTTTGCAGGCAGGATTTGAAATATGGCAGCTATTATGTTCATGAGATGATGTGAAAAAATGGCTATGTTGAAAATTTGGAGTTAAATATTGAAAATTACCAAAGTTATAGGTGAGCATTAAACATTTTTTAATGTACGCTCATGACTTCACTGTTTTTAAATATTTTTACCTCAAATTTTTTGCATAGCTTTCTTATGACCCCTCCTGATAACTAAGGGTGGAGAACATTTTCAAATCCTGCTCCAAAAAAGATTTTGCACAGCAACTGCAAAACCACCTTTTAAGACAGATTTGAATAATTTCACCACCCGTGTTCATGAGGCGAGGTCCCAAACAGACTATATTGAACATTTGGTGTACAAATATAAGAAAATGACAAAGTTATGAATAAAATTATTTTTATTTATTATTCAGACATTAAACATTTGAGCTCAGGAGTTTGTTTACAAAGGTTCTATGTCAAAGTAGTAGTTACGCTGTGGAAGTGCGTAACAGCTGCCTGGCGGAGATCTGGGACTGGATGTCCTTCAACTGGTTATGATTTAATCCTGACAAGAATTAGGTTCTGGTGATTGATTTGGGTCATGGGCATAAAGGGAGTGCCTCCGGGGTGGCAACAGGGCTGGTCCTGAGAACCACCATGTTGATGGCTTCCTCTAGAGTATGAAATCTGGGAATCTTCCTGGATGATGGGTTGACACTTGATGCTCTGGTGTCATCCATTGTCCAAAGTGATTTTTGCCACTTAAGGAATGTCACCTGGATTAAACCCCTACTTCTGCCTGAGGACTTTCCTTCACTAGTACACACCTTTGCTACATCCAGGCTTGATTACTGTAATGCTCTGTACTTCAGGGTCAGTGGAGGGACCCTACACTGGCTGCAGATGGTTCAGAACACAGTGACCAGGTTACTGACAGGCCTGCCTAGGTCATGTCATGTGACCCCAGTCCTGAGAGCTCTGCACTGGCTGCCTGTCAGGTGGAGAGTGATCTTCAAGGTGGGCTTGCTCACATATAAGGCCCTATAGAGTCTGGGCCTTGGCTATCTGGCTGATCTCCTGAGTTCTGCCACTTCAGTCTGCTCCCTCCACTCCTCCACCAGGGGCCTCCTTATGGGTCCGCAGGCCAGGTTAAAAATGTCTGATGATCATGCATTTGAAGTCACTGGCCCGGCCCTCTGGAACTCACTTCCCATCTCTCTTAGGGAGGCCCCAATGATGGAGGCATTTAAAAGGGTTCTCAAGACTTGCCTGTTTAAGCTGGCTTTCCTGGACTAACCAGAGTTGTTTTATAATTGTAGACTGTATTTATTGATTATGCTAATTACACTATCTGTCATTTTTAATTGTATTTATGCCTTGTAGTTTGTTGATTATTTTACTTTACCCTGTCTGTTTATTGTGTAAGGCACCCAGAGCCTCTGGGATTGGGTGCCATATAAATAAATGTTATCTTACCTTACCTTACCTTACCTTACCTACATAGAGTGAAGTGCTAACAGTAGATCAGCTAAGGTAGGGTACAGCTGCTCCAAGGGAACATTGACAAGGAGCTGCTCCATGGGAGTGTTGTCAAGGATATACAAGGTTCAGGTGAGTAGATACAAACAATATATAATATCTGTGAGTGGGCACAAACAGTATACAAATGGAGCACAGTTTAGGCATTACATTGACAAATATGATATTTACACATGATAATCAGAGGTGGCAGTCACAACTGGATCTTCGTGCAGGTTCTATTTTTAGTTCCCATTTGAAGAGGCTCAGTTTGAGGAGGTTCAGCTGTGTTCCTGGTAGCTCATTAAGCCATCTGTGGGCTCTGAATGAGAAGGAGCACTGGGCTTGGGTAGTCCTGTGGAATGGCACATTGAGTGTATTCTTTTCCATTCTCCTGGCAGTGTAGTGATTGTCCTTTGGAAGTAGAAGATTTTGTAAGGCTGGTGGTGGTGGTGGGGGAGAGATCCATGAGCACATTTTTCCTGAATAAGCAACTCTGGTACTTGATTCTGTTCTTCAGCGAGAGCCAGTTGGTTTGTGCATATAGATTACATGTGTGGGTTAGACTGTCTCCCCCAAGATGAATCAGCAGGCTTTGTTTAGTACTAGCCTGACCCTATTGAGGACGGAGTCAGTGGCAGTGCCATATTCTGTTAGGCCATAGTCAACTATTAAGAGCATGGAGCTAGTTACTGAGTCATTTGGCTGTGGGGGTGAGGTAGTGTCTATGTTTAAATAATACCCCTAGTCTTACATTTACAGTTTTTACTACATTATCCACGAGGGACAAAAGAAAGTGAGTCATCAAGTGTGACACCTAAGCACTTAAAGGTGGTTACTTGCTGTAGCGGATCTCCTTTATTGTTAAGTATGATGAGTGGGGAGGCCTTCTTTCTTGCAGATGGACGAGCAAGCAGCATGATCTTTGTTTGTTTTTGTAGTTCATCAGCAGTTTGCTTTGACTGAAACACTTCTCAAGGGCTTCAAAACTACTTTGAAGTTCCATAGAGATTGGTTCTAGTTCTTGGCTATGGGTGAAGACGACAGAGTCATCAGCATACAGGAGCACTTCAGAAGGGCAGGCTAATGGAAGGGAGTTAATGAAAAGCCTGAATAGTAGGGGCCCCAGGATGGATCCTTTTTTTTTATTTTTTTTTAATTTTTTATAGAAGGTTCAGTTATTGCCTGTGTTACTTCTTTGGGTTAAATCTTCCTCTGATTCCAGAGAGACTACCCTTGTGTATCTGGTGTATTCATCCTTACCTTCTATATTACCTACCCATCCTCTCCCACCACGTCTAACTCTAACTAACCTATCCTAGCCTAACTTCCCCACTCCCCCTTTAAAATCTTCTTGTCATATCTCTAGATTTTATATTTTTTGTTTTATCAGGTATTGAATTGGGGCCCATATCTGCCAAATATATGCATTAGATTTTAACTGAAGAAATTGATTTTTTCTAATTGCATACATTCCAGAAATAAATTCTTCCATAATGCATATTCAATCAATCAATCAAAATTTATTTCTAAAGTGCTTTTCAAAAAACCAAAGCACGTATACAATATAAAACATTTGATTAAATGAAATATATAAAATAACAGGCAGCAGTATTAAAACTAAACGTTATCCCCAAATGCCATTCCAAATAAATATGTTTTTAGTGAGGATTTAAAAGTCTCAGTGGATAGGCACTCTCTAATCTGATGAGGTAGAGAGTGCCTCAGGGTTGGGGCTACATAAGAATAAGCCCTGGCACCTGATATCTGAAGACCGACCTTGGGAACCTCTAACAATCCCTTGTCAGCAGAGCGGAGAGGGCAGAGGGGGCAGTAAGGCCGAAGGAGGTCATGCAAGTAACCCGGTCCCTGTCCATGTAGGGTCCTATAGGTCAGCAATGCGATCTTGAAGGTGATCCTCCATCACACTGGCAGCCAGTACAGTTTGTGCAGCACAGGTGTGGCATGGCTAGTTCTTGGCAACCCTATCAACAACCTGGCCACAGCATTCTGCACCAACTGCAGGCAATGGAGATCCATCCCTGGTAACCCTAGGTATAGAGCATTGCAGTAATCAAGACAATTTCTGGTGGGTGTGTATCTTTCCCCTGTCTTGCAATGCATTCTCCTAACATTCTCTAGAGCCATAGTTATTGTTCTTCTTTGAAAACCTTCTTTTATAGTTTGATTTGATGATGTATCTAATACACATAATTCTACGTCATATTTTAAGTTTATTCTAGGTATTTTATTCAATGTTTCAAACACCTTTTTCCATAATGGTTTTATAAATTTACATGTTGCGATCACATGTAAGACTTCCACGGTGTGTTCTGCATCTATTGCAGAGTGGAGATATTGCTGGATTCATTTTATTTAGAAGATGTGGGATGTAATATACCCTATGGAATATACTGATTTGAATTTGATTCAGTCTGTTACTGATTGCAAATTTTGTCTGAGGTTTTATCTCTTTCCATTTATCTTCAATTATACCATAGACATAAGTAAACAGCCAATGAAATCATCAGACTGGCAGTTTACCACTGGCGTAAATCCTCTGATAATCAATGGCTGTTGATGAGTACCTAATCCTACTCATAATCCTAATCATCTGCAGCATAGGAATAAATACAATAAAAATAAAAAAACAAAGCAACCTCTTTAAAAGTTGCATTTTATCATAGTAAAAAAAATGAACCTTGGTATAATCTCAATAAGCCACTCTGAGGATGTGGGTCATCAGGGGATTTACCATGGCTGGTGAGGATTTACCCACTTGGCTGTGCCTCGTGGGCAAACCACTACAGCCATGGTAAATTTCCTGATAACCCACACCGCCTCGTGGCTTATTGCTTAATCAAATCATATCCGAGTTCTTTTTCCCAACTCTTTTTTTAATTTATCTAGATCTCATTAATTTATTGTATATGTTAGATATCACCCCCCCATTATCAATTCCTGTAACGATATATTGTTTGGTTTATGTAAGTTCTTTCCTAATTCACTGCTTAGGGTAGCTTTGATTCTTAAATAAAAGAATTGATCTGTTTCTCTTAAATTATTTTCTCTCTGTAATTCTTGAAAGGTGGAAAATCACTCATCTATAAATAAGTCTTCAATTTGGCTAATCCCTTTTAAGCCCCAGGGGCTGTATGCTTCTATGAATTTTCCTGATTTATTTCTGTTATCTATCCTAAATCCTGTTGGAGTATATATATTGATTCTTTAGTTTTCTTTTGTGATTTTGTAATAATTTTGCCATGTTATAATAGCTGCTTGTGTACATGGATTACTAATAAGTTTGATCTTTTTTCATTTCTATGTTGGTATAACCAATTATATTTTTATCATAGGGTTTATTATCTTTATTTTGCATAAATTCTGCTTCTACCCACCAAGGTGGATTTTATTCATAATATTCTATATTTTGGTTTATGATTGCTGCTTGTTGGTAATAATTGAATTGGGAAGTTTTAAGTCTACTTGATCATAGTTCATTTTTAATTTTTCTAGTGATAATCTAGCTTTACCTCCCTCCCATATAAATTTTCTAACTATTGTATCTAATTCTGCAAACTTTTGTTTTTGTATTATTAACGGTAAAGATTGACAGATGTACAATTGTCTTGTTATCATGTTCATCTTAATAACTTGAATTCTTCCTATTAGTACCAATGGCAAATTTACCCATTAGTGTAGATTCTGTTTATTGTTTTGTACTAGTGGGTTCCAATTTATCTCCATAAGTTTATTAAGATTATATGTTAGAAATATCCAGAATTCTGGTGAAGCCTGCGTACATGGTGGATTAACTGATCGACAGCTCCTCTGAGTCTTTGCCTAAATCTGCCCTAATCCCCCTTAAAGATGGCTACTAGAGGCAAGCAGAGGTGTTTGGATGATATGATGGTGCAGATGCACCAGAAGTTGAAAGAATTTAAAGCGAACGCCCCGCAGAATGAAGAAAAATCCAACCCAGTGCTCACGCCACTGGAGGCCCGCGACATGCCTCGGCACACAGCTTCCCCAGGCTCTGGTTCAGTGGACGAGAGCAGTTTAGATGAAGAACCAGCATTCAAGATCATCTCCAGGCACCTTTTTAAAGAACTTAGGTGCCTGGGAAACACTATGGAAAACATACAAACAGAGCTAAAAGAGATTTGCTCTGACCAAGGTGCACAGAGTTAGAAGATTGCGGATCTGGAGCAGCAGGCCACGGAGGCGTCTGGGGCTATAGATTTACACAATGGCACAATTCTCCAGCTGCACGACAGGGAGGGTCTGGATTCAGCAAAAGCTGGAAGACCTTGAGAATCGATCTAAACGAGCAAACATTCATATTCATGGCCTCCCTGAACAGACAGAATCAGGGGAAATGACAACCTTTATGGAAAGCCTCATAAAAAAAACTCTTGAACTTACCTCAGAAGAGAAATTAAATTTGATCAGAGCTCACAGCTCACTGGGTCCCAGGCCCCTGGATCCTAAAGCCCATCTGAGGTCTATCATCATTGCTTTCCTGGACTATAGAGTTAAAGCAGATATCCTAGGAAAGGCATGGGCTAAAAAGTAAATCATTTTTGGAGACACTTGTCTTTTTTTCAAACAAGATTACGCCCCCACCACCATGGATCACAGATGTAAATTACTCCCCATCTTAAAACAGCTTTGGGCAAAGGGGGTGAAAGCCCATTTTGATTACCCGGCTGTGCTCAGGATCACAACAGACTCTAGTGTGCACACATTTCTGGTTATATCAGAGGCAGTCAAGTTCCTTCAATGGTGGAAAATAACTCTGACTGACATCCTGGACACGGATACTACAAAGGAGCTAGAATACCATCGCTGGTACATAGTTCATAATCCATGAAGGAAAGAAGACCAGACTAAGGGGAAAACTGTGGAGGATTCATCATTAGAAAAGCTAGCAGCCAAATTGGGTGCTCCTCCCCCACACCCAGGACCCCACCCACAATGATCCACCAGAGGGAAAGGGAAGAACCGGGTGCCAAAAGACAGTTGACCATCAATGGCACGGGAACAACAGAACATTTTAAACAGACACATGCTTAGATAGGATGACTTCAGGCCAAATTGAAGAGGCCTGGGACTCACTAAGTACTCTTTAGATTTTTGAGGGAAGGGAGGAGATCCTCACTTCCAAGTTACTTGGAATTGTACTGTCTATCAATTCTGGTTCCTTAGCTTTGGGTTAGGAAAGAGATATGGTAAGATGGTAAAATGGGTTCAATTCTTTCTTTGGAAAACCAGAATGATTCATGGTTTAAGCCAGCAAATTCTGTGTACAGGTTAATATTATTTTTTAACCGGGGGGGGGGCTCGGAGGGGCTGATAGACGTTGTTACCAACTTTACAAATAATCTGAAAGTGTTCGCTGGGTACACCACCTTATACTGTGGCTGAATTAAGCCTCAGTTAGGCACAACCTTTAGTAGTTGTACCAGCTCCCCCTCAAACTTAGACTGGTGGGGGAGGGGAGATGATGGCACTACTGGAAGTATTAGAAAGGTCTACAGTTCTGGGGTCAAGGGTTCAGCCTTTTTGTTTTACAAAGTTTTATGTTCACCGTTCACTTAGGTTGTTTTATTTTATTGGTTGGCCTTGTGATATTTTGATGTGGGGGTCATGTCGGAGGGGCGAGCTGGGGAGATCAACGCCTTAAACATTTTCTACAATATTATTCTTAATTACTCTTTATGGAACTGAATATTGTGACATATAATGTGAAAGGGTTAAATGGACCTATAAAAAGGGCTAGAATTTTGCAAGAGCTGCAGAGACACAATACCAGTGTGGCTCTACTGCAAGAAACTCACCTAAACAATATCAAACATCCTAAATTAAGACACTCCTGGGTGGGGGAGGTCTGCACTGTTAGCTGGTCAGGCCGCACTCATCGACGAGGAGTAGCTATTTTGTTTAAACAAGATCTGCCAATCCAGGTGGTCTCTCAGGTTCAGGATCCCCAGGGCCATTACGTTAGGCTCCACCTACTTATCTTTAATATTAAATGCATGATGGTCTGCCTGTATGCCCCTAATGAGTTGAAGGATAACAGGAATTTTTTTCCAAAAGGTGCTAATGAAGCCCATACAGGATCAGGATATTTTATATATCTTTGGGGGAGACTTCAACAGAGTGGTCTCGGCTTTATGGGACAGGGAACACTTAGGCAGGGGGTGGGTTGTTTCTCAGGATGACAGCTTTCTGAAGAGGCTGATGGGGGAAGTCGGCCTGGCAGATGCCTGGAGGGAGGGCCATGAGGCACACCGAGACTATACTTTTTTCTCCCATAGGCATGGGACATACTCGAGGATAGATATTTTCCTTGTATCTAGAGAGAGATTGCACCTCATACAGAGCTGTGAAATTTTGCCAATGTCATGGTCTAATCACTCTCCACTGCTCCTTAGACTGCAACTCTTCCCCTCAGTTAGAAACTCCAATTGGAGACTAAATGTCGGTCTCTTGAATTCGGTAGATTTTAAATCCACGCTTAAAGAACAGCTTTCTGTTTACCTGGATACCAATGATCCAGATTTGACCTCCCCCTCAGTTAGATGGGATGCTCTTAAAGCCTACATCCAGGGCCAAATTATATCATACAGTTCCTGGTTGAAGAAACAATACCAGGCCACATTAGAAAGACTAGAGAAAGAACTTAGGGAGGCAGAGTTTTGACAAAAGCTGACCCTCCACCCAGGGGATAAGGCCCTTTGGCAAAAAAAGAAGAAAGAAGTAGAGCAGCAATTGACATACCAGGTGGAAGGAGCTATTAGGAGAACACAATGTAAATACTATGCAGAGGGAAACAAGGCAGGCAGACTTCTGGCCTGTGCTCTTCGAAAGCATCTCACTGGTAGGGCAATTCTAAGACTAGAGGACCCAGAGAAAATAGGGGAATTTATCGTGGACCCTCCAGGTATTATGGGGCATTATTAGGTATTACAGGGCATTATATATAGCCAACAACACCACATAATGAGGTACAATAAATAGCAGAGTTTCTGGACTCTCTGACTCTCCAGACCCTCACTCAGGAGGACCGGGATTTACTGGACAGCTCAATCACTCAGGGGGAGGTTATTACTAAGATTAAAAGCCTTAAACAAGGTAAATCCCCAGGCCTAGGTGGCCTCCTGTCAGAATTTTATAAGGCCCTTCAGGAGTCCTTGGTTCATCCTCTGGTCCTGTGCTACCATCATTTACGGGGGGGGGGATCCCAGAGTCCTGGCGCTCCACCTTAATCTCAGCCATTCCAAAAGAGGGGAAAGACCACACCCAATGCAATTCATATCACCCTATCTCATTGATTAATGTGGATTTGAAAATTTTCATGGTAATCCTGGTGGACCGCATGCAGCGGGTGGCTCCAAGACTCGTACATCAAGATCAGACAGGATTTATAGCTGGTAGATACTTGCAAAACAACATGAGATGTCTGCTTAACATAATATCTGCACAATGGGGCAAGGGGACATTCCAGCTGGCCATCTCCATGGATGCTGAAAAAGCATTTGATAGGGTTAATTGGAACTTTCTAAATGCAACCATGGAGAAAATGCAATTTGGTTCGAAATTCCTAGAGATAATAACAAATCTGTATGCTTCCCCACAGGCCCAAGTTATGGCAAATGGTGTAAATCTGGAGTACTTTCCGATTGGTAGGGGAACTAGACAGGGCTGCCCCCTGTCCCCGCTTCTCTTTGCCTTGTTTCTGGAGCCCCTCATGGTAGCGGTTCGCCAAGATCAGAGGGTGGAGGGGATTGTGGCAGGGGGTGGAGAACAAAGTTGCCCTGTATGCGGATGACTCCATATTCTTTGTTGGACAACCTGAAACCTCCCTGCCTTGACTGCTGACCTTGCTTGGGAAGTTCACATCCATGTCCAGTTACAAGATCAATTACTGTAAGTCAAAGGCCTTTGTTTTAAGCGGAAACTGTCCCCCAGCAATGCGGCATGGTTTCCCCTTCACATGGGCCAGACATAATCAAATACATTACTTGGGTATCCAGATTGCCACAGTACATGCTGCTTTATTTTAAGCTGATTATAATCACCTTTGGAACGTTATTCAGAATGACCTGGCGAGATGGACATTGTTGCCCCTTTCATAAGCAGGTCGAGTTGATCCCATTAAAATGAACGTGCTACCTAGATTTCTTTTTTTGTTTTCTGTCCTGCCAGTCCCAGTCCCACCCCAGTTTTGGGCAAAAGTTCAGAAGGGTATAACTCAATGTATTTGGGGAGGCCGCAGACCTAGAGTGGCCAGAAAGGTCCTACGTCAGGCAAGGGATGGTGGAGGGCTGGGACTCCCCAACATACACAGATACTATCTTACGTGCCAGATAACCCTGGTGTGTTCCTGGGCTAAACAGCGAAGGGAGTCCGGCTGGTATGAGATAAAGGAGAGAGCAGGCCTTTTGAAGCCACTGTTTAATTTAGCATGCCTAGACCAGCATATCCCCCACCAGGAGCTGATCAATAACATTTAGACCCGACATTCTCTCAGGGTCCTGCATAAGGTCCGGAGGAAATTGGCTTCAGCACCTTTCCTGGGCCCCCTAACCCTTATTAGGCACCATGCCAACTTTGCCCCTCTGGGATTGGACCCCGGATACAGAGTATGGGAAGCCAGGGATCTCACCAGGTTTTCTCAGCTAATCGAGAGAGGTACCTATGTGTCCTTCGATCGATTAAGAGAAATTTGGTTTAAGTAACTCAGAATCTTTCAGGTATCTACAGGTCAGACATTTCATTTTGAGTAGTGATAAGATACTACTTCTGCAGCGACAAAAGACAATATGGGAAGAGTTTATTTACAGAGTTGTTACTCTGCGGGTCAGGATGATAATAATAATAATAAAATTTATTTGTTGAGCATCTTTCAAAATATATATCTCAGTACTGTATAGGATGCTGGGGGAGACAGGCCTAGAGCCCTTAAACTCAATAAAGAATATCTGGGAGGGAGAGCTCTCCATTGTCATCCCACAAGATATACGGGAGAAGAGATTTAGGATTGGGTGGAAGGTGACCACCTCCCCGGACTGGAAAGAATACTTTTGGAAGATAATCATTAGATTCTTCCACACTCCTGTAGTTACAAATCACTTTGGGATCACTTTTTTGGATCAATGCTGGCGGGGTTGCAGTCTCAGAGGGTCTCACACACACATTCTTTGGGAATGCCTGGTTATTAGGAATTTTTGGGATGAAGTCAAGATAAACGTACAGCAGATTTTAATGGTGGATATACCCTCAGACTTCCTCAACTGGGTATTGGGGTTTCCAGTGGTTCTTGGCCTCTCCCCTATCCAGAGAAAGCTAGGACTAATTTTTATTGTAGCAGCATTAAAATGTCTTTCTTCCAGATGGCTGCAACAAGAAGCCCCAATGGTGGGCGAATGGCTTAACCGTGTGAGGCTCATCCAGGACCGGGAGAGACTCCTTGCCAGAATGCAATTGAGGGAAGAAAAATTTCTAGTAATATGGAATCCCTGGTTGATGTGACCTGGAGCCAGTCTCTAGAGTGGAGATGATTGCTAGATGGTCTAGCTTCCCCTCGCTCTTCCTCTTCCCCTTCCCCAAATACCCCCAATAGAATTCAGATATACAGGTGACTGGATAAGTTCAAAAGACAGAGGATTAATTTACTAAATAGTTTAAAGTAAATGGGTCACCAAAACGTTTTACTTTTTTGAATTGTATGTTTATGACATACCACTATAGGCTAAGAAATGAGTGCATTTATTTATATATTGAGTTTTTCGTTATGAGTTGTATAATAAGTTTGCAATGTTGAATTGTGATTGTACTGGTTCAAGTGAGCTATTGTCTGAGAGTAAAACAGAGGAGAGTAATCTGTAATAATAGGTCACTAAATACGAGGAAACAACAGGTGGACTCTGGACATTTTAATAACCTTTAAGTATCTTTGGACTGATACTTTGAATGAAATGTTGACCTCCATTGCTTAGTATGTATTGGACTTCAAACTTTTGAATAAAATTGAGTTACAAAAAAAGAAATATCCCAAGATATTTTAGTTTGTTAGTTACTTTAAATTTAGATCTTACTTCCACATTCATGTTTTTCGTAGGGTTAGTAGTCAATATTTCTGATTTTGTCCAATTTGTTCTGTAGCCTGAGAATTTACTGAAATCTGAGACTATATTTATTACTTTATCTATAGTTATATTAGGATTTAAGATGTACAACAGAATATCATCTGCCTATAATGATATTTTTATCTCATGAGGTCCTATTTTAATTCTTTTTATTTCTATATTTTCTCATATTAAATTTGTAAAGGCTTAATTGCCAATACAAATAAGAGTGGCAAAAGGGGACATCCCTGCCTTGTTCCTCTTTTCAGACTAACTTTTTGTGATGTTTCCTGGTTAGTGATTACTGTTGCTTTCAGATTCTGATAAATCCTTTTGATCCATGTCATGAAATTATCTCCCATTTGTCCTTTTTCTAGGACTTGAAGCAGGTACTCCATTCAACCCTGTCCAAGGCTATTTCAGCATCCAGTGTCATTAAAATTGTATCTGTATCTTTAGTAAGTTGTAGTACATTCATTGCATTTCTGATGTTATTGTAGCTTCTCCTATTTTTTTATAAATCCTGTCTGATCTTTATTGATAATTTTTGATAATATTTGCTCAAGTCAAGATGTTAGAAGTTTTGCAAATATTTTGTAATCAGAATGTAAAAGAAATACAGAATGATAAGATGAACATTTCTTGGGATCTTTTCCTTCTTTTTTATTACTATAATATTAGCTTGTTGAAAACTTTCTAGCAATTCTTTCTGTTCTATTAAATAATTAAATATTTTTGTCAATTGTGGAGTATATTCTTTTATTAATAATTGATAGTATTCTATCTGAAAGCCATCTAGCCCTGGTGCTGTACCTTTCTTCATTTTTCTTATTGTCCTGTCCGCCTCTTCTTTTGTGAATGTTTTTTTTATTCCTTCTCTATCTGAATTTTTTTTTTTTGAAATTTTAATGTCTTGCATCATAGAGGTGTTAAGGTTACTTGCTTCTGATTTATTTATTTATTTGCTTTTGGTAACCGGGTAAGTACACTGGACAAAACTGCCTATTTTCAGGCATGACCCGAGAGAGTACAAGTCAAAGCAAGGTACAAGACAAAAAATATAGGTAATGACAATGATAACAAACACATTGCAGCACGTAAAGAGATACAACAGCCATAGAGAGGTGTAAAGTTACATGCCAATGTGAATGGAATACATTACACAAAGTAAACAACAAGGCAAGATTGGGAGAGCTATATGATAAATTAATACAAACAAGAAAGGTGCATGAAGTAAGACTAGATAGGAGGCCAGTACAGGGGCAGAAGCAGATTAATCTAAGTGCATATCAGCAGTGCAGATAGACTGGCAATGAGTAAGGGTCAGAACAGGCATGGAGATAAAAGTGCAGACCAGGATATATAGGCACGAGTCAGTGAAGCTAGGGACATTTACATGTATCAAGGGTGGTGAGGTAATTAAAAAGGGCTTGCTTGAAGGCAGTGTAGGAACTGGAACACCTGAGGTCAACCAGAAGGGAGTTCCAGAATTTGGGGGTATAGTAGGAGAAGGCAAGTTCACCCATTCTGGTGGAGCATTTGGGAACTGAGAGCAGAGCCAAAATTGTGGACTGGAAGGATCGAGGGCAAACAACAGGGGTGAACATGGCTGTTAGGGAGGAGGGAAGAGATGAACAAAATATGTTGTCTGTCAGGCAACCTATGGAATAAAATCACCAGGAAGAAGGGGATCACCAGTGGAGTTCAGAATAAAGTGTACAGTGATGTTTAAGATGAGGGCAGACAAGGCAAATCTACAGACATTGTTGTAGGTGACATCCCACACTTGTAGTACATTGACCTGTGCCTGTGCGAAGACCTGCAACACGTAACAAAGACCAGGGAGTAGGAGTCCTTAGGTGACAGAAATCCTGGCAGTGGGTGTCAGAGCGTGCTGGACACGGTAGGCCAGTCTAATTTTTGCATTAACAGACTTGCAAGCCACGTTGACATGAAGAGAGAAATTAAGGGATAGATTTAGTGTGACCCCCAGGTATTTGAAAAAGTGGGTAACATGTACAGGGGAGCCATCAATGCATGAGACCTGAAGCAAAGGGGTCATGGCACTGGTTTTCTTACAGGACACAAAGAGCATAACTTGGGTCTTGGCAACATTTAGTACCAGGCAGTGGGATGTGAGCCATGTTTGGATTCGATGCAGATCAGAGGACAGGTGAGAGTTAATCTCATTGATTGAGCTGGAGACAATGTAGAGAACCAAGTCATCGGCATACAGTAAGTTGCAGCAGTGGGTGGGAACAGCAGATATGTTGTTTATGAATAATGAAAAGAGCAGGGGGCCAAGTAAATAACTGTGGATAGTATTTTGCAAATTCCTGGTTGATTTTATCAGGGTTTGATTTTATCAGGGTCTATTGTTGTTCCTCCTTCTATTTCAAGTTCTTTTATTATTCTGTTTTTTTCTTTCTGTAATTGGTACGCAAGTATTTTTACAGATTTATCTGCATTTGAGTAATAATTTGCCCTTGATTTCATTAATATTCTTTCTGTTTTTTCATTTAGTATTGTGTTGTATTATAATTTTAAATTTGTTAGTGCTTGTCTATTGTTTTCTGAACATGTATGCATGTGTTTCTGTTCTGCTCTTTTCATATCCTTTTCTAGTTTTTCCATTTTTTTCACTTTCTTTAAATTTTTTACTAGTATATTGAATTATACATCCTCTTAGGACTGCTTTCCTAGCTTCTCATATATTATTTATCGATGTATCTATAATTTTACTAAACCTTTCAAATTCCTGCAATTCATTTTTAATGTATTCTGTAAATTCTGTGTCATGTAGTAAACTCAAATCCATAGTCCATTTACTAGTTCTCATATTTTTATTAATTTGTATTTTACATTTTATTGATGCATGATTGGTTAAATTTATTCCTTCATATATTTTTGATTCTATATTGTTTAATAATGTAAATGTTACCATTATCCAATCTACAATATTTTTGAATATGTATTATGTCTATTTAAGAAAAATGAATATTTGCATATATTTTCATTTTTATATCTCCACTTTCCATATTACCCAGTATGACTCTGGCTACCTTTGACAGGGTTGAATGGGAGCCCATTTTATCTAACCTAATATCCAATACAGTATTATAATTTCTGCCAGTTATATATAGTTCTGGGAACTCTACCAGTTTTAGAAGGAAATGAGTAAAGAACTTGTAGTCATCTTAATTGGGACCGTACATATTTGCAATTGTATATCTGTTGCCCTCAGTCAGTGTAGTACATATTACAAATCTTTCCTGTTCATCTGCTATATATTTTTCAATATTCAAGTTCTTAATTTTAAATAATATTGCTGTTCTTTTAGAGTTCCCATTTGATTTAGATTGTATTGCTTTTCCTCCCCAATATCTATAAAATTTCTCATATTCTTTTATTATTAAATGGGTTTCTTGTAATAGCAGTCTATTTTATGGGTTTTTTTCACATATGGTATGCTATCATTCTCTTTCTTTTAATAGGGTGGTTTACTCCATTCACATTCCAGCTCATTATTGTATGATTATTTAATCTATATCTCTCCTTATTATTTTTTCTTTTCCTTTTTTGAGCATTTTCCTCCTTTAAGACCTTCTATTAATCGACTATTTACTATATCAATTTCCTTATCCCTATCACTAATTTCTTTTTACCCCTTGTCCTAATTCTACACATACTAACCCCCTATCTAATTCTTCATCTACACTTTTCTAGAGTCTATCCCCTTATAGACTTTTTTCCTATCTTCAGTATCATGATAGGACCCATATTGAGATGCTTAGCATCCACTTTACCCAAGTGTTGTGTTACACATTTTCATCAAGACTTTATACATATACAATATTTCCCCATAAAGATGATGTGTATATATCTTGTCCCCTTCCTTCTATTCCCCCTATTTTCCCCTTCACTCCTCTCTTCCCTTTTCCTTGTTCCCAGTTCTCCTTCATTCCTTGTTTTCATTATTCAGGTTTCAGTCCAAATGCAACATGTACATATTCTTGTGCTTCTTCAGGAAAACTAACTGTATGAGCATTGCCTCTATATATTATTTTTAGGATTGTTGGAGTTGGATGGGAGAAGGGTATCTTTTTATCCCATATAAATCTATTTCTTTGTATGCATTTTTTCTCTTCTGCATTTCTGGACCTAGATTTGGAAATAATAATATTTCTTTGTTTTCCATCATACCTGGCTTTTTTCTCCTTTCCGTTTACAGTGCCAGTTCTCTGTCTCGATATCTTAAGAACTTTACATATGTTATTCTTGGGTGTTTATAGTTTGTATTCTGTCTGGCTGGTGTTCGATGTGCTTCATGTAGTCAATTTTTTCTTCTGGAAATTTTCTCCCAGTAAACTCCGTCAACAATTTCTAACAAAAATGTAACATATCATTATTTTCCTTTCTTTCTGGGATCCCTAATATTTTTAAATGATCCCTTCTTGCTATCCATTCCAGGCCAGTTATTTTATTTTTCATTTCCAGAATTTCTTTTTTATGTGTAATGACTTCTCCCTTAACTGCGGGTATGGTGTCTTCTGTATTTGAAACTTGTTCTTCTAACTGCATTACTCTACCTGTTATGTCCTTAACTTCTCCTTTCAATCCTTTGATTTCCTCACAGACTCCTTCTATCTTTGCTTCCAGCCTCTGAAATCCTGTTCTGATTTCACTCAATAGTTTTTCCAAAAGGTCAGCGCTTTTCTCTTTTGAGGTTTTTCCTTCAGTATTATTATCTGGAATTGTCTGTGTCATCTGTCTTTTTTCTCTTCTTCCTCACCCTCCTCTTCCATGCTTTCAGGTCCCTCCTTTTTACTCATATAATCTCCTGTATAGTCTGATGCATCCTCTAATGGCAAATCATCTGTCTCCTTTTGCTTTTCATTTTCTTTTGTGTATTCAGGTTCAGTACTTTGATTCACTGTCTTATTTTCCTTTCCATTCATTCCTTTGTTTATTTATTCTTCTTTTTTATCTGTTTTGGATAGTTTTTTTTTATTGTATCCTGGTCTGTGTCTGATCTGTCTACATTTATCTGTGTTTCCTTTTGTTGTTCCCTCTTTCTTTTATTTCCATTAAGTCATATGGAAGGGCCTAAGTCTACATATCGTGAACTTATTTCCTTTTCTATGTGGTCTGCTTCTTTTATAGAGTTTATGTTTTCTCCTATTATCAATCTCTCTGTTATTAGTTCCAATGTTATCTTAAGTGGGTAACTGTAAATTATTTTCTTGCTTATACTCCTTTACAGATTAATACCAGTCTACCAGTTTCTGGTCCATTTGTTCTATAGTCCTCTGTTTTCTTATTTCTTTTTTTTTAGCAGCTTTCTGTTTGCTTTTTTTGTGCTATCTTTTTCTCCAGTTGTACATTTATGTTGTTCTCTTCTGCTCTTTCTGGACAGCTAAGTGCACTTCTCACTTTTCTAGCCATATGATCTGGTGGTTTGTCTACATTAATTTTATTTTCACTTCTAGTTGTCCTTTGTTCTGGTTTCAAATATAAGTTTTTATTTCTTTCGCATTTTTTGGTTTAGCTCCCATTGTTTTTCTTCTCTCCTTCCCCCATCTCCTCTCCTCTCTCTCCTCCCTCCCCTCCCTTCTTTTATTTTATATAGATAACTCAACCCAGATCTTTCAACAGTTAGGTTTTTCTCTTTCGATCTCTATCACAAAAACAGCTTGTAAATTTAAAACATACTGTATTGTGCAGGTAGAGTTTTTTTTTATTTTCTTTCAAAAAGATCTTTAAAAAGATCTTTTCTCTTCAGTAGCTATTATCTTCTATTTTTCTTATGATTTCAGTTAAAATCCTTGCTTATAAATCTTCAAGCTCTTAAATATATTCATCCTTACTTCATTATATTTTATAACCTTGGTTTCCTGGTCTGTATGTCCTGTCTCTCCCTCCTCTACATCTCACTGCCATGTCAGTGTTCACTGGGGTTTCAGTTATACAAATCCTGGTAGTCTCATCTGAGTTGCAGGTGATGGTACCATGCATACTGAGTACTACTGGCTGGGATTTGTGATCTTTATCCATGAGGTCTTTTAGGCACCCCAAGAAACTCCTACCATCTCCCCAACTACTGTCTTGCTTTTCTTTGAAATAGGCTGCTTCGGCTAGCCTTATGTTCCTGGTGTATCTTTTCCTAGTGGCTTTATACTTTTGTGTATCTTACATGTTCCAGTAGCTCTGATCTGGTGCCACAGGTTATCCCTTTCTCGCCACTGGGTGATCAGGGTTGGAGTGTCCCAGCCATTATTTGTTCCTCTCACTGTGTGTCTTTTGAAGGGGGCACATAGATTACAGGCCTTGGTGAACTGTCTGATGAAGTAGTCCAAGGCTATCAGTGTCAATGTCTGGAATGGAGTCTAGGTAACTCCAATCCTCTCACAAAAAAATACTGTTAACTGGACTTACCTTATTTTATCATATCGCAGTCAAAGGATCAACCAGCAAGACATGTCTTTGATTGGAGACTGGATCTACATTGTGGGACATGTTCAGGTGAGTGATGGTGTGGGGTGTCAGGTGCTCAGTGTGGGGGAGTTTGAAGTGGAGTGGGTGGGTGTCTGGGGAGTTAGAATTATGAGGGACCATTTTTAATTTTTTCAGGGTTAAAAATAAAGACGTTGAGGGATGGTTTTCTTTATTTCTGAGTTTACAAAAAAAAATGAAACAAAATAAAGACATCATGGGATGGTTTTCTTTCATTCTGGTTTTAGAAAATCACCACTAGATCCAACACTGGGGATTGGGCACACCAATGTTGACTAAATTCCACAGTAGCAGCAGGGTTGGGTAACCAAGTGTTGTCACCTATTCATGGGGATCAACCTGGAGGGGAGGGTGGTTGGCAAGCAGTACCAGGCGTGGGCACACCAGTCTGCTTTTATAAATAAACATCTTTGGGGGAAATATGAGGGAGAGCTGATTGAACTGGGAGGGGAAGGGATAAGGGAATAGTCAATAGATAGATAGATAGATAGATAGATAGATAGATAGATAGCTCCCACAGAGAAAGCAGAGGATTGCTGGTTCACTGCTACAACTGAAACCGGCAGCACAACTCCAGCTGTGGCTTCACAACTCAAGAAAATCCTTCTGTTCTCAGACTAAGAATGTGGATGAAAGGCTTCTATCACTGAGCTGGGCACTCAGAATTTCTGAGTGCCCAGAACTATACTTATAGATATAGTTTCAGAAACCTAACACTGGAATCTAGTTAAGCAAATCACTTTTACCTAGGTTCAGGTGTTTGTTTCTTAAAAATACATAATTTTTACATATTTTTAGTTTACAAAATAAACCAAGGTGGCAGCTGTAACAATCTTTTTTTCCCTCAGGACAAGAAATCATTTCTCAGAAAATGAACATAAGAAAAGTGACATCAGAAAAGGACCTTTTGGTCTATCTAGTCTGGCCATTTTCTTGTTACTCACCACCCAGCTAATTCTTTGTTGTCAGGTTTCCATAGCACCTATCCCATGCTAACTTAAACTCCTTGACTTAGACTGTACCACTTGTTGTGTCAGACTATTCCAGGGATCCACAACCTGTTCTGTGAAGAAGAACTTCCTAGTGTTGCTTTTGAACCTACCTCCCTTTAGCTGCATGCAGTGCTCTCTGGTGCGAGCAGTCTCATATGAGTGAAAGGGGTCTTCCCTGTGCACTGAGTTTATTCCTTCAATATGTTTAAAGGTTTCCATCATATCTCATCTGTCCCTCCTTTGCTCCAGTGAGTATAACTGTAGTTGTTTTAGTCTGTTTTCATATGGCTCATGATGTAGCTCCTGTACTATCTTTGTAGCCCTCCTTTGTACTGTTTCTGGGTGGTTTATGTCTTTTTTTAAGTGAAGTCTCCAAAACTGGACACAGTACTCCAGATGTGGCCTCACCAGGGACCTGTATAGTGAGATTATTACTTTGCATTTTCTACTTGTAATGCCTCTGCCTATACATCTGAGGATGCTGCTGATTATATAAGCTGTTTTTTTCACATTGCCTTCCTACTCTTAAGTCAAGGGTGTATGTCACCTTTGGGTTTTGTTTTCCGAGGTGCATTATTTTACATTTTTTGTTGTTGAATTTCAATTGCCAGTTTCTAGACCATTCTTCCAGTTTTTTGAGGTCAGACAACATTTTCATGGTGCCCTCCTATGTGTCCACCATGTTGTAGATCTTTGTGTCATCTGTAAACAAGCATACCTTCCCCTCCAGCCCTTCAGTGATTCCGCTGATAAATATATTGAAGAGGCTCAGACCCAAGACTGATCCTTGTGGCACCCCACTGATCACCTTGCCCTTTCTAGACATTGTCTCATTGACCAAAACCCTCTGTGTCCTGTACCATAGCCAATTTCTTACCTAGCTGATGATTTTAGGCCCTACACCTGTGTGGTCCAGTTTGTTAACCAGCCTTCTATGAGGGGCAGAGTTGAATGCCTTACTAAAATCTAAATATACAATATCCACAGCCCCAACCTGGTCCACTGTTTTGATCACCCAATTGAAGAAATCGATCATATTGGTCTGGCATGACCATCCTGCTGTGAAACCATGCTGTTTGGGGTCTAATTGCCCGCTGATCTTTAGATATTCCACTATCCATTCTTTAAGGAGTGCTTCCATCAGTTTTCCCACCACTGAGGTTAGACTGACTGGGTGGTAGTTCCCAGCCTCCTTCTTGCTCCCACTTTTGTGAAGGGGAACTACTATGGCCTCTTTCCAGTCTTGTGGCATGTTGCCACTGCTTAGGGAGTAGTTGAACAGTGCTGCTAGTGGTGCAGTGAGCTCCTCTGCTAGCTCTTTAAGTATCCTCAGGTGTATCCCATCCGGGCACATTGCTTTGTCCATTTTAAGCTTCTTCAGTTCCATCAGGACTCTTTCTATAGTAAATGGACTCATGACTGCCCCTGTTGTGGGTTGGTCTGCTTTCATTAGTGTTGGTCCATTTCTGTGATCCTCCTTTGTGAAGACTGAGCAGAAAATGTTATTTAGGATCTCTGCTTTCTCCTTGTCACTCTCTGTGTGTAGTCCTTTCTTGGTAGTCAGACGGATGATCCCGCCCTATATTTTTCACCTTTCCCTGATATAGCTGTAAAATGATTTATCTCCCTTTTTTACTTCCTGTGCAATTTTCTCCTCAGCTTGTGCCTTTGTTTTTCTGATTTCTTTACTTGCTTCTTTGAGTTTGATTCCATAGTCTTCTTTACTACTGTCCTTTTTTGTTACCTTAAATTTTTGAAATGCTCTTTTTTCATCTTTGATTTTTGACACTGCTTCCTTTGTGAAGCAGAGTGGCTTCCTTTTCCTTTTTGTTTTACTGACCAGTTTTGTGCATTGTGATGTTACTGTGGTTAGTGCATCCTTTATCTTCCTCCAACTTTCTTCAATGCTTTCTTCTGTATTATGTGCCCGTAAGGGTTTTAGCATTTCTTTCATTCTGGTGAAGCTGGCCTTTCTAAACTCAAGGACTTTCAGTTTTGTATGACTGATTTCCTCAGATTTCTTGATGGTGATCCATGTCTGATCAGTGGTTGCTTGATCCTAGATGGGTTCCTACATGAACATCAGAGATTCTATTGCTGTTTGAAAGCATGAGGTCAAGTATTGCTTTTTTTCTGGTGGGGGATGTCACTAGTTGTACTAGTCCTGCCCCCGTAGTGCTAGTATATCATGAAGATAAGCCCTCTTGGTCATTTTTTTAACTGTCATTTCAGAGGGTTATCCAAAATGATGTAAGAGCAAGGACATCAAACCATATACTGTACATCACACAATCAGTGCCACAGCAGATTAATTCTTCGATGTCAACTTTTTTCTCACTCATTTCAGGGTTTTCACCCATCTTACCTAGTACTGCAAATCTGCAGACTGAGCAATTCTTGAGCGAAAAAAGAAAAATAAACCTTTGGCAAGGAGGTTACCCGGAACCTTCTCTCACCTTCTCCTTTATGTAGTGACTATAAGTCACTGCATCTGAAATGTTCCTTCCTCTTGAGAAGGTGATTATAGGGGGTGGTACTATAGCTTCAGCAAAGGTGGGGCATACTGAAAGAACTGACCAGTGGCATCTAATAATACCACCATTTTTTTCTGACATTACACTGTAGGTAGTGATGAAAGTCATTTTGGGGACAGTACTCTACAGTTCAATGACAGTACCCTGTTTTGTGCTTCCTCCAGCTGTTTTCATTTCTGAAAATTGTTGCAAAGTTGTATCCATATCACTACAGTTGCTCATGATACTTAGGTACAGACTGCAGGAGATAGAATGCAAGAGGACAGGGTGTGGGCACTATCTTTTTGAAGCAATACACTTGTTGATTTTTTTCTATAACCTCTGCTCTTTTCTTTTTCACTGGGAACTTCTACCAGGGTAATTATCTAGGAAATTCAAGTCTCTCATATCAACATTGAAGATAAAGCAGAGATTTACATTGTTTTGCTGTAACCAACCTTGAAATTCCATAAAGGTCTGTATGCCATCCCTCCATACACAGATAACATTGTCTATACAGTGATGCCACAAGACAATGTTGCTTGTGTGTGGGTTGTTTTGATAGCTTGTTCATTCATCCCATACCCCCCAAAATAAATTTGCATATTTTGGCCCATACAGACCCCCACTGCTATGCCACAAGGTTGGAAGAAGACTTTATCACAAAACACAAAAAAATGTGTTCCAGAATAATCCGTAATCGCCTAAGAATAAAATTCACAGGAATTCTTTCATTGTCAGGGTGTCTCCTAAGCCAACTCTCAACAGCTCTCAAACCATCATTGTGATGGACTGAAATATATAATGCCTTCACATGCATGCCCATCAAAAGGTACCTCTATTGCCAAACAACATTTTCAGATTTATTAAGGATATCCATAGTGTCTTGGAAGTGGGAGGGTGACCTGCCTACCAATTCCTTAAGAAAAAAAATCAATAAATTTAGCCAAAATTTCAGCAAGCCCTCACAACTCCTAGACAGTTGGTCTACCAGGAGTATTTTCCAAATTGTTATGCACCTTTGGGAGGGCATAGAATGTGAGGATAACAAGGAAATCCATTTTCATGAAATCAGATTTAGATTTAGTAATCTGGCCCTCCTTAACAACTTCCTCAATCAAATCATAGAACTCCAGCTGAAATCTGGGTAATGGATTACCTGGAGGCTGCATATAATTTTGTTAGTTATTAAGCAAAGCTAAAACCATTTTTCATACTTTTGGTGTTCGGAACTGCTGCATTACCCCCCAATCTGCTTTCCTTGTCACCACATTCTTGTTATTTTCTAATTTTTTTAGTGCTGCTTTTTCTTTTCTGGTTAGATTGTGGTGTCTGTTGCTTACATTATTCAGTAAGCAACCTATATATTCTTCAATCAATTTTCTGTATATTTCTATTACACTACTGGTAGTTTTCAGACAAAACTCACTTTTAGGTTTAAATAAACCTTCACATTTAGATTCATATTTTAAGGGGGTTAATTAATTTTCCACATGATCTGTAGCAAACAAATCAGCATTTTCAAAACTGAGGCACTCACTCAAATCAATGTTATGAATAATTTCAGTCTTGTCAGTTGAGTCTGTTAATTCTTCCCTCTCAATTGTATCAGGCAAATCTAATTTTCAGGTGTAAGGTTAACAACAGAAAGTTCATCATCTTCAGTTTGTGCTAGTAATTTATCAGCCCCCCCCCACATTGTTAGCCTATCATTTTGAAGTTCAGTCTTTTAAGCACAATTTCCTGATAAATTTATAAACATCTTTTTTTATAGAAAATCTATCAGTGCTGGGGCTAGACACATATGTTAAACCTCTTTTCAGTACCCTAGTCTCTTCTGGCTCCAATTAGTATCCTGAGGGATTATTTGTTTTTTCTTCTCAGCTACCATGGTTGTTTTCCTCAGTTTTGACCTGCTGTGTCGTCTCCTCCTTGTCTTCCTGTTTTGTTTGGCTTTGCATTTGGGCCTTTTTTTAATATTCTTTATTTTTTTCCAATTATTACAGCAGGAATACATTTGTACAGTATTAATATTGCATATAAAGTTCAGACTCAGAAGAAGTACATAGAGAGATGTCAACCTTCAATATTCAATTGATTACATCAATGAGGGGAAATAAAATAACAAAGCAAATAGATCAACCTGTTCAGGGGATAAATGAGTCATCCAATGGTGAAATATATAGTACCCATGGTCTCCAGTACAATTCAAATTGGCGAGTCAGATCCATTTTATTTGCTAATAAATGTTCCAAATAATAGATCTCAGACATCATGGAATGCAAATGTGTCAAAGTAGGGACAGTGGCGGTCTGCCAAAGGTAAGTTATCACCTTTTTTGCTGCAGCTAAATAAAGATATAATTTACTGTTTTTCGGAGGGACCCAGCCATTTTTCCCGATATATAGGAGAATCATTTGGTTTGTTAAAACAAAGTCAGAATCAATTAAAAGTTGTAGACTCCTGAAAATGTCCTTCCAGTATTAGGATATTTTGGGCAGATACAAAATATATGAGAATATTGCCTTTAGCGCCCTACTCTCCAACACATCCATAACTTTCAGATAGAAATTTGGTCAATTTATCTGGGGAGATAAAAAAATGCATATGACATTTCCAAATATATTCAAGCCAATAAGGTGCCTGGGTTACCTACATCGAATGATTAATGGGTTCTAACCATTTATCATAAGTAATTTGAGTATTTAGTTCTTTATTCCATCTGGCTAGAATAGTTTCGGTGGTCTCCTTCCAATAATCCCTGAGGGATCGGTATAGCAAACCAATTGAATGTGCATGAAGCTTACCATCAATAGCCTCCACCATCAAATTCATAAATATAGGCATAGGGGAAGGTAACATCATTCGGGTAGAGCTCACATCCATCAAGAATGAACGAGCCTGCAAATATCTAAAATGGTCTGTAGAAGGGAGACCGAACTTAGACTGTAAAATGGCAAAAGGGACCACCCCATGGGTGTCTAGAAATTGATAAAGCATAGACAAGCCCATTCTATGCCATTCCTTATAGGTATGATCCATTCTGGATGCAGAGAATTCCCTCTCTCTACCCAGTAGTCTAAAATAATAAAAAACCTCTACAAGTTCCCGACAAGATCTCACCTCATACCAGACTTTTAATGTATTCTGGGTCCCCCATGTGAAGTCCTTGAAACATGGCATAGAATCCAATGGAGAGAATAGGATTGGGAGAATATCATAAAGGTCATTCAATATGAATTAAATAAATTTCCATGGGGGCCTTATTTGCTCATTAAGCCATGTCAGAATTACTTTACATGTGACAGCCCTATGATATTCTTTTAAATTCAGAAGATTTAAACCCCCTTTAGCAATAGGTAGTTTTAATACACACCACCTTGTTCTCGGATGTTTCCCAGCCCATACAAACCTGGAAAATATTCTGTCCCAGGAACAAATATAAAATTTTGAGGGAACTAAGGCTATGGTTTGAAAAAAATATAACATTTTTAGAAACATAGAAACATAGAAGTTGACGGCAGATAAGGACCGCAAGGCCCATCCAGTCTGCCCATTTCTTTTTCTACCTTATAAATGTGCCATCGGCCTTTGCTATGTCAGTGACCTATCTATTCATAGTCATTTGTATTGCTCCCTTATGCCTATCCCATGCCTGTTTGAAGCCCTGCACTGTATTCATAGCCACTACTTCTTGTGGTAACCATTCCATGCATCTACCACCTTTCTGTGAAAAAGAATTTCCTCACATTCCCCTTAATGGCTTCCTCTACTCTCATGCTGTGTCCTCTTGTCCTGCTATTTTCTTATATTTAAACATGTTAGACTCTTTCACCTTGTTTATGCCCTTAAGGTGTTTAAATGTACGATCATATCACCTCTCTCCTCCTTTGCTCAAGGGTATACATATTGAGCTCCGTTAATCTGTCCTCATATGTCTTCTGATGCAGTCCCTGCACCATTTTGGTTGCCCTTCTCTGGACTGCCTCAATTTGGTTAATGTCCTTGTGAAGGTGTGGCCTCCAATACTGCACGCAGTACTCCAGATGGGGCCTAACCAATGTCTTGTACAGAGGGATTATTACCTCCCTCTTACGACTTGTGATACCCCTACTAATACACCCTAACACCCCCCTAGCCTTACCTACTGCTTTGGAAATATTGTCATTCGTATGGCCTGTATGGGCTGATAAAATGATAAAGAAAGATATGCCCATCTCCCAAATAACTGTTCTATATTTAGGATTAGAGGCTCCAGATTGAGGAGTTCCAAAAGTCCCAGATTTCGGGGGATGAACACCCCCAAATATTTAATTCTGTTATTTCTCCATTTAGCTTGGAGCAGTGTCCTAAGGCCTTGGGATGGAATATAGTTTACAGGCAAAATCTCTGTCTTTTGAATATTAATTTTATAACCAGCAACTTCTAAGAACTTCTTTATTACCTCTAAAGTGGCAGGGACTGAGACCTCTAGTTCTAACAGGGTTAATAATATATCATCTGCATAGAGTGAGAGAGTGAACTCCCTGTCCCCCAACAGCACACCATGAATATCCATATTCTGTCTTATGGCCTCCGCTAATGGCTCAATATATAAAGCAAATAAAAGTGGAGATAATGGACAGTCCTGCCTTGACCCCCTTCCCAGAGAGATCCTGGCTAACAGCTGACCACTCACTTTAATATTAGCTTTTGGAGAAGCATATACCCTCCGGAGAAGGGAAACAAATTCCTCTGGGAATCCAGATTCAGACAATGTCCTCCAAAGAAAGCCCCAACTGACCCAGTCAAAAGCCTTGTTAGCATCAAGGCCGACAAAGGCAGTGGAATTTGTCTCTGGTTGACTTGATCAAGTAGATGTATTGTCTGACGGACATTGTCCATAGTCTGTCGAGACCGAATAAATCCCGATTGATCTGAGTCCACTAAACCTGGAAGCATATCTTCTATCCTGTGGGCCCGTATGAACATGAACAACTAGTAATCCATATTTAATATGGATATAGGCCTATATGATGTAACCAGATCTGGGGATTTGCCCTGTTTTAAAATAGGAGAAATATTTGTGTAATCTCATGAAGGTAGAGGAGCCCCTCCCCCTTGTATCTCATTGAACGCCTTCAGCATTGTTGGAGCTAATTGCAGAAAAAAATGTTTTATACCACTCAGCGGGCATCCCATCTGGTCCCGGAGTTTTCAGTGTTTTACTATCTGAAACTACCCTTTTGAGTTCCTTATGTCAAATTGGAGTTTTCAGTCTCCCCACCACCTCCTTGGCCAGACAGGGAAGAGTAAAAGAACAAAAAAATTCTTCTATTTTACCTGAGTCTGGTGGTGCGGGAGCTGCATATAACTGGGTATAATATCTCTTAAAAGCATTCCATTATTTGTACTGTATGAATAGCTTGATGGTTAAATGTGGGATCCACTAAATGTGAAATATATGTGGCTGTCTTCTGTCCTCTTAATCACCTGGCCAAATTTTGAGCCCCCTTTGGACCCCCCCCTTATATCGGTAGGACTTTAAATGAAACAATACCTGTTCTATTTTCTCATCTAACAGTTTCTGTAAACTAACTTTTTTTTTATTAATTTGTGACTTAGTGTCCTCAGTTACTGGGATATGAGCTTGTTGTAATTCTTTAAGTTCTCCATGTAATTTTTCATATTGCAGTTCCCATTTTTAATTCCTGGCAGCAGCATAAGCTATTATCTCTACCCGAATCACCACCTTAATCGTATCCCACAGTATAGGTGCAGAGACTTTGACCCCAGAGTTGTCGGAGAGCACCTGAGCGATTTTAACACTAAAACTATCTCTAAAAGCCTTATCTCTTAAAAATGAGGTGTTCAGGTGCCACCCTGTGGCTTTCTTTGGTATTTTAAGGTCTAATTTCAAAAATAAAAGGGCATGATCTGAAAGAAATCTGGGGCCAATGGTTAGGTCGTGCAGGCAATCAACATGTTCCTTCAAGATAAAAAAATAATCTAATCTGGAATGGGAGCTATGTCTGGTAGGAAAAAAAGTATATTCCCTTGCAGTCGGATAAAAATATCTCCAAATGTCTACCATACCCAGAGCCTCTAGATTAGAACAAACAAGTTTCTGTGTGGGTGAGGTATGGTGCTTGTGTGGGGAGGAAGAGTCCAAATATGGATTCAAAATTAAATTCACATCCCCACCCATCAGTAAACATCCCTGCATATAATCCAGAAGCTTATCAAAAAATCTTTTCAGCACAACAGCAGGCATCATTGGTGGAAAGCACACATTTTCCAATATGACCTGTTTCCCATATAATGTCCCTGTAAGAATAACAAACCATCCCTGAGAATCAGTGTACTGTGAAGAGAGGTGAAAAGGAGAGGTCCGGGGAATCATTTTAACTACCCCACGGCATTTTCCCTTAGAAAATGATGAGGCGTTTATCTGGTATCAACCCCCCCAAGTTAATTTAGAATGTTCTATATCTGTCAAATGAGTTTCTTGTAAATAGATTACATCATTCGGGTGTTTCCTTAAATATTGAAAAAGTCTAGCTCTTTTAATCGGGTTATTCAGTCCATTTATATTGAGAGACAAAGCCCTAATTATTTGAATCGCCATTATAAATTGTAACAAAGTACAGGACCTCTCCAATACGCCCACTCCCACCTCACCAACCCTATAGGCAAACAATACCCCCTTTTACTTGATAATGATACCAAAGATAGTATTCCTCCCTGAGTGTATAGTCTAACTGAATCTCTAAAGGCCCTTTCTTTCCAAGATTTCCCATTAAACATCTCTATCTTTATCTGCACTAAATTGTGTACATTCCTGCTGTGGCTGTACATAAGACTGAAAAAACATATCAACTGTTTTTTATAATAGTACCTTATCAAGTTTAAAAATAAAATGCTAAATAGTCTAAACTGCTTCAACATTAAATCGAGTAAACACAAACCCTCAATAGACCAACTTTGTACATAAATTGTGACTTCCAAGGCAGGGGAGATTATAAGAAAGCTCTCTAGTTGTGCCTCCCAAACTTCAGGAGGAACAGGAGATAATCCGGGTGCGTAAAGCTCTTGGGCCTCCAGAGGGTGTGAATTCCCTTTAATGCAAACATAAAAAATGGGCAGTATACAACATATAAATTCAAAAGTAAAAAAACTTTCCTGCCCTTTTAAAGCAAACATGAGCCTAAACATTTAATAGCGGCAACAGACTCCCCCTCGCTTTCATTATAATGCTTTACTAAATAACTATGAACCCATAATGTTAATCACCCTCAATTTTGATATATGAGACTCTCCACACCAACCCCCCCTAAACAAAGAAAAGTGGCTTCTTATGTAAATACACCCTCTCAATACGCCATCCGTCTTAAACTTAAAGGGGTCAAAATTAGACCCATTACACAGGCCTGGATGTCCATAGCAAAGTCCAAAAGACATAAATAGACCCCTTGGTTAAAGTTCTCGATGCCGATATCACCAGAAGCCTGTCTGAGTCTTGAACATCATAATCAATTTCTCCAAATTATTCAGTCCTCCTGGTATAGTCAGGTTCTCCCACGTGCAGGTCTGCGAAAGGCCGCAAGCCGTTTCATCAAATTTCTGGGTCTCAGGTCTCCTCCCTTTTGGATGCCACCACTCGGAGTCACCGCTTGCCATCTGGGAAACATCAAGGAGGGCATAGGCCTTTGCTCAGCTCTCTTCTTGATCTGAATCCCTGTCTTCAGGAGTTCCTCACTGGCCTCTTCTGCTGAGTTAAATTCCTTTCTACCAGTTGGGAGCTGCACAATCAAATGTGCTGGGTAAGGAATAGTGAATTTAATATTGGCCTCTTTTAGGGAGAGAAGTATATCAGCATATGCCCTTCTGTGCCGCATAGTTTGGGGAGCATAATCATTATCTAGGTAAACACGAGTCTGGCCGTAAAATATCTTCCCTTTACGCCAGGCTGTGGTCAATATTTTTGCTATCACCGCATAGTTGAGAAAGCAGAGTATAATTGACCATGACCTGGCCTTCGGATCAGTGGGACATGGGCCCAGCACCCTGTGTACTTGCTCCAACTCCAGTTGCATGTCTGAGGGCAATTCTAGAGCCGTTCTCAAGACAGTTACTGTAGTATGAATTCTGTAAGGTCTTGGCCTTCTGAACTCTCTGGAATGCAATAAACTCTTAGGTTCTTACGTCGGGCTCTATTTTCCATGTCCTCTTGTCTGGAATGAAGATAGGCACATTGATCTTGTAATTCTTTAATAGACTCCTCAACATCATCTACCCTGTTTTCAATGACAGTAATCTGCCTCTCTGTGGCGACAGTGCGTTGCTCCAAATTCACCACATCCCTGTATAACTCTCCATACATATCCTTTATCTCAGCTCTAAAGGAGAGTAATTCTTTGTAAATGGTATTGAGCTTCACCCTTTTATGTTTTATTTTGCTTCAGGATGAAGCTGTATGATTGGGGGGTTCAGTAGTGGCGACGGAGAGCTCAGAGTTAGAAGCTTCTAGGGCCGACATCTCCGTAGCACTGCTGTAATCCCAGACTCACTACAGTTTGAAGTTTCACCTTGTTAAGTTGTCTGAACCACTGTCTCTACACTTCAAATTATGTTTTTGTCACAAATTTGTCAAAGTTCCGTGAGTGTAGGGAAATTAGCGAGAGGGGATTGCGGAGCTCGAAATTAAACCGCCATCTTGGTTACAGGCTCAACTGGAAGTCCACGTTTGGGCCTTTTGAATTATTTATAATCTTGCTTCTGTATTCTGGGGTTTCCTTGCAGGGCTATCTTGATGCTAAAAATGTTACCATGATAGCCTACCTATCATGTGCTTGTACTGACTCCAGTTCCTTATTCTGCTGTTACCTATCACCTGACATTGGACTGTGCTTCCTGTTCCTTTAATTACCACAATACTGTGAGTAGTCACTACTTGCTAACCTCCCACTGTGGCTCTACTTGTGCACTGTACCTTTAGAGAAGTCCTCTGAATGTCTTTGAAGGTTTTTACTTTTTCTGTCTGCCAAGTCCAAGTTGTGTTTTCAACCTTGGCTTTAATTTCTTCCTTGATTGGTTAATGTAAACACTATTTTTTAATTTTTCAGCTCTGTTTTGATTTCATTAATTTCCTCAATGACAGCTTTGTGATTTAAAGTATGTGATCAAGATCTTAACCAAGCCTAAAGCACAGTCATTCAGCTGTTTAATCCATTCATCCTTATGCTTTAAATTTTTTAAATTTTCAATACCATAGGCTGCAACTTTGTCCAGCCTTAACCCTCGTGGGCTCTAGCCATTGTCTACATATTGTGGTAGTGAATGGTGGTTGTAAGAAATATTTAATTCTGTAAACATCAACAACTCCAGCTGTACTGCTAGTTCTTTTACCTCATCTTGCACAACTGGCAATGATGTGCTTTTTAGGTTTTTGGCTCTTAACTCTCTCCTTCTTATAAATGCCTGGGTGTCCTCAAACAGATGTGTCTCTCATTCAGACTTGGTTGCAGGTACTTCAGCCTCAGCTCCATTTTGGAATGGGGTAGACATTTATTTTTGATTTTAAGGTTTAGCTGCAAAAGCAGAACACACACTTGGACTATTTTGCTTTAAATGTTTTGCTCAATGATGTTTGTATCTGCCACAGATGCCATGCTAGGTGCTGCATACTCCGTGCCACTCTAGTAACAAAGTTAACTCTATAAACAGTCCAAAGGTTCACTTTGTGCTCAGAAAGCTGAGGCGCTTTTCTGGAAGGGGCTACTTCTCCAGCTGAAGACAAACAAAGGTGGAGGGCACTCAAAAAAAGCACACCAGACAGTTTAACTGAAGATGTCAAAAGCAGACATACCTCATTCATTTGAGCAAAAGCAAGAAGTTATAAAATTCAGAGCAACAGATTGCAACTCATCACAGTGAAGACACCCACTAACACCCTAGCAGCTTTGAGTAACACTAGCTGTTCCTCAGGAGGTGGAGCTTAGCTGTTGACCAAAGCAATTTATACAGGGCAGTTAAAGATGCAAACCCCTTGAAATTCATTCCATGTGTAAGTACTTAATGTATTCATATAGTACAAATGAAAATGCTTCAATTTTGATAGTCATAAGTGGCTTACAACAGACGAGAAAGTAACATTTAAACCCTGAATAAATTGTGTGGTCAAATCTTGGCAAAAAAAAATCAAAATCAAATACAAATGACACAGATGTAATAATCAACTTTTGAAAAGGACAGTTCAGTACAGGGATATACTGTAGTATTCTAGGATGTGATGGAGGGAGCAGTCTATGTAGCTGAAAATGAGTGAGTGTTATTTCTTTTTTTTGTGTGCAAGTTTTCAATCAAATATTAGATGAATCATGTAAAAGTGGGCACTGGTGGACATTTAGTTCACACTGCATCAGGAGAAGAACAGTGGTACTTATTTGACCAACACTCTTGAAAATGGAAGTGTGCTGCCATCTGACGTTCTCTAGCACACTGGTCATATTACAGGTTCTGGTCTGTTACACTGGCATGATGGTGTGTGAGGGGCTGTTCTCTGGCACTCACTCAAGTGCTTCCAGGATCATGATGGGTTGTCTCTTCTTTCAAGCTGTAGAATAACTGTTATGGGGGGCAGATAGGCAGCAAACGAGCAAGCGGTAGGGCAGGAGAGGCAACTAGCGAGCATGCAAGCAAGAGACTAAGCTGGCTCGTGGGTCTGTAGGGGATGGATTGTGGGCTGCTGAGTGCAGTATGTACGTTATATGTTAACAATTAATTACAGAGCTCAATAGAAAATGTGTTGCTAG
This sequence comes from Neoceratodus forsteri, assembly GCA_016271365.2. Lineage (NCBI taxonomy): Eukaryota > Metazoa > Chordata > Ceratodontiformes > Ceratodontidae > Neoceratodus > Neoceratodus forsteri. The sequence continues at coordinate 957,974,239 of CM057449.1, read as the reverse complement.
TTGAGAAATGGATTACATGGTGGGGGGAGAGAGAGAGAGAAAGAGAGAAAGAGAGAGGGATTGTGGGGAAACAGATGAATGAAAAAAAATAGCTACTGGTTTAAAACTGAAGATTCTATCTAGCTGGCACCAAGATATAGACTGCGATATGATGGAGTTGGTAGGGACTTGTTTTTAAACATGGTGTTTGCTGTCACAAGGTCGTGGCTAGAACCAGGTCTCAGTAATCAAGATGCAAGGATTTCTTTACACAGTTTATATATTTATCTTATCTTATCTGTCTGTCTGTCTGTCTGTCTGTCTATCTATCTATCTATCTATCTATCTATCTATCTATCTATCTATTTAGCTATATGCAATAGGCATGGACACAAAAGCCATTGTATAAATCTGTTTATCTGAGCTACTATAAAATCATATATATATATATATATCTATGTATATATAGATATATATATCTATGTATATATATATATATATATATAGATATATATATATATATATATCTATATATATATATATATTATGGTAACAGTAATACTACCATAGTTAGGGTTGAGAGCCAGTTTAAGGTTAAAGGGTCAAACTTTGCACCTTAATAACTTTGCCACCGTTCAGCAGTTTGCTAATATATATATATATATATATATATATATATATATATATGTATTTTGTTTAATATAGCGCCTTTCTCACTTCAAGGCGCTGTACAATAAGGTAAAAACAATAATCAATAAATACAGATAAAAGTCACAACAATTCAGGGTACGCTTTCATCCACAGATGGGTCTTCAGTGCCCTCTTAAAGCTTCCCACTGTTCTGCACTCCCATAGCTGATGGGGCAGAGAATTCCAGAGGGTAGGCACTACAAACCCGAAGGCACGCGAACTAGATGACTTTAAGCTTACCCTCAGAATCTCCAGCAACCCCTCCTCAGCCGAGTGGAGCTGTCGCAGAGGGGTGTAAGGAACCAGGAGCTCTTTCAAGTAATCAGGACCAAGTCCGTGTAGGGCTTTGTAGGTCAATTAACCTACCTTAAAGGTGATCTGCCACTGAATAGGCAGCCAGTGCAGATCGCGCAGCACAGGGGTAATATGAGTTCTTCTCGAAGCCCCAGTCAACAAACATGCTGCAGCATTCTGCACTAGCTGCAAGCTGTGGATATCAACCCCTGGAAGCCCTAGGTAAAGGGTGTTGCAGTAGTCAAGGCACGATGTTGCAAATGCAAGGACCAAGACAGGCAGGTCACTGGACGGAACAAGGTGCTTGATCCTAGCAAAGTTCCTATGTTCCTAAGATGGTAAAGGCCAGCTTGATGACTGCTGACACCTGATGATGAAGGGTCAGGCCATCATAAAGCACCACTCCTAGGTCGTGCTCCCATTCAGAGGTGAGAATCTGTGCACCCCCTAAGACTAAACCAGAGGGGTGCTCATTCCTCAACTCCTCTGTCCTACAGCCTGGGTCTACTACCAAGACCTCAGTCTTTCCTGGGTTCAACTTTAAACCACTGGCACTCATCCAGTCTTGGATTTCTATTCGGCAGCTGTTCAGCAGAGAGATACACTAACCTGGTCGGGGGCAAAAGACGGGTAGAGCTGGGTATCATCAGCATAGCAGTGAAACCTCAGCCCATACCATCTTACAATGTCTCTGAGGGGCAGCATATACACTGCAAATAACATGGGGGACAGCACCGAGCCCTGAGGTACCCCGCAAGACAGAGAGAAATCCTCGGAAGACAAAATACCTGAGACTACTCTCTGCATTCTACCAGCGAGGAAAGATGTAAACCACCGAAGAAATAATCCAGTCAGCCCACAGATGACCTCAAACGCTCGAGCAGGACCCCATGATCTACTGTGTCAAAGGCTGATGATAGATCAAGGAGAACTCAGATGGAACGGTGTCTCCAATCTCTTGCCATCAGGAGATCATTGAGCACCTGAACCAGAGCCGTCTCAGTACTATGCCTCTTACAAAAACCCAATTGGAGAGGTTCGTATAAATTATGGATGGTTAAATGGTTCTCCAGTTGAGCCGCCACAACTTTCTCAATAACCTTCCCTACAAAAGGAAGGTTAGAGATAGACCTATAGTTTGCTAGGTTCTCCGGGTCTAAAGAAGCTTTCTTCAGGAGGAGTATCACCACCCCCTCCTTCAGGGAGCTAGGAAACTCACCTGAGTCCAAAGAGCACCAGACAATCCGAGCTAAGACCAGGCCTATGATGTCACTACAACCCAAAATCAGGGAAGTAGGGCCCGGATCTAACCTACAGCAAGTGGGAAGCATCCCCTGGATAATCCTCATAATATCCACGAACTCCGGCAGATCAAAGGTACTCCAGGAAATTCCGGGCTCTGCGACACTACACCGACCAACAGCATCTCCCATAGAGTGAAGCTGGTGGCACCTCTGCCTGATGTCGGCCACTTTATCCGTAAAGAAACAAGCTACCTCATCACACTCCCTTTGTGAAAAGACTCGACGGAACTGCTGACAGGTTGGGTTGCACAGTCTGTCAACCGTTCTGAAAAGTTGAGCTGGTTGGTTCCATGTGGCAGAAATTTCCCTGGACAGGAACTCTGCCTTCTTACAGGTAATTTCTGTTTGATAGAATTTATAATGTTCTAACAAAATAAGGTGGTCAGCATCTAAGGCTGTCCTCCGCCAGTGATGCTCTAACCTACGCCCCTGACTCCGCAATTCCCTAAGAGCCCCATCAAACCATGGGGACCTAGGGCAAAGCGGGAAGGGGTGAACATGGACAGGAGCAATCAGATCAAGAGGAGAAGGTCCTATTGTAGGCCACAACTAACTGCTCAGGATCTGTGCTGGTCTCTTTAAACAGCGAGAGGTCCATCACCGCCATCAGGTCTTCAGGGGACACATCCCGTAAAGGGCAATAACTGACCATCTCCACAGGAGTCGACCTACCCGGGGGGTCAAAAAATTGAACTCAACGGTTAAATGGTCAGACCAACCGACTGGTTCCACCACCAAGTCGGAGGCCTCAATCCCCAGGAGGAAGACCAAATCAAGGGAGTGACCACCATTATGGGTAGCTGAGGAAACAACCTGTGTGAAGCCCAGAGATGTCATCACCTGGAGGAAGTGTTGTCCAAAAAGTGAGGATTCGTCATCGACCCAGGCGTTGAAGTCGCCCAGAACAATCAGTCTGGGAGACTCCAACGCCATGTCAGCCGTGAAGTCTGCTACTTCCTGCAGGAACAGCTTCTCATCTCCTGATGGATGGTAGATGAGAGCTATAAAATATAATAAATATAATATATATATATTTTTTTATTATAGCTGCACAGTTGTGCAGCTGTAGTTAGGTTGCCCGACCACTTCTATATTAAACCCCAAATTTTGCAACTTAATAACTTTGCCACTGTATGACGGCTTTGCCTGAAATTCTGCATGTGTGATGGGGCACAACAGATCTCTGGATCTCACAAATTATGTTACAGTTGAGCTGCTGTGGAGCTGCAGAGCACCACAAAACATGTAAAAATTGGGTTTTTGCATGTTTCTTTACTCATAGCTACAGTCCATATGATTTGTCTGTTTGGTCTGAAATCTTCAGGGAAGATGGAGACGGGGTCACTGATGTGCCTTTTGAAGATTTAGTGGAAAAATATTAATCCGTTCAAAAGTTATTCACATTTTAATTTTCCCATTATAGTCAATGGGGGAAAAATATATGTGCCTCACGAAAGCTGCTGCCAGTACATTTTACAGTTGCAAATGGCCCTTTTACTGTCATGCTGCTGCCATTTTGTTTCAGTTAGTGGTGGAGAAAAACATCTGTAATTCAAATTCTTCTGCCCCTAGGTAAACACTGACGGTTATGTTTACCTAAACTGGGCCTGAGGAACACAATGGTGCCATCAGTTTTTTTCTAGGACCCCTAGAAATACCATTTTTAAAATTGTGTCCCCCATAGTGTCACAAATCATGACAGTACATTTGTGACACTTTCGCAAATCACGACACTGTGGCATCTGTACTGTCGCAATTTGCAACACTGCTGCACCAAGAAATAAAATTTTTTGCCACATCACTGCACCTAAATGGTTAGGGCTTATTGGCTGAAATTTGCAGGGTGGCAAGCCCTGGCCCCACAGATATGCCTTTTGACGGTTTGGTAAACAATTTAAAATGGTTACAAAGTTACAGTGCTCTGAAGTTGAGAAATTTCCCATAGGTTAACATTGCGGCGCCTGTATCTTGAAAACGATTTGAGATATGGATCCTTTGCTACCTGCAGCTTAGTCCACCTTCAGGTGGTGTGCCATGGGGTCATCAGGCCTAACTCTCACTCTATTCTCCTATATTGTAGCATGTCAGCTTGTCTACACATGGAATGGGGTGAGAGTTTGGCCTGATGACCCCATAGCACACCCCAATGTTTGTTAGGTGGACCTTCAGGTAGACTAAGCATGTGTTGAGCTTTCAAAGTCATGATTATAACTGCAGTGGAATTTCTTTCATAGTTACTGTGGTTATTGAGATTTTGCCAAATAAGTGTTACGAGGGTTCCTTTTCAGTACTATGGGGCTGCTGTATGGCTCCTTACTTATGTGTAAGTTGGAGTGCAGAGTCCAGAGAGCCCATGCTCCCACATATACATACCATTATGCAAAAAATGGGCAACATGAAGGGAGCGCAGGGCCCGGAGGGCCCGTGCTCCCTCAAACACATACCAGTTACCAGTTACATTACACTTTCTCAAAAAGAAGGGAAATTCATTGCAAAAAACTTCATTAATGCATCAGTTAGGATTGATAGCACAGTGACAAAAGTATGGAACTGTGATGTTAGGGTTACCACCCTCCACCCTCTCCCACCCCCACCCTCCACACACCAACTGACATCGGGGTGTGCCATGGGGTCATCAGGCCTAACTCTTACACCATTCTCCTATACTGTAACATGTCAGCTTGTTTACACATGGAATGGGGTGAGAGTTGTTCCTGATGACCTCATGGCACACCCCAACATTTGCTGGTTTGTGGAGGGTGGTGGGAGTGGGGTGGTAGGAGTGGTAACCCTAACATTACATTTTCATACTTTTGTCGCTGTGCCTCCAACCCTAACTGATGCATTAATGAAGCTTTTTGCAATGAATATATGAATATATATATATATATATATATATATATATATATATATATATATATATTTATACATAGGGCAAGTGATAAACGAGTGAGATAAAACAGTGTATCATACACTGCAGTGTGATATTTTTACCCTCTGCTCTACTGTGATATCAGCCATTTACACACACAGGTCACACAAATGTCACTGATATATCACTCTAGGCAGCTTTCCCCTCAGCATATAAGAAACACCTCTGCTGTTACCATAGACAGAAATGCAGAACTACATGAGAGGTCTCACTGCTGCCTGCAGCTAACTCAGATAGCATTACAAAACACTCTCACCTATTCCCCACACTCTAACTTCCAGCTCATTACTGTGATACTCTCAGCTTGACTGCAGCCAGAATTCTAAAGAGCACAGCTTCACAGAACAATCTGCTCATCACTGCTGCCTGCAGCTAACTCAATTACCAATAAAAGCAGTCTCAGCTGTTCCTCACATTGACTCTCAGCCCATTACCATTATTGTGATACTCTCAGCTTGACTGCAGCCAGACTTCTAAAAAATACAGCTTCACAAAATAGTCTGTTTCTCACTCCTACCTAAAACTAACTCATTTAGCATTGAAAAGCACACTCATCTGTTTCCCACAGTTTGTAACACTGCCAGCCCATTCAGAAATATTCACACACAGAATGAGCAAACACATAAACAGGAACAGAACACAAGACAACATAACAATACTTCTGAAACTCCTAGCCCTATTGTATAAATCAAATACATGATGTGCAGATTGTGTGCCATGGCAAATATTGTCACTTCTGCATCGTGAGCTCTGGATAGCTCACTCTGCAGGAGTGATGATATTTGCCATATCATACTCATGCCCATTATGTATTATATATATATATACATAGTATACTTGTCATCACAGACTTATACATATAGTAAACTCATCATCAGTAGAACACACCTCCCACATCTTGAGAGCTTGCTTCCTGGACAACACATGTCAAATTTGGGGCAATTTTGTTGAACACTGCCAAAGTTATTGAGGTGTAAAGGTGTATATATGAGCCTAATAAAAATATCACTGATATTTTCCTGAGTGCAGTTTGACCTTATGACATCACTAGTTGTTCCAACTTCATTTCTACATGTATTTTCAACTGAACAGATGTCCTTCACACTGCTTAACCCCATAAAAATCATTTGTATCTTCAAAGCACTTTTCAACTGTAACGCTCACAATAATACAACTCATTTTCTTTTATTCAAGCTTTTTTCCACTTCAATTTAAAATCACAATTTAAACTCTACAGCTTTCACTTTCCCAGCCACCCATCTGCCTGCCTGTCTGCCCACCCAATACTTTTCACTATCTCAGTCTGCCATTGAGGTAGCTTTACATGAGTTTGCACAAGTGATTAAAAAAGAATAAAGGAAAAATATAGTAATCTGCATTCACCCCTTCCAAAAGCCACATTGCAACTGCTTGCTCACTCACTCACTACCCCACACTTGTGACTGCATGATTCACTTTCCCTCATGACCCAACCACCTCCATGCCTGCTGTCTCACCCATTTTGCTCTCTCACTTTGCGGCTCTGCCTTTGATAAAGGCTGCTAGCTTCTGGAGGTCTGCCTCTGAACAAGTAAGTGGTCTACTGAGAAATATAGAATATTCTTGTCTCAGAACAGGACAATCAGGAGCTTAAAGGCACACAGGCAGAAAGTAAGGAGAGAGAGAAAAAAAACAGAGGAAAGAGTAAGGATTGGAAACAGTTAAGGGGCCAGAAATAAGACATGATTGGAGTGGTGCAGTGCAGTGGCTGTGGAGCAGCAGTCTTCCGGGAGATGTTCTGGAGGTGCGGTGTTGCCCCATCTGCAGGCACCTCTTGGGCTGAGGGAGGAGGTTGCTCATCTCCAGGCTTAGTTGGCCAGGATTTGTGGGACCTCCTCTTCCATCCAGGGACCACCAGTGCCACTGCCGTTGCCTCCGAGGTTGCCAAGAAGAGGAGCAGTTGGACCACAGTGGGCTCAGGAGGGTGAGGTGGTGGAACAGGCGCATCCCTCCAGTTGTACCTCTCCACAATTCCTATGCCATTCTGGCAAAGTGTGGTTCTCTATGGAGGCACCCACAGTGGAGACCAAGGAGGATGCTGGAACCTCCACAAGGAGACCCACAGGAGGGTGGCAGGGGACCCTGCAGGGGAAGGAAACAACTCCTGGTGGGGAACTCCATTGTTAGGAAGGTAGAACTGGGCAAGGAAGGGAGGGAGGTGAGGTGCCTGCCATGGCTTGGAGAGACAGGGAGTGAATCCTCAGAATTGCTGGAGCAGCTGCACAGGGGAAGGAGCTGGATGTCATTGTCCACCTAGGGACAAATGACCTCGCTAAGAAAGGGATTAGAGAAGTGCAGGAAGAGTTTGTAGAATTGGGGAGGGGCCTTAGTCAAGTAGCACGCACGGTAACCTTCTCGGAGGTGCTACCCATCTATGGCATAGGAGAGGCTAGGGTGTTCCATACCATGGGATTCAATCAGTGGTTGAAAAACTGGCGTGGAGCTCAGGGATTTGGCTTCATTGGGGACTGGGGTCCACCTGGAGTGATGCAAGCCTATACTGGCATGATGGGCTGCATCTGTCCAGGAGGAACCAGGATCCTAGGTGATAGGTTTAAATGCTTCATTGGCAAGCTTTTAAACTAGCCAAGGGGGGAGGCACTGGAAAGGAGCAGGAAAATCCTAGCCCCCCCAAACAATCACGGTAGTAAGTGTGGCAAACACCAACATGGAGGTGTTGACAGGGAGAAGGGCTGGGGTAAATGGAAAAAGTGACAAAGGCAAGAAGGTCAGGGATGGGGCAAAAGGTGGTAAGGCCATCAGGAAATGGAGGGTAATGAGTACCAATGCCCATAGTCTGGGCAACAAGCTCCCTGAGCTGGTGGCCTTAATGGAAGAGGGATGCCTGGATATCGTAGCAGTCACAGAAACATGGTACACAGAAAACCATGACTGGGATGTTAACATACCAGGGTACATAACCTACAGGACAGACAGGCAGGGAAGAAGGGGAGGTAGCTCTCTATGTAAAGGAAGGGATAAAGCAACTGAACAAAAGAGTAAACAGGAGGAGAGGAGGCACTGTGAGTCACCTTGGAGACTGGAAAGGGCACCACAATCCACACAGGGGTTGTGTACAGACCCCCATGTCAGGGGGAAGGAATGGACAAGGATATGATGGAAGGCATTCTTAGAATGGCAGAGAAAGGGGAGATACTGTTGATGGGAGACCTGAATATGCCAGATGTTAACTGGAGCACATTTACTGCAGCCACATCCAAGAGCAGAGCCATTCTTGATGCCCTACAGGTGGCAGGCATTAGACAGCTAGTTTTGGAACCCACTCGTGAGGGCGCAATCTTAGACCTCGTGCTCTCAAACGGGGGCAGTGAGAGGATCTCAGATCTAGAAGTGGGTTGTCATCTGGGGACAAGTGACCATCAAATAGTGTGGTTCACGTTAAACTCAGCTACAGAGTCAAGCCATACAAAAGTGAGGGTACTGGACTTTAGGAGGGCTGACTTTGGCAAGATGGCAGAGTGCCTCAGAAAAGCACTAGCAAACAGGCTAGAAGGAGGTGTGGAGCAACAATGGGGAATTATCAAAACTGCCATCACAGAGGCAACAAGCCTTTGTGTGAAGCAAATAAACAAATCAAAATGAAAGAAAAAGCCACTATGGTTCTCAAGTGAGGTGGCTGTGAAAGTCAGGAAGAAAAAGATAGCATTCCAGAAGTATAAGGAAACACAGAAGGAGCAGGACAGAGAGCTGCACCAGTTAAGGCAGAAAGAAGCAGAGAGGGAAGTCAGAATAGCAAAGGCCCAAACTGAGGAAAAGATAGCCAACTCAGTTAAGAAGGGGGATAAAACCTTTTATAGGTACATCAGCGAGTAGAAAAGACAAAGGGAGGGATAGTGAGGCTGAATAGAATGAACGGTGGGTGGGCAGAGGGGGACAGTGAAAAAGCAGGAATACTGAACGAATATTTCTGCTCAGTATTCCAAAGAGGAGGAGAAGTGCCTAATCCAATTAACAGAAGCACTCTTGATAGGGGGTCGATCCCAGTCCTTTCACAGAAGAAAGGGTTCTGCAAGAACTCCTAAAACTGAAGGTGGACAAAGCAATGGGTCCTGATGGAATTCACCCCAGAATTCTAAAAGAATTAAGGAAGGAACTAGTGAAACCACTGGCTACTCTTTTAATAAATCATGGGAGGATGGTGTGGTACCAGAGGACTGGAGGAAGCGGATGTGATTCCCTTCACAAAAGTGGGACCAAGACAGAGGCAGGAAACTACAGACCTGTCAGTCTGACCTCTGTGGTAGGAAAATGATGGAGTCACTTCTCAAGGAAAGAATAGTTGAGTACCTAGAGGTCAGTGGAGCACAGGATCCAAGGCAGCATGGGTTCACAGCGGGAAGGTCATGTCAGGCTAATCTAATAGATTTCTTTGACTGGGTGACCAAAGTAGTAGACCAGGGAGGGGCTGTGGACATGGCCTACCTAGACTTAACAAGGCATTTGACACAGTCCCACACAAAAGATTATTAGTCAAATTAACCAGCCTGGGAGTGGGTCCCAGGGTGGTAGCCTGGGTAAAACATTGGCTGGACAACAGGACACAGAAGGTAATTGTAAATGGAGTCCACTCTGAAGAAAGGGCGGTTACTAGTCGGGTACCGCAGGGTTCAGTATTGGGTCCAGTCCTTTTTAATGTCTTCATCAGTGACATTGCAGAGGGACTGGAAGGAAAAGTATGCCTTTTTGCAGATGACACAAAGATCTGCAATAGGGTTGATACACAAGGAGGCGTGGAAAGGATGAAAAGGGACTTGGCAAGGTTGGAGGAATGGTCAGATGTATGGCAGCTAGGATTCAATGCAAAAAGTGCAAATAATGCACCTGGGAAACAAGAACCCAGGGAAGAATACACAATGGGTGGGAGGTAGTAACAACAACAAAACAGGAAAGGGACCTGGGGCAATCATATCAGATGACCTTAAGGTTAGCAAGCAATGTGAGAAGGCAGTAGGGAGGGCCGGGGTATACTGGGATGTATAGGAAGAGGCATCAGCAGCAGAAAACAGGAAGTTGTTATCCTCTGTACAGACAGTTGGTGAGACCCCATCTGGAATACTGTGTTCAGTTCTGGAGACCCCATCTCCCAAGGACATAGACAGGATAGAGGCAGTCCAGGGAGGGCAACTAAAATGGTGCAGGGTCTGCAAGAGAAGCCGTATGAGGAGAGACTAAAGGAGCTTAATATGTATACGCTTGAGGAAAGAAGGAGGGGGGACATGATAGAAACTTTCAAGTACCTCAAGGAATCAACAAAGTCCAAGAGGGTAGCATCTTTCAGAAAAGAGACTTGCAAGAACAAGGGACACAATTTAAAGATAGAAGGAGGCGGTTCAGGGCAATGTGAGGAAGTATTATTTCACAGAGAGGGTAGTGGATGCATGGAACAGCCTTCCTGAGGAGGTTATGGGGTCTAAAACTGTGGGAGAATTCAAGAATGCATGGGACAGACATTAAGGCAATTCTTGTGGGGTGCAGGAAGATATAGGCTGTTGGTTAACTAGGATCTGCGGCCTATCCTGTAGTTAGGGAAATGGGCAGACTAGATGGGCCTAGCGGTCCTTATCTGCCATCAAAGTCTATGTTTCTATGTTTCTATAAACTTCAAACAAGAGGAGGTTGTTAGCTGGCATGGGGGGAGTGGGGTTGGGCACCCCAGTGTTGGAAAGTAACAAAAGGAAAGATCATTAATAAACAGGGCAGGATTGGGCACCCACCATCCATTATACAAAATAGTGTCGGCGGCAATACCAGAAGAGGGAGTGAGCACCTGCCATCTTGTTATTTTACATGAATTGGCAATGTGGGTCTGGAGGGAGAGGCAATCAGCCACAACTCTGAGCATGCGCATCAGCGCTACTTGCACTAGAATCTAATTGTAAATGTGTCCCATTTACTCAGGTTCAGGTAAGTGTTTTTTTTTTGCAAATGCAACATTTCTATGTGTTTACCATGTTTTTGTGTTGGAAAAACAAAGATGGTGGCTGTCACAACCTGATTTTTTTCCCAAAATCCAAAAAACACCAATGTTTCAAATGGGAAATGCTCAGGACTCATAAATTTATGTTCTGTATCACAGGATTATCAAAAAACCCTACTGAGCATGCTCCCCCACAAAAAAGCCCTTAAAATCCTTATAACTCTAGAACCAGTTACTATTTTGATCAAGAATCCTTCGAAAGGCATTACTGCAGCATATGCATATTCTACCTTAAAAATTTCAGAAAATAATTTTCTACTATCTAGACTATAGGTGAGAGCCAAAAAAAACCCCCATAAAATGTATAGAAACATTTTTTTAGACAGTATTGTAAAAATGACACATCTGGATCTCAGAAGCAGATAAGCGATTGTCTCCAAACTTCCCACATCTGAAGAACCTGCCTCCTGGACAACACATGCCAAATTTGGGGCAATTTTGTTGAACACCACCAAAGTTATTAAGGTGTATATATGGCCATATTGAAAATATCACTGATATTTTCCTGAGTGCAGTTTGAACTTATGACATCACAAGTGGTGATGGGTCAATATCAGTGATATTTTCATTAGAGCCATGACATATTTAATGTATGCTTGCTATGCCTTTTGTTATACTATGGCAAGAAAAAAATCCTGTGTCCTGATTGCACAGTAGCCGCCTTCAGCAGTGATGTTATCATAGCAAAACATCACTGGATGGAGGAGAGCATCATTCTAATCCTGTACTGTACCCCAATGCTGCTATCAACCTAATGTGTGGATAAATTGGCAAAGCTTCCATTGCCACTATGGGATAATTGAACCTAGAGTGAGGATAAATATGATCTTCTCAGTTGGAGGTCACTTCAACTAGTTAGGGAATAACTACTCCTTGGTGACTAAGAGTTTAGGAGCTGTTCCACACTGGGTGCACCCTTGCCTCTAATTTCGGCTTCACCATGGCCTACCAGGGTCCATTTAGTGGGACAGCATGGAACTACTGGCACTAGGCCCCACCTCAACACTGACCACACCAACACACCCCCTTTTATCCTCTTCTGGCACTCTTCTCATGTTTGAATGCCACTTGCTGAAGAGTTCTGATGGACATCCCTGACTGGGAGTATCCACTAGCAAAAAAGCAGTGGAACTGCACTTACAATACCATTTTAATGATGCTGTCACAAGCAATTGTAACCCTCTCCTAAAAGGGTGCTTATCTCTGATTCCGTCTGGAGCACTGCTGCCATCTTCCCCTTCACCAGTTCTTCACCCTTATCCTGGTCCAGACTACATCTGCGGGACCTGGGGCTGGACTGGATGCTGTCATTTGTCATTTGCTCTGTAGGCTTGTTCAGTGCCCTTCTCACTGTGGCTGGCATGCCACCACCTCTTTGTACTCAGCTGGCCCCTTGATTGCCTTCAGGTTTGAGGAACCCACAGTAAGGAGGTTTCTCAGTTTCAAGCAGCTCCCAAAGCTGCACAAAGTGCAAAACCACTCCCTCTGGGAGTATGAACTTTGGGGACACTCAACAATGCTCCCCTGACACCAATTCATCCCCAGTCCTACTATATGGTGACAGGGAGTGGGCGGTATTGATCTTGATGACCAGAAGCCACCTCAAGGGGCAGAAACGTGCTAAAATAGAAGATAAAGTGAAAGACTACACTATCAGACATGTTTGTAGTTTCTCTAGCCCCATGACTACTCTACATGTTTCAGAGGACACAGAACCTGGCTAGGAATGTTGCATGCTCCTGTGTTTAGATTTGCAGAACCAGCCAAGAAGAGGCTAGCTCAGCTATGCAAAACAGCTAAATTAGTACATCCTGTCCCTATGAAACTGACATCAATTTGGAAGTTAACTCGGTTCTGAAAAAAACAACTAAACTACAGGCTGACTCAGGACTTGTGTGCATGTTTTTCACCAGGTGAACTGATAGCCACTGAGAGTCAGGAGTTTATCATAGTGAATAATGCAAGAGATACTGTCAACTGATATTTGATCCCTGGATTTCTGCAAAAAAACAGATACATGTGCAATAGAAAGATTATTCTGGGAGACACAAGGAGAAAGACCTATGAGTAAAGTCAGCAGTCAGCCAATGGTTAGGTTAAAGATATTTGAAGAATCTTTACAAAAGGATTTCTGTTTCCTCCAGGAACAACACCAAAGCACCTGCCCTGGACTTTGTGAGCTATTAGGACTTGTCCTGACAGAGGGTCTAAGTCATCTAACACCTCAAGTGATTGCCTACTCCTTGGGGTTAGGTGAAAGCAAGTCCCTTGTGGGGTGAAGAGGACCAGAGCAAGATGGCCACCACACTGGTCAGGCTGTTGCCAGGAGTTTTGTGAATTTGCTCCTGTTTTCTCTTTACTCATGTCTTGTGCCTGAGCAAGTTTAGCAAGCAGAGCTACAGTATTTGCTATACTTGAATGTTTAGTGTTGATTCAGCATCTTCTCATTTTATTAGAGTAGTGTTAGAATACGTAACTAGGGGTAGTTAGGGACATGAAGTGAGGTAGTGATAGGTGTTTTAGCTATTTATTTTATTAGTTTTAAGTAGTAGATCAATATAAATGTGCTGTGGTATGAGCTGCTGTTCCATCTCAGTTTCCATCTCAGATCCAAGTACAGTGGAGGAGTGAGTGGGGACGTGTGTGGCTGGTTTGTAGCATCAAACACTTTGTCTGATGCCTGACTGAACCGCACAGGAATTAACTGCAGCTGGCCGGTCTTGGTTGAGATCAGGATGGAGCTGCTGTCCATAGGCTGTGCGGTCAGCTGAGGAGCAGTGAAATACTTCTCCCTAGGAAGTTGCGAAGAGACCTGCCAGTGAACTAGGTGGGAGGCAGATCAATACCTCTGTTCTGATCATGTTTGGTCTGATGCTGCTTGTCATCCATTCACCACTTCTGGGCAGGATAACTTAGCCCTTTCCCCTCAGAGACTGTAGGGAGACCTATAGGACTTGCTGGAGGATTCCAGAATGAGTGGGCCTGCTGGTGATGAGAGAGCCTGCTGGTTCAAAACTCTTTGTTTGTATCCTAGTGCTGATTGTTAAGTAGTAATGAGAGGACTGACTGTAAAATTTGCTATGTACTGGTTTAGTTCTGGTGGGAGCACAACACTGCAGGAAGGGTGCAGTAACTCCTTCCCCTTTACAAATGAACTGTGAAGAACTTTCTGGATTTTAATAATTTATACATCCGGACTTGAAAAATTGCAATCTGCATTTGCATTGCTCTTTTTGACACTGTGGCACTGTTGCATTGTTACAGTATGTTGTGTAATTGCAGCATATTTGTTACTGTTACAAAGACATGTTATTGGCTGTGTGTTATGGTTTTAAGAGGTTAGTGTAAATGGTTGGAGTGTATGTGGCAGGTAATATTGTTTATTTTTGTATTGGGGTGCATGTATTTTGGTGTGTGTATAGGGCTTAGAGGTGTGCATGCTAAAGTTTTTATTGTGAGTGTTTGATATGTGTTGGTAGGTGGGTATGTTGGAGGGTGATTGTTTTATTTAAGGGATAAGGTGGGTGTGGGAGTTGTATTGGGATTTGGAAGGTTTGTTTTTAGGCTCAATAGCTGTAAATGTGTGTGTTGGGTGTAGCTTGAACCTCCTAGGTTTAACTAGTCCTCTGCCCATCTGCATGATCGACACCCCATTCACTTCCTTCCCTAGTGTTACCTCCTGTTGATGCAGGGAAGTGGGAATTGAGAGGAAGCAATGTGGTCAGCAGCTCAGTGTGAAGTTTGCTAATGGGGGGGGTGTTATTGGGATGGTCAGGGCCAGGAGACGCCCTTGGGTGAAATGGGACCTAGGAAGAGGCAAGATGTGTTTGGTTCCCATACCTAGGGAGCCCACTGGACCAAGTGGGCAGGTAGCCATTTGGCCACTGCCTCACTCCATCCCTTATGAGCAGTGCTTTTTTGCAATGCAAGATCAATAAGGAACAAGACTACCTTTATGGTGCCAGCCTAGTGGCACACAGGGCTGAGGTGCATTGCACTTTACCTCTCCCACACTGATGACCCGAGTTCAGAAATGAGCTTGGATCACAGGGGGCTGGCTTGGGGGAGAAGGATTGAGTGTTCCAGAGGATGCTGTCCTGGAAGAAAAGGCCACCAACTCCGCTTCTATACTTCCACTCGGGTGACCACAGGTGGCAATGGAGCTGGAGAAGCTAGGGGGTGGGAGAATGTCAGCAGGAACTGCACAACACATGCTTGCATGTGGTCATGCTTAGTGCACCCTTGATGATGATGTCATGGGGATCTTGGGAGAAAAGGAAGGAAAGGAAGAAAAGATCCAGAGCAGCAGGATGATGCTGATCAGCTCCCAGTGCCCCCACCTGGCTACCTAGGCACTGTCTCCCACGCAAGATTCTGCAGCAGCAGAGGTAAGGTGGGGCCCCACTGCCCTGTAAGTAGGGGAAAGCTCTGGGAGAACATGGGGAGACATGGTTAAGTCCTACGGGATGCCAGCATGATGGGGCTGGAGCTAAGCTGAGTAGGTAAGGGGACGCTTGGAGAGCAGGGGGCATAAATAGAAAGCAAAATAAGACTACTGTTACAGCAGATTTAATTTCGGGTTCCTCAGTCAATCTGGCTAGCATCACGGAGACCTGGCTGAGTGACAATACTGAGCCAGTTGTGGAAGAGACAGTCACAGCTGGCTTTTCTGTGATACACTGTCCACAGAGGGATAGGGGGCTGTCTGTTTTAGATCTCAGTTGAAATTTACTGTTAACTCAGTCGGACAGACCTCATCATCTGAATGTGTCTCTGTGTGGAGGTTCAGGTGCAGGTTGCAGGATTCTACTGGTGTACTGGCCTCCAGGTCGCTAGGGGGATTTTCTGTGGGAAATCATGGACTTCATTGCCATTAGGGTTTTAGAGTCATCCAAATGGATTTTTCTGGGTAATTTCAACACCTAGGTTGACAATAAATTCTTGCACTTTGGAAGGGATTTCCTCCCATGGCTGGAATCACTGGGCCTCATTCAAGTTATTACTTCTGCAACTCACCATCATAGACATACCTAGGACTTGATGTTCTCCCTAGCATTCAAGGTTGGGAACTTAGAGACTGATTAAGTCAGTTGGTCAGATCATTACACAGTGAAGTTCTCCTTCGTGGTACCCCCCATAGTTCTCCCCCATTGGAGATGGTTTAGTACTGCCCTTTAAGAAGGTTTAGACCAGAAGGACAGCAGGCAGTACTGAATATCTCAGAGATGCTGGCAACATGTGAGATGGGATTGGAGAATGTAATATTGATCTATAACAGGGTTGTTACTGAGGCCTTCGACTCCATTGCACATACTTATGTATGACCCGGGGTCTCATGCTTAGGTTCCCCCTGGTTTGATGGAGAGCTTAGGGAGGTAAAAACCATGGGTCATGGGTTAGAGCACTGTTGGAGGAGGTCCAGTGCCCAGGAGGACAAACTGACTTTAATAATTTATAATGCTAATTATCAAAGGGCAATCTCTTGTAAGAAATCAGCATTTATGTCTAGGTAGATTGTGGCTGGGAGGAATCAACCAGTTCAACTCTTCTGTACTGAGGACAGGTTACTAAACACAGCCTGTCTTCAGCTACTTATTCATTAGTTAAGTGTGAAGAGTTCACTCGATTCTTTTCAGATAGAGTATGCTCTACTGGGGCCAGAATCTCTCCAAACATGCTGTCACAACCCGGTAGAGTTGGGCCAGCACTTCATGGATGAAGCAAAATATCTTGGGGAGAGTTTCTGCTCATTATGATGGAAAAGGTCTGTGAGGGGATTTTGAAGCTGTGGACCACTTTTTGTGAATTAGACTCAGGC
The DNA here is from genome assembly GCA_016271365.2 of Neoceratodus forsteri. Lineage (NCBI taxonomy): Eukaryota > Metazoa > Chordata > Ceratodontiformes > Ceratodontidae > Neoceratodus > Neoceratodus forsteri. Next base: position 957,957,185 of record CM057449.1, on the reverse strand, counting down.
CCCACATGTCCACTAGTAAGCTGCGTGTTTTTTTTTTGAGTCAATATTTACTGGAATAGTTTGGTGTTCCCTCTTGGAGGTGGGTCTTTTTAATTGCATTGAAAAATGCACTGGTTTGGCACCTTCTGAGGAATCCATACTTGGACCCAGATTTTTTAGTGAATTGCCATCCTATCTTTAATCAACGTTTTTTTTAGGTAAGATTATTGAGAAGGTTGTGGTGCTGCAGCTTGAGACACACCCTGTAGCTCATAACAGCCCCTCAAGTCTGATTTTAAATTGAAACACAGCATTGAGATGGCACTGGTTCATGTACATAATGACCTCCTGAGAGGGAGAGATGGGGCGAATGGTTAATTTTTATTCTTCTCGATCTCTCCTCAGTATTTGACACTGTGGACCATGGGTTGCTGTTGGATAATCTAAGGGAGTACAGAGGGCTCACTGGCACTGGTATTCTCTGGTTAGAGTCCTACCTCAGAGATAGGATGCAGAAGGTGGTGATGGGAACTTTCTCATCATACCTGATTCCCTACTCTGTTGTGTGCCACAAGGTTCAGGTCTCTCACTTATGCTGTTTGCAGTGTACATGCTACCCCTGGGAAGGATCATTCAACAATACAATTTGGGTTTCCACTGCTGTGCAGATGATACTGTATTGTATTTGTCTCTTGTAACAGGGACTCCTGGTGCTGTCAAGATGCTGAAGTTGTGCCTTTCTGAAATTCTGAAGTGGATAGAACCTAGTTGGCTGAGACTTAACCTGGACAAGAATGAGGTTCTAGTGATTGAGCCATTTTGGGGGGGGTAGAAGTAGTCATGCGAGAGATGGGGCTTCGACTCAGGTTGTCCAGGCAGCTGGCTTCTGCAAAGTTGAAAAATCTGGAAATCATTTTTGATGATTGGTTGATATTGGAGGCTTAGGTGTCTTCTGTAGTCACAATTAGTTTTTAACCATCTTAGGAGCATCAGCCCTTTAGGGGAGGAAATGGAGGAAAAGGGGCTGCCAGAGTGCTCCTGTTGGGTGATTCCATGATCAGGGGGATCAAATGGGATAGGGAGGGAGAAGCCTGCCCGGTTAGAACAAAATGCTTCCCTGGACTAACGGTGCACAGGGCCAAGCATGAGGTATATCATCTGGCAAAGGATTGTGGAGGTTCCCTGGACGTACTGGTCCACCTGGGTACAAATGACATTGAAGGAAATAGTGAGCTAGAGATACAGGCAAGGTTCAGGGAGCTTGCCAGGGTTTGTCATGATATAGGATGCACAATTTCCTTCTCGGAAATCCTGCCAGTGCCAAGGGCTAGTGGGGAACACAAGAGGAAGATTAGGGTGATAAACCAGTGGATCAGGGAGTGGTGTGGGGCCAGAGGGTATGGATTGATGGGGGATTGGGGGGAGACCTGGGAGGATAAGGGGCTATATGCTAGAGATGAGCTCCATCTCAATTCAGAGGAAGGAAATCCTTAAGTTGAAAATAAAAGGGGTTCATTGGTGAAAGGTGGGGTTTAAACTTGTGAAGGGGGAGGATGAGAAAAAGGCTGTTGAGGGGGGGTCCAATAAAGAAGAGACTCTGGCTCCACCCCCCTGGAGAGCTGGAGGAATGCAGGAAAAGGCCGACTGGTAAGGTGCAGACCAGGGGAAGACAGAATTCCCATGGGAACATGAACAGGGGAAATGGAAGTATAATGAAAGGGTGGAAGGTAGTCCTGCTAAATGCCAGGAGCTAGGGCAATAAAATGCCTGAGCTCCAGGTGATGCTAACTGAGGGAGAGGTGGATGTGGCAGTGGTCACTGAGACCTGGGCCACCACAGGGCATGACTGGGACCTGAACCTGGAGGGTTACACCATATTCAGGAAGGACAGGGGGAAGGAAGGGGAGGAGGGGTAGCAATAATAGTCAAAAACTGCACTGCCATAAAAGAAGTGGAGGAGGCAGAGGGAACTGTGGAGACGATTTGGGTCACCTTGATAACAAGGGGGGGCAAGAGAGTAAAAATAGGAGTGGTGTATAGACCCCCTGTGCTGGCGGAGGAGCTGGAGGAGAGTCTGGTGGCAGATGTTGGGAGACACTACAGATTGGGAAGGGGAAGGGTGGTGGTGTTGGGGACTTAAACATGCCAGGAACAGATTGGGAGACTATGACATCCCCGGTGGCCAGGGAACAGAGGTTGTTGGATGTCTTTCAGGACACGTTCCTAACTCAGCAGGTGAGGGAACCGACCAGGGAGGAGTGGATACTGGATATGGTCCTGGCAGACAGTGACCAGATTGGGGGTCTGGAGGTAAGGGTTTCGTTGAAGGAGAGCCACCATGCCACAGTCTGGTTCTGCCTAAACCTAGGAGGGGTTGAAGGCTGCACAAAGATGGAGGTAACTAACTTCTGGGGGGTGGATTTCAAGGAAATGGGAAGGATCCTTAAGGAGCACTTGGATGGGATTGGGCCAGACATGGACGCTGACAGTAGGTGGGAAATCATTAGGAGGGGAGTGCAGGATGCTACCAGCACCTGCGCAAGAGTAAGACGAAAATGTGGTAGGGCCCGAAAACCCTGCTGATGGACCAGGGAGGTTCAGGAGGTGGAGAGGGGAAAGAAGGCAGCCTATAGGTAATTCAAGTGCACAAAGAGTGAAAGGGGCCGAGGGGAGTACAAACTGATGGCCAGAAGGGCCACTAGGGTGGTGAGGGCGGCTAAGGCAAGGAAGGAGCAGAACCTGGCCAGGAAAATTAGGATAGGGAACAAGGGGTTCTTTAGATACAATGGGGAAAAACGAAGGGTGAAGGGGCAGATTAGCAGGATTAAAACTGGGGAGGGATGGGCACAAGACCAGGGGGAGCAGGCTGAGGTACTAAATGAGTACTTCGCCTCAGTTTTCACCAAGGAAAATGGGGGGCTGCATCATACATGGGAGGAGATGGTGAAACTGAGGAGGGGGGACCCTTACCGATTGGCAGGTCTGTGGAGGGGGGTCATCACTGGCAGGTGGGGGGAAGCAAAGCAGGGGGACGAGGTAGCAGAGGTGGAAATCATGGCAGAGAGAGTGAGGGAAGCCCTCAGGTCCCTTAAGACAGAGAAAGCACCAGGGCTGGATAAATTACATCCCAGAGTGCTGAAGGAACTGGCGGATGTCCTGGCAAAGCCCATGGTGGAGCTCTTCAGCATCTTTCTGAGGACAGGGCGGGTGCCCCAGGACTGAAAGGTGGTGCATATAGTGCCTATCCACAAGGGGGCATCAAGGGAGGTGGCAGAGAACTACAGGCCCATCAGTCCGACATCGGTGGTGGGCAAGGTGATGGAGGGCATTGTCAAGGAGAGACGGAGGGGGACCTGGAAAAGTTGGGGAGCCTGGATGATAGACAGCATGGATTCATCCCAGGGAAATCATGTCAGACAAACCTTGTGGAGTTCTATGACTGGGTGATGAGTGCCTTGGACCTGGGTAGACCAGTGGACGTCCTCTTTCTTGACTTCAGCAAGGCGTTTAACTCTGTTCCTCATGGGGGCCTGTTGGATAATCTGGGAGAAATGGGGGTGGGGATCCAGACGATCAGATGGATAGGAAACTGGCTCCAGAACTGGACCCAGAGGGTCATAGTCGGTGGGATAGTCTCATCCCTAAGGAGGGTCATTAGTGGAGTCCCTCAGGGCTCGGTCCCTGGGCCCCTTCTGTTCAGCGCCTATGTCTCTGACATAAGGAAGGTATCAGGATTGAGATGAGTCTCTTTGCGGATGACTCAAAGCAGGCGGTGGTGGATGGGGAGGGGAGGAGGGAGGAGGGAGGAGGAGGGTGGCCTACAGGGGACCTGGAGGCTCTGGAAAGGTGGTCTAGAAAGCGGAAGCTGAGGTTCAGTGCAGGGAAATGCAAGGTACTGTACCTGGAAGCCAGAAACCCGGGCCAAGTGTACACCCTGGGGGGGTGGAATGCTACAAGTCTCGTTGGCTGAGAGGGACCTGGGGGTGGTGATGGATGTCAAGATGAACAACTCGGAGACTTGTAGGAGGGCAATGGCAAAGGCCAACAGAATGCTTGGATGCATCACTAGGGGGCTCACCTCCAGAAGGAGGGAAGTGATACTCCCAATGTATAACTGCTTGGTGAGGCCGCACCTCGAGTACTGTGTGCAGTTTTGGAGGCCTCATTTAAAGAGGGACGTTGAACTCCTGCAGAGGGTCCAGAGGAGGGCAACCAAAATGATTTGGGGTTTGGGGGATAGGACCTATGGGGAGAGGCTCGAAGAGCTAAATATGTACACATTGGAAGAGAGAAGGGACCGGGGGGACATGATAGAGGTCTTCAGGTACATGAAGGGGGTAAATAGGAGAGAAGCAGTCAGGGTGCTCCGAAGGAAGGAGGAGGGCAACTAGAGGGCATGGGTGGAAGCTGGAGGGGGGGAGATTCAGGAGAGAAAGGAGGAGGTGCTACTTCACTGAGAGGGTGGTGGAGCCATGGAATGCGCTGCCCAGGGGGCTGGTGGAGGCAGAGACGGTGGAGGGGTTCAAGAGGGGGTGGGACAGGTACAGGGGAAGGGTTCTGGAAGCAAAAACCAGTGCAGTGAGAATATCCAGGACTGGGAAGGGAGAAGCCAGTGAGGGAGAGGGGGGCAGCAAGGTCAGCTCCCAGGGTGGGGACTGACCAAATGAGCAGACATGAATAACCATTAGGCCTATTCTGCTGGCATTTTAGTATGTTAGTATCCCTCCTGAAGATCTGCCAGCACTTGTGTGTGCACTTGAGATGTCCTGGCTGGACTATTGTAACTTGTTCTACCTTGGAGTTAATGGAGGTACCCTATGATGCTTGCATAGAAACACAGAAACATAGAAATTGGTGACAGATAAGGACTGCCAAACCCATCCAGTCTGCTCGAAAACCATACACTAGTTTGTGGCCTCTGACCCTACCTGGTCAATGGCTTTTCATCCCTCCTTCCTACCTCTAAGGTACCCTTATGCCTGTTCCATGCATATTTAAAACCCTCCACTGTGCTCACCCCCCACCTCCTGTGGCAGTCTATTCCACATGTTCACCACCCTCTTTGCGAAGAAAAACTTCCTCACATTTCCCCTCAGACTGCCACCTTCCAATTTCATACCATGCCCCTTCGTTCTTGTACATCTCTTATATTGGAAAATGTCTTCCCCCTGCATCTTGTTAATTTAATTTTAATTTACAGAAGTCTAGGAATTACAACCCTTTGAGTTAGGGGTTCTTTTTCAAAGGCTCCATGTCAGTACAAAGTGTGGAAGGCAAGTGTCACAGACATCATGAACAATGACAGTAATTATACATAAAGAGAAAATTACCCTTAAGGTACTCAAATGTTTCTATCATGTCCCCTCTATCCCTCCTCTCCTCCAGCAAGTGCATATTGAGGTCCTTTAGTCTCTCCTCATATGTTTTCTGGTGCAAGCCCTGTACCATCTTAGTCACCCTTCTCTGGACCACCTCCACTCTGTCAATGTCCTTACAAAGGTACAGCCTCCAGAATTGCACACGGTACTCTAGGTGAGGCCTCACTAGCGTTTTGTACAATGGCATCACCACCTCCAGCCTTATGCTAGTGATACCTCTACCTATGCACCCCAGCATGCTACTGACCCTCCCTGCAGCCTTTGTACTCTGCTTAGACACCTTTAGGTCATCAGAAATGATAACCCCAGGTCCCTTTCTTCCTTGGTGATTGTCAACAACTCCCCCCCCCCATCCTGTAGCTCTCTCCAGGGTTTCCTCTTCCCAGGTGCATTATTTTGCACTTCTTTAAATTTAACCTTGGTTACCACACTTCAGACCATTTTTCAAGCTTCTCCATGTCCCTCATTCTCTCTCCACCCCATCTGGAGTATTCACGCTGTTGCAGATCTTGGTGTCATTTGCAAACAGGCAGACCTTTCTCTCCAGTCCTACCATTATGTCACTAATGAAGACATTAAACAGGACTGGCTCAAGAACTGATCCCTGAGGTACCCTGCTGGTCACCCCTTCCCCCTGATTGGATCCCATTAATCACCACACTCTGCTTCCTGTTCATTAGCCAGTTCCTACCCAGTTTACCACCTTGTGACCCATACCCAGACTACTCATTTTGTTGATCAGCCTTTTATGTGGGATGGTGTCAAAGGCTTTGCTGGAAATTGAGGTAGGTGACGTCTACTGCCCCATTTACTTCTCTTGTCACCCAGACAAAAAAATCTATCAGATTCATCTGACACAACCTTCCGGCTGTGAATCTACATTGCCTTGGATCCTGGGCACTGCTGGATTCCAAGTGTGCCACTATTCTTTCTTTAAGCAGTGTCTCCATGGTCTTACCCACTACTGAGGTGAGGCTGACCAGCCTATATTTCCCTGCCTTCTCCCTACTCCACTTTTGTGTATAGGGACTGCATTTCACTAAAATACCACCAACAGCTTAATCTTGTTCAAAGTCAGTTGGCATTCATCTGTATCCCCCTCCCCCGGGTCGTGCCTAAAAATAGGCAGAATTTTTCTAGTGCACCTACCCAGTCAACAAAAACTAAATAAATAAATACATGTGCCCTCTTCTAGTCCTCTGGAACCACTCCTGTGTTGAGTGACTCCATAAACAGTACTGCTAGAGGTGCCGCTAGCTCTCTTCACAGCGATCTTAATATCCTCAGCTGTCTGCCATCTGGCCCCATTGCTTTGTCCACCTTCAGTTTTGTGAGCTCCTCCAGGACACTCTCCACTGTGAATGGACTTGTGTTTAACTCCCCCCCCCTTTTGTGTCTGTTACCCAGCTGTGGTCCCTGACCCTCACCCTCTTTAGTGAATACTGAACAGAAGTATTTGTTCAGTTATTTCTGCCTTTTCCATGTCTCCCTCCTTACACCCCCCCCATATCCCCTTTGAGCCTTACAATCCCTCCCGCTGGTCTTCCTTCTTTTGTTAATGTACCTATAGAATGCCTTGTCCCCTTTCTTCACTGGCTGTGCTAATCTTTCTTCAATTTGTGCCTTTGCTCTCCTAACAGCCTTCCCTGCTTCCCTTAGATTCCTTAGGTACTCCTCACTGTCCTTCTCCCTTTGAGTCTCCTTATATTTTCTGAAACCTGCCCTTTTGGCCCTTACCTTGTCTGCCACCTCTCTCGAGAACCACAGTGGTTTCCTTCTTCTCTTGCCCTTATTTACCAACCTGATGCATTGGCTCGTCACCTACTCTATGGCTCCCTTTAGTTGCTGTGCTTCTCAACTCCCCCTCCTGTCTCTCTTCTCACCAATGCTTCTTTGATACAACTCTCCATTTTAGCAAAATCTGCCCTCCTAAAACCTAAGAACTTTGCCTTCGTGTGACTAGACTGTCTCGGTCCCTATGCTAAACCACACTATGTGATGTCGCTGGACCCCTGTTGACCTTCCACCTGAATGTCTGAGATTCTGTCCCCATTGGTCAGTACTAGGTCCAGAATTGCCATTTCTCTGGTGGGATCAATCACTAACTGTCTTAGGCCTGCCCCCGTAGGGAATTAAGGATGTCTCTGCTCCTAGTTGAAGCAACTGCTTGGACGGCCCAGTTCACGTCTGGTATACTGAAATCACTCAGCAGTAATATCTCACCTTTCTCTGCCATTGTGTGAATTTAATTCCCTATTGCAGTGTCAGTGGCTCAGTAGGTAGCATACTTGCCTCTGAGGCCAGAAGATCAGAGGGACGAGGGTTCAGTTCCCACATCTGGCACTTGGGTTAATATCCCAGTACTGACACTGTAGTGCAGCATGAGAGGGGTGCTGCACTTCTGAGGTGCCGTCTTTCGGATGAGACATTAAACCAAGGTCCCATCTGTCTGGATTGGTGGTAGTTCAGGTGGATGTTAAAGATCCCATGGCACTTATCGAAAAGAGTAGGGGAATTTCCCCGATGTCCTGGCAAAATTTCCCTCATTCACTAAAAAAAATACCACCAACAGCTTAATCTGGTTCAAGATCAGTTGGCATTCATCTGTACCCCCCTCCCCCGGGTCGTGCCTGAAAATAGGCAGAATTTGTCTAGTGCACTTACCCGGTCAACAAAAACTGAAAAAAAAAAAAAAAAAAGATCTCTATCTAACTCCTCCCCCCCCCCGTGCTGAAGGCCTGTAGATCACCCCGCTTGGATTGCTGTGCCATTGCCTGGCTCAAGGGTTTCCCATAGTGCCTCATCCTCCCCTGTCTACCCAGTACATCTGTTGTGTTTTTACCCTCCCTAATGTACATGGCCACCCCTCCCCATTTTCTACCCCCCATCCCTCCAGAACAGAGCATTCCCCAGTACCTTAACATCCCAGTCATGATTTGTGGTGTAGCAGGTCTCTGTTATTGCTGCTGTGTACAGGTTTGGGACTTTATTCCCCAGGCTGCGAGCATTTGTAACCATGGCCTTTCATGTTTTGCTGCCTATCTGCTCTTTACTCATGCCTTTGCTCCGCTGCTTTCTTCCCTTCCCCTATTTTACCTTCTCATGCTGCCTTCCTTCCTCTGCCTTTCCCTCTTTGCCTGATTTAGGTGATACTATCCACATTTTGACTTTCTACTCCTCATTTCTGGCTTCTTTTTCTTGTGGGGGTGGGCTGCTAGAGTCTTCCTGTTCCCATTCCCTTCCCCTTGGCTAGTTTAAATGCTCAGCAAGGAAGCAATTAAATCATTCATTTAGGACTGTGTTCTCCTTCCTGGACAGATGCAGCTTTTCACTTGAGTACAGGGCCACTTCTTTCCAGGTGGGTACCCCATCCTCAATGAAGCCATACACTTTCTTGCTGCTCCAGCCCTTCAACCACGTGTTGAAGCTTTCGATACAGAGATTTCCATCCTCCCCTGGCAGCACCTCCAAAAATGTCACGGAGCTTGCTACCTTCCCCAGCTGCCCTCTCAACACTTTGAAATTCTCCTGCACCTGCTCCACTCTTGTCTGGTCCTTGGAGTAGGTCATTCGTTCCCAGGTAGATAATGACCTCCACCCCCCTCTCTTTGCCACTGCCTTAGCATTCTTCTGGATCCACTCCCCCTTCCTCTGAGCTATGCCTACTGGGAGGCACGTAACCTCATTTTTCTATCCTTTGCCAGATCCATTCCCAGATAATCAAGTCCCCCATCAGGAGTAACTTCTTCTTCCCCTGGGGTCCTCTTCCTCCCCCTGCTGGGTCTCCCTTCTGGAGGACTCCCACATCCTCCCTGGTCACAACCTTGAGTTCCCTTGCAAGACTCTTCCGCTCCTCCAAAACAGTGTAGGAGTTCTTAAGCCCGACTGGATGGGGGATGTGTCTCAGCCTCCCCCCAAACCTCCTTGAACCTGCCATAGTCCATCCTGCAATCTACCTGGGCAGCCGGTGTGACAATGGCTGGTGACAGGGTGGCCTCTGGGTGGGGATGAAGGTCACCAGTACTCCTGCCAGCTCATACTGAAGACGGGCACCTCTGCCCTCTTCCCAGAGAGGTGCCTGCATATGGGGCAGCACCGCAGTACCAAGAACGTCCTCCTGAAGACTGCTGCTCTGTACCCAGTGCACTGAACCACTCCCTGCATCATCTCCTTTTAATCTGTCTGTATTCCCTCCTTTAATACTATCTAAACCCTCCTGCTGCTATTGTTAGCCTCTCAGTTTGATTTGCTTAATCATTTGTCTTTTCTGTTCCTCTTTTGCTTTCTGTTCCCCTCCTCCTTCCCCTCTTTGGACTAGTACTTCCTGGTAGGAAGCAGGAAGATGTGCTATATGTCAGACCCACACCCTATAAAAGGAGAACGTGCCCTGGGGTGGGTGGGATTACCCCTGGACTGAGAAAAACAATCAGCTCAATTAATCCCCAGTCCCCTCAGGCCTCCTTTAGCTACTCCCCTTATCAGACACCTATTTCACAAAATTTAAGTAACAGCTCTAGTCACAACTGACTGCAGATATTCTCCCAGTTAGATTACCTCCCTGGCAAATAAAAGTTTCACTAAGTAAAGAACAACCTCAAAAACAATAAACCAAAACACTTACTTCTAGCTACTTCCACAGGCCCCTGAATTAATGAATGTATTTATTTAACTTGGCTTTTGGGGATAATACTTAGTTCTACTTTTGCTGCCTTTTTATCTTTTTATGTTTTTTATTGATTGAATGTTTGTTTTTTTCTACAATGTATTCGTGCTTTGGGTTTTGAAAAGCATGTTTTAAATAAATGCTGACTGATTGATTGATTGATTGACTGATTGATTGAATTATTGCAGCTGGTGCAGAATCCAGCTAGTACACTGCTGACTAGACTTCAGAGGTCCAGCCTTGTGATCCCGGTCCTGTGTGACCTGCACTGGCTGCCTCTGCGGTGGTGTGTTATCTTCAAAGTAGGTTTACTGACCTACAAAGCCCCATATGGGTTGGGTCCTGACTACCTATCAGAGCTTCTGCATCCTCTCCAGTCCTCGTGCCCCCTTTGCGCCACTGAAGAGAGTCTCCTCTTGGTCCCAAGTGCACAGCTGAAGTCCTCTGGGGATCAGATGTTTGAGGTGATCACCTGTTTTTCTTGTGGAATGCTTTGCCTAGGGTACTGAGGGAGGCCCCCTCAGTGGAGGCCTTTAAAAGGAGGTTAAAGGCTTACCTGTTCAGACAGGTTTTTGGGGACCAGAATTAGGTTCCAGCATTCATTTTGATGCAGCTGCCGTTTTTAACTGAATGTCTGTGATTTATTTATCTTTCTGCATTACTGATTTTGAGTCATTCTTTAGATAGATAGAGAGATATAGATAGAGAAATGTTTTATTTTTATACAGGAACAAATCATGAGGGACAAACCCTGGGACAAGCCCTATTTACAACAAATGCCCTGTACAATATAAATAAAAATACACAAACATTTAACAAATTTCACATATTGTACAAACACAATTAATAGACAACAAACATATAGCAAGTTAATTTGTTATATTTATTTACTGTATTATTTTATTATTTGCCTGTCTGTACCTGTATGACACCATGAACCTCCAGGGAAGGCCATCATATAAATAAATCTACTACTACTACATCAGACCCCAACACCTCCCACACCCCTTGCCACCCAGAACCACACTGGGTCAATCACACCTGTACCATCACCTGCATCTGCAACCCTGAGGGAGCCCCCCCCCCAAAAGAGCCAGCCTGCAGAGTCTGCTAAGGTCACAAATACTGGGTCAATACCTCATTAATTCTTTTGTGAGTCAGGAACAGATAAGAGCAACTGCTGAGCATTTCTGCACAATTATTATTTAAATTCCATTAATAGAATTGCAACAGTCAGGAACAATTAGCATTTGTGCTGAATAATTTGTTTGGGATCCCTAACCGCCAGCCTTCAATCAGTACTGCACTGTGATCCAACATCAGGCCTGCAACTGCCCACTGTATGTACAAGATTAATGGACTGCATTTGGAGCACCCAAGGGACTTTGTGGTACTGTTGAACTAGAAGGGGGGAACCGTAAATACTGTGTGCATACTCACCACAGGGTGGTGGAATTTGGGGAATGATCTCAGAACTGTTTCACCTCATTTAATCCATTCAGTTCCCCCATAGAAAGCCTGCTCCTGTCCCCATAATAAATATCCCTTGTGTTTAAATTGCAGTTATTGTGCTTTGCATATTGTTGTATTGCATGCATAGAGTATATGTAGAAATTATGTATAATTATGAAGATCCCCTATCATGAAGGTGGGGGTTGCATTAAATTCCTGTGGGGCAGTACCTAGGCAGCCATCTGTCAAAAGGATCCCCATGGGTGGAGGCACCACACCATTTCTGAATTACCTCCAATACCAACTGAGCCCAGGTGCCATTCACCCGAAGGCATTATAGACTGTGCCCAGGCATTATAGAATGGGTGTAGTCTCACACCTTGTGAGTGGTAGTGGTCACATAGTATTTCAGTAGATACAATTTATTATACCTAGAAGCTGGTACCCAAGGGGTCACCATATCAGCCAAGTGATAAATACAGTAGGTTTCCAAAAGCTCAAAGTGTCAAATGGTGTAGTAAACAATAATAACAAAGGTACAATACTATATCAGATCAACCTACCAGTTACCCCAGAGCTTCCACTCCAAATAAGCATTCCTTTTCCCAAGGACCCCATGGGCACCATGTTCTAGGTCTAATAAATTGTACCTACTGTAATGTTGCTTGAGTCAGCATCATTGAAATAGTACTGCGAGTGCAGTTCCACTGTTGTTTTGAAATTCTAAGAGCTTGCCATCCTGGAACTGCACCTTCCTTATTTACTGTAGTGCAGATGCTTTTTTTTGTTTTTCAGAGTATCCACTAGCCAGCACATCGACTTGCATGTCTGGCTCAGCTGTGGTGCTTTTGTGTGTGGAACTTTCAGATTAGAGAGAGGAGCAAGCCGTGGGTAGGATAGTAAGCAGCAGGTAGAATGAGAGGACCTACATATTTCAGAAGGGCAGCCACTCTACTCTAGAGGGACACACAGGTGCAGCTAGCATAATAAGGTATGGGGAAACAGGGAAAAATCCTAGTAAAAAAAAAGATAAAAAAAATCTGTGTTGTTACAATAATTGCATGAAACCATCCTCTTTTTTACTTCCAAAATGTTCCTTTGCAAGTCTTCCAACAATGGTGAAAACTGCATTTGTAGACATTTTTATACAGCTAAATTTGTATGAATGGTTGGCATACATTTGCATTTTTTAACCTTTTACCCCTTTCCAAATTACACACCCACATAGATGTATGCAGATCATTAGTATTCACATCCCAAAGGTTTGTAAATGCAAAATAAAGTCATTCTAAATATACACCGAAATTAATTTAATCTCATACAGTTGCTCTTCAATGTAATCCTTTGCTCTCCTTTCCACAAGCTAATTTTTCCCTTATTAAACCATCAGAAACATTATCTACAGTATACCAGTAAACATTTAATAATTACAGGGTAAACACAGGCTTTTCATGAAGACAGAATGCTGTCTTTTGTAAAAGACAACATCAGTCATGTAAAGCCAGGGGACACATCAATGCAAAATTATACAAATATGTATATGCAAATAGTTCTCATTTGTAGGTTTCTTATTCTTCACCAAGAAAATGATTAAAACTTCAACAGAGTACACCTGTGTGATCCCACAGGAAGCAGCTAACTGTCAGAGTAATTTCAGGATCACCTTTACAGTGAAGATTACATTTTAAATTTTCAAGGAACGTGTATCTTTTAAAGGCAACAATAACCTCATGCATTTCTCAGCCACTAAGCTAAAATGTTTGGTTATTTTTTTGTAACTGCCCCTCCCCCAGACATTCAGCTGAAGTAAATGTCTAAAACACATATTACATACCCTTCTGCCCCCCCCCCCGTGATTTTAAATTCTAAGGTAGAGCGACATCATCAGCAGGATGTTGTTTTATTTTCTATTCATTTATTTATGTGATTTAAATTCTGCCCTTCCTAGTCTCAGGCCACTGTACAAAAACATAACATACAATAGAATATAGTAGAGCTTCATCAGGTTGAGAGCAGCCAGTACTCTTCATCTTATGTTGAAAGCTTGCCTAAAAGCTTTTCAACACCTAGGAAAAGTGTTACTTAAATATAATCTGGGATGGAGTTCAAAAGGCTGTTGACCGCAACACAAATTTTACTGTCACTGGCTGTTTTAAAATATGCTGGAGGAATGGCAAGCAGTCCCCTTCTTCCTCTTGAGTGTAATATGTGTGAGGTCAATACAGGGTCAAAAAGGCCAGTGAGGTAGGTGGGTCCTACACCCTTGTGGGCTTTCTATGCCAACTATAATACTCTAACATCAACTCACCTTTTTATCAGCAGCCAGTGCCACTTACACAGCAAAGAGGTAATATATTCTGGTCTCCTTATGCTTATTATAAAACGGGCACGAAATCCTGTAACTGCATTGGTCAAAACATGTCACATGACAAGTAAATCCTGCAACAGACAACCTTTAAAGATCCTGCTAATGAAATGTTTATTGTCTTTGAACCTAACTCATTGTGGGTTTTTTTTTCATTTTTTTATACAGATTCATTTTATATATAGAATAGGATGGGGAAGTGTGTTGTTGCACAAATTTATTGCACACCCAAGGTGTGGGAAGCTACATAAACCCTGAGGGTGAAGCCCAATGGGTTTATTAAAGCATCCTACACCAATGGTGTGCATTAAATTCAAGTTTCATACATTTCCCTATCTTTTATTTGATATAATATCTGGTGAGCAATTTTTTTTCAGCCCTAGTCCTGCCCTGTGTCACACACACACACACACACACACACACACACACACACACACACTGCTCTCTGCTTTTTGCTGTTACAATTTTGTTTTTTATTAATTAATTTTTTTAACTTATACTTGTCATTGGGATCGGGATCACGCTTACTGCATGGACATGTTCCTGCTCACAGTCTGCATCGCCTGAAGTTGGCGAACTACAGGATCAACCAGGTAAGGGTTTTTTTTAGGTTTAATTCAAAGGCAGGATCAACCAGATAGATAAAGAGAATAGTTCTGAGAAGGTGAGGAGAGTTGTTTTGGCAGCATCTTGCTAACGGAGGTTTGGAGCCGCCATGTTTGAGGAAGTGTTCTGCTCACCCACACACAGGACGACAGCCAATAAGGAAGTGTTCGATTTTGACAGACAGAGCATGTTTTCACCCTAATAACTCTTGGTTTATTATGGCAAATATCAACTCACTAAGCCTATGAAAAAAATTGCTCACCGGTTATTATGATTGCAATAATGCACTTTACAGTGTGTGTAGTAATGGAATTTACCCACTTCTTTTGTTGACACACCACACAAGGCTTGGGTAAATCCTACAACAATGCACACCCTGTCATGCATTATTGCTTAATCAGAAGCCTACTTTAGCCGCTGCAGTCTAAACTTGCTGCAATAGGTGGGGTTCAGCTGCCAATAAACCCTGATGAAGGGCATTGCAGTAGTTGACAGAGAAAGCAACACATGTCTGGTTAATAGTTTTTTAATTTATTTATTTATTTAACTTTGCTGACTGGGTCAGTGTACTGGTAATGAATGTCTTTTTCAGGCACGACCCAGGTGCAAAAGCACATACACAGGAGGTAATACATCAACACAGGAGGTAGTACACAATGGATAAGGCACATGCTCAGGAGGTAATATATCATGGTTCAGATACAGCATGGTTTGGATTCTTAATACAGGAATTGGAAAAATAGCAAACACAGAGTTGTAATGAAATATTATATAGTATACATAGAAAAAAAGAACTTGCAAAGTACAATGAGGGGTAGGAATCCTAAGTGTCAGGATGGTGTGAAACCTAGCAATGTTTTTCAAAGGATAGAAGTTACTTATGGCAACTGTTGACAACTGTTGTTCAAGTCTCAGCCCATTGTTTCAAGTTACTTCCAGGCTTTTAGAACTACTATAGCCAACAACAGTACACCACTGAGTGTGGGTTGCTGAAGGCTTTCCTCAATGGCTGCTGCCTTTGAACCTGTTCCAGTTATCAAGACTTCCATTTTACCAGGGTTTATCTATACGTCAGTCAAACATTCATCCAGCACAGCAGCCAAGGCATGGTGCTTCAGGGCAAATGAAAGAGAAAACTGGATATCACCTGAAACAAGCATTTGTCAATGCCGAAAGTTTGCTTGCTGGCATTGGCTTTGGTAGTATAGAAGTTACAGAGCTGCATAATAGGAATGGCAGCGCAGTATTGAACTGAAGCCAACCCCACCACCACCCTGCAGAGAGTGACAGGCATTGGGGTGTGCCTTTGGGTCGTCAGGCATAACGACCATGCCATTTCACCACATCCTACCCTGCAGACACTGACAAGTGTCATGGTGTGCCTTGGGGTCTTTGGCCCTTATGCACACCCCATTCCATCAGGAAATACGGTGAGATGGGTGTGGTATAGGAGAATGGGGTAACGTTTGGGCCTGAAGAGTCCGAGGCACACCTTGATGCCTCTCACTGGCTGCAGGGTGTGGGTGGGGGTGGAATGGTATGAGCATTACAGGCAAGAATCCCAAGTCACACCCCTGATGCCTGTCATTCTCTACAGGGTGGAGCGTTATGGTCGGAAACCCTAATGCCTCAGGCATTCATTGGTATTTTCACTCCAAATTTTCAACATGGTTTTTTTGAGACCCCCACCTCATGAACAGTGGCAATATCAGTTTGTTAGCTGAAAACTGCTTTTACACAGCGACTACGGCATTTGGCACCACAGGTGCAAAAACACATTCTGAACAGGATGTGAAAAATGACAGCGGTACTGTTTCTGGGGAGGTGTAAAAAATGGCAATGTTGAAAATCTGGTGTGAAAATCTTAAAAAAACTGGTGAAGTCACGAGCGTGCATAGAAACTGTGCAACGTACACCTGTAATGTAACTAGTTTGAGGATTATTTTTACAGCAGATTGTTAACACAGGCATTTTGGGACCTCCGATCATGAACAGTGTCAGTGAGATTTTCTTTATCTGTCCCGAACAATGATTTCCCACAGCGACCACGCATTTCTGCGCTGAAAGTGTGAAAACACATTTTGGCCATGTTGTGGAAAATGACAGCCGTACTGTTCATAAGGAGGTGTGGAAAAATGCCACTGGTGAAAATCTGGACTGAAAATATTACAAATTCATTAACTTACGGTGCGTGAAACTGCGTAATGCTCACTCATAACACAGTCATTTTAGCGTTTGTCACCAAATTTTCAACATAGCCATTTCGACCTCTGCTTGTGACCAGTGTCACAGTGATTTTCTTAATCTGTCCCAAACATTGTTTCCACACGACTGTACCATTGTCGTTACATGTCTGGAAACAAATTTTGGGTGAGATGTATGAAAAATGGTAGCTGTACTGCTCATAAGGAAGTGCGGTAAAAATGGCACTGTTAATCTGAGTATAAATATTACAAATTCGCAAACTTGCCAGCGTGCGTAGGAACTGCGGGCGTGCGCTCCTAAAACAGTCATTTTGGAATTTTTCACAAATTTTCAACATAGCCATTTAACACCTCTGCTCATGAACAGTGTCACTGTGATTTTCTTAATTGTCCCGTACATTGATTTCGCACACCGACTGAGCCATTGTTAGCTACATCGTGGAAACACATTTTGGGTGAGATGTGAAAAATGACAGCTGTACTGCTCATAGAAGGTGTGGTAAAATGGCAATGTTGAAATCTGGAGTGAAATATTGAAAATTCACGACTTGAGCTTAGGGAACTGCGCAATGCGCGCTCAGTAAAACAGTCATTTTTGGAATTTTTCCATCAAATTTTCAAAATAGTCTTCATGAGAGCCCATCTCATGAACACTGGCAGTGTTGTTTCATTAATCGGTCCCAAAAGGTGATTTCACACAGTGACTGCGAAATCACCCTTCGGGCCTGAATAACGCCATGACAGTGACAGCATTCATGAGAAGGGGTCCCAAAAACCCCATGTTGAAAATTTGGTGCAAAAATTCCAAAAAATGCCCGCGATATGCAGCAAAGTTGAAAAAACCCTATCTATTACATTATACAGCTTACCGGCATTTCCTCAGTTCGCGGTCGGCTTTGAAGAGTGCAGACGTGTTCCCGGTCCACTGAAGATCATCGCACTGGACTCCAGAGGTAAGTATGGGGTGAGGGGGGTGTGGGGAGGCAGGGTGCGCAGTGGGTGCGTGCAGGTGGGGGCAGGGAGACTGCGAGGGACCGTTTAATTTATAGGTTGTTTTTTTAATTATTAAGACAACGTGAGACATTTGCCATGCTGGGGTGGGCTCCCAGCTTGGCAGCTGGAAAAAGGATGTTTGGGGTCTGTAGCCGGCGAGGTTGGGCACCCCGTCGGTATCTGGGGCTATGTGTCAAGCTGGTGTGGGCTCTCAGTGTGGCAGCTGTAATGCTGTTTGGGGGCTGGAGCCAGCGGGATTGGGCACCCCTGTCGGCCATCACGGACGTGTACCACACTGGGGTGGGCTCCCAGTGTGGCAACAGGAAAGCTTTTTTTTTGGGGGGGTGGCATAGAGCCGACCGGGCATTGGGCACCCCGTCGACTATACTGTATGTGCGTGGGGGGGAGCACATCAGCACGCAATATGCGTGCATGCGTGTTGAGGGGGGGAGCTCTGCTCACTGAAGCGGAGCTCTCCCTTTCAACTGTATTCCACTGCATTTTCAGCTGTCATAGACAGCTGGAGCAGTGATTGGCACACTGTGACCGTGCCTGCAAACACACTGACTGAACTGGAAGAGGCTGACACACCTCTGGAAAACTCGGATGATGGTACTATGTTTCTTGCACATGCGTGCAAGCAAACATAAAAATGTGAAAACTCAAGCCATGACTTTACCAAAGTGGCAGCAGGTAAATGGAAAAGGGCACTGGTAACACCATGGAACCCTGAGAGACAACAGAACTGGGAGAAAATGTATGAAAGCCATAGCTTCTCAGCATCACTGTCTGCTTTTGGTCTGCAAGAAATGACTGAAACCATGCAAATACATTCCCTGGTATCCATGCAAAGCCTTCTAGATGACCTAAAGTTTATCTGCATTTTCAAATGCAGTTAATGGGTCAAGGGGAATCAAATATCCCTTTTCTGACATACACCATGAATAGATCATCTAAGACCTTAATCATGACAGCCTTGGTGCTGCAACCATGTCTGAAACTGAATTGGGATGGTTCACAACTGGCATTGCTCTCAATATATGTGTGAAACAGAGCTGCCACAACCATACGAACTTACTCAAACATGGGAGGTTTTAAATAGGACAGTAGCTTTCTAGACTCAGCATATCCAGTGATGGCTGCATGAGTAAGGGCCAAGGAAACTCCTTTTTCAGTGTAACTGGAAAGTAACCCTCTGTCTAGTGGCATTTACAGTCACCATCACTGCAGGAACCAGCTCATCCTGGTAAGCCAGTGACAAACTAGCTGGGCATGGGTCCAACTTACAGGTTGTGGTATGTATTCCAGTAAGTACCTTGGGGACATTCCCACAGGAAACTGGGCTAAGTCTCATTCTTTCCATGCCCCAACCACTATTACATAAAACAGGGTGGATGAAGGAAATGACATCCTAGTTGTCAATAACCCCACCAAACAAATGGAAAACAGCTGACATCTTTCCACTCAGACTGGATCATTGGAGTGCAAACAGTGAGGAGATAGAATACTGTCTACAGTCTTGGAAAGTGTGGAAGTTCTAGTTCTTCCTGATGCAATGACCATGGAGCAATACTTTTATCATAGAATCATAGAAATCAGCAAGGTCACAACCTCATGGTGCACCCTATAATGGGAATCCAAGTCAGAGTACTTAAGGCAGCAGTGCATGATAGCAGTGACATTTTTGACTGATACTTTTTTATTCTATTTTAGATCACCCCTTATCTCCTGACTTGTATGATCCCTCCCCCATTTTGAGTCTAGTTTACCTTTTTTTTTTGCAGATGAAATAATAAAATGAGTGTTCCTTTTAATATGGCTTGGATCAGCTTTTCACCACTATTATCTGTTGTTTTTGAACACCCATTGTTGAAGATCACTTTTCTTGTGCCTATAATGAACGAGCATTCAGTATACACTGCTCCTTGTTGTTATAGGACAACAGGACACTAGGAGTATAAAAACAACTGTGAATACTTATGAAAACCAGGATATTCAGCCTGGGATGTACAGCGCATCTCCCGGCACAACCCAGAAATGTGCCGCATACCTAGGCTCACAGTTGAGCCTGAAAGAAATGGCTCAATGGCTAGCCACCCAAAGGTGTGCTGCTGTATTGCAATGTGCAACACAGCAGTTGGCAGTCGTTAGTGGCAACCCCCTGAACACCATGCATAAGCACCCACATAGTTCCCTGGCAGTCCAGTGGATTCCCCCTCCCTGCCCATAACACCGATCATGGTGACAACACATTCGAACCACCCTGGTGGTCCAGTGGTTCTCCCCCTCCCTGCCGGTATCCCCGCTCACCCGTAAAGTAAACAAAACCTTTCCCTGGTAGTCCAGCAGTATCCCCCGCCCCATCTTGACCCTTTGATAACCATAATAAAGTAAATTAATATCCCTGGTAGTCCAGTGGTACCCCCTCCCCATCCCAACCCTCTAATCACCGTAATGAAGTAAATTAATATCCCTGGTAGTCCAGTGGTACCCTCATCCCATCCTGACTCACCGATCACTGTAATAAAGCAAATTAATATCCCTGGTAGGCCAGTGGTACCCCCCTCCACATCCTGACCCTCTGATAGCTATAATAAAGTCAATTAATATCCCTGGTAGTCCAGTGGTACCCCCCCTTCCCATCCCAACCCTCCAATTGCTGTGATAAAGTAAATTAATATCCCTGGTAGTCCAATGATATCCACCTCCCCATTCTGACCCTCTGATCACCAAAATAAAGTAAGGTAATAACTCTGGTAGTCCAGTGGCACCTCCCTCCCTATCTAGACCCTCTGATCACCATAATAAAGTAAATTAATATCCCTGATAGTCCAATGGTATCCCCTCCCCATCCTGACCCTCTGATTGCCGTAATAAAGTAAATTAATATCCCTGGTAGTCCAGTGGTACCCCTCTCCCCATCATGACCCTCTGATCACCGTACTAAAGTAAATTAATATCAGTGCTAGTCCAGTGGTACCCCTCCCCATCCCGACCCTCTGATCACCAAAATAAAGTCAGTTAATATCCCTGGCAGCCTAGTGGTGCCCTCCTCCCTGCCCAAATCCCCACTCACCATGAAAATGGCCATTACAACCCCCTGGCAGTCTAGTGGTACTCCCCACCCACACAGGACCCCCAGCCCACCCAGCTTCCCCCATCATTGGAGGGCAGCATACCTTCCTGTGTATCTCCATGACTGCCTGCCAAATGACAGCTTACAGTATGAGCTGCAAGCTCATTGGTCCACACTATGGACCAATGGGCTGGCAGTGCATACTGTAGTAGTCATTCATAACTTTGTGAATGAAGTCATTCATTCATTCACAAAGTTGTGAACGACTATTACAGTTGCACTGCCAGCCCATTGATCCCACAGTATGGACCAATGAACTGCAGCTCATACTATAAGCTGTCATTCAGGGGGCAGCCATGGAGGTATGTGGGTGGGTATGCTGTCCACCGATGACAGGGGACTGGGGGGGTCCTGTGTGGCTGAGGGGTACCACTAGACTGCTGGGGGTTGTAATGGCCATTTTCATGGTGAGTGGGGATTTGGGCAGGGAGGGGGGAACCACTAGACTGCCAGGGATATTGACTGATTTTATTTTGGTGATTGGAGGTATGGGAGGGGAAGGGGATCCACTGGACCACCAGAGACATGTTATTTAATATTGGCATGATGACTGCAGGTACAGAAGGGGAAGGGGGAACCACTGGACCACCAGGGAAATTATATTGACTTATATCATGGTTTTTGGGGTTACGGGTAGGGGAGAAGGTACTACTGTAGTGCCTGGTACAGGGACCACATGCTGTGCAGGGTGCCAGGTGCATTTTTCTGGCTGGTCCTGCACAACACATGCAAATGAGGCCATAATTTATTTATTTAAGAGATTTACAGGAAGGCATGCTGAGCAGCGTACCACTTGATTCCAGATGCACCCTGGGGGTAGGGAGTTACAATGGTATAGTAGTACAGAAGAAACAAAAACATGCATACAAGTGTTTGGTACAACAATGGATGAGGCAGTCATAATACAAATAGAGCAGGTACATATTCGTTTGCATTTTAAAACATTAGGTGCAGACCGAAAAAATAGAAAACCAGACTGGTGATAACAGCTGGTAGGTAGGAGATGGGGTTCAATGGGGGGGAACAGGAGCAGGTGGTAGAGAAGTGCATTTGAAGAAGGGCATTCCATTGAGGAGCACTTGTGGTGTGTCTGATATCAGCTGCCAGGGAGTTCCATAATTTGGGCAACCTGAAGCTGAAAGCAGCCTGGCCAGACCGGGTGGATCTGTATGGAATGTGCAGGAGCCTAGAGTCTATGTTTCTGAGAGTGTAGGCAGGTGGGGAGAGGGCGGTTAGGGAGGAAGACAGGTGGGGGGGAGTGTCTGCGACCAGAACTTGGCAGCGGTTCTAGCACAGTGAAGTAATCATTGGTTATGAAGTGAGTGGAGGTCCACGGACTGGTAGAGGTCGCAGTGATGGGTATTGGGAGGATGGTCCAAGGAGAACCAGCAGAAGGAGTTGTAGAGGGGATCAAGCCTAGCTAAGGACGTTTGGGGGTGGCACAGTAGACAACATCCCTGTAATCCATAATCGGGAGGATCATTTTTTGGACTATAGCTAGTCTGGTTGGTAGAGGAATGCAATTCTTGTTCCGGTAGAGAGCTCCCAGCATGGGATGTAATTTTTTGTGTGCAGCGTCTATATGCACTGAGAAGTCAAGGTACTGATCAAGCCAGACGCTGAGATTATGATCTGAGGTGCAGGCCTCAAGTGGGGATCTGTCCAGAGTGTAGAATGTGGGTGATGCGCTAAGCTGGGTTAGTTTGGCCCGAGAGCCAAAGGTGAGGGAGACTGCTTTTTTTTGTGTTTAAGAATAGTTGGTTAGAGAGGAACCAACGTTGGATGAAGTCAAAGTCCTTCTGTAGACAGGCTGTCATGGTGCTTGCGCATGGGCCAGAGGCAAACAGCACTGTATCGTCTGCGTAATATGGATAACCGTTTGTGGGAAGGCAGCAGGCAGATCATTGAAAAAGATGGAGAACAGCAGCGGGCTGAGTACAGACCCTTGGGGGACTCCACAGGTGACAGGAAGTGAGGTGGATCTCGCTGAGCCAATACAGACTGAATGGGACCTGCCTGACAGGTACGAATGGAACTAATTATTTGCATTTACAGACAGTCCAGCTTGGGCAAGTTTGGCCAACAACAGGGGATGAGATACCGTGTCAAAGGTTTTCACCAGGTCGATAAATATGGCTGCTGTTAATTCCCCTTTGTCCATCCCGGTAAGGATGGAGTTAGTGAGGCGAAGGAGGGAGGTGATGGTGGAGTGATTTTTTCTGAAGCCGGCTTGGTAGGGGGTGAAAAATGATATGGTATCTAGATAGTGGTGGAGCTGGGACAGAACTAGACACTCTTGAATTTTGGCTAGGATGGGGAGCAGAGATATGGACCCGTAGTTGGATGAGGAGGAGAGGTCCCCTTCTTTGGGTAGGGGAATGACTGTGGCTTGTTTCCCTATACTGGGGACTGCCCCAAGTTTGAAAGACAGGTTAAAGAGCAGGGTTAGAGGGTGGGCTATGGCCGGTGCCAAGAGTAGGAGCATTCTGGAATCCAGGCCCGATGGACATTTACCTTTAGATGGGTTGAGTGACTGCAGTATTTTTAGCACCTGGCCAGGTGAAACTGGGTGGAGTGAGAAGGAGGCCGAGGAGGATATTTTAGGGGGCACAAAGGGCGGGGGATGGGAATGGGAGGAGAGTAGAGAAGAAGCATTGGTGGAGAAATATGAATTAAGCTCAGTGGCAACCGAGCAAGGATCCATGATGATTCTTCCTTCGGAGGTTAGAGTAGGAGTGGGGGGTTGGGCAGGTGGGGAAAGAAGGGATTTTATTTGCTTCCAGAATTGAGCCAGGTGAGCGAAGTTATTGTTGAGCGCAGTTTTAAAGTAATTTGATTTGGCCTGACATATGAGTCTTGTACAGGCGTTTCTTAGTGACCAGTAGTGTTGCTGAGCCATTTGTGCACCTGTGGCCTTGCAGGATTTCCAGGCACGGTCTCTGGCTCTTAGGTGTGCCATGAGGTTAGTTGTTACCCATGGTAAGTGGGATCCTCTTACTCGGGATCTCCTGAGCAGAGCATGGAGGTCCCAGATGGCTAGGAAGTTATTAGCAAAATATTTCACAGCCTCATCCATGGAGGTGGCCCTGGGGATGAAGGACCAGTCAATACTGGTGAGGTAATTTAGGAGAGCTGTCAGGTCAAGGGATTTATAAACTCTGATGTAAAGCGTGCGGGGTGGAGGGGCCATTGGACGGAAGATTTTACACACCATATAAGTCATATGGTGGTCGCTAAGGGAGTCTGGTAATAGGCCAGCTTTAACTATCCAATGAGGGTGGGTAGCAAGTGCCCAATCCAGTAGTGTGTGTTTGTTGGATTTGTGGTTTAGTCAAGTGGGTTCCTTTATTTGCTGGTGCAAGTTTAGGGCATTTATTTGGCATTGTGATTTAGAGGCTGCACTGCTTAGCCAGTTCTGATTGAAATCTCCAAGGATGTGTAGTTCACCGCCTTCGGTAAGGGACCTCAGGTTACCAAGGTGGTCAAGAATGCTACCCAGAGGTGTGTCTGGTGGACAGTATGACCCTGCTGTGTATAGTGGGATAGAGTGTGGCAGGGGGATTTTAATTAGCAGGGAGTCTATGATTTGTATGGGAGCCGTCAGTGTGATTATGGAAAACTGGAGATTTGAGGAGATATACATGGCAGTGCCGCCACCCTTCTTTTTGACCTGTCTGTCCTGGCAGATTAAGGAGTAACCGGGTATAGAGAATTCTACATCCCAGTTATGGGTCTTCAGCCAAGATTCAGTGATGATTACGATATCAGGGCGAAGGGCAAGGACCATGGTTTGTAGGGCTGCTATTTTGTTTAGGATGCTGCATATGTTTAGGTGGACATTTTTAAAACCCTTACGGAGGTGTGTAGTTGGTGTGGGAGGTTGGCCAGGTGTGGAGGCCAGTGGTCCCGGGTTACGTTCAACATCTCCAGCTACAAGGAGAAGGAGAGCCAGGGTGTGCCTTAACAAGCGCATGGTCTTTACTGATGACCCACGTTGAGTGGGACGGTTGGGAGTTAGCAAGTTTGTCTTGGGGTCAGAGTAGAGTAGGATATATAGGGCAGGTTGCTCAGTATGGAAAGAGGGAGGGAGGATAGAGGCCCCCAGGGACCAATTGTGCCAATGGTACCGGTTGTGTTCCACTGGTGCTGAGGTGGAATGGAGGGGTGGCTTAGTAACTAGAGAGAGAAGAGGCAAAGGGCCAGATAGAATAGGATGGGATGAGGGTGGAAGGTAAGATATGGTTAGGCAAAGCATAATAATGATTGCTGTGAGAAACTGCGTTTTTTTTTCCAGTAGTAAATTGAATCTGCTCCTCGGTGGCCACTAGTGGCAGAAAATAATAAGGAGCTAATGAGAAAGTGGGCTGATTGGTTATTGAAGGTCATGTGCCACTACCTATAAAACTGAGTGACGACCAAGGGTGGTAGTGGGGGTGGTGGGGAGCTGGAGCGTAGCGATGGCGGGGCCGAGTCCCTTCAGAGCAATGAGCAGGTAGGCAGATCTCATTGCGATCACAGTCCATCATACCTGAGCAGTTTTGGGGGGTGGGGGAGGGCGTCCTAAGCCCTCGCGGACCCGGGGGCTGCCCCCTGCTGACACGGCTTTCCTTTTGGATCTGAGCAGTTTCGGGCGGGGGGGAGAGGGTGTCCCAAGCCCTCGTAGACCCAGTGGCTGCCTCCTGCCAACACAGCTTTCCTCTTGGATCTGGGGAAGGAAGCAGAAACAGTATGAGGTTAAATACAGGTACAGGGGCTTCTGGGGGTGGGGGATGGGGAGAAACCTGCAGTATTTTTTTTTTTTTGTAAATCGCAAGTCAAGATTCGCACAAGAGCTGTAGTACAGGGCTCAGATTTGTTTCTAGGCTAACTCACTTGTAAAATGCAGGACTAATTTTGGTAAATTGAGCTGTGATACAGTGTACTGGGTTAGCTAGCAAGGCTTAGAAATGTTCCGACAATATTACTTGATTTTACTTAACAAGTACACAAAACAGGCAAAACATAGCTTAAAACAGGCATAACACAGCTTAAAAAAAACTATCTACATTTGTGTGGAGACAATTAATTGTATTTTCAAAGGAGCAGTCTTTCTGAAAAAAGGCACCAAAATTAAGTCCCTTCAGAGCACTGAGCAGGCAGGCAAAGCTCAGTGCTATCGCAGTCTGTTGTACCTGAGCAGTTTCGGGTGGTGGGGGAAGGCGTCCTAATCCCTCGCAGACCCAGGAGCTGCCTCCTGCTGACACGGCCTTCCTTTTGGATCTGAGCAGTTTTGGGGGTGGGAGAGCATCCTAAGCTCTACCATGAACCGGGGCTACCTCCTGCTGACATGGCTTTCCTTTTGGATCTGAGTGGTTTCGGGGGTGGGGGAAGGCGTCCTAAGCCCTCATTGACCCGAGGGCTGCCTCCTGCTGACACGGCTTTCCTATTGTATCTGAGTGGTTTCGGGGGGTGGGAGAGGGCGTCCTAAGCCCTCGCGGACCCGGGGGCTGCCTCCTGCCGACATGGCCCCATTTGTGCCATGCATGCATAAATGTGTTAGTTGTTGGTCTGATTGAAGATTTTTGTCTTGTATAATGTCAAAAATTATTTATTAGTTGTTTTATTTAGTCTGAATTTTTGCATGTTATATTGAATGTAATTTGTTCTTGACACAGGACAACTTTGAAAATAGGTCTATGACCTAAAGTTTGCTATCCTGTATAAAAATAAACATTTTTAATACTGCTTTTTACTACATAATGGACCAATTTGCATATCAAGGTCCGAATATAAGGAATTTGTGCACGGCGTGTCTCTGATGCACTGGTGCATTTCCCATTCCTGGTGTTCAGACTTGTCTGGTGGGATGTGCTGGTGCATTATATTTGTGCAGCCCACATTATTTGATATATTCAGAAGAGATGTGCTCTTTTGAATATATCCCTTAGTTGCTCCAGTGCAACTCAGTTGCGCTGCCCCACCACTTGCTCCATTGCCGGGTGCATTTCTGAATATCGGGCCCCTAAGGTACAAGGAAAGAGGAATTAAAACAAGAACAATGGAAAATGATGTATCATGTGATTCAAAGAAAAGATAACAAGAATTTTGGGAATTTAGTGAATAAAGGAATGAATGATTTTCAACCATCATTAGCTGTCTTCATTCCTAAAGAAAAATTGATTGTACATTTTAAGACAACGTTCACTAAAGTTCTTCCAATGGGAAATACCTGTAACTGCACTACTCTGGTTTGGGTGACAGAAAATATTAATACATCATTAATATCTACTGAGGAAGAGGTTGAAGCAGCTGTATTAATCGTTAAAAATAATAAAGCACAGGGCCCAGATGTAATTCTCCCTGAGATCTCTAAAGACTATGTAGATTTTTGGGTTCATCTTCTTACCTTATTTTCAATATATGCTTAGCACAAAAATACATCCCTTTGTCATGGTCAATGAATATAATTGTTCCACTTTATAAAAAGGGCTCTGTATATGATCCTGCTAATTTTCACCCAATTAGCTTATTGGACATAAGGTCTAAGATGTTCTCAAGACTTCTACTGAACAGACTTTTAAATTGGCTTGATAACAATGCAAAAATTATCATATGCTCATGGATATTCAGCTATTGAAAATATTTATTGTTTATCGTATATTCTAGTGATGTATGTACACATCAGAAAGATGAAAGTGTTTGCCTTATTCATAGACTTTAAGTCAGCATTTGATTCATTAAACAGAGATAATTGTGGTGCATATTACATATGAAAGGCATAGACCCTTCACTATTGATGCCTATTTAATTATTTATTTATTTATTTATTATATTTTGACACAAAAACAGTTACTGTATTAGATATGATGACAAAGGGAACCTAATGGAATTTTTTGTCAAAAATAGAGGGGTTAAATAAGGTTGATTACTTGCTCCTACATTGTTTAACATCTACATCAATTCTTTACTTGAGATCCCTGAATTAAATGGGGATGGCTCACCAAAAATAAACAAATTTGCATGTAGTTTATTAGCTTATGCTGATGATGTGATTTTGTTGTCACTTACAAGTGCTGAATTACAAAGCAAGATTAATATTTTCTTGGAGCATTGTAAGCAATTAGAACTTAAAATTAATCTCAACAAATCTAAAATAATGGTATTTTCCAAAAATTCACTAAAACATTCAAAATAAGCATTATTATTGGAAAAAGATAAGATAGAAATAGTCAACAAATATATTTATTTGGGAGTCACATTTTCCTCAAATACCAGTTGGAATGCACATCTTAGCAGTCAATCTACAAAATCCAAAGTTGTAGTAAAGGTTTATTGAAATTTAATCATCAGTATGGAGAGAAGACACTGACTCCAGCTCTAAAAGCTGGGAACTTAAAGCTAATGCAAATTCTGTTATATGGGGCAGAGATATGGGGAGTAAAGACATCAATTAATTTCAACACACTTGTATTAAAATATTACAAGACTGTTTTGAGGGCACCAATATCAACATTAATTGAAGCACTGGCTGCACACAGATTAACATCATATTGGTTGAGAATTATAAATAACTCCCCAAATCATCTACCCGAAGAATGCCTGTTAGAAAAAATCAAGTGGAATAAAGAAGGATTAAAATCAAGATGGTTAAATTCCTTACTTGATGTTCTCTGCAAAACTGAGCTCTGGCACTTATGGTCAGACTATACTAGGGGTATTATTATTTCAAAGCAATATAGTAAAACTATTAAACACATTTCTAATTAATCTATTTTACAAGCTGGATATGTAAATAATAAGATCACAAACATGGTCTCCCTGGTATAGGGATAATAAGATGGATCATTAAATAGAATATTTAATTATGCCCCTTTCTGTTGAACAAAGGAAACTGCTCAGTTGGGCAGATTTGAATTAATTAACTCAAAACATATGTACTTTAACAAGAATGAGGGCCAAGTAAGCAAACAACTGAAAATGTTTTGTCTCTGCAACAGATGATTTGATGAAACAATTCATCATATTATTAAAATTTGCCAAGTATGTAAGAAACCAAGAAGCTGATATTTATAAAATGTTTTAAAACTGTATGCAGACTTTACATATAGCTTTCATTTGACTTCATCTTAAGACTGTAGACAATGCAATCATGATAACAAATTTTTTTAGCACCAGTCATCAGAATAAAAAAAAGAGACAAAAGCAGCTTAAACATCCGCTATTAAATTAAATGCTTTAGGAGTTTGCTCAGTTTTCATCTGTCTCATATGGTTAAGTAAAATTAAGGTGATATCTCCCTTTTACATCTTTACTGTGAGCTTGTTATTAAATGTTCAACTGTGTCTTTATGAATGTCCATGTTAGAGGATAAGTTATATATTGTAGCTTTTGAAATGTAAATTAATATTCTTAAATATATGACAAGTTTTGTATTCTGGAACTGTCAGTGGAAGTATATTACTATGTTATGACAAAATTTGAGTACACTGTAATGTCCCTGCTGTGAAATACCAATATGGATGATCCATAAAATGAAATGAATAAATGACTTACATTAGAACTTATGAAAGTGACCTGAAGACTTTCCTTGCTAATGAACAATAATATCATCAACTGTATTAATGGTTTATGGGTTAAAGTTATTCTGTTATCTTATGCTGACTCTTCTATGTATTGCCCTGTCATTCGTGTCTCAGGATGTAATTAAAAATGGGACTGTTATCTCAATTTACCCACCTGATAATCAACTGACAAATGTCCAAACTCACAGTACTAGCAGTTAAAATTGGCACATGAAAGTCAAAAAACAAACTTTAAAAACAGCCTCATTGTAGTCTATGTAGCACACCCCAGATCTCGTCCTTTATCAATGACATGAAATGTGCTAGCGTGGGGGCATGCCTCTGACTCAGGAAGTCAGGCCATTTTGGCTGCTGGGCTCTAGGAGAAAAATGACAAGTGGTTTTGCAGAAAATACCCACATAAATAAATAAAACTGTGTGGCACAATGACAATGGGGAAAGTTAAGCTGCCATATATGGGTGGTGGGGGGGCAACATATGATACTAAAACCTGCTCTCTAATATCATTTTTAATGTGTTGCCACCAGTACTGTACTCCATACTCCAGGTGTTGCCTTACCAACAACCTGTACGAGTGCAATAAAACCTCCTGTTGTCTACTTTGATCCCTCCGGCTATATATCCCAACATCTTGTTTGTCCTTGCTGCTGCTTTCTTACACTGTGTGGACTGCTTCAGGTTACTAATGATCATCACTTCCATATCCTTCTTCTCCTCCATTGCAGATACCTGGACCCTTCGCAGGCTCCAATTTGCAAAACTTTGCACTTCTTGGCATTGAAACCAAGCTGCCAAATCCTGGTCCACCTCTCCATTTTTTTTCAGAGTGTCCTGTTGGTCCTGTATCCCTTTGGCTGTGTCCACCCTCCCACAGAGTTTCATGTCATCCATGAATAGACACATTTTGTCTTTAATGCCATCACAGTATCATTGATGAAGACACTGAACAACACTAGTCCCAACACCAAGCCTACGGGACCACACTTGTGACTTCCCTGGTGCTAGCTAATTCTCCCCCAACACCACCACCCTCCGGGTCCTGTTCCTTGGCCAGTTTTTTACTCATCCAGTCATCTTCTCCTCAATCTCAAGATCTTCCAACTTCCTATTCAACCTCTTGTGAGGTACAGAGTCAAAGGTCGTGTTGAAGTCCAGATAAAGGGTGTCCACTGTTTGGCCCCTGTCTATTGCCTTAGTGATTCAGTCAATGAAGTCAATCAGATACATTTGACATACTCTCCCTGCCGTTAACCTATGCTGCCTCACATCCTGGAGACCATACTCCTTTAAATATTCTACCAACCATTCTTTAAGAATGGTCTCCATGAGCTTGCACATGATTGAGGTTAGACTGACCGGTCTGTAATTCCCTAGATCATACTTGGGACTTCTCTTATGGAGGGACACCACATGTGTCATCCTCCAGTTTTGTGGTACCATGCCTGACACCAGTGAACTACTGAACAGGCCCACCAGTTGCCCTGCAAGCTCATCTGCCAATTCTCTCAGTACCCTTGGGTGTATGCCATCTGGGCCTGGTGATGTGTCCATCTTCAGAGCTAGCAGGCCCTCCCTCACTCTGTCCTCCTGTACCACCACATCCATGCTCTCCCTGATCCTCTTCTCCCCCTGTGGGCACCAGTTTACCTTTCTCCCTGGTGAAGATGGAACAGAAGTATTAATTCAGTACCTCTGCTTTCCCCATTCTCCTCCACCCACTCATCCCCTTTCTGAAACCTAATAATTCCATACTTCCTGTCTCTTTTCTCACTTATATAGCAAAAAAGGCCTTTTTTCCCTTCCTAATTCCCTCCACTATCTGAAGTGCCTTCTGTGCCTTAGCCTGCTGGACTACCTTACTTGCCATACTAGTCAACCTTAGGTAATCTTCCCTGTCCACCTGTCTCTTGGTCTTTCTGAATTTCCTATAGGCTAACCTCTTGTCCCTTACTACCTGGACAACCTCGGGACTGAACCAGCTGGGTGCTTTGACCCTTGAGTTCTTCCTCTTGTGCCAAATGCACTCCTCTGTGGCAACTGTTATTCCATCTTTAGTGAGGGACCACTTTTAGTCCACCCCCATATCTGCTCTGATGCCCACCAGGTGCCTCCTTAATGCTTCACCCATCTTCCTGAAGTCCACCCTCCTTATATCCAGGATTTTGGTCTTAGTGGGGATGTTTTCCCTGCCCATATCCAACCAGAACCATACTGAGTGATGGTCACTTCCACCCAGGGGCTCCTTGACCATTATTTCCTTTACAAACTCACCATTCGTGAGTACTAGATCAAGGATTGCCCCCTTACATTGTTTTATAATGTACAGTGCCCAGAGCCTCCTGGAATGAGAACTTTATAAATAAAGGTTTGCTTACTTGCTTCCTTGCTATTGAAATTATAGTGTTTCATCTAATTATGCCTCTGAATTATTATTATTATTATTATTATTATTAAAGAGCAGCCAACACTATCATGTCCTCAGATCAGACAACTCATGGAAAGGAGCTGCTTGCCTGAGAACCTTAATGAGGTAATATTTGAATTGTTTTGTAAATGCATTATTTAGATATTTACTGCTATAATCTCTCTTCCATGCTTTGCATAGCTGCTTAGCACCTGCTACAACCCCACCCCTAAAATCAGAATTTTGATGATGCAAAAGGGAAGGGGCTAACGGGCTACCAACAGGCACAGAGCACAACTGGGGACAATGATGACCTTTTCATTTAATTATTTTTACTTTGCAGGCACTTGCATATGTTAGGGGGTATGTACATGGAATATGGGTATTGGTGAAAAATGGACAGCTGGACTTGGACCCAAACTGATCGGTAAAAGCCAGACTGACAGATGTGGCCAGAATGGGTGCAAGTTATGCAACTTTTGCTGGTCCAGCAGTCTGGCTTTTATCAATTTAGTCCAATCCAGTTCTATTGGTCTAGTTTTTGCCCAGGCATGAGTGGACACTGGACTGCTGGAACAAGACTGGACTCATTTGGAAAAAGCTGGACTGTCAAAATTCATGCTGCTTGAGTCCTTTCCAGCTGGTCTGGTCAGAGACCAGACAGTTCAGCTTTTAACAGTTAAGTCTGGTCTAGGTCCAGTGGTATGGTTTTCACCAAGTCCTTGTAACACTACCCCCTTAATATGAGCAAGTGCCGTCACAGTAAATATCTGTATATAAGGGTCATCGCTGTTCCTGATTGAGCTCTATGCCTATTAGTAGATCTGCAGCCTCTTCTTGACTTCGCATCATCAAAAGGCTGTTTATAGGGGTGGAGCCACAGTGTGTGTTCTTCATCTGTACAAAATGTGGAATAGAGATTGTTGCGTTGTTAAAGTAAATAACTTAGTACAGTGCAAGCCTGTTATAATGGACGCATCTGCGCACACAACTTTCGTTTGTTATATCCTGAGGAGGTGGAGCCTATGTGTTAGATGTGTCTTTGTATGAGTTGGGGCTCAGAGTGAATGAAAAACTATTATAAAAGTTCATAAATTACTCAAAATCCTGCCTAGCATATATGGTTCTGTATTTAGTGTGTTTATTTAAAGTTATTTATCCATTAAGGAACATGAGTTTCTAAAGGACGTTTATTGCAGAAAGCAAGAGGACAGTGACTCTAGTGATGGATGTTGGGGTTCTATGACAGAACAAATGAAACATAGATACATAGAAACATAGAAACATAGAAACATAGAAGGTGGTGACAGATAAAGACCGCAAGGCCCATCCAGTCTGCCCATTTTTTTCAACCTTATGAATGTGCCTTTACTCTGTCAATGGCCTATTTATTCATACTTATTTGTATTGTTCTCTTATGCCTATCCCATGCCTGTTTGAAGCCCTGCAGTGTATTCATATTCACCACTTCCTGAGGTAGGCCGTTCCATTAATCCACCACCCTTTCTGTAAAAAAGAACTTCCTCACATTACCCCTTAATCGGCCTCCCTCTAATCTCATGCTGTGTCCTCTTGTCCTGCTTCCTGCTGTTTTTCTTATATTAAAACACGTTAGATTCTTTCACCTTGTTAATGCCCTTAAGATGTTTGAACATTTCAATCATATCACTTCTCTCCCTACTTTGCTCTAGAGTATACATATTGAGCTCCATTAATCTGTCCTCATATGTTTTCTGATGCAGTCCCAGCACCATTTTGGTTGCCCTTCTCAGGACTGCCTCCATTTTGTTCATGTCCTTGTGCAGGTGCAACCTCCAGTACTGTACGCAGTACTCCTAATGGGGCCTAACCAGTGTCTTGTAAAGAAGGATTATTTATTACCTCCCTCTTATGACTTGTGATACCCCTACTAATCCACCCCAACATCTCTCTAGCCTTACCTACTGCTTTAGTGGTCTGCGTGGATGATTTCAGGTAATTTGTGATGATGATGCCCAAGTCTCTTACTTCCCTTGTGATTGCCAGCAACTCCTCTCTCAACCTATAGGTAGCTTCAGGATTTCTCTTCCCTATGTGTGTGATCTTGCACTTCTTTGCGTTAAACCCCAGTTGCCGTGCTTCAGACCATTTTGCCAGGTTTTACAGATCTCTAACCATTCTGCCCACCCCATCTGGATCATCTACTCTGCTGCAGATGTTGGTGTCCTCTGCAAACAGGCAAACCTTACCCTCCAGTCCATCTGCAATGTCACTGATGAAGATATTGAAGAGGACTGGTCCCAGACTGATCCCTCAGGTACCCCACTTGTGACTTGCGTCTCTTCTAACTGTATATTACCATTTACCACCACCCTCTGTTTTCTGCCCACCAACCAGTTTGCCACCCAGCTGACCAACTTCTGACCCACCCCAAGCTTCCCCAGCTTATTAATCAATCTTCTATGTTGAACAGTAGCAAAAGCTTTGCTGAAGTCAAGGTAGGTGACATCAACCGCAACCCCTTGGTCCACCACTGTGGTTACCCAGTCAAAGAAATCTATGAGACTATTTTGACAGGGTCTTCCTGTTGGAAACATAGAAACATAGAAGTTGACAGCAGATAAGGACTGCAAGGCCCATCCAGTCTGCCCATTTTTTCTACCTTATGAATGTGCCATAGACCTTTACTCTTAACCCATGCTGTCTTGGATCCTGTGCATCTTTGGATTCCAGGTGTTGCACTATCCTTTCCTTAAGGAGTGCCTCCATAATTTTGCCCACTACTGAGGTAAGACTGACTGGTCTGTAGTTTCCTGCCTCCTCCCTGCTACCTCTTTTGTGGAGTGGGATCACATGAGTCCTTGTCTAGTCTTCTGGGACCTCTCCTGTGCTCAGAGACTCACTAAACAGTTCTCCTAATGGCTCTGCTAGTTCCACCCTTAGCTCCTCTAGTAAAATGGGATGTATGCCATCAGGTCCCATTGCCTTGTCCACCCTGAGCTTAGTGAGCTCTTGTAGGACCCTTTCTTTTGTGAAGGGAC
Organism: Neoceratodus forsteri; assembly: GCA_016271365.2. Classification (NCBI taxonomy): domain Eukaryota; kingdom Metazoa; phylum Chordata; order Ceratodontiformes; family Ceratodontidae; genus Neoceratodus; species Neoceratodus forsteri. Next base: position 957,922,424 of record CM057449.1, on the reverse strand, counting down.
TTGTGCACATGTCCTTCCCCCTGCGTCCGTGGTGTTGAGATGTGGACCCTGCCTTACCTTCTCCTCAGTAAATACTGAGCAGAAGTATCTATTTAGGATAGATGCTTTTCCTTGGTCTCCTCCACACACTTCCCCTTATCCCCTTTGATCTTAGCAATACCCCCTCTGGACTTTCAATTTTCACTAATGTATCTATAGAATGTTTTGTCCCATTCTTTTGCCCTTCGTGCTAGTGTTTCCTTGGTTTGGGCCTTTGCCTGCCTTACTGCCTTCCCTGCTTCCCTTAGAGAAGTTTGGTATGCCTCCCCCTCTTTGTCCCGCTGCATTGCCTTATATTTCCTGAAGGCCAACCTTTTGGCTCTGATCTTTTCTGCTACTGTTTTTGATAACCAAAGTGGTTTCCTCTTTCTTTTGGTCTTGCTTTTCTCCCTAACACAATGTGATGTTGCTTCAAGTATTGCATCCTTAATGCTTGCCCACATTGCCTGTAACCCTTCACCTGTATTTCTTCTTGCCAGAGCTAGCTTAACTCTGTTGGCCATCTTGTCAAAGTCAGCTCCTCTGAAGTCCCATATTTTTGCCTTGGAATGGGATTATTTAGTTCTAGTGGCCAAATTGAACCATACCATGTGATGGTCACTGGCCCCAAGGTGACCTTATATCTGGAGATCTGTGATCCTTTCCTCATTTAGTCAGTATTAGATCCAGAAAAGCCCTGTCTTTTGTGGGTTGTTGTACCAATTGTTTGAGGTCCTCCCCCTGCAAGGAATCCACTATGTGTCTAGTTCTGGCAGATGTTCCTGCCAGTATTGACCAATTTGTATCTGGCATGCTGAAGTCTCCCATTATCAGAACCTCCCCTTTAGCTGTAATGTTTTGTATATCTTCTAACAGTAATGTGTCTATGTCCTCCCCTTGGTCTGCAGGCCTGTAGACAACCCCAGTTTGTATGACTGTCCCATTTCCTGTTTCCTGGGTGACCCACAGTTCTTCTGGCTTCTTATGTGTACTCTGAATTTCTGTAGCTTTGATATTTTCATTGATATTAAGGGCAACTCCCCCCCCCCCTTTTTGCACCTCAGTCTCTTCTGAACAGCACATAGCCGGGTACTGAAGTCTTCCAAGTATGGTTACTGGCGAACCATGTCTCGCTAATGGCTACTATGTCCAGTTTAGCCTCTGTCATTGTTGCCTCCAGGTCTGGGATCTTGTTTCCCAGACTGTGGGCATTTATGTACATGATTTTCCATAGGCCTGATTTCAGTGCATTAGTTGTGGGGCGAGGTCCGTCTTTTCCCCTGTGTGTCGTATAGGGAGCTGGACCTTTTTCCTTACCTGGTGATGCAAATGAACTACAAACATGCTGAACTCCTGTTTGATCACTAGTTGAAGGGGGAAGGGTGTTCTTCCTGTTCAGTGTATCAGGAGCTGCACCCCTTTCCCCATTTGCTAGTTTAAATATTCTGTAAAGACATCAAACTTCTGCCCCAATGCACTGACTCCCTCCTTGGTCAGATGCAGTCCATTGAATGCAAAGAACTTTCGCTCCCAATAGTGTTGCCAGTTACCTACAAAGTTGTGTCCTTTTTCCTGGCACCAGCCCTTGAGCCACATGTTTAGCTCCCCTATCTACCCTTCTCTGACCTTCCAACCATCTGCCCCCTCTCCCAGACTGGCAGAATCTCTGAAAAGGAGATGCCATTCAAAATGGATGACAGTTTGTCTTCCAGTCTGGTCAGGTGTTCCCTGGTCTCCACAGCTGACCAGCTGCCTAGATCATTAGTTCCTATGCATACCAGGATGTTGATGTTTTCTCCTGCTTCTTGCATGATTTTAGCAATGTGGTCAGTGTCTCTCCACACTGATGTACCTGAGAGTCATCTGACCATTACCCCCAGCCAGAGGTAGATATGAACTCCCTGAATCATGGAGTCTCCTATGATCAGAAGTGTTTTGAACTGTAAGGGTTTTATTGAAATATAATTAATGGGTCTCACCTTTTCCCCATAGGGAAACTGTACTGTAATTTGCCATAATAAAGGAATGTTTATTACGACAAACATGCACACGGCTTCTCTCACTCTGCGCATGTGCATGCTGCAGTCCCTTGCTTCCTGACCTCTCTCAACCCGCTAACAGAGACTGAACCACCACTTGAACTCAGTGGTAAGTAATTAAAATCAAATGTACCACAACGACTTAAGTTTTGGCTGCCCTCAAAAGAAAAAAAACGTTTAAATAAATACAGAACGGAGACTGTGGACTGCGTGCTGTAACTTAACCAGACCACAGGTGCAATGCAACTTCTTTTTATTTTGTATAATTGCTGATGTGAAAAAGGGGGAACCCAGCAATTATATAAAATAAAATAAAATATTTGATGGTGTGAGTAAACACAAACTTTACACACACCTCCGTGTTAGATGCTTTAAAAAACGAGCTTCGCTCTCAGGGTTTATCAGCATCTAACACCCAGCATGGGAATGTGTAAACTTCTCGTTACACACACCATCCCATAATTTATTCCATTTATAAACTCATTTCCTTTTAGTGTAATTAATTAATTAATAAAAGCTTATGCAGTTTGTGGAAAATTAATAAAAAGAAAAAAATAATCTCTGTAGCTCCTCCGTCTCAGTTCTACATTTGCCAGATCTTGTCACCAGCTCTGTACCCCCCAACAAAAAAAGCACTATGATTGCCCATAAAAGCTTCATGGTGTCTGTTATAAGCAGTGTTCTGTCCATTATAACCAGGGAGAATGCATTGGATTTGATATATTTAGTCTTGGAAATCAGTTTTTGTCCACTATAAGGGATTATTATAACAGTGTCTGTTATAAGTGGAGTACACTGTAATGTCTTTACAACAAATTTCAAATGATACCTTATTTGGCTCATTCAGCAGGCAGCTTCTTGCCATGAGTTTCCTGACCCAGGGCATCAGTTGCTGTTTAAGTTAATTCCTGCTACTTCTGGAAAGATTGAGATAAGGTAGGCTGTACAATAAAATTTGTTGGGATGTATACCATAACTCAATCTTTTCAGAACTAACAGCAATTAAGTTAAAAATAAAATGGTTACATAATCAGATGAAACACTAGCAGTTAAATAGCACCATCCTTCCTTTTCAAACATACAGGTATTTCAGATTGTCCATTGTCTTTTACTCTCTGTGACCTTGAGCAAGTTATTTAACCTCCCATCATTTCTGCCTCCAGTTTTCAGCCCTGGCAGACATCAAAGTCGTGGGAGCACAGACCAGGACTGATCAGCACTTAAAGAGGTGGAGGGAAACAACCGAACAGCAGCTAAAGCACAAGCATCCCATTTCAGTAGGTAGCTATATGGGATGTGGGCATTTGTCTCTTCTAAAGAAATCTGTAATGACAAGACCCACAAGGCAGTAATTCTTTCTCTGAACTCAGCATAGGCATAGTAACTATTTCTGGCACTGGCGTGTCTTGCTGGCATGCTGGTCTTTGTGCCTGAAACCCAGCACCTACACTGGCATACCAGGTCCCGGGTTTCAGGTACATACTCAAGCAAACTACTGCTTTAGGAAGTTCCAACAGCAATGTCTGCTGCACTTAGCCCAATAGTTTGTACATTTAATACATCAGAACGCACAGCTTACCGTATCATGGCATTTTTATTACAGTGCATAAAACTTCCATCCCGCAGCAAAATAGAGTGCAAAAGCGACAACCTTAGATGTTTAAAACAAAAAAAAATGAACACTCCATCATGGTGTTTCTACCGTAGCAGGAAACAATGACCAGGCCGGCCGAGCAGACAGCCCTCGTGAGTGATGACGCACAGGAATCAGCTGACGTTTTTGCTTACGCCTTCTTCAGAGCTGATTGGTGAAGGTTCTTACTATCCCTTATATTGCAGAATCATACATATTCATTAGATAGGCGTGTTCAGACCTCCTTCTGCTCATATATAAACATATCTTTCTACATATCACTTACACAAGCACATACACACACACATTTTAAAAACTATAAATAGCATTGTAGGGGTAATTCCTCATTTAATCCCCTTGGTTTAAGTGTTCCAAGTTTAAAAATCCAAAAACATTCTCTCTGAGCCAGTTTATTTTTCAGACTCCCACCACGGGGCCCAACTCAGGTTTTTTCAATTCCCATGAATTTTAAGTTAGCTGGTGATCCATGTCCTACATCAAAAAAATGACAAGCCATAGCATTTGTTTGTACATTATTTCGAATTGCTGATTTATGTTCTCTTATCCATTCTCTAAGTTGATGTTTTGTCTGTCCCACATAACTTAAACCACATGGACAAGTCAGTATGCATATTACTCCAGTTGTTCGACAATTGATAAAATCATTTATTTCAAATTCTTGATTTGTATGTGGATGTTTTAATTTCTTACTGTCATTTGTATTATTGCATTGTGCAGAGTTACCACATCTATAGTTGCCTTTAGGAAGTGTTGGAATCCAGGTAGTTTTCGGCTTTTCCAGCTCCTGAAAACTGTGTACTACTAAGTCCTTAATATTCTTTCCCCTTCTGTAGGTAATATGGGGCCTATTAAATTGGTCACATCTAAACGCAGGATCCCCTTGTAGTACTGACCAATGTTTCCTTACGATGTTAGCAATTTCAACTGATTGGTTACAAAACTCTGTCACAAAACTCACCGAATTCTGATTTTCACCTATATTCCGATTTTTTGGTCTTAATAACTTCTCTCTCTCAGTATTGATTGCTCTTTCTACGCCTTTGTATACACAATCTGTTTCATATCCACATTCTAAAAATCTGTTTGCAACTTCTCTTGCATTCTTTTGGAATTGTTTTGTATCACCACATATTCTTTTCAAACGCAGCATTTGTCCCACTGGTATATTCTGTTTCAATACTTTAGGATGGCTACTTTTATTATGCAGCAAAGTATTTCTACTCATCAGTTTTCTATACAAGGTTGTTTTTAATTTGTTTTCTTCCTTGTATACTAGCATATCTAGAAACCGGATTGATTGTGTATCAGCTTGTACTACAAACTTATAGTTTGTGTCAAAGGCATTAATCTGCTTTATAAATTCGTCCAAACTTTCCATATTATTGGACCAGATTAAAAAGCAATCGTCAATATAATGCTTCCAAAATGTGGCATACTGTTTAAACATCTCATTTTCATATAAATACATTTCTTCCCACTGTCCCACATTTAGACATGCAATACTCGGAGCAAAGTTGTTCCCATCGCAGTACCTTTGTGCTGCATATAAAACTGGTCCTTGTACATAAAGTAATTTGACTTCAATACCATATCAGCCATGTCTACAATACACTCTACATTTTGGATCTCATCATTTTGTTGTTTTCCCAAATAAAATTTTATTGCATCAATTCCCCCGTCATGTGGCACATTAGAGTATACACTTTCTATGTCCAGCATCGCTAACAAATGATTTGACTCAATTTCTATGTTCTGAATACTTTGTATCATGTCACTACTGTCAAGCAGATATGAGGGCAAATTATTAACCAAAGGTTTCAGGAAACAGTCCACCATTTGTGAAAAAGGCTCCTTACTTGAACCAATACTTGATACAATCGGGTGCCCTGGTGGGCTTCGAGCATTCTTATGTACTTTCAGCAACAAATAAATTACTGGTCTAACAGGCGCAATAACTTTCAAAAATTCAGCCTCTTGTTTATTTATGTTGCCTTCCATCTCTCCCCTCTTAATAAAATCTTCTGCTCATGATTTTATTTCAGCTGTTAGATCTCTGGTCAGTTTCTTATAGTAGCCTTGATTTTCTAACTGTTTCTTCATTTCCTGTTCATACTTATCTTTTCCCCAAAGCACAATTGCTCCCCCTTTATCCGCTGGTTTAATTACCAAATTTTTATCTTCTATCAGAGATTTTAGAGCAACATTTTCCCTCCAATCTCTGGGAACACATCCCTTATTTAGTGAGGTGTTGAACAGATCTGCCAGTGGCTCTGTCAGGACCTCTACCAGCTCCCTCAGCACCCTGGGATGTACTCCATCTGGCCCAGGTGCCTTGTCTACCCTCAGGGACCTAAGGCCATTCAGCACCCTTTCCACCATGATGATCCCATCTGTAGTTGTCTCACCCCCCATGCCTGCGCCCCCTTTCCCTGCAGTAATGGGCCCATCCCTCTCCCTAGTGAACACTGAACAGAAGTACTCATTAAGTACCTCTGCCTTCTTGGCCCCCTTGTCTACCCACCCACTGCCTTTTCTGGTCCTAACTATTTGTTCCTTGCACTTCCTCTTTTCCCTGATATACCTGAAGAAATCCTTTTCTCCTTCCTTAATCCCCTGTGCTAATTTCCTTTCCCTGGCTGCGTTTGCAGTCCTGACCACTCTGCTCACTTCCCTGGATTTTCTCACATAGTTCTCCCTATCCTCTGCCCTGCTGGTTCTCTTGTAGGTTCAGAAAGCCCTTCTCTTATCCCTTACCTTCTCCGTTACCTCTCTGGTCATCCAGCTTGGATGCTTGGTCCTTGATTTCTTTTGCTGGTACTTGACACAAGCTTTAGTGGATTCAATCAGTCCTAGTTTTATGATTGCCCATTTCTGCTCTGCGTCCATGTCAGGGTGGATGCCATCTATGTGTGTTCTCATTAATTGTCCCATACTGCCAAAGTCTCCCTTTCTGAAATCCAGGAACTTTGTTTTTGTATTGTGGATCTCTACCCAAACTGATAGAGAACCACACTGTGTGGTGATCGCATATACAGCACTTTTGTTTGGGAAAGAGAGGAAGAGAAGGAGCAACTGGACAAAATTATGAGACAATTAGAGTGGTATTGTAACCTAAGAAAGAATGTGACTTATGATAGACATTTGTTCAATATTAGGAGCCAGAAACTGGGTGAGTCCATTGATTCATACTGAGGCTAAAGGCTAAATCTTGTGAATTTGGAGATTTAACTGAATTGTTGATCAGAGATAAATTGTATATGGCATACAGAGTGAGCATGTGAGATGCAGACTGTTGAGAGAAGTGGACTTAACATCAGCTAAAGGCATAGATATATGAAGAGTTGCCTAAATGAGTGAAACACAGATTAAACACTTAAGTGAAAATGCTCAGGATGAAAGATCAGTGCAAGTAGCATTTGTGCAGGAAGAAAGAGTAAAAGCAGGTGCCAATTTGAGCAAAGGGATTTATGCATCTCTAGCGAATAAAGTCAAATGTGAAAAGTGTGGCTGTGAGCATGAGATAAATGAATGCCAAGCAAATGGACAGTTTTGCAGATTGTGCCACAGTAAAAATCACTTTGGTAGAGTATGTCGCGAGGGCAAATACAGCGATATCCATATTGTTAGAGAAGATGCCCAGGAGAATGAAAGTACTTTTAGCACTGAGACTGTGACTACCTATAAACCAGAGACTGATTGGAAAGTAAATCAGATTATAAATGGGAAAATGGTGATGTGCAAATTAGACACTGGAGCACAGTGCAGTGTGATGCCATTTAAGATCTATAAGACACTGTCTGGAGAAGCTGTTCAAAGGTTGTCAGCTAGATTGGTTTCCTATTTTGGGCATAAACTTGATGTGAAAGGCAAAGTGATGTTGCTAACATGTTTTAAGCAAAAGTATTACCTGTTGACATTTCAAGTGGTTAATGCAAACATGACCCCAGTGTTGGTCCTATCTAGTTGTTTGGAAATGATGATTATAAAGAAACTATTTTCAGTAGATGCTGCAAGTGGAAGTACAAGGGAAATCACAGAAGGAATACTGGCTGAATTTGCTGATGTATTTGAGGAATCGGGGTGCTTAGAGGGTGAATGCCACATTAAAATACTGTAGATAAGACAGACAGCCCTGTGATCCACCCTCATAGAAAAAAACATTTCACATTACAAGACAAAGTGAACATTGAACTAGAGAATATAGAAAGAATGAGGGTTATTGAAAAGGTGGAGAAACCCATGAGCTGGGTCAACTCAATGGTGGTTGTAGAGAAACCAAAGTATGAATTTGCATAGATCCCAGAGATCTTAATAGAGCAATTAAAAGAAAACATCACCCGATGAAAACAGTCAAAGAAGTTGCAGCCAAGCTAGCAGGGGATAAAGTATTCACAGTGTTAGGTGCTGGGCATGTCTTCTGGCAGATTAAACTGGATGGGCCTAGCTCTGATCTAATGACTTTTAATACACCCTTTAGGAGATACAAGTTCAAGCATCTCCCCTTTGGCAAGGCAAGGCAACTTTTATTTCTTTGGCGCCCAATTCTGGAGGCTGTGGGTGCCTTACAGATTAAAACAGAGTTCAGAGGATAGAAAACGGTCATAACTACATAAATAGAGCTAAAGATAAATAAATATAATACAATAGAAGACAGTGTGCAAAATAGCATTACGGATATATGTCATATAGAATCATCCAGCTCTATATCTGGGAATGCAAAGGTGAATAAATAGGTCATAAGGTGGCATTTGAACACCTCAACTGAAGGGGCCTCCCTAACATCTGGTGGTAGTGAATTCCACAGGATGGGACTGGTGACACTAAATGCCCTGTCACTGGCAGTTTTTAACCTCATCCTGGGAACTGTCAGGAGGCCTATAGAGGAGGTATGGAGGGAACGGATGGACCTGGCAGGTGTAAGGAGGTTTGTCAGATAGCCAGGGCCAAGTCCATGCTGGGCCTTAAAGGTGAGTGAGCCCACCTTGAAGAGAATCCTCCGCCTGACTGGCAACCAGTGCAGTTTGTGCAACACCGGGGTGATATGACTGAACTAAGAAAGTCCCATCAGCAGCCTGGTGGCAGCATTCTGTACCAACTGCAGCTGGTGAAGGGTCTCTCCAGAGACCCCGAAGTAGAGCACATTGCAGTAATCAAGCTGGACATCAAAAAGGCATGCACTATGGTAGGAAGATCCTTAGGTGGAACTAGGGGTTTGATCCTGGCAATAGTCCTCAGATGGTAGAAGCTACTCTGGACAACAGATGACACCTGAGCTTCAAATGTCAGTCCATCATCAAGGAGTATGCCCAGATTGCGCACCCAGAGGAAGCCATCAATGATGTGGACCCCTGAAAAAGACCAGTTGCCACACAAGAGGCAATCCTATCATGCCTTGGGTTCAACTCCACAACCAGTATCTCCATCTTATCGGGGTTCAGTCACAACCAGCTGGAGGACATCCAGTCATTAATCTCAGCAAGGCAGTTATTTAGCACTTTTACAGTGTCAGATGTCCCAGGGCAAAAGAAAGGTACAACTGGGTATCATCTGCATAGCAGTGAAAACCCACATTGTACTTCCTAATGAGCTCACCCAGGGGCAGCATGTACACAGCAAACAACATCAATGATAGGACCTAACCCTGAGGTACTCTGCAGGACAGAAGGCACGAGGAAGAGGAAATATTCCCCATCACTACACGTTGTCTCCTGTTCATGAGGTAGGACTCAAACCAGCAGATGACAGTGCCAACAAGCTCACAATACTTTCTGAGATGGTCCAGCAGCATAACATGGTCTACCATGTCAAATGCTGAGAAGAGATCGAGGAGGATGAGAACTGACCTCTCTCTCTATCGCTTCCCCTGAGAAAGTCACTGTGCACCTGAACTAATGCCATTTCAGTGCTATGCCTCACATGAAACCCAGACAGACATGAATCATAGATATCAAAGGCCACAAGGTGCTCCTTTAGCTGTTGTACCACAATCTTCTCTATAACCTTACCCAGAAAAGGGAGGTTGCAGATAGGGCAGTAATTCGCCAACATGTCAGGGTCTAATGATGATTTATTTTCAGATGGGGTCTCACCACAGCCTCTTTCAAGAAGTATGGGAAACCCCCCTCTGACAAAGCACACTGGACAATCATGGAGAACACTGGGCCTATGGAACCGACACACCCCGTCAAGAAATGTATCATTACCAGGTCCAGTTCACAATATGTGTGCTTCAGCTCGGAAGCAGTCCTAATAACCATAGCCACCTCCACTGGTTTAAACTCACCCCAGACAGGTGGAGTGCCTCTGCAATGCCCATGACAATTGCTGCAAGCTGTGTTCCGGCTCTCTGATGGAATGCCAGATGGAGGACACCCTGTCAGAGAAGAACCGAGCAAACTCCTCACACAAAGTATCGTAAAAGGCTTTTTTTGGCTGTAGACAGGCTGAATATAACAGTCTGTCCACAGTCCGAAACAGCACAGCAGATCAGTTCTTCCCTGCAGCAATCTCCCTGGATAGAAACTTTGCCTTCTTACAGTTGACTGCCCCTGATACTCACCATAGGGAATATGGGATTTGTTCAGCACCAGAGGTTTTCCAAAAGAAGATTTCACACATTTTTGAGAGGCTCGAGGGTGTAGAGGTCATTATGGATGACATCCTAATATGGGGAGCAAATGCACAAGAGCACAATGAGAGATTACAGATTGGTTTATGAAGAGCCAGAGATAAGCATTTGTCTTTAAACCTAAAAAAATCCAAAATCAAAATGTCAGAGGTCCAATATATCAGATACAAGTTAAGTAAAGATGGGCTGTTGGCAGACCCTGAGAAGATAAAAGCAATTACCAGGATGCTTGCTTTCCAAAATAAGACAGACTTACAGAGACCTGTGGGCAAGGTAAACAACCTGGCAAAGTTCATTCCAAACCCATCAACTGTAAATAAGCCATTGAGTGAGTTACTAGAGAAAGAAACAGCATGGCACTGGGAGGGGCGCCACCAACAGGCCTTTCAAGAGCGGAAAATAGTTGTCACAAAGCCCCTGTGCTGGCCTACTATAACCTAAGAAAACCTGTTGAATTATCCATTGACGCATCTTCAGAAGAGCTGGGTGCATGTTTGCTGCAAGAAGGCAAGCGTGTTGCTTTTGCTTCCAGATCACTTAATAAAGCTGAGAGAAAGTAAGTACAAACTAAAAAAGAAACACTAGCTATTACGTTTGACTGTTCAAAATTCCACCAATATATCTATAGCAGACCAAGGGTTCTTGTTGAATCGGACCACAACCCCTAGAAAGCCTTTTCAGAAAACCACTGACCACAGCCCCACCAAAAATTCAACGCATGATGCTAAAACTGCAAAGGTATGATTTGCGAGTACATTATAAAGCAGGTAAAGAACTTCACATAGCAGATGCTCTGAGTAGGGCCATGGGAGAAAATTCTGTGACAGAAACTGAACTAGGCAAGTATGAAGTTCACACGGTGGACTACATGCCGATCAGTGATGAAAAACAACAATTGTTTCAGCAAGAGACTGACAAAGATTCAGCACTGGTCAAGTTGAGAGACATTGTTATGAATGGGTGGCACCATGAGAAAAAAATCAGTGTACCCGAGATAAGGCAGAGATGAAATCTCAACAGAAAATGGACTTTTGCTGAAGGGGGAGAGACTGATAGTCCCCACATCACTGAGACCAAACATGTTAACTAGATTAAACAGCAGCCACTTGGACACTGAAAAATGCAAGCACAGGGCTAGAAATCTCTTATTCTGGCCAGGGATGAACAGCCAGATTAGTGACATGGTGGCCAAGTGTAGTATTTGCAACCAATTCAGGAGTGTACAATCTAGAGAGCCGCTGCATCCACATGAGATACCAGAGAGGCCTTGGCAAAAGGTTGGGGCTGATTTCTTTGAATTTGAAGGGGAAACATCTAGCAATGGTTGATTACTACTCCAGATACATTGAGATATCCAAGTTGCAAAATACAACAAGCGAAATGGTGATTAACTATATTAAATCACAATGTGCAAGACATGGTATTCCAGAAATACATGCGACAGATAATGGCCTGCAATTTGTCTGCATCAAATTCAGAAACTTTCAAAGAAAATATGACTTCAAACACGTAGCTTCTTTACCAAAATACACCCAGAGTAATGGTATGATATAGCAAACCATTCAAACAATAAGGAGACAGTTAAAGAAAGCACAAGTGGACCACCAAGACCCTTACTTAGCTCTCTTACAGTTGAGAAATACCCCACTGGAGGGTCTAGGATCCCCAGCACAGCTGCTTATGGGCTGCGGAACCAGAACTTTGATCCTACCAGATCTGAGCTACAGTACTTAAACCAAAAGTGCCAGAAGAAAAAAAACAATCTTATTACAATTTGCATGCAAGACCACTCCCAGCCTTACAGCCAGAATAGCCTGTTTAGTTGTGAACACCTGAGAATACCTGGACCCCTACAATTGTGGAGTGTCATGCTGAAGAACCACACTCTTATGTAGTCCAAGCAAATGTGAAATTGTATCAATGAAACAGGAGAGATCTTTTGTTAAGCCCTGGGCTGCACCACTCTCGTGGCCCACAAAACTCGCACATCCAAGGAGGAGAAGAGAGAAGAGAGCAGGACAAAATGATGGAGGATGATGGGATCCAAGAGGTACCTGCAATGGAGGATCCACCACAAGTGATGCAGGGGAAATCAAAAAGCGAGCCTGTGGGATTGGCCCCACCCTTGAGCAGTCAGGACCAATTGACTGGTACCAGCTCCAGCCTGAGAATCTGCCGAGTCAGTGGATGGGCGATCTGAAGACCCAGCTGGAATCGTGACTATGTAGACTCACAAAAAATTTGAGCTATATAGAATTTTAAATATTTTATGTGTGGGGAGAAAGTTCAGATTCAGAGGGGAGATGTAAAGAAGTGAATTAGCATACGCGATTTGCGTATGCTTTGTTATTACGCATGTGTTAACATTTATATAAAAATCCTTATCTGGCAGGCAGTAGCCCACACTTTTGCAGTTTGATCTCAGTGCTATATAGAGTACAGTGAAGTTACCAGAGTACTCCATGTTGGTGTCTGCATGATTATTACAACCTGTGCTGCTTAATCTGGATTTGCTGTGTTCTGTGTTCTGCAACATTATTGTTTACTTTATAATCCTTGCTTTTTGTTGCTGCATTTGCTGTGCTGCTGCCCCAGTTTGCTGTCAACTTCTTTTACATAATTTTTGTACTTACATAGAAACACAGACTTTTACGGCAGATGAGGGACCGCTTGGCCCACGTAGTCTGTCCATTTCCCTACCTATTGGATAAGCTGCAGATCCTAGTTAACCAATAGCCTACTTCTTCCTACCCCCCCACCAGAACTGCCTTATGTCTGTTCTATGCATTCTTGAATTCCCCCATTGTTTTTGACCCCATAACCTCCTCAAGAAATCTGTTCCATGTGCCCACCACCCTCTCTGTGAAAAATGCTTCCTCACATTGCCCCTGAGCCGTCCCTCCTCTATCTTCAAATTGTGTCCCCTTGTTCTTGCACATCTCCTTTTCTGAAAGACACTACCCTCTTGGACTTTGTTGATTCCCTTGAGGTACTTGAAAGTTTCTATCATGTCCCCCCTCTCCCTCCTTTCCTCAAAGGTATACATATTGAGCTCCTTTAGTCTCTCTTCATATGGCTTCTGTTGCAGACCCTGCATCATTTTAGTTGCCCTCCTCTGGCCTGTCTCCATCCTGTCTATGTCCTTCTGCAGATGGGGTCTCACCAACTGTGTCTGTACAGAGGGAACAACTTCCTGTTTTCTACTGGTGATGCCTCTCCTATACATCCCAGTATCCCCCAGCCATCCTTACTGCCTTCTCACATTGCTTCAACCTTAGGTCATCTGATATGACTACCCCCAGGTCCCTTTCCATTTTTGTTGTTGTTAGTACCTCCACATTGTGTACTCTTCCCCTGGTTTTTGTTTCCCAGGTGCATTACTTGCACTTCTTTGCATTGAATCTAAGCTGCCATACTTTTGACCATTCCTCCAACCTTGCCAAGTCCTTCTCATCCTTTCCACCCACCTTGTGTATCAACCCTGTTGCAGATCTTTGTGTCATCTGCAAAGAGGCATACTTTTCCTTCCAGTCCCTCTGCAATGTCACTTATAAAGACATTAAAAGGACTGGACCCAGTACTGAACCCTGTGGTACCCACTAGTAACCCCTTTCTTCAGAGTGGACTCATTTACTATTACCCTCTGTGTCCTGTTGTCCAGCCAATTTTATCTCCAGGCTACCACCCTGGGACCCACTCCCAGGCTGGCTAATTTGTTTATTAATCTTTTGTGTGGGACTGTGTCAAATGCCTTGCTAAAGTCTAGGTAGGCCATGCCACAGCCCTCCCTGGTCTACTACTTTGGTCACCCAGTCAAAGAAATCTATTAGATTCGATCTGACATGACCTTCCCGCTGTGAATCCATGCTGCCTTGGGTCCTGTGCCTGCTGGCCTCTAGGTACTCAACAATTCTTTCTTTCAGAAGTGATTCCATCATTTCCCTACCACTGAGGTCAAACTAACAGGTCTGTAGTTTCCTGCCTCTGCTTTGCTCCCACTTTTGTGAAGGGAATCACATCACCCTCCTCCAGTCCTTAGGTACCACACCATCCTCCCATGATTTGTTAAAAGGGTAGTCAGTGGTGTCACTAGTTCTCCCTTAGTTCTTTTAGAATTCTGGGGTGAATCCCATCAGGCCCCATTGCTTTGTCCACCTTCAGTTTTAGGAGTTCTTTCAGAACCCTTTCTTCTGTGAAAGGACTGGTATCGACCCCTATCCAGAGTGCTTCTATTGATTGGATTAGGCACCTCCTCCCCCTCTTTTATTAACCTCACTATCCCTCCCTTGGTCTTTCTTCACTCCCTAATGTACCTATAAAAGGTGTTATCCCCATTCTTAACCGAGTTGGCTATCTTTTCCTTGGTTTGAGCCCTTGCTATTCTGACTGCCTTCCCCGCTTCCTTTTGCTTTAACCGGTACCATTCTCTGTCCTGCTCCTTCTGTGTTTCCTTATACTTTCTGAATGTTATTTTTTCTCCCCAACCTTCCCCACCTCTTTTGAGAACCATAGTGTTTTTTCCTTTTGTTTTGATTTGTTTATTTGCTTCACACAAAGGCTTGTTGCCTCTGTGATGGCAGTTTTGATGTTTCCCTATTGTTCCTCCACCCCTCCTTCTCGCCGGTTTGCTAGTGCTTTTCTGAGGCACTCTTTGATTTTGACAAAGTCAGCCCTCCTTAAGTTCAGTGCCCTCACTTTTGTATGGCTTGACTCTGTGGCTGTGCTTATTGTGAATCACACTGTTTGGTGGTCACTTATTCCCAGATGGCTACCTACTTCTAGATCTGAGATCCTCTCTCCATCCCTGTTTGAGAGTACCAGGTCTAAAATTGATCCCTCCTGAGTGGGTTCCAACACTAGCTTCTCTGAGGCATGCCCTATGTAGGGCATCGAGAATAGACCTGCTCTTGGATGTGGCTGCAGCAAAGGTGCTCCAGTTATCATCTGGTATATTCAGGTCCCCCATCAACAATATCGCCCCTTTTTCTACCATCCTAAGGATGCCTTCTATCTGTTCCTTGTCCGTTTCCTCCACCTGAGATTGAGGTCAGTATACAACCCCCGCGTGGGGGTTGTATACATTTCCCTGGCATTTTCTCTCCCCCTTCCCAGTAAACTGCCAAGACACCCATTCTAGGGCAACCTTACATTTTGTTTTGTTGGACTGCCTTCAGCTCCCTCTTCTCCCAGGGTCTCCTTTCTTGAACCCTCCTGTCCTCATTATCCGCCGGAGTTCTATATCATGGGTCCCCCTCTTTCTTTTGCTGAGCTCCCTCAACCTTCATTCTTCTGCTTTATGTACCTTCCACTATATCCTGCATGCCCCCTTCCCCCTCCCCCTTCCTGATCTACTCTTCATCTCCTCTCTTCCGTCTCCCTCCCTACTCAAGCTAAACTTCCTACCTGCAACCCTCTCCCTTCATCTCTGCTGTAACCTCCTTTCCCCCTCCCTCTCCACTCATGTATTTCACTTTTCCTCTTCTCTTAGACTTCTTCTTTCCCTTTCTACGTCCCTCTCCTCCAATCCTCCTTTCCTGAAACCAACAGTGTGCATCACCTCAAACTGGTTTCCCCCCAGTTGCCATGTATCTCCCCCCTCGTCTCACACCTACATCCTCCCCCTCTCCCCTTCCTTCTTCCCTCACCTCTCCTCTCTCTCTTTTTTCAACCTGGTCTTCTTCCCTCCTATTCCTTCAGTCTAGAACTCCTCCATAGGCTCCACCTTTCCTCCACTCCTTCACTCACTCCCAAACCCATTCACTATAGAAAGACCCATAGGATGATTCATTACCTCTTTATCTTGTGCCTCCTTCTTCTCCTTGAAGGTAACATACAACCAAACTCTGGCCCCTCCTCCCCCTCTTCCTCCTCCTCCTTCTCCCCTCACCTACCAAAAGGTTTAAGACTCCTAAGTGACAGGAGACTACTTCCAAAGTTATATGCCCTTAAAGTCTGGCTCACCCAGTGCTCTCCAGACCTTCTCTATGATTCTGAAACCTGGTTCTCATCCAGAATTCTGTATTCCCCATTATTCTTTTCAGACTTCCACCTTTTTTGCCAACACTGTGATAAACAAGGCAGCGGCATAGCTATCTATGCGAGTCAGAGTCTATCATGCTCTGTTTCTTTACATGACTCCATCCCATCCTGGCACAAACTCCTTCTAATTAATATAAAGTTCCCCTCTTCCCTCCCCATTTTTGTAGCTGTGCTTTATGCCTTGCCAAAGCCTCTCTCCTCGCTTGTCAAAGTCATCTTGTCCATTGTCACCCATACCTTCTCCAGTGAGCTTTTCATTCTCAGAGACTTCAATCTCAACTGGTCTTCTTCCACTCTTAAGCCCTTCACTGAAAAGACTGCATCACTAAACCTCCACAAAGGCCCAGTTCACCCTCTTAGAACCACTCTCTCCTTGTCTGGGTGCTCTCCTCTCAGCATATTGTTGTTGTGGGCACTCTCCCTGATTCCTTTAGCAACCACTACATGACCTACTGTGTTCGCAAGCTACACATGCTCCATACCCCTTCCAACTACCATTGTATTAGGTCATTCAGAACACTAAACACTGAGGCCCTCTCTGTGTCCTTTCCTCCTCTGACTACTCCCTAGTATGCACTGCTCCTGACTTTGATTCTGCTAGCTCCCTCTTCTGCTACATTTTAAACAAGGCATGGAATACTCATGTCCTGCCCAGAAGTTTCAGAGTCAGATGTTCCCACCACCCCTGAATCTCTGCTGATGTCATTAAGCTCTGTAAATCTCACGATCTAGCCTGGGCAAGATACAAATCCTCCTCTTTCCCACTGATCTACACCTGTACAGAACTCTCAGAAATGCTTGTACTAAAGTAATACAAGCCACAAAAGCCCAGTACTTTAAACTGACCCTACAAAAGAACCTCAATTCCCACCTTAAATTCTGGCAGGTCCTTCATCCCCTTTTTATCCCCCTCCCAAGATCTCCTCCTTACTCTGATGGTTGATGGCTCACCTGTCTCAGACCCTTCCTCCGTTGCGTCAATTCTCAATTCATTTTTCACTATCAGTGCCCTTCCTTCCAGCCTGATAGATGTCCCTCTGGCCTCTCTGGCCTCCCCTGTCTTCTCCTCATCTGACAGCTTTAGTTTCACTCCAATTTCTGTGCATGAAGTCCTCCTTACCCTCATCTGTCTTAACCATCACATATCCAGCCTGGATAGCCTAGACCCCCACATTCTCTGAATCTCTACCCCTGCTATAGCTCTTCCTCTTGCCCATCTGTTGAACCTTTTCTTCACTCTTAGTACCATATCTCAGGCATGGAAATTTGCCAGGGTGCTACCCCTTCATAAAGGGGGTGTTCCCTCTATTTCTGGCAGTTACAGGCCTGTGTAGCTTCTCCCCTCCCTGGCTAAACTGCAGAAGTCCCTTGGTTTTTCCAGACTCTCTGACTTCCTCTATTGCTCTGGCTTCCTCTCTCAGCTTCGGTCTGGTTTCAGAAAAAATCACTCCATTGTCACCTCCCCCTTTGTGTCACTAGCACAATTCTCAAAGGCATGGATAGTGGCCACATCACCACAGCTATATTCCTTGACCTAGCCAAATCTTTTGATTCCATGCCTAATCCTCTTCTTATATCTGAACTCCTTCTTGGCTGGTCTCTCCTCCCATGTTGTTGACAAGTTCAAGTCCTATCTTACAAGCTGAACGCCTGTTTAGCAGGTGATGCCCTCCCCCCCCACTTCCCACTTAAGCAGGTGTCCCTTAAGGCTTCATTCTAGGCCCTTTCCTTTTCTCAATTTTCCTTAATGACCTCCCATCTGTCTGTGTCTCTTCCCACATTCACATGTGCACTGAAGATACAGTACTCTATTCATCGGTTCCCTCAACCCCTGAAGTGGAATCCCAGCTGCACAGTGACTTCTCAAGAGTGTTATGCTGGTTCCAGACAAACCAACTCAAAGTTAACGGCACAAAAAAACCATATCCATGACATTTAATATCACTCAAAAGGTAGCCAAACTCTCCCTCCTCCCCTCCTTTTCTATACTTGATGTCACATCTCTTGATGTAGTCCCCACACTCAAGTATCTTGGTGTCTGGCTGGATAGTCATCTTACATCTCTTCACATGTTGACTACATCCATGCAAAACTCTACCCTAAGCTTGGAGCCATGTATAGAAATAAAGACTCCTCCTCCTCTCCTGTGGTTTGCCATGAGCTCCTTACCAAAATGATTCTTCCTGTTTTTGCTTATGCCTATGTGGTCTTTGGGTCCACCCCTGCCTCACTTTTCTCCAGACTAGACACCCTGTTTAACACTTTTTGTCACTTTGCCACCAATGCTCCCCCCGGTACACACCATTGCTCTCTCTACTCCTCTCTTTTCCTCCACTCCCTTCACTTATACCACCAGCACCACACCATCACCCTCATCTCCAAATTCTGGTTTGGGTCTTTCCACTCCTATCACTTCTCTGTCCTCTCCCCATCACCCCCTTCCTCTTATCAGCTACACTCCAGAGACTCCAATACCTTCTCTCTCCCATGTTCCTATCCCAGTTCAAGGCAGGCAGCCTTCTCATATCAATTCCCCAGTCTCTGTAACTCTCTGTCAAACTCACTTCATTTATCTCCTTCCCTGTACTCTATAAAATGTACCCTTTCCCAATCCTGCCCTTCCTCTTGCTCCTGTCCCTCCTCATCTCAGCAACTGGGGCGAGGCTCTCTCCCACCACACATTCTTACCTTGCCTCCTTCTGCGCCCTATTTCCCTTAACCCATCTATCTCCTAATGCCAACTGTAATCATCACCTTGTCCCCTATGACCTTTCCCTCCTTCCCCACCTCCCTTAGTTTCTCCTTTTATAGCTGACTTCCTATGCTAACCTTGGGCCACAAATGTCTAGAATTGTTTTTCCAATATATCATTGTTATTTCATTACCTTTTATTCCTTTTAATTATTGTACACCCTATTTATATTTCAACCTGACTGTTTCACTTATTTTCATCCTCTTTTTTACCTTTCCCCTGGGTCATGCCTAGAAACGAGCTTCTGCTCAGTGTGCCTTTCCTGGTTACCAAAATTTTAAATAAATAAATCCTAACCACTCTAACTACTCATTAGCCCACTAGAGAAATTCATATTTTAAAAATTCTTTCTAAAGAACTACCTGTCAGTAACCCTACATTCAGTCTAGTCTCTTTGTATTTTCCCTTTAACTCTTCATTTATCCTGCATTTTTCAGTCTGACTTTAAGGTATTTCAGTTGCTCTGCCTTTTTAAATTTGATTCCTGGAAAGCTTATCTAATCTATAGTTTATTTTGTTTTTAGGTCTAAGCTGACATCTACACTTATCTATCGGATACGTATCTAGTTTCTAAGATCAAAGCTGGAAACGAGTCAGTCAGAACTCTGCTTGCTTATCTTGCAAAATATGTTACAGATAAAGTAATTATAAATCATTTAAAAACATATTTGTTACTAAAGAGTCTTTGTGTTTCTCTGAAATTATTTAATTTTGTTTTCTGGGTACCTGCTGGTAGTGACTGGTGAACCCACAAAATGGAACCCAGGTAAGAATCCAATCTGTTCCATACATCAGGCTTAGGACAGGGTTTAATTAGTTGAAGGGTACCAAAAATGTCCAGGATTTAAACATAAAACAGGGAGAGGATATGTTAACCATCGATGATATTGGGTGGGAGATGTCAAATGGATGGGGGAATGTAAAGATTGGGATTGAGGGCTTGATGGTTTAATAAGTGGCAAGGTGGAATTTACACCAAAAATGTAAGCAATGTGGGGGGCTGTGTCCCCGCACCCCCTACTAAAGGATTCTCAACTCCAGGGGTGCATGTCGGGGGGATGCAAATCTGAAAACAAACACAAAAAGAAAGTCCAGGTCCAACAAAACAAATGCACACCTGGAACTGAACCAGACACCCTTGCAACCCTAGCCTACCAGCCACCCACCATGCCACAGGGTCTGCTAAGCAGCCCAAGCAGCACTACACCTCACAAACCCTCACTCCCCTTCCACCCCTTGCATGGTATGGTTGCTCCCCCATGTGCATGTATGTATAGTGACATCCTGTTGCTATATTTGCAGACCCCCCATCCAGTCACCCTCCCTGCCCAGTAGCCCTGTGGACAGGAGCTGCAATTGAGTCACCCTTTTTGAAAGAGCTCAATCACAGTTGCCATTGTCACAGGCTACCCTTGAACCAGGTTTTCCTCAGTATTCTCAGCTGTTTTTCTACACTTGTTGTCCCATAATATCAGGGAGCAGTGTCTGTTGCATGCTAGTTCATTACAGTCATAAGACAACTGATCTTAAACAATGGGTGTTCAGAAACAGAATACTGATGAAAACCTGGTTTGAGCCATTTTTGAAAGGAGCATTTCTTTTATTATTTCCACTATAAAAAAGTGGTAAAGCAGACTCAAAATGTGGAAAAAATACAAGTCAGGAGATAGGTGGTAATTTATAATAAAAAAGTGTACTTCAACATTGTTACCACTGTCATGCACTGCTGCTTTAAAGCAACAGCATTTGTTATTACTGTAGTTGGTAAAACATTTGATCATATTGCTTTTTTTCTTTATTCTCTGTCTCCAGTGTGGTCTTCCTCTGTCTGTTTACCTCCCATCCCCATCCTTGCCTTCCCTGTTAGGGGTTCTCAGATTGTCTGTAATCCATTCCATTGGTATCTAGTCAGAATTTGGAAATTCTGAGTCCATTTCCATTTTGCCTTTGATTAAGGTGTAGGCAGTGGAACTGGAGATGAAAGTGGAAGTTCTGCATCAGTATCCACTTATGTACACAGACAAAACCTCCCACCAATCAGTAAACTAACAGGGGAATTTAGGGTAAAAAAAAAATTTCATCTCCCTCCCTTGCCTCTCTCTCCTCTTACCTTAATCCATGCCATAGCTACTGGCCTGGCTGGCATCCCTTGAGTCTCAGGTGGCTGTAGGTAAGAGTGGGGTTCAGTGAATTTAATTGCCAGAAATGTATCCTGTAGTTGTTGTTGTAAAATTATAATTCACTGTGTCCCTCATGTCACTTGTTCCTCATGTCACTGATTGCTGCAGTAAGTAGTACTGGCAGGTCTGAAATGCTTCCCCACTGTACTCTGTCTTGTACCCCACATAGTATACCACCGGCCTGTAGTACCCCAATTCCCATCCCAACCCTAGGATAAGGCATCTGTTGGTTGCTGCAAAGCCCAATGCTTTCTTTTGTCAGCCATCTTCCAGGTCACTCAGGGAGAACTTGAGGTTTCTGGGAGGTGGTTAGGGCAGGGAAGAATGGTGGTGATCAAACAGGGGTTGGACCATGGCTCTTGCACTCAGTGTGTTCTGCAGTGTGTACCTTACAGGCCTGGCTTTACATCACTTATTAGCTTTGCCACCAATCAGCTACAGGATCAGGTGGACAGAGAGGAGTCCACACCTATATTTGGAGTTACAATTCAGGATACTACAAGCCAGGGATATTAGCCATGGAATAGGGAGGTAGCCCACTGGACCTGTCCAACATGGTTATATTTACTGGAGTAGTAGTCAGTGATGGGAGGGACACAGTGGATTGCAGTTTTCAACAACTACAGGACATATTTTTAGCAGCAAAGTTACTGGACACCTCTCTTGTCTATAGCCACCTCAACTGCCTGAATCTCTATGGTTCCCAGCCAATCAAGCAGCACTAAGGTAAGGGGAGAAAGAGGGCTTTTTACAGCTGTGCTAGGTGGGGTGGTTTAGGATGCAGAATCAGAACTGTATTCTGATAACATTTTTTCAGAATATCAAAATTCTGATTTCCAAAAAAAACCTCAGAATCCAAAGAATACGATTCAGATTCCTTGATTCTGAGCATCCCTGTTCTCTGCCACATATTCGACCTTCAAGAGGTCCACAAACCCTCTTTTCTGCTATGTTGGGGTCCCTTGTGTGGTTCAATTTCCTAGCAGGTACTGCACAATATGACTTCCTGGGAAACATGCAACAGGATGTGGTTACCCACAATGCCAAGCATGCCTTCACTAGGCTACATCATGTCTAGCAGTAATGCCTGAAGATGACCTACAGCATGCCACACTGTCACCTAAGAAACTGAGGTTCAGGTGCAGTCCCACAATGCCACACTGGGGCTAGCTAGGCTCTGAGAGCATTGCAGAGGAGAGGCACTCAGTTCTCAGGAAGTGAGGGTGTAGTTTGCCTGAGATATATGCAGCCTCTGTTTACCAATGATTGACATTTCTACTGGCTGTTAAGGCAATCTTCCAGCCACTCCCAGCTGGAGGAAGAGAGTTTTGCTATATAGGGCTGGCAGTATAGCCTAGAGGTTAGAGTAAAGAGCTGTGAATGAGCTTGGTACATCTAGCAGACAAACCTGGGTTTGATTCCCACAACCTCCATTTACATATTGTGTGACTCTGAGCAAGTCACTTAATCTCCCCAGTGCTCCTTGGTTGCCCCTGAAAACAGGCATCTGTGTCTAGTGGACCTTGTGACATGGACAGCCAGTTCTGAGTACTGTATCAATTTTTTAAAATGTAAAAATGTATTACTGATTGTCTCTGCTAAAAAATCTGGTGCTCTTGGAATGACCTCACTCACCCCCCAGGTCTCTGCTAAAAGATAAAAGCAATGAGCTAACTACAGACTAGACTTTAATCAAGGATCTCCTGTTTGTCTGAATTAATTATAGCTGTAGTTGCTAAGAGGGCAGATCATAATCAATTTATGATGTTTGGAGGGAAACCTAGGTTATTACACATGGGTGCAAAGTTGTAAATGTTCCTTGATGTCTGAGTGAGAGAGGAAGCTTATTATAGATCAAAGAGAGTCATTTGAAGAACATGAGTTATGCTGAGGATTACAGAATTCAATACTTTGAAAAGACATCCTGTTTTTGTATACATATATTTTTTCTATATTCTGACAGAGGAGGAACTAGGTGACCTCACACAAAGGTGTTAGCAAATACAGTTTTCTTTAAGGAATATTCTGTTTCACTACACAGAGACACTTCTATCTAGACTCTGATAAAGAAACAGCTGTGAGCACTTTAAGCAGATATTTAGAGAGAGAGACAAATCTAAGTACTGTAGTAAGAATTGCACTCTTAAAACCTATTTTGTTTAAAAGATTTGTATGCCTTTTGATATAATAGTTCTGTATTTTATGTGTTACATATTTTTTATCTATTTTAGTAAAACTCCATTTTTAGAGCTTACTTTGTCTGTCTTTGATTTCTTTTTTTTCAAATAGAGTATATATGGTTAAAGCAGACATGGTACATAAGCTTGAATGGTGATACCAAACTGGAAAAAGGTAAGTGTTTTAAATCTGAGGTATTTTATTACAGTTGTTAAGGGTTCATTGCTGTACACCTGGTTAGGTGCCTGTAGGCAAAGATGTCTGGCCCCCTGAAGACAGAATTATCTGAGCCTGTACATTGGGTACACAAACAAGAGGTTCACAGTTTGAATCCCTCCAGAACTTGAGACCAAAGGTTGATTTGAATCCACAGAAACAGGCAAGAGGGTTACCTTGTTCTGTTAACTGTTCACAAGACTGCGCTCAGAGGCTGGCACTTTGGGAGTACAGGGCTGACCTGCCGAGTGGGTTTGTGACAGATTGGTTGGCAGCAGTGCGGATAATGTTGATATTACAAGCTTGTATTGTTCTGTGTGTCAGCTGAGACCATAAGCTCACTTGCAAAGAAAGAAAAAGGCAGTGATTTATTTTTTAAAAAAGGAAACAGAACTATATCACTTGGCGTACAGTCAAGTTCCTACCCATTTTAATTTTTTCTAAAGTGCAAGTCAGAGTAGCAGTAGTAAGGGAAGAAGATGACTTCTGACTACAGCAGGCACACTGTAGACTCCTTGAAGCAGTTGTGCAGGGACAGAGGAGTTCCGTTTGTGGTGAAAGCCAGCAAGCAGAACCTCATAGATGCCCTGATGGCAGCAGATACCCAGAGCAGTGAGTCATGGACCATGACTGAAAAGGACCAAACCTTGAGTGTGGCAGGGCTAGTGACCAGTGCAGTGTCCAGATCCAATGAGGAGGACAACAGGGCCACTATCAGTGAAGGGCCACAGCAGCAGGGGAATGTCACCAGTATCCTGAATCCAGAAGTACTCATGCTGCAAATTGAGTTGTGCAGGATGGAGCTGGAGTTCCAGGAGAAGAGAGAATGAAAGAGATGAGAGGCAGAGCTTGAGGAGCATGAGCACCAGTGAGCAGCAGAAGAGAAGGCAGAGCAAGAACGTTGAGAGGCAGAGCGAGAACAGAGGGAGGCAGACTGTGAAGAGTGTGAGCACCAGTGAACTGCAGAGGAAAAGAGAGAGGAGCACCAGAGGCAACACAGACTAGAGAAGCTATGACTCCGACCAGTGGCACCAGAGCAGGTAAGTGGCTTGGGTTTAACTGGGACTGCAGGACTGGGTTATAAATTTAATTCCAAATTAATAGCAAAGTTTAAAGAGGGGGAGGATATGGATGCCTTTTTAAATTCTTTTGAAAAACTTTGCATTCAGGCTAAAATTCCTAGAGAGTCCTGGAGCTTCCAGCTATCCCTGCTGCTTACCCAGAAAGCTTGGGATGCATTGGGTCAAATGGACAATGAGGAAAGTGACGATTAAAGCAAACTTAAAGCTGCACTGCTAAAAAAGTTTGAATTAACTGCTGAATCATACAGAGTAAATTCTGTAAAATCAGAAGCCCTGATATGAACTACGAGGAGCTAGCCATGAAACAACATCAGTTTTTAAAATGTTGGTGGGAAGGAATTGAGGCAAAATCCGTTGATAAAATTGAAAATGTGATTTTATTAGAACAGTTTTATTGGGCATGCCCAGCTGAGCTAAAAACCTGGCTAGAGGACCAAGATCCCAAAACAGCGCAAGAGGCTGCTGAACTCTCAGACCGCTGTGCAAAGAGCAGACCTGCTCTGAGAGTGAATGGGGTGGGTGTGGCAGTGCAGAAAGGGAAAAGCATGCCTTCAGGGCAGCTAAAACCCTCACTGCCTCCACCAAAACCAATTAGCCCCAGGTTTCAGAGAAAAGATTTTTCTGAAAAGAGAAATGAATGTTGGTTATGTAAAGAAATTGGGCATATTGCCAGACAGTGTCCCAAAAAGGTGAGCAATAATATTCAAGGTGGTGCTAGAAAAGAAGTGGGTTATTTGTGTGTCCCTGAAAGCATGCCAGTGAACATGAGGGAATACATGCACCCAGTCCTGGTGAATGGTGTACAGACACAGGGGTTAAGGGACACAGGGACATCCCTGACATTGGTAAAAGGGGATCTGGTACAGTCTGGTCAGCTTATACCACTTAAATATGTCACTGTCCAAGGGTTCACTGGTGAAGAGAAAACATTGTCACTGGCCAGTGTTCTCCTGGACTGGGGTGAAACAGGGGGAACTGTGCAACAGGTAGCTGTAGCCCAAACCTTAGCAGGATGTGATCCTGGGCAACAATCTCAAACGGGAGGCAGTGTGTGCAGTTACCTGTAGCCAAGTGGCAAGGGAAAATTGTAGTTCCCTGAACCCCACAAAAGCCATTGTGGAAACCATTGAGAGGCTGGTCCCCCAGCCTGTGTCTCCTGATATGGAGATTAATGAAGAGGGTTTAGAAATGTCCCCAGTAGCAAGTAATCACACAGCTACATAGGGTTACTCCAAAGAGGGAGGATGACCCATTGTCAGAGGTTTGGGATTGACAGTGATCCTGAGGGCCCTGATGCTAGTGCTAGAAACCCTAGTTTAGTGACTGAAGGGGACCTGTCCCATGCCTTGGGAATGTGTGAGGGGTTTGCAGCTGCTCAGAGAAGTGACCTCCGGTTTAGAGAAGCTGAGGGCTTGGGCAGACTCTGACAGAGCACAGGGAGGTGACGGCAGACATAAGGTTTATTGGGAAAATGGACTTATGTATACTCAGGCAGTACCGACAGAGGGAAGGATGCTAGGCAGGCAGCTTGTCATTCTTCAGGGGTATCATGAGCAGTTGCTGAAAACTGCACATGATATTCCCTTGTCTGGTTATCTTGGAATCGCATGCACTATACAGTGGTTAGCCCAGAATTTCTACTGGCCTAACTTCACCCAGCAGGTGAAAGAGTATTGCAGGTCTTGTCACCAGTGTCCAGAAATAGGGAAGGTGGGCAAGAAAACCAAAGCTGCCCTGATTCCCTTGCCCATAGTGGAGGAGCCATTCCAGAGGGTGGGAATGGATATTGTGGGGCCTTTAAATACCCACAGCTCCTCAGGGAAGAGATTCATCCTAACTGTGGTGGATTATGCCACCCGGTATCCAGAGGCAGCTGCCCTATCCTCACTGAGGATGGACAAAGTGGCAGATGCCTTACTTGGTATTTTCTCCCATGTTGGGTTTCCGCAGGAGGTTATCACCGATCCAGGGGGTTCCTTCATGTCGGACCATAATGAAATGTTTATGGGAGAAGTGTGGGGTGGTGCAGAGATGCACGACACCGTATCACCCACAAGCCAATGGACTTCCAGAAAGATTCAATGGTACCCTAAAGTCAATGCTCTGGGCATTTGCTGAACAGCATGAGAGGGACTGGGAGAATACTTTAGATACCTGTTGTTTGCATATAGGGAGGTGCCCCAAGAGTCGAGAGGATTTTCCCCCTTCGAACTCTTATATGGACACCGGGTACATGGGCCCCTAGACTTGATCTGGGAGGACTGGGAAGGCAAGCACGCCACCCAAGGAACTCCCATTGTAGATTACATCCTTAGGTTTAGGGAAAGGATAAAGGAGCTTATGAGGACAGCCCAGAGCAAACTAGCAGCTGCCCAACAGAAACAAAAAGTGTGGTATGACCACAGAGCCAGAGCTCGCTCATACATGGTGGGTCAGAAAGTCATGGTTCTTATTCCTGTCTGGAAAGACAAGCTGCAGGCTGAGTGGGCAGGACCATACAAAGTGGTTAGGAAGGTAAATGATGTGAACTACATTGTGGAGTTACCAGACCAAAGAGAGACAGAAAGGATGTACCATGTCAACATGATGAAGCTATTTGCAAATAGGGCTGACATGGTGTTTGCAGTGTGTAGTCATGGGGAAGGGACGGATGAAGGAGACTCCCTTCTGGATTTTCTGGAAGAAAGTAAGTGGGAGTTCTCTGTGGATGCAGTAAAATTATCTCCCCAGCTGGCCCCGGACCAGATCCAGAAAGTAAGGAAGGTTTTAGCAGACTTTGCCCTGTTGTTTAGCACCAAGCCTGGACTAACCCACTTAGTGACACACGATGTGGAGACAGGGACACAGACGCCCATATGGCGGACAGCATATTGGGTGTCATAGGCTATCCAAGAGGACATTAGGAGGGAAGCAGAGGAGATGCTGGATTTAGGGGTAATCCAGAGATCCCACAGCCCCTGGGCATCACCTGTAGTCCTTGTGCCCAAGCCAGATGGCTCTACTCATTTCTGTATGGACTGTCATGGACTGAATGCAGTCATGAAGTCAGACGCCCACCCGAAGCCCTGGACGGACAAACTCCTGGACAAGTTGGGGGGGCAACCTACCTTATGACCATTGACCTGACAAAGGGGAATTGGCAGGTAGAGTTGACAGACAGAGCTAGGGAGAGGTCGGACTTCATCATTCCGATAGGCTTATTTGAGTTTAAAGTAATGCCTTTTGGAATGAAGAATGCCCTGGCCACTTTCCAAAGGTTGGTGAACCAGGTGTTAAATGGTGCTGAGGAGTACGCCATGGCATACCTGGATAAAATTGCTATCTTTAGTACCAGCTGGGAGGAACACCTATCCCACCTTAGGGAAGTGCTGGGCAGGATACAGAGGGCCAGGCTCACTGTCAAAGCCGAGAAGTGCCAGGTGGCCACGGGAGAAAAGGCATACCTTGGGCATAACCAAATAAAGATAGAGGTAATCTAGGCATGGCCCAGACCAGAAGCACAGAAGCAGGTCAGGAGTTTTCTAGGGACAGCAGGGTACTACAGAAAATTTGCATCCAATTACAGTGCCCTGGGTGCTCCCCTATCTGACCTGACAAAAATAAGGATGCCGAAAAAAATTACCTGAGACCCAACCTGTGAGACAGCCTTTACCAAACTAAAGGAGGCACTGTGCAGTACTACTGTTTTGACAAGTCCTGACTATAGCAAAACCTTTATAGTTCAGACTGATGCCTCAGACATGGGTATTGGGACAGTACTGAGTCAGACATCCAGACAGGGGACAGATCACCCAGTAGTATACCTGAGTAGGAAGTTACTTCCCAGGTAGCAAGCATACTCCACGGTGGAAAAGGAGTGTCTTGCCATAGTGTGGGCCCTAAAGAAATTAGAGCCATACTTATATGCATAGCATTTTGTGGTGCAGACTGACCACAACCCCCTGGTTTGGCTGATGCAGATGGGAAAGAACAATGGTAGATTGCTAAGATGGAGTCTTGCTTTGCAAGGGTATGCTATGACAATATTACATAGGGCTGGAGCCAGAAGTCAGAACTCAGATGGGCTGTCTAGGGTCTATGAGGAGTGAACCAATTTGGGAAGCTCATCCCATGCAGGGGATAGAGCCCCCAGATTCAGTCTAGGTGGGGAGGATTGTGACGTGGACAGCCAGTTCTGAGTGCTATATCATTTTCTTAAACTATAAAATGTATTACTGAATGTCTCTGCTGAGAAATCTGGTTCTCTTGGAATGACCTCACTCACCCCCACCCAGGTCTCTGCTAAAAGATAAAAGCAATGAGCTAATTACAGACCAGGCCTTAATTAAGGATCTCTTGTTTATCTGAGTTAATTATAGCTGTAGTTGCTAAGAGGGAAGATCATATCCATTTTATGACATTTGGAGGGAGACCCAAGTCATTACACATGGGTGCGAAGTTGTAAATGTTCCTTGATGTCTGCGTGAGAGAGGAAGCTTATTATAGATCAAAGAGAGTCATTTGAAGAACATGAGTTATGCTGAGGATTACAGAATTTAATACTTTGAAAAGACATCCTGTTTCTGTATAGATATAGTTTTTACATATTCTGACAGAAGAGAAGCTAGGTGACCTCACACAAAGGGGTTGGCAAATACAGTTTTCTTTAAGGAATATTCTGTTTCACTACACAGAGACACTTCTAGCTAGACTCTGATAAAGAAACAGCTGTGAGCACTATAAGCAGGTATTTAGAGAGAGAGACAACTCTAAGTACTGTAGTAAGAACTGCACTCTTAAAACCTATTTTGTTTAAAAGATTTGTATGTCTTGTGATATAATAGTTCTGTATTTTATGTGTTACATATTTTTTATCTATTTTAGTAAAACTCCATTTTTAGAGCTTACTTTGTCTGTCTTTGATTTCTTTCCTTTACAAGTAGAGTATGTATGGTTAAAGCAGATACGGTACATAAGCTTGAATGGTGATACTGAACTAGAAAAAGGTAAGCATTTTAAATCTGAGGTATTTTATTACAGTTTTTAAGGGTTCATTGCTGTACACCTGGTTAGGTGCCCATAGGCAAAGATATCTGGCCCCCCAAAGACAGAATTATCTGAGCCTGTACATTGGGTATGCAAACATAAGGTACACACTTTGAATCCCTCCAGAACTTAAGACCAATGGTTGATTCGAATCCACAAAAACAGACAAGAGGGTTACCTTATTCTGTTAACTGTTCACAAGACTACATTAAGAGATTGGCACTTTGAGAGTAGAGGGCTGACCTGCTGAGTGGGTCTGTGACAGGCCTTACCTGGTTACCAAAGAATAAAAAAAATTAAAAAAGATGAACATCCTGGAGGATCATTGGACACCTGCAGGTGCACTAACATAATTCCTTGTTGCATGTCCCTTCCAGGCCCTGACTGCGCTTATACAGACACACCTGCACAGCCAGTCAGAGTGAGAGGGGGCATGTCAGTAGCTGGGCTGGCAGAATATGGCATTCAGGATACCTTTTGCACTCTGCCAGCTCAGTGTCATGGGAGGAATTTGTTACACCAGCTAGAGATCTACCAAAACAGATGCAGTCCTCCCATACCCATCTGACACATGTGCTGTTGGCCCACAGCCACAGCACTCCTCCATGCCACAAGACAAGGGAGAGAAGAATGGCTGCGGGGCACATTGGAAAACATAATACAAAGCCAGAAGGTATGCAGAAGACATGGCAGTCCTTATGCGGTCTGCTGTATCTTATGATCCCCTGCTCCAGTAAAGCAGGGGATCTAGTGTGGGACCAGCTATTGCTTCAAATTGGAAGCTCACTGTCCAGCCCAGATCTGGCCACTTGGCTGACCCCTCCCTTTATGCAAACTTATGCGCCCATGGATTGGGTCAGATAGGCATTGTGCATCATGGTCCCACGTCTTGTTTTGTGGGAGAAAGCATGGTTTGTACTTGCACATCCCAGTACGTGCCTGTTTTGGTGTATTGCAGGCCAAATAATGCACAGAGCCCATTGTAAGCTACTATGGATGGCTGGGGCCATCTCTATAGTTTAATTTTTTTGGTTTTTAATGGAGTCTACATTTTGGGATATGGCACTGCTGCATCCTACCATCCTCTGGTACAAGCAGAGTAAGAGTTCCACTCTGATGTCAGGTCTGGTATTCAATAGGATGCCCACTGTCCAGCCCCACTCCACTTCCCCAGTCTCCTCAGCCCCTCCGCTGTGCTTTCTGTGCATGGTTTGGGGAGGCTGGGAGCTGTGGATTATGCCACAAGTGCGGCCATCTGGGGTTGTGGAGCACCCATACTAGGATACATGACAAAGATATGTATTTGGGCCATCCTTGTAGTTTAGACTCTATGTCTTATTTTACAGATTTAGACAGACATCACAAACTACCCATCAGATAAGTGTATATGTGTTAATTAGACAACTTCCATGTTGTTTAAATTGTCTCTTTGAGTTTGATTCTTTGTGACCTCTTAAATTTCATTTTTTTAATTTTTAGGATTCCTTTGGGATAACCTTTGAGGAACAGTTTCCCAACATGAATCGGTCTTGTATCAGATATTACCGTTTCATAAAAAGAAAACTATAACAGTGTGTAAGCATCTGTTATATGGTACTGGGGGAGTAGAGAGGGGGTGAATGAGAAGCTGTGGGTAGATACAAATAAGAACAGAGTTGGCAAATGGTGAAAGGATGAAAAGGGCCTGATGCTGTAGGTAGAGGGTGAAAGTGCTATTTATGTAGCATAAACGTACAGCAATGTGTATACAGTAGGTGTAGGGGTATCTGAACACAAGAAAATACAATTCTTTTACTTGCAAAGATAGGTTTATTAGCCAGCCTGCTAACACAGCGGTAGTGCCAATGTTTGCTGAGCTGACAGTCCAAGTTCAGAGTGAGTTCACCAAGTCTGAGGGTCTGCCGGTGGATGAGGATTGAGCATCTGATGGATTGCTCCTTCTCTGGGGAGGAAAGGATGTGGTCCAAGCCTAGCTTCTATCAGTAGCTGGGGGTCATGGCAGCCAGGGATTGCAATGTCAAGAAGAGGAGGAGCAGCGGCTGGTGACATCTTGTGAGTGGGAGCATGCACGGGTTCATCTTGGACTGTGTCACACATCTGCTCCTCCTGGGGAGAAACCAGGAGGTAAAAACCATTCTGGCATGGCAGGATGAAGGTCTGACCTCCACAGGCCCATACCTGGTGACATGATGTGCCTCCTGTCTGAGGAACCATTCCATGGCCATCACAATCACCCCCATCACAGTGGGGTAGTTATGGAGAAGGAGGGAGCTGGACTGTATATGCTCAGGATGCTGGGGTGACTGTATTGACAGCATTGGAACCAGTAAGTGTCCAGTCGGACTACAGATAAATGGATTGAAAAAAATATATACATTTATGAGATAATTAAAGCCCAATAGAAATAAGCACTACCATTTCATATAGAACCAGTAGGTGTCCAGTCGGGCTACAGATAAATGGATTGAAAAAAATATATACATTTATGAGATAATTAAAGCCCAATAGAAATAAGCACTACCATTTCATATAGAACCAGTAGGTGTCCAGTCGGACTACAGATAAGTGGATTGAAAAAAATATATACATTTATGAGATAATTAAAGCCCAATAGAAAGAAGCACTACCATTTCATATTAAACATTTTAATGAGTTACCCTGACTTTATTATCATTATTATTAGTTTTTTCCATGTTCAATACCCTGACATCAGGGTTGGCTGTTTAAAAAACGACCCTCCTATATATCCCTCCCACCAACACCCTCATTGCTTGTGAAGCACTTTGGGGTAACATGTATGAAAAACAACATATAAATGCTAATTCTTCTTCTTAAGTGACTTGCTCAAGATCACACAGCAAGTATTTGTCTTTAGTGGGATTTGAACATGTTTTGCCTTGTTCCCAAGATAATGCTCTAACCAACAGACCACAGTGTCTTCACAAAACATATCCAATGAGGTGGTGAGCATAGAGACAAGGGCAATTGATATAGTTGCTCTAGAAACTATAAGGAACAATATGGGGTAGTGGCATGTGGACCTACAGGATAAGAGGTAATGGGATCCTAGACAGAAAGGGCCAGCTAGGACTGTTGGGAGGCATAGCCTCTTCAAGATGACTATCAGGGAAGTGCATAAAGCAAGGACCCTAGAGGTATCTAATGAGGTGAAGGGTGTAGCAAGAAGCACTGAGACCTATGGAAAAGGGATATAATAGAGAAAGATGGTACTAGAGAGCTATATGGAACTAAAGGGGTCTGGGGAATGGGACCTCAGCAAGGTATAGGGATATGGGAAACCTGTATATGACTGGGGCTGGGAGAGACACGCATACATGCAGGGATTGTACCAGGGCAGTTGTATTCAAAATGAATGCAAGATGTATTCAAGTATTTGATGTGAATACAAAGCTCTAGTGGTTCTGGATTTGTATTTGCTTACAAATTAAATACTATTAGTGGTAAAATGATTGTATTCATTTGTATTAGAATACAAAATTCATTTAAATATTTTTACCTATGCAAAGACTAAGAAGTGGTTGAATGTATTCGTAATACAACATGAAGGCCTAAAAAGTATTCGGGGGATTTGTATTCAGCTTTTGTTCAAATACTAAAAACTACCCCAAAAAGATGTATTCAGAATATGAAATTTATCACAAATTGAATATGAACTGACATCTTCCTGTTTGGTAAGCGGTACATGACAGTCCAACTAAAACCTCTGTCAAGCTCCAAGAACAACAACAGCAGCAACTGCTACCATCAACCAGAACAGCAGGAAAGAAAAGATAGTCTGCTGATTGAAATGGCTCAGCACAGGCAACAAACAACAATTTATCTAGGATGTAAATGAGAGTTCACAAGTTCGGTGTTGGTGCTCTGAATTAGGTCTGTACTGTCTGAACTTGAAAGATGGCTGATAATATACAAAATGATGACTGCAAAGATAAAACATTTTCAATGCTGATAATCTGCAATGTGAGTGTTATGACATGGAAGGGCTGAAAATGAACAGTGACAGCCAGCTGAATTAAATCCGTAGCTGGTGGGACGTACAATAAGAAAAAAACTGACTATTCTGACTAAACGTTCAACACCACATGCCTGTAATTAAGTCTAAAAGCCTTACCTAGATAGAAATCAGTGCAGTTTGCATGCATAAAAAAACAAAACAGGGGGGCTTATCATTCACAAAGCTCAAAGTAGCACAGCTCACATACAGTAGTGGCCATCTTCTTTTCCCCCCCTCCAAAGGACTGAAGAAGGGCAGATATTGTCCCCTACACAAGAACTGCAGCAGGGAGGAGCCAGGGAATTACAGGCCAGTGAGCTTGACCTCTGTGTGGGGAAACTGATAGAGATGTTGAAATAGAGATAGAATTCCTGAAATCTAATGGAGTACTGGACAAAAAGCAGCATGGGTTCACGGGGGATAGCAACAGGTGAATCTAAAAGAATTTGTTAAATAGGGGACAAAGGAGGAGGACAGGGTATGAACCATCAAAGGGGCCTGTTTGGCTTTCAGTAAGTCCTTTGACACAGTGCCAAATGAGAGGTTACTAAAGAAGTTAAAAAGTGTATGGGCAGGTGACAAAAATAACCCAATGAGAGGGAAACTGGTTAAGGAACAGAACCCATAGGGAAGTGCCGGGTGGGGAATTCTCAGGGGAGATGGGAGTTATGAGTAAAGTGCCTCAGGGGTCTGTACAGGGGCCATACTCTTCAGTATGTTAGATAACCTCCTCTGTGCCCCATCTACCACCAGGCCATCAGGAGAGGAAGGTGTGAGCAATAACCTCTGGGCAAATCCTGTAAATCGGGGTCATTTAAAGGAATATTTCTCAAGAAGCAACCCCGTGCCTGTCTTTTTCTGCAGTCTGGCATTTTCTCACACCCCTGGAGGTGTGGCCCACTATAGTAGTAAGTAAGTAGTAAAATATTTTATTTGTTGCATGAATACAATGAGGTCCCAAGCACTCACACCTTATTACATTCACTTTGTTACAGAAATTTAAAGTACATATCCTAAAATTGTGTACACAAAAAAATAAATCACAATATATACGTATTCACAATGGACCTTATACACATATGGGTGGGAAGTACGTGCTGGTGGTGTGTATCCAGCCTGTGGAATTCCACATCTGCGGACAAGTGTGCACTGGCAGCATTCATGGCCACCGGTCACCTGTCCATGGCCCCACCCTATGGCATGCAGGACTCTGCAGGGTGGCTGGGGGTGAGGTCGTGGGTCTGGCCAGACATCCATTGGGATGCCCGGACCAGGCCACAGAGTGGATCCCCTACATGGCAGGGCATGCATTGGCAGTGCACCCCATGGAAAACCAATGGCC
Organism: Neoceratodus forsteri; assembly: GCA_016271365.2. Taxonomy (NCBI): domain Eukaryota; kingdom Metazoa; phylum Chordata; order Ceratodontiformes; family Ceratodontidae; genus Neoceratodus; species Neoceratodus forsteri. The sequence continues at coordinate 957,887,256 of CM057449.1, read as the reverse complement.
AGTGGCTGAGGTGGAGAGAGGAGGGCAATGCCACTGCCCCCCCATGATGCGGCATCAGAGTGTTGCACCGGTATGGGGTGGGGTTGGGGTCTGTTGGTGGTGCGGTGGGAAAATGTACCCCACTACATGCCTGGAAGGGCCGGTGCCTTATGGGGAGGCTGTATCCCTGGCCCGGTGCCCCAGTGTGGGGTGTGTGTGTTGGTTGGGGGGGTGCTAGGTAGGGGCTGTCCACCGGTGTGCGCGAGTGTGGGTGGTGCCGGGTGGCCATGGCGGGTACAGTTGTAGTGGTCCTGGCGGGTGGGCTATCTACCCTGTTCATGTGAGTCCCTGCTGTGTGCACTGGGAACATAGGGAGCTTATGGCAGGGATTTCCCTGGTGTACCCTGCACCCCCCTCTGCACCCTCACGGCCAGCACTAAGCACCGTAGTGCATGGCGTGTTGTTCTGGCACACCCCCCACCCGTCCCTGGTATGTTACGGCCCATGTGGCCTGGGGATTGGGTGCGTTGTGGCTGTGCCCCCCCAGGTGCATCACACACGGAGGCCCAATGGGTGCAGAGTGGCACATAGTCACTTCACCCCTTCGTGCATAGGGACCATTAAGCAGGTTTCATTCAGCATTTACATAGTTCTTGTACACAAAAAAAAAAATTATGTTTTCAGTGGTGGAATAACTTGATTGTCACTGTATGTCAGTTGTCGAAACAACAAGGCAGCTGTTTTTCTGTCTTTTCCATATACCACTTTTTGATATAATACAGGCTAATATTTCTTTCTGCTGGTCTCAAATGGGTTGGGACAAGATTCCAAGCTTTGAGACTCATATACTGTAGTAGAAATGTAATCTACCCACCTCCAGATTTCTTTTGGGTAGCAAGAATTCAGTCCCATCTGCTGACCATAGTGAACCCATAATACTGCTCTGTTGTAAGTTTACATATATATTTATAAAATGGGTAAATCATCAGAGTGTGACCACACACCTGCACTTTTACCCCCCTTCAAAACAATTTTGCCATTTTATAAGATGGATAACCCACTCTAGGGTGTGCAGTCACGCTCTGATATATACACGCCTTGGGTGGTTGACATACGCCAAGGCATGCATATATCAGAGCGCGACCACACACCTTAGAGTGGGTTATCTATTACATATAGATATATACACCTGGGACCCTATTTCCATAACAACTGTACATACAGGCAAGACAGTGGAGTTTCCTATGATCCTCTAGTCTTAGCTACCCCAGCATTTTGTAAAGGTTACATCAGTCTGCCTTGAATGGGGCATCTAGAATGAAATGGGCAAATTTTCCATACATAGCATCTAGCCTTGACAGTTCCATTCCTAACGCCCCCATAAACAACAGATGTCCATAGTCAAATATGGGAATAACCATGGTGTTTACTGCATATTTCCTAACTTCACTGTTCATTAAATGTTTGATTTTATAATGTGCACCCAGACATTTCCCCAAATTCTTAATCTGGGTGTCCATGTGGACTTCCACTTTATTTTCTCATCCAACCAGACACCCAGATAATGATAATTTATTACCTGTTGTAATATTATTTGATCCTTTGTTTTTATTTGTGTGTTATTTATGGATGTATTCTTTTTGTTCTGCTAAAGTACATTAACTGCAAGAAAACAGTTTGTAATTAATCAAAGGCCCTTTGTAGTCTAGTCTCTATTTGATTGGAATCTGTTCCTTCTGCATATATTATTGTATCATCAGCACAGAGATGAAACTTCATATAAAGATCTTTCAGGATTATGAGATTCATGTAGATGTTGAAAAGGATTGGCCCTAATACAAAACCTTGGGGGACATCAGACACTAATGGTTCTAATGTTGATTTGAACTCTTAATTAACAACTATTTGGTTCCTCCCTTTAAGGTAGAATCTAAAGCCAATCTGCAGCATCTCCAATGACTCCCACATCTCTCAATCTGGATATCAGGATGTTGTGATTCAGCGTATCAAGTGCCTTTGAAAGATCCATGAAAATTGCCCCCACTGACATCCCACTGTCCAAAGATTCCTGAATATCTCCCATAACTTTTACTAGGGCCAAGGTATTGCTGTGGAATGGTCTAAATCCAGACTGGTAATCAAGCAACAATTTTTCATTTTCCAGGTAGTTGTTTCAGCTGTGCACATACTAGTCTTTCAAAGATTTTGGAAACTATGGGCAAAAGAGAAATTGGGTGATAGTTTTCTATTTTATGTTTTGAACCACTTTTATGACTAGTTATTACCTGTGTGTCCTTCCATTTCCGTGAATACACTCCAGTATATAGTGATAGATTAAACAACTCTGCCCAGGGAGATGCCAATACAGGAGCTGCATACTTCAATAACAAGGCAGGGATACCATCCAAACCACCTGCCTTCATGTATTAATTTTTTACATCTCATTGCAAACTTGTGTTTTTATAACCAGTTTAAAGGTAAAAGTTTGATTGTATTTTAATGTATCAGACAAATGTTAAACATCTAATAGGGTATCAATTTATCCTAAAGTCTCCATTCCCACTTTTATGAAATATTCATTACAAAATTTTAAAACAGATTTATTCACACAAACCTCTTCACCATTTATCTCAAAATAGTTTGGGCAGTCTTCCTTTTGATGACCTTGAGGCACAGTCTATAATGTCTCTGCACACTTGGATGGAAACTGCTCTGGCCATGCTACCTGTGTCCCTTCAAGGGAAACCACATACCATTCTCATCCTCTTCAAAATTTCCGCGCAGGAGCCTGATGCTGTTTTCATCACATTGAAGCAGACACTGAAACTTGACCTTTCATCATTTTGTTCTTCCTTTTGGCTCTGGGGACAAATGCTGCCACCTTTCATTGTTCAAAAACTAGATTTCTCTTTGTATCACACTGTACACACTGTATTCTGGCCTAGCAACTCGGATAGCATGATTGATTTATCTTAAGCCAGAACTTCAATTCAGATAGCATTTAAGGTTCAACACAATACCCTTTAGGAAAATGATGGACAAAAGGCACAATACTTAGACATAAATGCGGCTTTTGAAACTCTAATCATTTATATACAGCAGCAGATGAACATAGCTTGCTAGTGATACAGAGCATGCAGCTTGATTCCCGACCTCATCTCAGCTCTAGGGCCCAGTTTTAAATCAGCGTCTTACAGTCATATATGGCAAAAATCACAGTTTCTAAAAGCAGTCTCAGACCTGCCAGTCATGAGTTTGACTCTTAGCAGCATCAATTACATTCTACATCTTTACAGTGACACACTTTCCCAGATACCTTAGTAACATAATTTGGAATACCAGTCAATTTCCTGTCATAGCTGCAAGGGGGACAGGTGGACCTGAGGTTTATGTGGCCCTTGTTGGCACAGCATAATCTGTACCTGTGGTGCAGGCTAGATACCGGATGGATATACCATCCAATAGTAGCACAACATCCAACTTGGGCATAAACTAATATGAGGAGAAGTACCACTTACTGGCAGCTGCCTCTAGCCATATGCCCCTGGGGCTTTAGAATCTATTGTCAATGTTGGAACAGGAACAATGGCCTACCATCTCACTGGGTACATCCCTTCCCCTGGGGATTCAGATCCTTAGTTCCATCAACTACCCCAAATCTTCCTCAGCTTGGTGAAAGATAAGGCTGAGATCTAATATTGTTGGCATGATCAGAGGAACTAATTAAAGTTCTAAGATATCCATGTGATTTTTCCAGCAATGCTGTTATTTTGAACTGGGTCAAGGAAGATCACTTAACTTGTTAAAACAGAGGTACTGTGGGTCACCCTAAAGATGGGGAATGGATCCTCTATTCAAACTGGCATGATCTGCAGACCTCCATCACAGGGGGAGGAGTTAGGTAAGGTATTGGTGGAAACTACTGGGAAGATGGCGGAAAAGGGTGAGGTGCTGCTGGTGGCAGGTTTCAATCTGCCAGATGTAGATTAGAGCCTCACAGCTGCAGCTTCAGCTAGAAACAGACATCTTGGACTCCCTGCAGTGGACATTCCTTAGGCAACTAGTCAGTGAACCCACTTATGATGGGACTGGACCTGGTACTCACTATCAGGGACAGTGTTTCAGATGTCAAGATAGGAGACCATCTGAAGAACAGCGATCACCATACAGTGTGCTTCAGTTTAAGGATGGCTGTGAAACTGAGCCAAACAAGGGCAGGATCCTGAACTTCAGGAGGGCAGATTTTAAAAGGATAGGTGAATGCCTCAGATATGACCTGAGGGGATGACCTGGATGGGGTAGAGGAACAGTGGGTGAAACTAAAAAGTGCCATATGGAGTACAATAAATATCTGCATAAAGGAAGTGAGAAAAAGCAGGAAGAAAAGAGAGACAGCTATGTGTTTAGAATGAGGTAGCAGAAAAGGTTAAAGCTAAAAGGATAGCATTCAGAAGGTACAAGAAGCTGCACAAGAAGGAGAAGGGGAGGTGGTTATCATGATAAACAGAGGGAAGCAAGGAGATCTGTAAGGAATGTGAAGCCAGAAACTGAAAAGAGAATAGCCCAGGCAGTCATGAAGGAGGACAAGACATTTTTTAGGTATGTACAGTAAGTGATAGGAGGAAGACCAGGGGTGGGATCATAAGGTTAAAAAGGGAAAAGAGGACTGTGCAGAGGGGGACCAGGAAAAAGGAGACATCCTGAGCAAATACTTGTGTTCAGTGTTCACAGAGGAGGAGTAGGGGAGGGGCACAAAAAAGTAACAGGAGCATTGTAGGAAGGAAGGGAGGGAGGGAGGGGTGGACACTGTTCCATTTTCAGAGGAAAGTGTCCTGAAGGGACACACTAATCTGAAAGTTGATCAAGCTATGGGACCAGATGGGGTGCATCCAAGGGTATTGAGGAAGCAGAGGGAAGTACTGGCTGCACCTCTGACAGTCCTATTTAATAGTGTATTGGAAACAGTTCCTGAGGACTGGAAGGGAACAGATGTAGTCCCACTTCTCAAAAGTGGAAGAAGGTAAGAGGCTGGCAATTATAGGCCAGTCAGCCTGACTTCAGTGGTGGAAAAGTTAATGGAGTCACTGCTGAAGGAAAGGATTGTGGAATATCTTGAATTCAGTGGGTTAGAAGACCTGAGGCAGCATGGATTCACAGGGTGGTGGTGGTGGTGGTGGGGAGGAGGTCATGTCAGGATAATCTGATAGACTTCTTTAACTGAGTGACCAAAAATTACATTAGGGTGGAGCGATGGACATGGCCTACCAATATTTCAGTGAGGCTTTTGACTACATTCCACAAAGGAGGCTAGTAAGCAGGCTGGGTAGCTTAGGAGTGGGTTCAAAGGTGGTAAACTAGGTAAGAAATGTGTTAGGGGATAGGCAGTAGAGGGCGGTGGTCAATGGAGTTTATTCCAAGGAAGGATGGGTAACCAGCAGGGTGCCTCATGGGATTAGTTCTGGGACCTATCATCTTTAATGTCTTTATCAGTGACATTACAGAGGAGCTGAAAGGGAATGTCTGACTCTTTGTGAATTATACCAAACTCTGTAATAGGGTGAACACTCCAGGGGGATTGGAAAGGATGAGCAGAAACCTGAGAAACCTCAAGAAGTGGTCAAGAATATGGCAGCTGGGTTTCAATGTGAAAAAGTACAAAGTAATGCACTTGGGGCACAGAAGCCCAGGGCAGAGTACAAAATGGGAGGAGCGGTACTGACAACCACCAAGCAGGAAAGACACCTGTAGGTAATTATATCAGATGAGCTTCAAGTGACCAGGCAGTGTGAAAAAGCAGTTATGAGGGCTAGTGGGATAGTGAGGTGCATAGGGAGGGATGTCAGCAGCAGAAGGAGAGAGGTGGTATTGCCTCTATACAGATCACTAGTAAGACACCAGCTAGAGTAATGTGTGCAGTTGTGGAGACCACATCTCCTGAAGGACATAGACAAAGTGGAGGCAGTCCAGAGGAGGGCAACTTAAATGGTGCAGGTTCAGCACCAGAAGCCCTACAAGTAAAGACTCAAGGACCCAAATATGTACACCCTGAAAGAGAGAGGGTAAGTAAGATATGGGGGGAGTATTTTTCAGAAAAAAAGGTGCTCAAGGACAAGAGAGCACTATAAGTAGGTGGAGGAGTATAGATTCAGGAGAGATGTGAGAAGGTACTTCTTCACAGAAGAAGTGGTGGATTCCTGGAACAGTCTTCCAGTGGAAGTGGTGGTGTCAAAAACAGTGCTGGGGTTCAAGAATGCATGGAATAAGCATGAGAGAATCTCAGGGAAAGGGAATGGGGTAAGGCAGACTAGGTGGGCTAAGTGGTCCTTACCTGTCAGAAAATTCTATGTTTCTATGTCAATATATACAATATTGTATCTCACAGTGATGAGCATAGCACTCAGATGTCTCTGATTTTCAGGGATGTCCCTGATTTTGCCTCTAAATTTTCCTCTGTCCCTCCTAAAATTTCTGTTTTGTGACTGTACAGTGAGGACTTTAAGCACAAAATAATGGCAGACATTAAAATTACAAACTTGTTCTTTTTCTGAAAATGCACCTTATTCTATACTCCCCTTATTCTATCAGCTTTCTGAGTCAATAATACTAGTTTTTAAGATGTGTCCCTGATTTGGGGTCTTTGTCCCTGATTTTTTAAGCCTTGTCCCTGATTTTGAGCCAAGAGGTTGAGGGGTATGGTGATGAGTCAAAAGGGGTAGATTTATAATAAATCAAAATGCAACAAGGTACAAGATACTTTTTTAGTGAGACAGTCATGACTACTCTGTTTATAATGTCGATGTAGTATAGTAAAATTATGTATACAGTACTCTCATAAAGCAGATCACCCCTAGAAAGCATATACTGGTCTGTTTTAAGCAGGTGAGTATGGTACCACATGATCTCTTACAATCCCCAAATGCTAAAAACAGAAGACACAGATACATGTTCCATCCTTCCCAGAATTCATCAGTGTGCCTCATCTGTATTACTATAAGGGAAGAATGGAGAAGTCATATTTTGGTCTTACTTGTTTCACTCATGGTGAGCCCCAAATAGGAAAGTAATCTAAAAGATAAGAACCTCGGCACACAAAAAAGCATTAAGGGTTACCTGGAAAGGCACTGGCAATAATGCCAGGCATCAAAGAAAAGTAAAATTGCACACACTCATATAATACAAAGTACCATGGTAAATATATGCAAATACTGTGGAAGACTGTGTGAGAGGACATTCGGCATCATACTCACCTCCTTAAAGCAGAACCAGTCTATGTTCTTTCAAGGTGATTTGCATATATTCCTGTAGTGGGTGGTTCAGGTTGCCCAAAGTCCTTAGTAATTTTTCTATGTAGGGTCATCCAAAGAAGCCAATCCAAGCACATGAATAAGTGAAAAAGGATGAACTCCACTCCAACAATTCTGTTTGCAGCATTCATTGAGGTTAACAATAAATAGAAACCATTGAGAAATTAGAGATTTAAAGAGGAAATTGTTTATATGACTAATAAAGTAAGCATGTTGTCCATAAGGTAATATTGAAGATATTTGAAAGAATACAACACTGTTGGGCCTGACAAAGTGGCAATGGCCATTAAAATGTTGCCCTATTTTATCAGTGTGGATGAACATAAAATAAGTGTTTTTGCTGCAAGCAAGATTGTTGGAGTGGAGTTCATCCTTTTTCACTTACTCATGGATTTGCATATGTTTCCCATGATACTTTGCACTACAGGAATATGTGTAATTTTAGTTTTCTTTGAAACCTGACTTTATTGCCAGTGCCTTTCCTGGTAACCCTTAGTGCTTAGTGCTTCGATAAGTGCCATGGGATCTTTAACATCCACCTGAACTACCACCAATCCAGGCAGATGGGACCTCGGTTTAACATCTCATCCAAAAGACGGCACCTCAGAAGTGCAGCACCCCTCTCATGCTGCACTACAGTGTCAGTACTGGGATATTAACACAAGTGCCAGATGTGGGAACCGAACCCACAGCCCTCTGATCTCTCAGCCTCAGAGGTGAGTGTGCTACCTGCTGAGCCACTGACACTGAGTTAGAGTAAGATGTGCCCTCCCGTGAGAAAGGGCTGATGGGCAGGTGTGTGAGGATGCCAGGAAAATAACAGTCACTGCTAAGATGAGAGATTGGAAGCAGAGGAGGAAAAGGGAGCAGAGGAGGTAGGAAAGGAGGTGACAGGTACATCGAGGTGGAGGAGTGAGCCTCAGTAGGCATTTTAGTGATAGCAGGGAGGAGGCTCCAAAGGACGGGGAGCAAATAAGAGAAAGCAGCTTGACCAGAGTGCGAGCTAATTTGATTAATTTAAAATTATTACTATTTTTTAATATTATGTCAATTATATTTGTATAGTGTCTTTCATGTGTGCATCTTAAACTGCTTAACAGTCAACATGCAGTTCAATGTCAAACAATCACTGAAGTTTACCCACCTCTTGAGTTGAACATGGCAGTCATTCTACTGCAGCACATTACACACCAGCTTTTCCTTCTCTGTGCCCAGATCTGAACAGCTGGATATAAACCAGATTGATCTGTTGGTGAGTTAATGAATGGAAGAAAGTTGGCCAGGACACAGTGGAAATTCCTCTACAATTCTTGAGTGTCATGTCATGGGATATTTAACATCTACCTGAACAACCACCAGAACAGGCAAATGGGGTATTAGATTAATGTCCAAAAAGACTAAGGTCATAAATATTTTTCCAGTAACTTCCAGAATTTATACTATATAAAGTTATATTCAGGAATGTATACTGCTTGTTATTCCTGCAGTATCCATCCTTTCATGGCAGCCAAACACCAAACTATGCAGGATAGACTTTCTTGGCAATGTGATCCAGGGTTGAATGCAGCCTACTATAATACCAGCAGTGATAGCAGCCATCACAGTCTCTGGGACCACTGATCTCATTTGCATACACTCCACAACAGAACTCTGTATATATACAGTAAATGGTTGGTCCTGCAGGCTGGGCATGGAATCAAAGTCGGAAAAATTATAACAACTTTCAAGGAACACATGTACTCCTCACAGTACCCCTCCTGACACATTCAGATGACTACTGGCGCAGCAGTACCACTACACAGTGATGTCAGACAACATGATAGAATTAAAGGCACACAGGTAAATAACCTTTCCCTGTGACTTTCATGTACCAGCAGCTGTAGTGCTGCTTCATCAATTCACTGTCCCCCTACTGCCCTAGTGCTCCGTGGCACCATACTGGGGAACAGTATGAAACAGGGACACCACAGCCAGCAGATAGGCTGATAAATATTCATGAACTCACTGACCACTCTATGAACTGTCAGCCTAGCATTAGCTCTGCAGCCATGTACAGTGGCATAGCTGGGATTCCTGAATCCAGCCAATGGTTTTTCTAACTTTGCTGGATTTAAAACTGCATTTGTAAAAAGCTGTGAATATTTTCTTTTTTTTTTGGTGGGGGCGGGGGTTGGGTAAGACATACTTTTAAAAAGCCTAAGATAGCTCTGGGAAAGCTTTGGAAAACATACATCATTCTAGTTCCATTTCATATATTTCCCCTTTTTCTCATCTCCTTCTCCTTTATTACTAAGGAAATTTGAAGGGCAGCAGGATTTTCAGCCCTTTGGACATCATTTACTGCTGCTGTTTGCCTACACATGATATCATAATCTCCTGCTTGTGACAGCATAATTATTTAATTGGCACCTGACAGGAATTCCTAAATCAAGAATTATAACATTATGTGTAGACAGGCCGAAGGAGCAAATGAAATTTAAATGAGAAAGATTCTATTTTCCAGCAGCTGCCTTTAGTAATAAAGAATTTAGTGAAGATACACGTAAGAAATATGTAAAATATAAGTAGAGTTGTGTGTAAACACCGGCATTGTGTTTTTAAATTTTTTACAAAGATGTCATTAACTGTTTAAGTCCCATATTGATGATCTCTGAAAGGAGCTAAAAGATCATACTGGATTTTTCATTACAGAATAAATCATGTTCTTAATACGAGCACCAACAAATAAGCAGATCACTGGTATTTGAGGATGTGATCTACAGGACTTCCTAGAATGAGTGAAAAAAAAACAGATTCATAATGAAGTGGGGTCTAGCTTCTGGTGAACATCATGCTAGGTAGGAAAGCTCCTAAACATGATAGGGGTAAACTTGGATTAACTTGGTTATTTTATAACACAACATAGCACTCATAAAACCCATTAGTACTGAATACAATGTTTCCATTCACAAGAAAGATAGACTAAATTCCCACCAGCAATTAAGCTGAACGTTAGAAATTGATTTAACTGATGATGTGAATCAGATTCAAACCCATGTTTATGTCTTTTTGTTGTCCCTGATTTTTATGTTTGCTGTGCGCATTGCACGTAGAGTGAACATTTTGGTATAAGAGAGACTTTTGAGAGGTGTGTCACTGTCATCCAATGCAGGGCAGTCTGCAATGGGCTTGTCAGTGTCTCATCAATCACCAGCCAGGCTAATCTTGACACTGTTCCGGCTTTCTGGCCATAGCCACTGTTTTTTTAATAGATACTATAACAAAAAATTAAAGAACTATCCATTGATGTTTGTTGTCATTGGCACACCACTGCCATCTCCTTCCCCATGTGACCCTCCCACTCACCACCCACCTCCCACCCCAGTCTTTTTAATTTTCTGACACCACTGTGCCCAATCCCTGTTGTTGGCCTGTATCCCCCACTCTTTGCTTTTTCAGTGTACGACACTGGGGGAGGGTCACCCCCAGTGCTACCAGACATATCATCAACACTGGGGTGCACAATCCCCAGTGTCATCACTACCGGAAATAAAGGATCTGTACCTTGTAGTAATTTTTTTGGTATATATCCTTTAGTAAAGAACACTGTCCATTAATATCTGTTGCCACTGCTGGTCCACCACCGCTGTTATTCTCCCACTCAGCACCCACCACCCTCCACACCCTCCCACTCTTATTACCTACTGGGTTCCAATGCCATAATCCTTTCTGGACTGGAAATACTTCTTTACTCTTCAATGCCAGAACACAAACTGAGGAAATCAGGTATGTGGTTCAATGTATTTTAAAGGATTTTGAACTTGTCCTCATGAATTGGTCATTTTTTAACATTTTTTCCGCAAATTTTCAATATGGCCTCTTTGGAACTCCACCTCATGAACAATGGCAGTGAAATTAAGTTATGCAAATCTATTCTGAAAGGTGATGTTTATGGTTACTGCACAAAATCACATTTGGGGCAGGAACTGAATATATTCTCTGACATTGTTCATGAGGTGGGGTTATATGAAGGCTATGTTGAAATGTTGGGATAAAAATATTAAAAAGCAACAAAGTTATGAGTGTACACTGAAATATTTCAGTGCATGCTTATAACTTTGATAATTTTCAGTACAGTTTTTTGACCCCAGGTTTTCAGCATAGTCATTTTTGCACACCGGCTCATGAATGTGACAGTTGTCTTTTCTCAAATCCTAGTCAATATGTGTTTTCACACTTGTTACACAAAATGACAAAATTACATTTTAGTCACTGTTTTATAAATGACACCTGTCATGTTCAGAAGGAGTGATCATAAAAAGAACATGTTGAAAATCTGGGGTAAAAATTTGAAAAAAAAAACTAAGTTATGAGGAAACATTGAGCTATTCCAATGTTTATTCATAACTTTATTTTTGCTGATTTTTCCCCCTAATGTTCAGCATATCCCCTGTGTTACCCCACCTCCTGAACATGGCAGGTGTCATTTTTCAAATCCCTTCTGAAACTTGTTTTCACAGTTGCAATGCAAAATCAACTTTTGGGTGGGATTTAAAGAATTCCTCCTGCCTTGATCATGACATCAGGTCAAATGACAGTTGGAAATTTCTGGGTCAAAATGTTGGAGCCCACTGAAAATTAGATATTGCCTCTCAGCTGCCCTGTCTTGGGTAATTACAATGTAACGATGTGTAATATAGCAGGATACTACTGAAACTGAGATACTGCACCTCATCTGCTCTATCCTGGGTAAATATACAGTAAAAATGTGTATAAACAAGACCTAGTACAACAGCAATGCAAGCAGTGAACATTCAACATTGAGAAATACTTTTTAAGGATGTCCATGCTTTTACCTTAGATATTAGCATTACAATCCCTTTCTACTTACATCAAGCCATTCAGTGTAACAGCTTCTTGAGGTGATAGTACTATTACTAAGATGGGTCCCTGTTTTGGGTCATTTAATCCTGGATTTGTCAAACCCATGTCCCTGATTTGTTGGGCAGGGAGCTGAGAAGTATGCCCATCTCCAACTGCAGCAGGTCGCTACTCTGTCTACTAAGCAACTCAGCCCCCATACATCATCATTATTTTTGACTTTCCTCTGTATTTATGAGGTGTCAGCAGAGGTAGAGAAGTGAAACCCAACCTCTTGCACTTTGCTAGCAGTCTTGCTAATAAGAGTTTAACTCCCTGACAAAGTGCATGAAACAGTTGCTCATGTTCATGTTGTCAGCATCTCCCTGTACTGCAATATGTGGTAGAATGTTTTGTGCAGCTCTGTGTATCAGCTGTAGTTAAACCGATGGCGTGACCGACAGGCAGATAACAATGAAGGTCATAGTTAGATGGCATCCTTATCTCAAAGTCATCTGAAAATTACCCTCATCAACAATATTGTTTGCACTCAATAGGTAGTTTGCTAGAGTGCCAGTTTTAAGTGTTTTTTTTTAGAAATAGGTTTCTATGGAGTTCCAGATAAACATGATCAGTAAAACACTGGATATAGGCAATCTTTATTTTGCAATGAACAATGTTTGTTTGTACAAGCCTGGTTAAAAGATAATGACTGTTCTGGCAACATCTTGTCATCCTGACTTGCACAAAGTTGTGCATACCCATGATGCACTGCACTTGGGATTGAGGCTTTAAAATATGTAAATAATTTGAAGAGATGCACAAAAAACACACTTTTTTATCAAGAGTTGCACAGCAAGAAAGGCTGGCTAAAATATTACTATGGGACTGTGATAATTATTCTCTTTAATTTTGTGAAACCCTACAAGCTTTTAAACAGAACTCTTCCATTTTAAGTCCCATGGGAACCAAGTGAGTCAGTTATATGGCTTCTTGATCTCCGTAAATTAACTGTACAGTAGAAAATTTGGAGCCACTGCCTTATTATCTTCTGACCCGCATAGAAAGATTATGGAGTTACTCATGGGGAAATTGATTTTTTTTGCAATAATATTGCACTACTTTAGGAATTTGGAATTTGCTGAACAAAAAATACCAGTCCTAGTTTTTTTTAATTAATATGAACAGCAAATCAGACCATTTTCTAAAAATTGTTTTAATTTGTTTTTTACAAAACAAGTCAGAATTTATATTGCATTAATAAAATTCAATATGCTGTATATTTCCATGGTTCTATTATGCAGAGCTGAGTTTAAGCTTTCATGTGGACACTTCAGCTCAGTTTTCACAACAGAGGGAGAAGGAAGGGGACCAGAGGGGGAAGGGGGAAGGGGGAAGGAAGGGGACCAGTGCTATGTGAGAAAGGAAAGGGGTGAATTCTAGCCCATTCAGTGTGGAAGAGATAAGGGAGGAATTGGGCAAGCTGAGGGTGAGCAAGGCCATAGGCCTTGATGGCCTACACCCTAGGGTGCTCAGAGAATTAAGGGGGATACTGGCAGAATCATTGGTGGGGTTATTTAACTTGTCCCTTGATACAGGGTGGGTACCAGAGGACTGGAAGAAGGCAGATGTGGTGCCACTTCATGAAAGTGGCAGCAGGGAGGAGGAGGCAGGCAATTATCACCCGGTCAGCCTCACATTGGTGGCGGGTAAAGTAATGGAGACAATATTGAAACAAAGAGCAGTTAGCTATTTGGAAGAGGGGGGCTGCAAGACATTTGGCAGCATGGCTTCACTTAGGGTTGGTTATGTCAGACAAACCTGATTGATTTCTTTGAGGAAGTGACAAGGGTGGTTGATAAGGGTGGGGCAATGGATGTGACCTACCTGGACTTTGTGAAGGCCTTTGACAAGGTGCTCCTCAAAAGACTGGTTAATAAGCTGGGAAGTCTAGGGGTGGGGCAGAAAATAACAAGATGGGTAGTGAACTGGCTGATGAGTAGAAGCCAAAGGGTGGTGGTCAATGGTGTGCACTTAAGGAAGACAGGGATGATGAGTGGGGTCCCCCAGGGGTTGAGGTTGGTGCCCATTCTGTTTAACATCTATATCAGCAATGTAGCAGAGAGGCTTCAGGGGAAGGTCTGTCTTTTTACAGATGACACAAAACTCAGCAAAAGGGTAAACACCCTGGGGGGGTGGAGGCAATGAAACATTATCTAAAATTACTGGAAGAGTGGCTCAGAAACATGGCAGCTAAAATTCAATGTCAGGAAATGCACAGTGATGCTCTTGGGGAGAAGGAATTCAAATACAACATACACATTAGGTGGGTGATAATGGCTGCAACCAGGCAGGAGAAGGTTCTAGGAGTTATAATCATTATGGTGGGGACCCAGTGCAGCAAGGCAGTGGGCAAAGGTAACAGGATGCTGGTGTACATAGGGAGAGGGATAACCAGCAGAAGAAGGGAGGTGCTGATGCCACTCTACAGTTCCATGGTTAGGCAACACCCGGAGTATGGATCTACAAAAAGACATAGATGGCATGGAAAGGGTGCAGAGAAGGGTCACTGAAATGGTGTATGGGCTAAGTGGGAAGGCATATGAGGAAAAGCTGAAGCAACTGGATTTGTATCCTCTGGAGGTAAGAAGGGAGAGAGGGGACATAATCAAAACATTCAAGTATGTGAAGGAGATCAATAAAGTGGGGGAGAGCTTATTTTCAGGAAAGGTAGATACAAGAACTAGGGGGCATGGATTGAGAATGGAGGGGGATGGTTTATAGGAAATGTTAGGAAGCATTATTTCACAGAGAGAGTGGTTGAGCCCTGGAATGGACTGCTGGAGGAGGTGGTGAGGGCCAGTACAGTGGAGGATTTCAAGAAGACCTGGGACAAACATAAGGGTTGCCAAGAGGAAGGGGGGAATCTTTGGGGGGGACAAGTAAAGGGGGGGAATGGGCGTCTCTATGGGCCAGGAGGGTTCTTTTCTGACAACACATGTCTACGAATATATGAATCACATTAAAAGGCATCATTTCAAGCACTAACAGTTTAAAAATATGCTATTTTGACAGAAATTACCTTTAGAACTTATTAACTTTGGAACCTTTAGGGCTAGAAACCTAATTTTTCAATTAAAGCTTAAAGTCAGGTTGACCCAGTCAGATGGTGTCAATACAGCTTTAATATATTGACACGTTTCAAAATGTATTGATATACTGCCTTCACATATTTCTCACATATATATCTATATATATATATATATATATATACAGTATATATATATATATATATATATATATATATATATATATATATACATATATATATATATATATATATATATATATATATATATATATACATATGTTTATTGCAAAAAATGCATTAATGCACCAATTAAGGTTCAACTTAACACCACAAAAGTAGGGAAATGTGGTGTTAGAGTTTCCAATCCTAACTTACCTCCCCAAGCAGTAAAAGGACAAGACCATGCAAGAACTACAGACAGTCATCATCATGAAGGACAAACACACAGTACAACTGTTTCCAGATGACATAAATGCAATAACACTAATATGCTACCTCATGGATTTGTATTTTCAGCATGCACAGTACATGACATACACTCTCACTTCCTGCCTTAGATAGAAATCCACGATGCTCAAATCACAACACTTTTGTGTGCAGAAGCACAAGCAGCCACAGATAAAAATACAATACCCAAATTACAGGAGTTCTTTTGCCTGTGCTTCTGTAGGCACAAGTACTTATGCACAGCGCAAGACATACACACACTTCTGGCTGCAGAAAAGTAGGTTCCACAAATCCATGATACCAAAATGGCAACACTACCTCTGTCTGCAGAAGTGCAGGTGCCTTAAGGGCCTGCACTTCTGCAGCTGCAGGTGTAAGTCATATATGTCAGCTTGTGTCTGTGGAAGCACAGGGCCCTGTGGAGCCTGCACTTTTGCTGCTGCATATAGCAATCTATGATACCCAAACTGTAACTCTACTTCTGTCTGCAACTGCAGGTGTAAGAGAAAAACAGTGACTTCTATCTGCAAAAGTGCAGGCCTCTGTGTGGCCTGCACTTCTGCATATAGAAATCCATGATAGCCAAATTACAACACTACTTCTGTCTACAGAAGTGCAGGCCCCTATGGAGCCAGTGCTTCTGCAGCCACAGATGTAAGACATAGGCACTGACTTCTGTTTGCAGAAGCAGATGCCTTTGTGGTACCTGCACTTCTGCTGATGCATATATACATCCATAATATGCATATTGCAACACTATTTATGTCTGCAGAAGTGCAGACCCCTGTGGGGCCAGTGTTTCTGCAGTCACAGGTACCCATGCATGCTGCAGGAGATACATACACACACTTCTGGCTGCAGAAACACTTGCCCCCTATGGGGCTTGCACTGTAAATATTATCCTGTTTGTTACTTTCTCCCTGCTGATAGCTACTGGACTTTTAAGCAACGTGCTTATCCTGTTTTTTGTCATTGCACTGATTGTTTAATTGAGGAATCTTTTCAGCTAATTGGCCTCTGGCTCTGCCAGCTAGGCCTTAATTAGTTTCCAGCCCTATCTACTCAGCAGGGCTATTTAGCTGTTTGTGTGTTTAAAGAGAGTATAGTTTTTTTTTATTTAGAGCCTTCCTTTCTGCTTGGCTATCGCTGCTTGCAGGTTTTCAGCAGGGAGATACATGAGATATTTTAGAGCTTGATTTGTTTGTGCCTTATGTTACAGGAGATTTTTTTTGGTTTGATTATATTTGAGAACTTGGTTTGTTTGTGCCTCAAGTTAAAGGAGAGTCCCATGAGCTAATTTTTTCTGACATACATTTTTGCTGCCTTTGAATTTCGTGTGCCTATCTCTCGCTCTCTGAATGCAGCTCCCCCCTCCCAAGCGTGGACCGTGTGGTGCCATGAACAAAAAAGCTTGCTTCAGGAGATGTGTTTTTCCTCTAGGAGAAGCCACCTGGCTCCTTAAGGCTCTCCTCCTTTTGGCTTGTGGGCACCTCATGGTTGTGGCTCTCCCCTCCCAAGCGGAGACCACAAGGTGCCACGTCCTGCACTGATTTGCATTACCCCCTAACCAGCATGTAGCACATTCTGTGTCCTGCGTTGGTTTGCACTGCTCCCTACCCAGTGGGTGGTGCATCTTCACACCAGCAAAATTCCCGATATTTTGGACACAGCTTCTATTGCAGCAGCCTGCTCCTACACTGCATCTAGATAGGATTCCCTTTCCACCCTTGCTCTTCAGGCCCATTCATGCAGTGGCCTGCTGGTCTATGTCTCTGTTAGGCACTAGGGCACCTTTACAACTGGGGGAGATGTTTTGTGTTTTTCAGTCTTTTCAGAGCAGCTTCATCAGAGAGGCTATGCTGCACCCACTGGGCTCTTCTCTAGGACCACACCCTACTCTTGCACTGCAGCTGCCATTTTGGATATGAATGCCATCCAGCTGCTATTTAGAGTCATGCTATCTCCACGCATGTGTGACCGTCTCAGCTGCCATGTTTGTAGTTCTCGGTTAAGAACCACACAGTCTGAACCATGCAAGCTGATACGGGTGGTGCGTCCATTGCTGCTCTGCAGCATATTGCTTTTAACAAATGTCTAGCTTTTTCTCAGTTTCTCACATAGCTTTCATGGGGCACATCATTTTCCCTGGACTAAGCCCTCTTATCCCAGGGCTTAAGCCATATTTAATCGCTGCTTTATAGGGCAACAAGAGTACCTCTAAGGCGTACTCTTGATATATATTACCTGTTTCTATACAAGCTTAGTATTACCTGTTCATTGTTGACCATAGAGTGATAACTTACCTATTCAGTGGGGCACACTGTTTCTGCCCACTACTGAGCAGGTTTTTGTCACATTGGGGCTCAGAACTTACTCTGTCCTTTTCTCATCATTTTAGATGGTGAAGGCCAAAAAATGCACTTCATGTAGTGCCACCCTGTTGCCCCACAACTCAGGATTCAATGCCATGCATGTTTGCATGATGAGGAAGAATCTTCCAGGGAGTAATTTCCCACAAATGATTCAGACAACCAAGGGCCTAGCACCTCATGGAGGATGAACAAGGGGGCCCTGCTCATCCAGACCCAATAGTCTATGGTAACCATGATGGAGAGCCAGCAGAATTTTATCTTCAGAGTAATGGAGAAGCTGGAATTCCAGTCAAAGGCAAGACCAGCTCCAACACCCAGCCCCACACCAACTCCAGTTTTGGCCCCCTCAACCCAATAACCCTCATGACACCACTCCACCACCACAGGTGGATGTGAATTCCGGTGAGACCCCGGATGATGGGGAGGACATAGAGTCAGAGAAGGAGGAAATGGACATCATACAGAAGGCACCCTCCTTGACATCAGGCCTCTGTTCCTTTGATCTCATGCCAGACTTAATGAGGGCCATACAAACACAATGGGGTTCAAACTGGAGACACCAAAACCAGAGTCTGAGCTCAACCCCATGATCCAGCAAAACTTGAAAGTAAAGGACACCTTCCCAAGCTGTCCAGCCATTGATGACATATTTTCAAAGGAGTGGGAATCGACAGAACCAGGTCATCTGTCCGAGAAAATAAATTTGGACTGGATATATCCAGTACAAGTGAAAAAAGTAAAACTTTGGTGCAATTCCCCAACTATTGACCTGCAGATAGCAGCCCTGAGCAAGAAAGCAGTTTTACCCTGTGGCACCATTTCTCTCAAAGACCCCACAGACAAAAAGATAGAGGAGATGCTCAAAAAACTATTTGAAATCACAGGCATGGTGGCAAGAGCCACCATGACAGCTGTTTACTCCACCAGAGCTCAAATTCGTTGGTTAGAATAATTACTGGAGAAATCTGATCCCAAAACCAGGAAGCCCAAACTACCGGAATGTGCTCTTGATACAGCCAAGTATCTGGGGGACATGGCAGTAGATACCCTTAGATTGGAAGCCAAGGCCTCTGCCTTAACAAACAGAGCCAGAAGGGCCTTATGGTTAAAACTCTGGGAAGCAGACAGCGAGTCTAAAGCACTTCTACAGAATCTGCCTTTGAAAGGAAACCATGTCTTCAGGGAAGGCCTTAAAGAGTACCTTAAGCAAAAAAAGGAGGGAAAGGATCTAGCAAAAGACAAGCATAGAACCACCTACCTTCCTTCTGCCTGATGCAGGTTTCAAGGAAACAACAGATTTCAGCAAAACCTAAAATGAAATTGTAACGCAAATATCTTCTTTCGAGGCAGAGAACACAATAGCAAGAATAGCTACAGAAACTCCTCTCAGGGCAACTACTCAGCCTTCAGGGGAAATAATTCTTACTTTGAGGGCAGAGGCAGAAGAGGAAAGTCTAAACAGCAATGACTACAATGCCCACACCATT
Organism: Neoceratodus forsteri; assembly: GCA_016271365.2. NCBI lineage: Eukaryota > Metazoa > Chordata > Ceratodontiformes > Ceratodontidae > Neoceratodus > Neoceratodus forsteri. The sequence goes on along the minus strand of CM057449.1, from coordinate 957,867,737 downwards.
CCAGCACCAAATCAGCAACTGGATTATCCTCCTGTAGGACAAAACTAATGTTATTTCAACAAGAATGACAACAAACCACCTCTGACAAATGGGTACTGGAGATAGTAACTCTAGGCTATGCTATAGAATTTTCAAAGAAGCCAGACACAAACAGGATTGCCCCATCTCCTCTATCAAAGAGAAGGGCTATGCCCCATCAGGTGCAGAAAATACTGCGAGATCTATTACAGAACCAAGCGATTCAAACCGCACCGGCCAATGGGCTAGGTATGGCAGTCTACTCCATTTTCTTTCTGGTACCAAAGAAAAATAGAGATCTATGACCAATTCTAGACCTGAAGTTTCTGAACAATTTTGTAACCACTCAGAAATTCAAAATGGAGATGCTCAGATCGACACTGAGGAGTGTATGGGTAGGTGACTGCCTAACCTCCATAGATCAAAAGGATGCATGTCTCCATATTCCAGTTTGACTCAGCCACTGTCGATTTCTGCACTTCCATGTACCGGATTAACACTTCCAGTATCAGGCCCTGCCCTTTGGCCTTGTGTCAGCACCCAGGGTGTTCACAAAGGTATCCATTGTCCTTGCGGACCATTTCTGGGAGCAAGGGGTAGACATTATACCATACCTGGATGACTCGCTAATATGCTCACACAGCAGCTCGCAGTCACAGAGGGACACAGAGCTAGTTCTGAGGGCTGTGGCACAACATGGTTGGGTAGTCAATCATGCCAAGAGCTCACTGCAACTGTCCCAGTGGATAGAACACCTACTTGTGGAAATCAACACAGTCGAAGGAAAGGTAAGACCATCCCACAAATGGATAGAATCAGCCATTGCCCTAGTCCAGAAACTCGGGTCCATCCCCTACCCGATAATGGGTCAGGCAGCACAGGTCCTTGGATGCATGGCATCATGCATCGACTTGGTGCCTTGGGCCAGATGGAACATACACCCTTTACAAAATTGCATCTTGCAGCAGGGCTCCCCATCAGAGGACAATCTGATGAGGAGAGTTCACCTGCCAGATACCGTTGGAAAGTCATTGTGGTGGTGGACCCAGTGTCAACACCTCTCTAGGAGTTATCCACTAGAACTAACATACAAGGTGACAGTGGAGACAGATACCAGCCTAACCAATTGGGGGGCATGCATGAATGACTCTAGAGCCCTGGAGTGGTGGACAAGTTCAGAATCAAAGTTGTCCATCAATGTCCTGGAGATGAGGGCGGTGTACCACACCCTGTGGGCATTCCAGGAGGACATAATCAGTTGGTCTGTTATTATGAGATCTGACAACAGGGTCATGGCAGCTTACATAGCCAAGCAAGGTGGAACCAGAAGCAAGGCTATGATCAGGGAGGCAATGAGAGTGTTGTTCTGGGCCCAGTCCAATTTTACCCACATCCACGCTGTCCACTTAGTAGTCAAGCTGATTGTCAAAGCGGACTGGTTAAGCAGACAATAAGTGCACCCAGGGGAGTGACAACTGCATCCGGACATTTTCAGAATGATACAAAGAAGGTGGGGCCCCATCTCGATAGACCTGATGGCCTCCAAATCGAATGCCCATGTCAACTCTTACTTCTCCATGTACAAGGAGAAGTAGGTTCTAGGGGTGGATGCTCAGTCGCAAGCCTGGACTCAGGACTGTGCTTATGTTTTCCCACCAATTCCCTTGATTCCACAAGTTCTGGTGAAGATCAGGCTATCTCAGAGATTTGTCATTCTCATAGCACCTTACTGGCCATGAAGGACATGGTTTGCCTCAGCAGTGGCCATGACCCTGGACAGGTGGACCCTCCTTTATCGGTGGGACATGCTCTTGCAGGGTCCAATAATTCACTGGGCCCCCAGCACACTCAAGCTATCAGCCTGGCTCCTGAGAGGCAGAGATTGCTGAATGCAGGTTACCATGACTCTGTCATCTTGACCATCCTGCAGTCCAGGGAGTCTTCTACCACATCAGCATATGGCAGGCAGTGGAACATCTTTGCGACTTGGTGTGAAAAGACACATATCGACCCAACAAAAGCCATTATGTCCATGATTCTCCTATACTTGCAACAGGGTATGAACAAGGGATTGTCCCCCTCCTCCCTCGGAGTACAGCTTTCGGCCATAGGTGTAGCCATGGGACAAATTGGACAAACCCTACCCGGGGCCCATCCAGATGCCTTCTGATTCCTTAAGGCAGTGGAAGCCATTTGGCCTCACAGATGGTCACTGGTGGCCCCCTCAGACCTTACGCTGGTGCAAGACTCCCTAGGGGACTCACCCTTTGAGCCCACATATGAAGCCCAGCTTTACTGGTTGGGCCTAAAGACCTGTTTCCTTGTGGCTATCTGTTCAGCTTGCAGAATTTGCAAACGGAGAGCCCCCTCCTGTAGGGAGCCATACACTGTTTTCACCCAAGAAGGGGTTTACCTGAGGACAGTGCCAGCTTTTCAACCAAAAGTAATTTCTCCCATCCACAGGGAGCAGACTATCAAGCTACCTACTTTCTATGAACAATCATAACAGAGGGATATGCCATCCTATCACCCCGTGGATGTGGGGAATGCACTGGCATAGTACATTGCCAACACACAACCAATCCACAAATCTGAGAGACTCTTTATCATGGCCCAAGGTCACAAGCAAGGAATGGTGGATTCCAAAACCACCATCATCAGCTGGCTGAAAATGACAATCCAGAAAGCATACACATTAGAAGGCCTGACTCTACCAGAGGAAATAAAGGCCATTCAACCAGGGCAGTGGCCTCATCTTGGGCTGAGACAGCTTGCATATCTGCAGAAGAAATTTGCAGAGTGGCAACATGGACTTGCATCCATACCTTTGCCAGACATTACAGACTTGAGACCCTATGCAGACAAAGATCTAATTTTGCCAGTAAAGTTTTGACTGCAGCATGTTCTAACAGTTTCCTCTTTGATTGCCCTGACCCACCCTGAAGGAAGGGTTATACTGCTACTTATAGTAACCCATGATGTAATGTCTGGAGTGCCGTGGATAGCAAACATAACACAATGGGTGTTTACTCACCTGGTAAAGGTGATTGTGTTTGTTTGTATCCATGGCACTCCATGGCCCTCCCTTCAGGGTGATCATGGCAGAAAGCTTCATACTGATTGCTTAGGACTGCATGGTCTCTGAAACTATAGATCATTCAATAACCAGTGCTACATTGATACTGCTTTTCTTGAATCAATGATTTATTTTCTCATATTAGTTGATTATTCATATAGGGATGTGGAGTGTTGTCGGTTATACTAGGTGACCAAGTTTTAGAATTGTAGTACTAGGTAATAAACAGGATTGTGATTTATTTTACTATGTTTTCTGTCATTTCTCTATATGTAGTTCAAAGTGAAGGTTGGTTGGGCTAACCCTTATATGAGCTAAGGAAGAATCAAACAGAGGAAGAGGGACCCCTGGGATCAAGGTATACTGTGAAATTTGATCCTGGGTCACATGTGCATCACTAGCCTATCAGGTGGGTTGAAACCCATGATGTAATGTCTGGAATGCCATGGATACAAACTAACACAATCACCTTTACCAGATGAGTAAACACCCATTTTCCTACTTTGTGGTGTAACCCCCATCCCCCTGCCTTTTTGCAAATGACAGGTGATATGCTGTTTGAATCTGACAGCAGTACCATGCGGGGACTGGGTTCAGGGAGGAATAGGTTACTCAGCACAAAGGCTAGGTTTGGCTATTCTGCACAGGGGCACCAAAGCAATTCCGAACACAGCAAGCAATAACTGCAATGTCCAATACCAGGAATGGGATTCTAAAGTGTGGCTTTTATTCACATCCAAGCAGAACAAACAAAGCATAGACAGACCCCCATGGGGCTACATGTCTGGTAATGCAGATTAAGAGAAACAAGAACCCTTCTTCAACACTTCAGCCCTCAGGCTCTGAACCCACCGGGCACACAGCCCAGTCTTGCACGCTGCTTTGGGTATTGTGGTCGCAGATTCTCTTTACTGTCTATACTTTACCTTAATTTCTATGTACTCAATAACCACACCCAATGGTTATTCCAATAAACTCAGTTTATTGTCTGTACACACATGTGTGGGAGCCTCGGCTAAAGGCAAGAGCTCCTCGATTATTGTTCACAGAGGCTTATATACCTTTTTTAGTTTCACAGTCTAACAGTGATCTCATGCTTAACAACAGCTTTTCCTTATCTTTAGCAAAAACCTTAGATTCAGCACTTTCCATTATAAGGAGTTGTTTTTTTATACTTACTATGTGTCTCCCTTTATCTTAGTTACAACCAGCTGTATTTCACTTCATTTAATTTTCAAGGTTTCTTATCTTTGTCAAACAACCTCCTTTGTTTTAGTTAGCACAGAACTGTACATTCATTATGGCTGTTTTACAAAGCAGATAGTTTTAAAGCATATGAAAGGCAACATGGCTATATGGCTATAACAAAACAGATAGTTTTAGAGCATATGAGAAGCAACATATCTATATGGCTATAATCACATATAACAGTTATAAGCTCTGGTACAATAAGCTTTAGAACATAAAGGTATTATACTTTAGGATATATAAAAATTCCACCACAGTATACAGCCTGAACTTGTACACTATCTGGGATTCCCAGGCTCTGCTCCCTTGCCGGCCACTCGGACACCTTCCATATGTCATGGAAACATTTGCTGGTGGCTCCCTAAACTACCTAAGAGCACCTCAGCTCTATCAGGGGAAACTTCCTTTTAATTCCACATCTGGGTATTTTCCTCAGGCACTGGCCAAGTACCTGAGAGAAAGTAAAGGTGCCACAGAGCAAATCCATAGAGGTGAATTTGGTTACTACTGATGGGGGGGGTCTCCCACCTCTCACTTCCACAGTTCATACCCAGACATTTCTCTGGACATTTAACATCTCATTCTGTAAAGCTTGGCAATGTAGATTAAGGCTAAATATATGTCACATTGCTTCTACTTGTCTTGCGTTCCCATTGTGCTGGACTTGAACATATTTTTACTTGGCTTAGCCCATTGCTGTAGGCCTCCCACTGATTAAGCAGTCCAATCCCCACTTTACTTTACTCTTTGTGCTGCACTTGAACCTACTTGAATTAACTGGCAACGTCTATTACACTAAACCTCCTACAAATTAAGTAGTCCAATCCCCATGTTCCAACAGTTCAGGTGAACATAGGCCCTCTGTCAGAGCAAACTCACCCTTTGGTTGCAGGTGCCCCACAGGCGATTCCTCACAGGAATTTCTTATCACACAGCTTCTGGTTCCGCAACACAACTTGAAATAAGGCAGCTTCTTCCTTAGCTGGAACCAGGAGGGTTTCCACTAGAAGACAGGCAAACCTTTCCCCCCATCCCCTCAGGGATAGGGCGCAAGGACCAGTAACAGCAGTCTCCACCACTTCACAAACAGCTTACTGTGTCCCTCTTTTGGTGGGAACACACACCTCCCTTACAGTAGCTCTATGACAGAGCTTAAGGCTCTGAGAGCCTGCCCACAGACTGCTGTGCTGCTCCTCTCTTCAAGACTGCACACACACACACACTCTGTTCAAAAATCCCCAACATTCTATCCTAACTTCTAACTGCAGATTCCAGTGTGGCTCATGCAGCTGCGAGAGTTCTATGGTGATGTCATCCCTCAGTCTCAGCTGAGACTGAGAACAGAGTGAGGCAGTGTGAAATCCATTTAACTGGAGTTTCACAAGCTGCCTTCCCTGCCTACCACTAGGTCTTACTGGGATTCTAGTAACCCCGGGTAACTGGGGGGGGGGTTACAGTGGCATTCAGTTAAACCCAAACTGGTGCATTAACACAGTGTTTTGCAGTGATTTTTTTTGAGATGGTGGAATCGTCTCCTCATTCATGCAAGTCCTTGAGAAACCTACATTAACAGATGAAGATGCACAGGGCCCTCTGGGTCCTGAGCCAAAAGAAGGGTTCATCCACATTTAAGTGTGACCCAAAAATGTCATTGTTGGTGTGCACAGAAAATATTAGTATTGCAATTTTAGTTGTTACACTTTGGTGTTGCACTTAAATGTGTGACACAACAATTATTTTGACCTACTCAGATGGGTGAAGGCCAAAGGGTGGAGACTGGAGTGTTCTTAGTGGATATCAAGCTCATTGGAGGATAGATTAATCTTGAGAACCCATTAGAATTACTTTTGTTCAGCCCCCTGGTTCAGACTATTTTTACCAGGTGTGCTTTGCTGTCTCCCCTTCCCCTTCATTTGCAATAGCCTACCTGTTAAATATCTACACCCAGCTTGGCTTTACTCTTTTGACTAGTCTCTTAAAGGGATAGTACACTTAATGTGACAGTGCACATAATAGGCAATCCTTAATTCTAGTGAAGCCTACATAATGCTGAATGTGCTTGCAGTCTTACTTGTCCTATGCCACAATCTGGCCCTGCAGTTTGTGCATTTGGACCCCCTGACTGCCCCTTACCTACACTGTCCTCTAAACTTCTTCTCTGGGGACATCAAACCAAATCCAGGGCCTACAGATCCCTCCTGTAGCCCCCCCCACAAAAGGTGCTATTGGTTTATACCACATAAATGCCAGAAGCCTCCTGCCCAAACTTGATCACATGAAAGTATGATTAACTCTAAAGTCCCCTGACATTCTGTGCTTAGCAGAAACCTGGCTCTCCTCTAGGACCAACTGTTCCTCATTAGTGATCCCTAAGTATTCCCTCATTTGGCAAGACAGGAAGAAGGGAGGAGGGGGAGTCGCTATTTTGATACTCGAATCCCTCTCCTATTCCTTCACCTTCCAGTATGCCTCCCCTGCATGCCATACATTATTACTCATCAAATGAACCCTCCCATCAACTGCTCCCATCTATATTGGAGTTTGGTATTTCTCTCCCAAAGCCAAACCCTCCTCCATCTTCTCCCTCTTGGCCACTATCACCTCCGTTGCCCAGTCAAATGAGCTTCTCCTCATGGGAGTCTAATCTGAAGTGTCTCACCTTCAATCCAAAAGTGTCATTCAGGAGATAGAGTCCCTTAATCTTAGCCAACTCATATCCGAACTGACTAGACTTAACCCCCACTCAAACAACCACTCCCTCATTGACAGGGTTCAAGTAACCTATGGTGAGGACCCTCTCTGATGCTTTTAGCAACCATAGTCTCACCTACTGTACCAGAAACTCCCATCCCCCACACTCCTCCCCTAAGTATATGTTGCTCTATCCCCTAAGATCCCTCAACATTCAAGTACTATTGTCTGACCTCTACCTAGCTGACTAGTCAGGGGTTTTCACTGCTCCCAACACTGACTTTGCCCTAGCAGCCTTCCCCAGCACCTTTTTAAAGATTTGGGATACCCATGCCCCCTTCAAGAATGTGCACCTTTGGTGCAGACACCTCCCTTGGGTGTCCCCTGACTTGAGTAACCTCTTCTGAGTCAGAGAGCAAGCCTGGAACACTTATCAAACAACATTGGATTCTACTGACCTACAAAGGTATAGAACCTGAGGAATGCATGCACTAAGGCAGTGTGTTCAGCTAAAGCCAACTTTTTCAATACCCATATAGACAACAACCACTCCACCCACTCAGAATTCTGGAAAACTCTCCACTCCTTATTAGGATCTACCACTCATCCCTCCTCCTCCTCCTTCTCTTAGTCTCTGATGTCAGCAACCCCAACTCTGCAGCTGCCGCCTTAAACCATTATTTTACTACCTGTGCCTTACCAAAGGATCCTGCACCTCCCTCTTTTTCCCCTCCAATTGTCACCTCTCCTCTACCCCCTCCTCAACAGGCTACTCCTCCTACCATCACCCTTATTGAGGCCCTTCACTCCCTCAAAGCTTTGAACCAATCCAAACAAAGTTCCAATGGGCTCAACCCTAATCTCCTGAAGATCCCAGCCCCAGCCATTGCACCCCAACTGACTCACATTTTCAATCTCTCACTTACCCAAGGTTCAATCCCATTGGCATGGAAGCTTGCTAAGGTCAGTCCCCTACATAAAGGTGGTTATCCCTCCCAACTGGGTAACTACATACCCATCTCCTTGCTCCCCTCCCTTACTAAAGTGATGGAGACCCTTATTTCTAGAAGGTTAACCTCCTTCCTGGGTGCCAATAATGTCCTTAGCTCATATCAATCAAGCTTTTGGCACCACCATTCCACTTTGTCTTCACTACTCCATCTTGTTAATCACATCCACTCCGCCATGGACAATGGCCAGCTGACTCTGGACATCTTCATAGACCTTGCCAAAGCCTTTGACTCAGTCTCCCATGTATTCTTCTGGACCAGCTTGTTGCCATCAGCCTCTCTTCCTTATCCACCGACTGGTTCAAAGCTTATCTCTCCAACAGATTTCAGTACATGCAATTGGGTGACACCACCTCCCCCATTCCCAACCTTGCTGGGGTTTCACAGGGCTCAATATTGGGCCATTTATTATTTTCAATCTCATTAAATGAATTACCCTCCTCCTGCTCCACATCCCACTTACATATGTATGCTGATGACATCATCATCTACGAGTCCTACCCCTCTCTTTCCAGTGTACAGGTCTCACTCAAGGCAGACTTTGAAAGCGTACAAAAATGGTTTGAATTAAATCTGCTTAAATGCAACACTAAGAAGACCATTGCTATGGTCATTGGCATGGCACAAAAACTGGCTAGGCTCCCCTCCCCCACTTTGCACTCCTTAGATGGCTCTAAACTAGAGACAGTAGACTCCTTTAAGTATCTTGGACTTTGGCCCGATCCTAAGTTGGATTTCTCCTGACAAATGGATGCTAGCCACACTAAACTCCGGCCCAAGCTAGGTGCCTTATTCCAACATAGGGACTGTATCTTGCTCCCTACTCGAAAAAATCTTGTCACAAAGTTAATTTTAATTCTGCCCTCCATAGACTATTCTGACATCATTTACAGCTCCACGCCCCAACTTTCTCTCTTAAAACTGGACCCATTATATAATGCCTTCTGACGCTTTGCCTCAGGTCTTCCCTATCTAACACACCACTGCTCCTTGTACTCATCTCTCTGTCTCACCTCACTAGCCTGCCACCATTCTGCCCACTGTGCAATCTTCATTGCTAAGTACTGGTTCAGTACACTCCCCTCCTACCTCTCCAATCTCCTTTCCCCCTCCACCAATCCTGGTTGCGCACTTCGTTTCCATGACCCATGCTCCTTCTCCCTTCCACAACCACACTCTCAGTCTGGCAAGTTATCCTTGGTCTTCAGGATCCCCTACCTCTGGAATGATCTTCCTCATGAGGTCCAAACTTTGCCTATAATTTCAGCCCTTACAAAGTACCTAAAGCCCCTTCTCTTGCCCTGCTCTTGCCTCCTTCCTCATCCCCCATGATGTGATCCTCACTTCCCCTCTTTCCTCTCTCTCTCCCCCCGCCATCTAGTCCTTGCACTTTGCTTATTTCCTGCTGCTAATTTGCATGACATTGCACTCTCCAATTTTATTTATTTGTACTTATGGAGTACTGATGTTTTGCTCTTTACCTTATTGTATATAACTTGTACACAATTCTAATATAATTGCTCTGTATCTACTGCCTTGCAGTCAATCCTGTATATAATTCTTATGTAATTGCTGTGTATCTACTGTCTTGCAGTCCACTCTGTAATGTGTCTGCTCACCCCACTTCCCTGGGTCACACCTGAAAATGAGATCTCGGCTCATTGTGCCTTTCCCGGTTATCAAATTTTAAATACATAAATTCATTAATTAATCAGGGGGCACTCACTCTGAGAAAGGCAGACTTCCTGTCACAGGTGATTGCTGCAGGGGTTAAGAGGCTGGCCCAGCTGTTCTGCACTGTGGACAGGCTTCTGCATCCAGTATGTCCACAACCTGGATGAGTATTGATGCACGAGTGATGTGAAAAGTTTGGACAGTTTTTTCTTGATAGGTTATTCTACATTCATTCCTTAGTCTCCTCAAGTAGGCTGTCATGGCCCAGCATGTCTGGCCATGTCTGTGACTATTGGAGGCCTTAACCCAATCTGGAAGGAATTTCGCCCTATGCTGGCTGAAGAGATTATCTGGGTAATCATGCAGCTGCATCCCACTTTCTGTTCACTGGACCATGGACCAACTCAGTTTTAATTAGACAGCTGGGAGTCTATTGGTCTGGTGACTGCTGAGTTTGTCTGGTATTCACTTGGGGGAAGGTGTGTTTCTGGCAGCCCTGAAAAGGGCTGTTGTGAGACCCCTGCAGAAGAACCCACTCTTTGGACTCAGATGTTCTGGCAAATTACAGGCCCATCTCTAACCTTCCCTTTTGGGGAAAGGTTATCGAGAGGGTGCAGGCAACAGAACTTGAGATGCACCTGGAGGCTTTATCTATCTTTGAGCCATTCCAGTCTGGACTCAGAGGGTGTCATAGCATGGAGGCTGCACTTACTAGGGTGCAGAATGATCTTCTGGATAGAGATAGAGGGATATGTTCCATTCTGGTTTTCCTCTTCAGTCATCAGCACTTGATCTCGTGGATCATGGGGTTTTGACAGCATGACTGAGAGACTTGGTAGGACTCAGTGGGGTTGTGTTGAGGTGGTTTGAGTCTTTCCTTTCCAATAGGGTGCAGCAGGTAGTGTGCAGGAATTTTTTGTTTCAGCTAGCTGACATGACCTGTGGAGTCCCTTAGGGTTTGATCTTGTCTCCCATGCTTTTTGTGGTGTACACATTGCATCTAGGAGAAGTTCTACTGATGTACAGTTTGCAGTTTTATTGTTATGCAGAGTGCAGGCAACTGTATTCATTGTTTGCCACTGGTGAGACAAACAATGAATGCCTATGTATGATCAATGACTGGATGGCCTCTAGCTGGCTAAGGATGAAACTGAGCAAGACTGAAGTGCTATTGGTGGCCTTGTATATCTGGAAGGTGGCTGAACTGTACAGAGGGGTGGCTGGATTACATCTTGGGCACAGTAAGCTTACAGCCAGAGATAGGGTGAAGAATCTGGGTGTCTATAAGGACCACAGGCTGTCTATGGAAGTTCAGGTGTCTGCTGTGGTCTGTAGTGGTTTTTTTATCTTAGAAACTTTGCCTGGATCAAGCTCTTTCTCAGCCCTCAGGATATGAAGTCCCTGGTGTACATCTTCATGATATCTAGACTGGACTTTTGTAATGCTCTATATCTCAGGCTATCTGGAAGTGTGACGTACCACTTGCAGCTGGTGCAGAATGCTGTGCCTAGATTGATTGCTGGAGTTTCTTGCTCCGTATATACTGTATCTCTCCAGCTTTGCAGATATTGCACTGGTTACCTGTGAGGTGGCACATTTCCTTCATGACCCAGGGGAAGAGTACACAATGGGGGGTGAGATACTAACAACAACAAAAATGGAAAGGGACCTGGGGATAGTCATATCAGATGACCTAAAGGTGGGCAAGCAATGTGAGGGGGCAGTAAGAAGGGCTGGGGGATACTGGGATGCATAGGGACAGGCATCACCAGTAGAAAACAGGAAGTTGTTATCCCTCTGTACAGACAGCTGGTGAGACCCCACCTGGAGTACTGCATACAGTTCTGGAGACACAATCTCCACAAAGACATAGACAGAATGGAGGCAGTCCAGATGAGAGCAACTAAAATGGTACAGGGTCTGCACCAGAAGACATATGAAGAGAGACTTAAGGAGCTTAACATGTAAAGCCTTGAAGAAAGGAGGGAGAGGGGAGACATGATAGAAACTTTCACTTACCTCAAGGGAATCAACAAAGTCCAAGAGGGTAACATCTTTCAGAAAAAGAGGTGTGCAAGAACAAGGGCACACAATTTAAAGATTGAGGGGGAAAGGCTCAGAGGTAATGTGAGGAAGTATTTTTTTCACAGAGAGGGTTGTGGATGCATGTAACAGCCTTCCTGCGGAGGCTGTGGAGTCAAAAACAGTGGCAGATTTCAAGAATGCCTGGGACAGTCATAAGGCAATTCTAGTGGGTGGAGGTAGGAAGAAGTAGGCTGTTGGTTAACTAGGATCTGCAGCTTATCAATTAGGTAGGGAAATGGGCAGACTGGGTGGGCCAAGCGGTCCTTATGTGCCATCAAATTCTTTAATACATGTTTGTTTACGTACAGAGTCCTACCTGATCTGGATCCTGTCTTCTTAAAGAACTCCTGTGCCCATATGCACCTGATTGCTGTCTCTGCTGTTCTGAGATGGAGCTCTGTGGGTATTCTGCCTTTGCAGTGGCTACTCCAGTTTTCTGGAACCAGTTTTCTGGAACCAGCTGGCATGAGAACTTTGTGAGGCCCCCTCAATTGAAAGTTTTAAGCAGGGGCTAAAGCACTAGCTTTTGATAAGAACTTTCCATAGTTATTCATAACCTGTTTTTTATAATGTATTATTTATAGATGGTATTTTTTTATGCTGCTGTTATTGTCTTTGTACTGATGTGTAAGGCACCCAAAGCCTGGGGGATTATGTGCCTAAGAAATAAATATACTACTATTACAACAACATCATGAACATAGTTGCTAGAATATTTTGAATCCTACCCAAAAGGTGGTTTCACAGAGTGACTGCAAAATCCCCTTTTGACCTCTATTTGAAAATACCCACCATCTTTGTTCATGAGGTAGGGTCATGCAAACAGTATATTCAAAATGTGGGACTAAAATATTTTAAAATAGCCAAGTCGTGAATAAAGTATATGAGACACAAAATGGAATTTTAGTGTTGCACATTGAAGTACAACACTAACATTTTACTGTTTAAAATTTTAGTGTTGCACTTTAGTTTCACTCTTAAATGTGTAACACAAATTGTTGGCTCCAAACATCAAAATCAGCCCTTTAGGTAAAATGACAGCTAAAGTCTCAAACAAGTATTGATGGCATATTTTGGGAAAAACAAACAACAGAATATTGATTAACAGATCCAGTTTAGTAAGATTCATGTGTTTGTTTTGTTCAGATTCTTCATTTTTATATATATTTTTTTAACACGTGAAAAGAACAAGATGGCTGCCATCATGACTCAAACAATTCTAATTTTGTGAAGGTAAAATGTTTGCAAAAGTAACATTTTAGTATATTATCAGAGGGTTATCCTTAAATCCTACTGAGCATGCTCAGAAGAAAGATTTCAACTCCTTACATTTCTTGAACCAATTATTGTTTTTCCACAACATCTTTGAAAGGCACACCCTTTGCATATAGCCCTTGAACCTGGACATTTTCAGCAAAAAAATCCTTACCATTTAGGTTGTAGGTAAGATCAAAGAAATGGTTTAATAATGCAGAAAGAATGTGATTTTATAATTTTTTGTCATACCAGATCTCAGAATCTGGTTAATCAAGCATCACAAAATATCAAAGCTCTCAAGAACATGTTACCCAAATCACACATGCCAAAGTCTGCATAATTTCATCAAACACTGCCAAAGTTATCAGGGTGCAAAAAATGGTGTTTAACATTAAACACTCTACTCAGCCCTAACTGTCCTGGTGCTATCGTACAATATAATATAACATTCTGCAAAATATTTTAAATATTTATATGGTAGTCAGACCAAGACTGAGAATATTGTGTTTATCCTCACTCTAGGTTTCCCATGCTGGAATTTATCCACACTATAGGTTTGGATTGGCTAGAGCTGTCAGCACAAACAGCACGCTTTCACAACCCCCCCTGCTGACTTGCACACTGACTCCTGCCAACCACTTTCATTTTGACATCATAGCCACAGTGAAAACATAATATTCCCCATAAGCATGAAATCTCACTTATACAGTTCTTGTTACAGATAACTTTCATGGTACCGAGGTATACCACTTGGTGCAGCACTGTACCACTGGGTATACCACTTGGTGCGGCACTGTGCCACTCGGTGTGGCAGGATATTGTAATTATTCACTGCTGTATGTTTAGCATCAAAATGCATTTCCCTCCAATCCACCTGGTGGTGACTGCTACACATTCAGTGTCAGAGTTTGTGTTTACAGGTACACCAGCAGGTGGCATGGATTTGGTATACTGTAATGAAGAAAAAAAAGACATCCATCATCTTGTGGTAGTGTCTTATCCGCTTTATCCACTTAAGTGAGAAAAATGTTCACTTTCCCCTGCCTGTTTTCACAAGTTATGGCAATGTGTCTATCTGTTTCCCTTATCAAACTTTCTGTTAAAGTAAAATGGGGATGGCAATGGTATCTTCTTAATTTTCTGTCTCTGACTGATTCTTAATGTGGTTTTGCACTTTATCCTGGATGACTGTCCTGATAGTAATTCAGTGATGCAGACATTCAAAATAAATGCAGTCCATTTGTTCATATGTATAGTATCTGTGCTGATTTTATTTTTATCTCCATTTGTTTGTATCCCTTAAGTTTTCCTGATCCTGCCCTGTGGAATTGGGGGGGAACACGGTGATACATTGCCAGCTGCTTTTGTCATTATATCCATCCTTGCCATGGAGAGAGCTGCTCTACCTGTTAATCTGGGGATGTCTGCACCTTTTTTTGCACATGCAACTAATTTCCACTGAACACTGTCTTAATTAGCACTTCAAATATAACAAGAGCATGCCAAAGTAAAAAGAAAAAATGCCATGCTCAAAGAGGAATCTATTAATTCTGCTGTCAAAACTAACTCAAGCTTTATTGCAAATAAAATAAACAAGAAGTGATAGTGCAGACCCAGCTGGTAGCCACAAAGCCTTTTTAGCATGCTTGCCATTAGGCAGGCAGGAATACTTGGAATACTTTCAATTTCTGACTTGTGTATTACTGAACTAAAATAAATACTGTAGGTGGATCTACCATACATTTTTTTCTATGGGGACACATAGTAATTTGGGTTCGAAATATTTGTGCTCTGAGTTGCACTTAAGGTTCAATCTGTTTTGATTGCACATTCACTATTCATTCCAAAGCTGTCACTGGAAAAAATTAAACCTGGCCATCTAACAGAACTCCCTTCCAATCATGTAGCATGATGTGTAGCAGATTCTGTCAAACTGTGCCAACCCTGCCAACTGCCCCTCCACCACCACCCGACCCACAGTAACTCATCCTGCCCAAACCCACATGCATCATATACATAACATTGCATCCTTCAAAATTATACTTTTAGCAATGTCTTCATTCGGGGCCCTATAGAGACTGAGAACAGATAAAACCAGTAGGCTATCTTTTCAAGCTACCATTGACCAGTCAGTGACTGTTTTTTAAATTCACTTTCACGTCAACAACATTCCTTTTAAATATAATGCATGCCTTCATAAAACCAATTCATACAGACTGAAGTTTCTGTAAATACATGCATGCCATTATTTATTTATTTATTTAGTTAGTTAGTTAGTTTTGTTAACCGGGTTAGGTGTGCTAGCCAAAGCTTGACTATTTTCAGGCACAACCCGTTAGAATACATACATAAAATGAGATGAGATTATACAATACATAGTATATAGTACAGGTACATAATATATAGTACAGGTAGGTTAGAATACAGAGCAAGTATAAAACCAATTCATCTAGACTGTAGCATCCTCACCACTAGGTTTTATCCTGGCATGCATTTATTTCATTTTTAAAAATTATGCTTCTAACCTCACAGCAAAATGGGAAACAATTACTGAATGGTGCATGATATTTTCATGAAAAGAGGTCCTTCCAGTGTTATCCACTCTCAGCCTCTGTAGGGTCCTGACTTAAAACCTAAATAAACTGTGAAACACAAATTTAAGGTACTGAAATTGTTCATTTCAAAAGTGTCTTTGTTTGCTTGTTTTTTACTGGTTAGGCATCATTACATATCAAATATGCAAGGGCTACTTCAGACTAACCAGCACCACTATTTCCAGGGCTGACCTTATTATGCAGGATCAATTTTTTTTATACTTCTTTACTGAGAATGTTGAAAAACACCATCAACAATAGTATACAATACCATAGATAATAGCTAAACATAGATAACATTTCATCACTGATTAGTAATGAAATGTTATAATAACCAGGGTTGCTATTAATGCAAGTGGCATCCGGAAATTAGTAATGTATTGTTACAGTCACATTCCTGTACACTGAGCACACAGTGACATCAATTAAATTAATAGCAACCCTGATTATTCAAGTTTACATATGTGCCCTGCATGATAACATCAGCCCTGTAAATGGTTGTGCTGGTACATTGTTAAATCTGAAGTAGCTCTAACATTTGATTTCTAATAACGCATAGCCAGTAAAAAAGAAAAAAACAACAAAAAACTCAATGCAATAGATGTTTCAAAATGCACACTTAAACCGAATTTGCATTGTGTCTCACTGATGGCTCCACTTTTTTGCCAGTTTACTTTAGGCATTAGGAAAAGTCTGCAATCACTACCTACTTTTACCACATTACTTTCAAAATACATTGGTTCACACAGTACAGTACTCTTATGATTATTGCCTTTATTTCCAGCTTCTTCATATCATGTGAACTATAACGTTATACAATTTCTGTCTCTTCCAAGGGACTGGGCAGTTGAAGTCATAGTTCCTAGTCACAAAACAACAGACATATATGACTTAAAGAATTATAGATGTAGAGCACCCTGAGTTGCACCCAACTAGGAACACAATTTACTGAAGTTATGCACACCTACAGTACAAATATCTTGGAGCACAAATTCACAGAAAACTAGTGTGGGAATTGATTATAATAATTATAATGCAAATAAAATGCAATGATATCAAACAAAGGTATACAAGGGTTTGCCCATTTATATTCAAATAATTAAGTCACAGCTTTAAAAAAACATTTGACGCTAAGATTAATGCACAAATGTTATATTCTAGTGAAGTCTGGGTATGGAGAAAAAGGTTAAACTATTCGGCACAATACAAACTGTCTTTTTTCAACAGTTTTTTTTAACCTGTGGGACATTAGGGAGAGTAGCATACTGCTTTAGGTTTACAGACTTTCTGTTGTGTTGCAAGGCATGAGTCCTGTTGTCATGTTAATGACTGCTGTGCTCATTCACACCTGACTAGAATAGAGGAGATTTCTTAGAATGGCCTGAGAGTGATTATCTCATCACTCTGTAAATGTGGTCAAGAAAAGTAATGCTGTTTTGAAACCTTACTAAGAGTTTCTATGCACTAGAACCCCCTCCCATACTCAGTAGTCACAGTTTAAAAATACATTTTTTAATTAAATAAAAATAATTATAAATATTTTAAATGTGCTGCATCATATAAAATAGTTCTTCTGCTAGTGGGCTGTTACCAGAAATTGCCAGTATGCCATGCAGTATGGTGGAGGTACTACTAAAATGTATTCAGGTAAATACTGTGTTGTTTGCAGGCTGTTCTTCACAATCAAGTTATCTGTAGCCAGTTTGTTGTGACCCCATCCACAAACTACTCAGATTTGATCTAGTTATTTCTTCATAACAATTAACCATTTTTTTCTGTTAGAAACCCATGTTGTAGTAGTGCTGCAATTGCTGTCTAGGAATGGAACCCCCAAAGGCACATACTTGCTCTTATAACTAAATATAGGCACACTGTTGCCTCTGGGAGTTCTAGTTCAAGACAGTAGTTGTAGCACTGCTACATTATAACACTGTTTTCTGATGTAGAAACATTCATTTGTAGTATTATAATTGCTGGCTTCCCCTTTTTCCCATAGGGAAACCATGGTGCAATTTGGTGTAAAAAAGGAGTGTTTATTATGGCAAACATGCTCACAGTTTCCCTTGCTCTACGCATGTGCACACCACAGCTCTCCACTCCTGACTGCTCGCTCTTTGCCACGTTCTTGTTCTCCTGGACAAACTACCACTCAGAATTGGCAATAAGTAATTTAAAACCCATGGATATCCTTATTAAAAACAAAAAAACAACAACTGAACTGCTAACTATGGGGAAAAAAGGCAATAAGCCAGACCCCATGCTGAAACCTAACCGCGGCTGTTGACCGCACCAGAGAATTTTTATTTTTATTTTATATAATTGCTGAGGTGTAAAAGGGAAACCCAGAAACTATATAAAATAAAATATGGGTCTTGGTGTGTAAACCCAAAATCTACACACACCCTCAGGGTTAGATGCTATGTATAAACCCCTTGAGCTTCGTTCTTGAGGTTTATGTAGCATCTAACCCCTCAGGTGTGTGTAAACTTCTCGTTACACACTCTGACCTATACTTTATCTATATATTATTATTATTTTTGAATGAAGTGGCAATTGCCAAGTTTTGTAGTTTTATTCTTTTGATGTCCAATGAAGTGACACGAGTAATTATGGCATTTTTACTGAGTAGGCAGAGTAGAACTTGCCCTGATTGTGATGTAAATTATGATTAGGAGTTGGATATTATTTTAAAAATTATGAGGACAAAGTATGCTGAAAGAGAAAGGTAATTTGAAATACATGAAATGTGCAGGTCACAGCTTATTGCATCTATCTTTTGAGGGTTCCTTTTTTTGTTAGTTATTTAACCAGGACTAGCACACTAAGCTGAAAGCTTTTTTACAGGTGTGAACTGGGAGCACAGGGAAGTTAAGGGACTTGCTTAGGGTCACACAGTCTACAGGTGGAAGCTGTGGGATTCAAACCCAGGTCTGGTCTGCTGGATATCACTAGATTTGCAGCTCAGAGCCTTAAACCACTGCGCTATACTGCCTGCTTTCCTATTGAAAAAATGTCAGCTGTTTGAATGTATACAATTCTAAGTGCTTGGCATAACACTAATGTTAACTGACTCAAATAAAATACAGTTTTTGGGCTAATTCTTTCAATTTGTACTTCTGCTGTTCCAGCTAACATGGTCTTCTACTAAATGTCTGGCCACCCAAAAATGATCTAACTTTGCTGTGCAGCAGTTTTATGTTGTTTGGGGAGGGGGGTTGAAACACTAGCACAGGCAGACATTTCTCATTTTTTACAGTACACTACCACATCAGACTTGCTAGAGTGAATGGCAAGGACTCTGTACATGGCTTGTGATTAAAATGCAGAATGCACAGCATGTGCAACATTGTAACCATTACTTGTATCTTTGTTGCCTACACTACCCTCAAACTTTGATCTTTACACAAGCTGCAGCACTGTTATTATTTCTTGCATCTTTGTTGCAGCTTTCAAGCAGTCAGTTGCACACTGTGTTTAACTAATGGAAATGAAAGCATCATGAATGCATACTGGCTGTGACAGGAAAGTGTATAATTTTCTTGTTCTTTTCTTGCTTTCACGCCTATCCCCACTTTGCTGATTGCTGAAGTATGACAGGCACTTAGTGGAAATATGTGCTTCTTGGTGCTGTAGAATTAATTTCTACACATCCCTCATTGATAAATAAAAATATATACTTCTTATTTGTGTTGTGCTACATGTTGCAGTAGTAACTCATCAATAGCAAAGTAATAACAAAGTATACTGTAGATTATCTTTTTAAATATTTCCATCCCACTGCCTATATCATTAAATTTACACACACACACAGGTGTTTCAAAGCTCTCCCCATCCCCCTCCAACCAGGTTCAGAGGTATTTCTCTGCCAGCCAACCCCCCCTTGCATACACACCCAATGAAGTAAGTGCTAATAGCAAGATTATCACTTATCAGTGTTTTTATTATTATTCAAAATTCCCTTCCCCACCTCTGTGCCAAACCACTCACCTCTGGCCTTCACCCCCCCCATAAACATATCCTGACTACAATAGTTGAAATGTTCATGCTTTGAATCTACAGTATAATGAATTCATATAAAAAAATACAACATTATCAAGCAATCTATCTGGTTTTCTAAAACACAGTGGGTGGGATATTCAGACTGTTCCAGGCTGTGGCGCAAGCCTGGGTGCAGTGCAACTGGGATGTGCCAGGGTGCTGAAAGGGTGATATTCAATGGTGCTGCACCATGGCTTAGCACCGTTGACTATCGCTCTGTGGACACCCGCATTGTGCATGGCGCAGTGGCACTGCACCAGCACAAGTGGCCAGAGAGGGGCAAGGGGATGCACTAGCGCAAGTGCCATTGCACTAGGTGCATCAACTGCGATATTCAAAGGTGCACATGCAAATGGGGCCATAATGCAAGCAAGGCACAAATGGGGCCATTTGCAAGTCATTATGGCACCATTTGCATGCAGGTGAGCCCATCCCCAGCGCCTTGCACCTGGCGCCCTGCCAGACTGCAGCCATTGGGGACCGACATCCCCTGCACAAGTAGCAAAGTGCCCCACAGCCCGATCGCAGGCTTAAGTATAGAAATGAGAAACTCCTACATCCCTGGTGGTCCAGTGGACTGCTTGCAGCCTGATCGCGGGCATAAGTATAGGAAAAGAAACTCCTATATCCCTGGTGGTCCAGTGGACCGCTCACAGCCCGATCATGGGCAGATATCTAAAAAAAGATTAGATCCCATCCCTGGTGGTCCAGCGGTACTCCCCTCCCCACCCTCCCACTGAGCCCCACCACCTCACTCCCCTGGTCAACAGCAGGTGGCACCTCCCCACCCATAAGCCACCCGGCTGCCTGCTGACTGACTGCACACTGGCCGCAACAGCCCATTGGTCCAGCACTGGGCCAATGGGCATGCCATTATACATATTATACCGTCCAGAAATGTGAATGAATCCATTAACATATCTGGACTGTGTAGTACAGTAAGGTCTGCATGCCCATGGCCCATGCTGTGAATCAATGGGTGTACAGCTATACTGTATGCAGTCAGTTGGTGGGTGGCTGAGCAGCTTGCAGATGGGCGCTGCACCACCACTGACTGGGGAGCAGGGTGGTGAGGTTCAGTGGAGGAGAAGGCTGGACCACCAGGATGGATCTAATCTTTTAGATATCTGCCTGTGATTGGCTGTGAGCAGTCCACTGACAAACCAAGGATATAGGAGATTCTTTTTCTATACTTGTGCCCGTGATCAGGCCGTGAGCGGTCCACTGGACCACCAGGGATATAGGAGTTTCTTTTTCTATACTTATGCTCGTGATCAGGCTGCAAGTGTTCCACTGGATCACCAGGGATCTAGGACTGTTTAATGTCCTACTTCTGCCCACAATCTGGCATGGGGGTGCTACTCGATGGAGGTTGCTGCCAGAGCTCGGCTGGCCACCCACAGCTGGCAGCTGCCGTGTTGTGCCCCGCAACACAGCAGCTCACCTGTGGGTGGGCGTCTGCTGCTCCTTCATTTTTTGGAACAACTGTATGCAGCACATGTAGGGGTTGCACCTGCATGGACTCCACACATCCCAGGCTGAATATCAGGATGTGTGGAGGTATGCATGGGCACAACCCCCCCTACTTGCGTCATATACATTACTGATGTGCCTCGGCGCATCGGGATTTGTGCCACACACTTCCCTTTTGAATATCGTACCCAGGATGCCTAATTTAGCCATGACTTTTGTTTGTTTGTTTATTTATAAAGGTTTAAACCATTGAGTTAAAAACTGATTCGCAATGGTGACCTTACATAATCATACATACCAGTTATAATAAATTACATTCAAATAATGCAACAGTTAGTAACAGCAGTCACTGGGTTTACACAAGGATAGCAAATGCTTCTTCTCTAAAGTAATCAATGCTGGGTTACAATGAAATTTTCTACAAATAACTGAAAGTTTATTCCAGTATGCTGGGACAAAGTGGCTAAAGCATGACTGAGCACATTTTGATTTGGCGGGTGAGACCACCATTTCTCTTAAATGGAAATTATGTAGGAAGAGGACAATTTGCCTAATTTTCAAACAATCATGTAAAAAAGTAGGCAAAGAACCAGTCCCACATTTACAAGTGTAAAGTGACTTGTACAATTCGTGCCTGTTGTTAAAGAAATCCAACCTAGCTGGTTATACATATTGCAATGATGTGTCAATTTGGGTCATTTAAGCACCAACTTAGCTAATCTATTTAGTAGCATGTCCATCCTAGATAGTCTATCCTGTGTTGTGTTGTGTTTCCATGAACAGTGTTACCATAGTCAAATAAAGGAAAAATTTGAACTTTAATAATAAGATTTAAGGTTTCAGGATTAAGGCAATTTTTATTCCTGTGCAAGAATCCTACCCTTCTATTCACCTGAGCTATTAACTTTTATACATGAGTATTGCCTGATCCAGACTTGTCCAGCCAGTATCCCAAGTATTTGTAACAGTCAATGTATTCCAAGGGCAGTTCCAGTGTCATCTACTATAACTATAGTTGGAGTCACCTTTAGTGTAGGAGGAGGACCAAATAAAATGCATTTTGTTTTTGATGTATTAAGTCTGAATTTTAAATTTGAAAAAATTATTTTGCAACATCGCAAAACTAGCCTGCAATCTGTCTTGTGCACACAATAATGATTAGTGTGTACAATTATCTACAATTAAAATGTGCTGCTAAAATCAGCTGCTCTGTTGCTTGTCTTGCTTGTAGAGCAGAAAGCAGCTAACTAAAAGAAGCTACATTTTCTTATTAATTTAACACATATCTCAGCAGGAGTCAGTGTCTGTTGAGATTAAGCAAGACATATACTTTATTAGAAGTAGAAGGGGTCTTATTTAGGGTTAAAAAAGAAAGAAAAGAAAGAAAGTCAGTGTGTGTTCTGTGCTGTGAAGGGTACTGTATCAACTTACTTTGCTAAACCAGTAGGATGAGAGAGAGCTTAATTGGAGGTGTGGCTTAGACACTATAAAAGCAGGTGACTCAAATTACAACTTCCTGTTGCTAGCCTTTTTTCTTACTAATTGCCCTCCATCCCACCCTAAGCCAGTTCTACTTTTATAGCCACTGAATTTGATTGTCAACAGGAACTTCCCCTTTGGCAGTAGGAAGGGAAGGATCATAGATAAATACTGGTTTTGTCAACCCTAAAGGAAAAAAGTAGCTCACTCTCTCCCCCAGCTGGTGGTGGTCTGACACTGAGCAAAGAAGAAGGAGGCTACTGAAGAATATAGGAAGTTGCTGTCCCAGAACAGGAAGGGTGAGAGTTGTAAGGAGAGGAGAAAGTAAGCATACAGAGAAACAGGAGAGGGGGCACAAAATAAGACATGATAGGAGTCATGCAGTGCAATGGCTATGGGGCAGTAGTGTTCCGGGAGACATTCTGGAGGCTACGATGCTGCCCTATTTGCAGGCACCTCTCTGGTCTGAGAGAGGAGGTTGCCCATCTCCAGGCTGACCTGGCTAGGATTCATGAAACCTCTTCCCCACCCAGGGACCACCAGGGCCAATGCCACTACCTCAGAGGTTGCCAAGAAAGAAGAGAGGCTGGACCAGGGCAGGGCAGGCTCAGGGAGGGAGAGGGTGGTGGAACAGAGTTGCATCCCTCCAGCTGTACCTCTCCACAATTCATTCACTCTTCTGGTGGATAGTGGTTCCTTTATGGAGGCACCTGCAGTGGAGACCAAGGAGGATGCTGGGAATCTTCACAAAGGAGACCCACAAGAGGGTGGCATGGGACCCCACAGGGGAAGGAAACAACTCCTGGTAGGGGACTCAATCATTAGGGGGTAGAAATGGGAGGAAGGGAGAGGAAGTAAGGTGCCTGCCTGGTGCCATGGCTTGGAGGGACAAGAAGCGAATCCTCAGGATTGTGGGAGCAGCTGCATGAGGAGGGAGCTGGATGTCATTGTCCACCTAGGGACAAATGACCTGGCTAGGAATGGGATCAGAGCAGTGCAAGAGGAGATTGTAGAGTTGGGAGGGTCTTAGACAAGTAAGCATGTCGGTAACCTTCTGGAGGTGCTGCCTGTCTATGGCAAGGTGATGCTAGGTACTCTCACCAGGGAATTCAATAAATGGCTGAAAACTGGTGTGGAGCTCAGGGTTTTGGCTTCATTGGGGACTGGGGACCACATGGAGGATGCAGACCTATACTGGTGTGATGGTCTGCATCTGTCTGGAGGGAACCAGGATCCTAGGTGAGAGGTTTAAATGCTTCATTGGCAAGCATTTAAACTAGCAAAGGGGAGAGGCACTGAAAAGGAGCAAGGAAATCCCAGCTTCCCCCCACAAAACACAGTAATTAGTGAGGTGAACATCAAGGTAGAGAAGTCATTAGGGAGAAGGACAGAGGTAAATGTAAAAAAGGCAAAGGCAGTAAGGACAGGAATGGGGCTAAAAAGTGTAAGGCCATCAAAAAGTGGAGGGTGATGAGTACCAATGCCCATAGTCCACGTAACAAGCTTCCTGAACTAGTGGCCTTGATGGAAGAGGGTTGCCTGGATATTGTGCCAGTCACAGAAACATGGTACACAGAGTACCATGACTGGGATGTCAACATACCAAGATATACAATCTACAGGAGGGACAGGGAGGGTAAAAGACGATGAGGAGTAGCTCTCCATGTAAAGGAAGGGATCAAAGCAACACAACTAAAGAGTAAACAAGGATCAGATGAGGTACTCTGGGTCACCCTGAAGACAGGAAATGGTACCACAATCCCCATGGGGGTTGCATACAGACCCCCATCTCAGGGGGAGGGAATGAACATGGAAATGATAGAAGGCTTCCTTAGAATGGCAGAAAAAGGGGAGATATTGTTGATGGGGGACCTGAATATGCCAGATGTAAACTGGAGCACCTTTGCTGCAGGCACATCCAAGAGCACGGTCATTCTTGATGCCCTACAAGGGGCATGCCTCAGACAGCTAGTATTGGAACCCACTTGGGAGGGAGCTATCTTAGACCTGGTACTCTCAAATGGGGATGGAGGAAGAATCTCAAATTTAGAAGTGGGTAGCCATCTGGGAACAAGCTACCACCAAACAGTGTGGTTCACGATAAACACAGCCATACAACCAAGCCATACAAAAGCAAGAGTATTGGACTTTAGGAGAGCTGACTTTGGGAAAATGAGAGAGTGCCTCAGAAAAGCACTAGCAAACAGGCAAGAAAGAGGGGTGGAGGAACAATGGGGAGTAATCAAAATAGCCATCACAGAGGCAACAAGCCTTTGTGTAAAGCAAATCAACAAAGCACAATGAAGGAAAAAAACGCTATGGTTCTCAAACGAGGTGGCAGGGAAGGATAAGGAGAAAAGGATAGCATTCAGGAAATATAAGGAAACACAGAAGGAGCAGGACAGAGAACTTTAACAGTTAAAACAGAAAGAGGCTCGGAAGGCAGTCAGAATAGCAAAGGCCCAAACCAAGGAAAGGCTAGCCAACTCTGTTAAGAAGGGGGATAAGACCTTTTATAGGGACATTAGGGAGTGAAGAAAGACCAAAAGAGGGATACTGAGGCTTAATAAAGGGGAAGGAAAGTGGGTAGAGGGTGACAGTGAAAAACAGGAATACTGAATGAATATTTCTGCTCAGTATTCACAAAGGAAAAGGAGGGGGAGGTACCTAAACCAAACAAGAGAAACACTCTGAACATGGGGCTCTATCCCAGTCCATTTACAGAAGAAAGGGCTTTGAAAGAACTAAAAAAATTGAAGGTGGACAAAGCAATAGGGCCTGATGAGATTCAACCAAGAATTCTAAAGGAACTAAGGGTAGAACTAGTGACACTGCTGACTACTCTCTTTAACAAATAATGGGAGGATGGGGTGGTACCTGAGGACTGGAGGAGGGTGGATGTGATTCCTCTTCACAAAAGTGGGAGCAGGACAGAGGCAGGAAACTACAGACCAGTTAGTTTGACCTCAGTGGTAGGGAAAATGATAGAATCACTTCTGAAGGAAAGAATTGTTGAGTACCTAGAGGCCAGTGGGACACAGGACCCAAGGCAGCATGGATTCACAATAGGAAGGTCATGTCAGATGAATCTAATAGATTTCTTTGACTAGGTGACCAAAGTAGTAGACCAGGGTGGGGCTGTGGACATGGCCTACCTAGATTTTAGCAAGGCATTTGATACAGTCCCACACAAAAGATTAATACACAAGTTAGCCAGCCTTGGAGTGGATCCCAAGGTGGTAGCCTGGATAAAAAATTGGCTAGACAACAGGATACAAAGGGTAGTAGTAAACGGAATCCACAGTGAAGAAGGGAGGGTTACTAGTGGGTACCGCAGGGTTCAGTACTAGGACCGGTCCTTTTTAATGTCTTTATAAGTGACATTGCAGAGGAACTGGAAGGAAAATTATGCCCCTTTGCAGATGACACAAAGATCTGCAACAGGATTGATACACAAGATGGAGTGGAAAGGATGAGAAGGGACTTGGCAAGGTTGGAGGAATGGTCAGATGTATGGTAGCTCAGATTCAATGCAAAGAAGTGCAAGGTAATGCACCTGGGAAACAAAAACCCAGGGGAAGAGTACACAATGGGGGGTGAGATACTGACAACAGTAAAAATGGAAAGGGACCTGGGGGTAATTATATCAGATGACCTAAAGGTGGGCAAGCAATGTGAGAAGGCAGTAAGGAAGGCTGGGGGGATACTGGGATGTATAGGGAGTGGCATCAATAGCAGAAAACAGGAAGTTGTTATCCTCTGTAAAGACAATTGGTGAGACCCCATCTGAGTACTATGTGCAGTTCTGGAGACTCCATCTCCACAAAGACATAGACAGAGTGGAGGTTGTTCAGGAGGGCAACAAAATGGTGCAGGGTCTGCACCAGAAGACTTCTGAAGAAAGACTAAAGGAGCTTAATATGTATACACTTGAGGAAAGAAGGGAGAGAGGACATGATAGAAACTTTCAAGTACCTCAAGGGAATCAACAAAGTCCAAGAGGATAGCATCTTTCAGAAAAAGAGATGTGCAAGAACAAGGGGGCACAATTTGAAGATAGAGGGGGGACAGCTCAGAGGTAATGTGAGGAAGTATTTTTTCACAGACAGGATTGTGGATGCATGGGACAACCTCCCTGAGGAGGTCGTGGAGTCAAGAACAGTGGGGGAATTCAAGAATGTATGGGACAGACATAAGGCAGTCCTAGTGGGTGGTAGGAGGAAGTAAACTGTTGGTTAACTAGGATCTTCAGCTTATCTGTTAGGTAGAAAAATGGACAGACTAGGTGGGCCAAGCGGTCCTTATCTGCCATCATATTCTATGTTTCTATGCTCATTTACTTCATGCCATCTTATGCCTATAAAATAAGAAGAAATTCAAAGTCATTACAAACAAGTTTAAGATACTCTTTCATTGTATCTTAGTATCTGCATGTCAGCTTCCCCAGGAGTTTCCCCAGATCAGCCTGGAGCTGTCAAATGATAAACATCTCTACCTATGCTTCCACACTTGTGAATTCTAGTAAGGTGTATGGGCAGACAAAATTTCACATCCCTCCAGAGCAGCTTAAATGAACATGCTGTTATTAAAAATATTTTGACTGACATGAATGCATATTCTTAATGACCAACTGAGTGAAACAAGGTGGCAGTGGGAATCGGGACTAGACCAAAACATCAGAGATTTTTTTTTGTACCAGAGGCACTTACAATGCTTATGGCATACCATACAGTCTTAATAAAACAACAGTGATAAGAGGCAGGACAAAGTTAGACTGTCTAGTTGATGCGATGCGAGTGGTTCAGAACACATTCAGTTGTATATACCTTTTTGTTAACATTTACTTAATACTGTTATTTTTGTAGCACCCCCCCCCCCATCCACCACAGGATGTGTGGACTTAAAGGGAAAAAAATGTGGTTTCCGAGACAGCAATCAGCTCAGCCCTCTGTACACCACCTCAGCCAGCTGCCAGCTAAATGAATATGATCAAGAGCAGGATCATATTATTCATTTGCATTTTTTAAATCATCACACCCGGGTGGTAGGGGAGGAAGGGGATGTTGGGTTGCAAAGTGTCATGAGTGAAAGGGGGTATTTAATTATCTATACATTGGGGTAAAGATGGGTTACTGGGTGCTAAGTGGGGTGAGGAAAGGGGTGTTTTTTTTGTTTGACATTCATAATGGGTGAAGTTTGACACTTTGCCACATATCCACAGTTTTACTTTGAGACCTGCCTATTGTAACCACCATCTGGGGCTCATGGTGATGGTGTCTGAGGGGGGCATGCCTGCGTTCTGTAATGGGGTCCTTATCATGCTTTGGTATCATAAACACCAAACAGTGTATTATACACACAGTTCTAACTGTTGTTTCACAATGTGAGCATTTTCACTCAAATATGGATTTTTTTGTTATAAAAACTGTATATAGTAAACTTTTTTGTGCACAGCAAGCATATTTGCATGCTTTAACTTATTGCTACCTGCTCCGTGATACTGATGCTATTATATGGGGTAGAAGTTTCAGTTAGTTAATGTAACTTCAAGGAAAAAAGTGACTTAACAGCCATTTTCACATTATCATGGCATCACAGGGTCATGATGATGAGCATTACAGGCACCAGGAAATGTACAGTTCACATGATACCTTAACACAGACTTCAGCATACTTTAACCTAGTGCACAATCATGCTAAGGATTACAGCAAATATCAGGTCATCTGGCCTGAGTACAATTTGTCACTGTGTCATCACAAAGATTTAACTGCAGTGTATACATGATTCATTAATATGGTAAAAAACAAGTTTCTGTTAAATACACTGGTGAAACTACAAATGTGCATTTAACATTATGTAATATAATACAATATGTAATTACAATGTAATTTATACATTTCAAAAATCTCAAGGATTTCATACACTTGTATTACCCCATTAGTGCATTCTCCTTAATTCATCTGCAGCGCTACAGCATGTGACTGCACCATGCTAGTGTAGTGTACTAGAAATGACACAGTCCATGGAATGTTTTCACTAGGGTGGGTTTGAACGAGGGAGGTCTTATCACTCACTGGGTAAATAGCAGAGTGTAAAGGGTAAAAGAGGGTTAGCCTACACAGGGTGAGAATTTAAGAGTAGTGGTTTGGTTCCACAGAGTATTAACCATAGATGGGACTAAAGAACCCTTCCCCCAACACCATTCTGAACCCATACCTCATTCCAAATAATCATTTTGTTCCACACAGGTACAAACAAAGTCTTATGAAAATGTTATGTTTTCAGGCTCAGGTGCAATGAATTGATGGTTTCAATGCTTGGACAAGTATGACGCAAAGATGTGCATGTGAAATTTATGTTGACAGCAAAATTTGGAAAGCAGATGGTGGTTCCTGATCATAGTTACTATCCTCAGCCTTCCAAGGGATGGCAGTTTGCACTCTTGTTCAGTTTAGCAAGTATGAATGAACACAGGTCCTCCCATAGTAGTAACAGCTGATTGTCTGAATGTTGGCCAGATGTTACTACTCTAGGAGGGCATCTTTTCATTCATACTTTCACTCACACTGAACAGAATAAGGAAGAGTGCTACATTCGAGGGCCGCTTTTGTAACTTGTATTGCTGCATCCTATTATTGGGAGTGTATGGTGTGGTAATCTCAATGTGGTATGCCTACAAGTTGTAACAGCAAGGGGGTAGATGAGAGATGGCATAGAAGTGGTTCTGCTTTAAACAACATAACAAAGCACAGTGGTGATTGTCTAAAAAAACCCATCATTTCCAAGCTACTGTACATCTGGACAATTTTTTTACTACAACACCTGCTTAGTTTACTGTACCATCATGCCTGTAACATTGGAAGAGATATTCATCCCCTTATTAGTACATGAGGAGCCCATGATAGCAAGCAAATTAAGGACTATGCATTCATGCAGCTGCAGCAAGCATGTTGTAACTTTCCCAGTAGGTTGAACCCGAGGTTTCTAGTTTTTGCCAGGCAAATAATTCAAACTGTTTAAAAATACACACACATATACATATATATATATATATATATATATGTATAGTCACATTTGATATTTCTTTGTAATCATAACACATGCAATTTTCTTTCCTGTCTGTTCAGTACTTTGGGGGATTTATTTCGAGATTTCCCTTGTCATTTAGTCATATTTTTTTCTCTGAAGTCCCCCCATAGTGGCTTCTTATTTATTAATCTCACAGGTAACTGTACACTTCTGCCACTAGGCTATTGTGATTGCATAAAATAATGTCATACTTTGGTTCTTTCTTTCATTTTGTCCCCTGCCTTGACAAATTAGTGAAAAACCATGATATGAAAATGTTATGAATGCATTCAGCCAACCAAATTTGGAGGCAGTATGGTCGAGGGATTGAAGCACCGATCTGGGGACCATGACATCAAGGGTTCTTCAAGCCCCCAAAAGCAGGACAAAACTGAATCAGAATCCCGATGAAAATGAATTGCTGCATCTCTGCTGGGGCTGGGTAGTGATCCTGTAAAAACAAAATAATCAAACCCAACAAAGCAAATATTTGATATCTCATCCAAAATATGGAGGGGGTACTAAGGTTATACCCTGCTACCCCCTCCCCCAGTAATTTTGGTGTGAAAATGTAGCCTTACTTGGCTGTGGAGGAGGCTGCTAATGAGATAAAACAGGGAAGATGGCACCTTCCACAAATGTTCACAACTTCCAATATTAAAAGCAGTCTTTGTAAAGGTGTTACTAATGGTTTTAAAATAGAGGGGTGGTGGAGAAGTACCTACTTCAAATTTTTCTCAAGTCTTGATTTCTTCCACACCTGGTGGATGGCCAGGAATAACACATGGAGCCAAAGAAAGCAAACTAATCTGGTTTTATTTATTTAGCTTTTGTTGACCGGGTAAGTGCACTAGACAAATCCTGCCTATTTTCAGGCACGACCCGGGGGAGGAGGATACAGATGAATGCCAACTGACCTTGAACCAGATTAAGCTGTTGGTTAGTTCTCCAGTGTGATTCATGAATTATACTAACCTATATCCCATCCTATATCTATTAAAAAAATAAATAAATGGGAGACATGGCTTGGCTGTCAAACAAGATGGCCACTTGACTCTTCCATAGCTACTGAATGGAGCATTTAATCCATTTTTTATTCATGTGTCTCGAAGGTTAAGCACCACTAAAAGTGACAGGAGGACATAAAAACCTTACCATCTTGCCCTGCTTGAGTTTGAAGGGAATTGCTCTTGTTTTCCACCTGCTGGCAGTCTGCAACCATTTTGCTTGTCTCACCACATGGCATGAAGTAGTAAGGAAGGCCATGAGCCTTCCATCTGGGAAATGTTTGCAATCATTATGTGCTGGATGGAAGAGCTCACCATCACCAGTAACACCACTGCTAGGGCCTTAACAAACCTCGACTCCAGGCTGTGTCTCATGGAGCAAAAAGCGTCGACCCAGGAAGAAAATCCTCCAAGGACATTGCTCCACGTTGCGTGAACAAGTGGCCCAAATATGAGGGCTACAAGACTAGCTGGATGTCCTCGAAGATAGGAGTTGCAGAAACAACTTGTGACTCCTTGGATTTCCTGAGGGGTGCGAGGAGGGATGAGTCACACAATTCGTGCAGCATGCATGCCCTTACATTTTGAAATTGCCCCCGGATACCAGGATCACGATAGAGAGGGCTCATCATACTTTGTAACCATGGCCTGCAGTGCAAGAGAGATCCTAACCTATTTTAGCTCACCTACTGAACTTTTCTGAAAGGATGCCATACAATCTAAGGTGAGAGAACTGGGAGCTCTGGACTGGCATGGCCACCAAATCATGCTGATCCAGGATTACTCCAAGGAGCTGGTGGCTAAGCAAAAGGGCTTCACCAAGGTCAGAAGAAAACTGCATGACTTGGACATTCCCTTTTCACTGTGCTCTGGCAATCCTGAAATTTACTCAAAACAGCACCCCCTTGCAGTTTGCTATTCCAGAGGCTGTGGCTGCTTTCCTTGCTCAGACCTTCCCTGGCCCGAATCACAACCAACGGACTGGGCAGGAACAGGGCCCTCCTGTGGCTTAAGCCAGTGACTACGCCAACAGATGATCACCACTCAAATGGGATCAACAGACCACCTTGACTGGGCCTCATCCTCAACTCACAATTTGGGAATCACGGCTACAAAACCCAAAAATACGACTGCAACAGAAGTCACATGGCATGAGACAGCACCCGTAAGACTGCATGGAGGAAAGACCTACACAACCCCACCCTGCTTGGTGAGGATAAATAGTGGCTCAAGAGGTGACCAGCCCATACTTCTCCAAGAACAGGTTTTCCCCACTGGTGCTGGTCACCCCTCCCAATGAAGTTGCTGACTTCCAAGGATTGGACATTGGGACACTGGAGGAAGCCCCCAATGAAATGAAGCTACAGGCACAAGACTGGGCAGATGCCATGGACTTTTCAGTGCTGTACCCAGCTCTAGATGCCCAGGGGACTGATGCGGACCTAGAGTGTGGTGTGCCAGGCAAGCCTCCCAGCCTGAGGACTGAAGGCTGGTGAACATCTTCATTACCTGTTCTATGGGCCTAGGAGCCTTCAGTTAAGTGCAACATTTTTCTGGGGTGACCTGTAAGAGGAGAGTAACTGGAGCTGAGATGCTAAACTGTAGGTTGGAAGCTGAGGGGAGTATTGTGTGTGCACCATGTTACAACTGAAGTGAGTGCTCACCTTCTCCTCCCCGCTCCTTTTCTCTTTATTAGCGGGGTGGGTTTGTATGCTGGGCAGGTCTACATTCACACCTGCCTCCTCCTCTAACTTTTGCCTGGCAAGTCTATTGTACAGTGCAGAGAATGTTGTGGGTTGTGGGTTGGGGGGGGATTGTCACTATTTAATAAGTATTATAAGGAGGCACTACACTAGCCCACTGCAAGCCATCTACTGGGTAACCAGGTGCTCGCCACAGTGCCTACCTTTTTCTGCTCCTCTGGATCCCTGCTCAATTGCATTGCTAGCAGGCCTGATATCTCTAACCACCTCCTTGATAAACTGTGTCAGAGGTTAGGCCTACCTACGTACAGTTGGTGAGCAACAGGACGCAGCTTGGCCTAATATGGCTGCGGCCCACTCACTGCCTGGCTCCTCACCTCCCCTACCTTCCCCACGAGGTCCTACTTCTTTGGGCTGAATGACAGGCTATAATGGGGATCTGGGAGCTCGCCATCATGGACACCTCAGAGGGCCCTTCTGATGGGTCTTTTTGGAACCCTGCTGCTCCTTCTCCCCCAGTATGTGGGGGGGACTCAGACAGGTCCCCATTCTGGGTCTCCAACCTGTATCTTTTTACCTGCTTGCAGGGGCCTCCTGTTTGGGGCCTTAAACCATAAAGTGTATGCTACCTAGCAGGATCCATCCAGAACCTTTCTCCCCCCCCGAGCAGAGGAGGGAATGTGTGGGTGTTCCTACTACCCACCCCATTATCTCAACACTTCTGTGAAACCCCCCTTCCTCAGCCAGCAACAGAAGGAAGGTCAAATGACCATGGCTTCTGTTCTCACCTTGGCAGCCCTGGACATAAGCAGGAGCCTAGCTCCTTACCCGCCCATTGTGCTAGTGCAGGACAACCCAGTCTCACTTTGATGGGACCAGGGCTCAGAGTGGTCCGGGTGAGGGTCCCTCTGGTCAGGCCCTGGTTTGCTGTTAATGTTGGCCTACAGACTCAATGGGAACCCTGTTGTTCTGGTAGGCAGCTTTTCCTCCTTGAGTTAGTGGTTAGTTAGAGTGGAGAGTAGTTTGACCAATCATCATTTGTGCACCCAGCTGGTCATCTTTGGACCCCTCTTTAGGCTAAGCCACTCTTTACGGTAGACCAGACCAGCCATTGGCTGCTGCGGAAGCCCGCCACAGTCCCTAGTCAGAGACCCCCAAACAGAG
This sequence comes from Neoceratodus forsteri, assembly GCA_016271365.2. Taxonomy (NCBI): domain Eukaryota; kingdom Metazoa; phylum Chordata; order Ceratodontiformes; family Ceratodontidae; genus Neoceratodus; species Neoceratodus forsteri. The sequence goes on along the minus strand of CM057449.1, from coordinate 957,834,152 downwards.
TGTTTATTTGTGTGTATTTACATAGAACTGCATTGCAAAATTTCTGTAGTTGTGATTCTGTTATTGCTGAGAGTCAAACTTAGAGAATGTTGTTAAGCAGTTCTGTCAGTTAGCAGCTCCAGGAGCAGGGTGCCATCTTTAATGACTCCCGTGGGACACCCTCCCGGGGCATAGTCATTTTGGACCCGTGCGTGGAGTTTTCTCCCAGTGTTCCTACTGCAGCTGCCCTTGACCTCAAGGATGCTCTGCAACTAGGGCAGTGAGTCGAACCATGCCCAGAGTCACCCACAAAGGACATACCCACTGCCCCACCTGGAGGGCAGTATGGCAGAGTTGGTAAAGCACACCTGGAATGTGAGGGGGCTGAACTCCCCCATCAAAAGAAAGAAGGTCCTCTCCCACCTCAAATGCCTCAAGTCCCAGGTGGCCTTCATCCAGAAGAACAAACTCTCTGGGTCTGACCATTCCCTATTGCAGAAGGACTGGGTGGGACAACTGATACATGCTGAGGCCGCATCTGAAAGAGAGGCATGGCCATCCTATTGCACAGATCCTTGCCCTGGAAATTATCAGACAGCAGTGGATGGAGAGGGGCAGAAGGTGATGAGATCCTATGATACTCCATCTGCCCCTATAGTGCTGTGCAATGTATATGCCCTTAACCAAGATGATCCCAGGTTCTTTAACACACTAACTGAAACCTTTACCTCCTTCTCACAACATCACACTGCTCTACTGGTTGGAGGAGATTTTAACCTGACCTTGGTACCCCGATGGATAGGAACAATGCAGGTACAGAGGCACATGTGAGAGGGGGCAAGTCCCTGCACCTCATTATGGAGGACCTGGGCCTTACGGAGATATGGAGGATCTTTCACCCCAGGTTCATGACTACACATACCACTCATAAACACACTCCTTGTATAGCATGCTGGATTTCTGGCTACTGTCACAGTCCCTTACACAGTCCACCCTGGACATTATTATACTCCCGAGGTCCATTTTGGACCATGCCCCAGTTCAACTCATTATAGAGTGAGGCCCTGCTGGTGCCCCTTTCCGCTCCAGGAAACTGGACCTGCTCCTCATGCATGACCTAAAGTTTGTCCCCTGGGCCAGAACAGAGGCCTCCCTTTTCCTACAGGCCAACCCTGTATCCTACACCTCCACAGGTAAGATGTATGAGGCCTTCAAAGCCACCATGAGAGGCAGCATAATAGGGTATGTGGTGGCCAAGAGAAGAGAGAGGGAGAGGAAACTGGTGGACCTGGAATCTAGGCTGGTACTGGTAGAGGCCAAATACATGGTCATGATCTCCCCCTTTCCCTCATCACCCACCAGCTGGGAGATCTTGGGGTTATGCTTTGAGATTAACCAACTCCTAAACCAGAAAGCTGAAGTGGCTATACTCCTGCTCCTGCACATGTTTTGGGAGGGAGGAGATAAGACTGGCAAGGTACTTGTGTACCAGCTCCGAAAACAATAGGCTGACAGCCATATCCTATGCCTGTGTGACAGGAAAGGGGTTCTGGTGACTGGCATTTTGGACATAAACCAGGTAATGGCTGCCTTCTATTCTAAGCTGTACCACTCCTCACATCCCACCCTACCATTGGAGACTCAACTGTTCCTGGATGGGACCCCCCCTCCCCAGGCTTCAGGACCAACAGTCCACAACACTTGATGTGCTGATCTCAGTGGGGGAGGTTGAGAATGCCATCAAGGACCTGAAGGGGGTAACTCCCCAGGTGGGGATGGAGTCAAGGTAGACTTCTACCAGGCCCTCTGCCAGCTTGTGGCCTGCTTACTGACGAGGTGTTCAGGGCATCTAAATCTGTTGGCATACTGCCCACCACCCTATGAAAAGCCAACATAATTGTTATCCCCAAGAAAGAAAAGGACCCTACTAACCTGGGCAGCTACCACCCCATTTCCCTTATTAACAATAACAACAAGGTCTATGCAAAGGCCCTTGCCACTCGACTGAGTCCCTTGCTGTCCAGCCTGATGTATCCCTTCCAAGTGAGCTTCATACCAGGGAGGCAGAGCTCTGACCATTTGAGAGCCCTGCTGAAACTGATGCATGCAGCCAGAGGGTTGCCAACATTGGCTTCAGCTATCACAGTCAGCTTTGAAAAAGCTTTTGATTTCCTGGCGTGGGACTACCTGGATGTAGTCCTATCCCACCTGGGAGTAGGGGAGGGCTTTAGGGGCAAGGTCAGAGCCATCTATAACCTGCCAGTGGCCCGGGTCACTAATAATAAGGTGATTTCCCCCCAGTTTCCCCTGGAGAGGGACACTCAGCAGGGGTGCCCCCTGTCTCCTCTACTGTTTGTGCTGGTGGTGAAGCCCCTAGCTGCAGTGATCAGACATCATCCTGACATTCAGGGAATACCAATTGGTTCCAGTACCTAGCCAGACTCTGATGTAGGCTGACAACCTACTTCTCCCCCTAGCTGATGCTCCTCCCTCAATACCTCCCTTCTGGACCTCCTGGAAGCATTTTCCAGGATATCAGGGCTTAGGCTAAACCAAGCCAAAACTGAGATGTTGCCCTTCAATGAGTAGGGCACCCAATAAATGGCTCTGGAGGAGGGTTTACTATGACCCTCAGCTGGGATCACATATTTGGGCATAATTGTACCCCCGAGGCTGAAGGACATCAGGGGTGCCAACATATTCTCACTGCTGGCTAGCCCCAAACTAGAGTTCAAGAGATGGAAACTACTTCAGTTAACCTTGTTGGGGATGATAGCGGCCACTAAAATGGTTACGGCCTCCAAATTCTTTTACCCCCTCTCTTGCCTCCTAATCACACTGCCCAAACAATGGACCCAGCCTATTGACTGCATGATTGGGGACTACCAGGGGAGGGCTCAAAACCCTGGTTCAGCCATAACAAGCTCAGGGCTCATTGGTCCCAGGGAAGGTGGGGCCTGCCCTGGATGGAGGTCTATAAATGGGCCTTCCAGGCTTCCCACACTATCCATTGTGTCAGAGAACCACAGGGGAAGGGCCCACAATGGGTGCAAATGGAGAATGACCTGATGGGCCTCCTAGATGCCTCCTGTCTCCTGTTCACTCTGGGGGGTCCTCTGTCCCCCAGACACCAGAAAGTAGTGGCTCCCACTATTGAAGCCTCCCAGAAAGTCTGGGGTACCACTGTGACCAACCTAGTGCTGGGCCACTTACCTGTTTCCACCCCCCTGTGGCACAACCCTCATATCACCATTGGTCATGAAAGGGTGGCTTGACCACAATGGGGCTGCAGGGGCATTAAGAAAGTCACTGACCTCTTGGTCATGCCAGCCCTGTCTGTGGTCTCTTTTTCAGACCCTACAGAAAAGGTAGGAAGTACCCCAAGTGGACTTCTGGAGGTACTTGCATTTATGGGTGGCACTGCAACCCCTACTGACCCAGACTGGGCAATCGCCACCTGAGCTGACCCTACAGAACTGAATCAACCACCCCAAGAATCTGGCAGACTGTATATACAAACTGCTGTGGGACACTTTGCCTTCACATTCTGTTCTAGCAAAGACCAAATGGGAGAAGATACTGCACTGTACTATCCCAGACCCCAATGGGAGCAGGCCTGAAAGGATTCACATGCTTGGTTCAGGGATGCGTGTACCAGGTTAATCCAAAATAAGATTTTCCATTCATGGTACAAAACTACAGCTGTTCTTCATGAAGCCAAACTGCTTCCCTCGGATGAATGCTGGAGATGTCTTGACCCTGGGGCAGACCTGGTTCATGTCCTCTGGTCCTGCCCCAATATCTAGTACATGTGGCAGCAGGTATGCCAGACTGCTTCAACAGTCTTACAGAAACCCATCCTAAAGACCTCCACCTTCCTTCTCTTAGTCTTAAAGAGTGCTCTCCCATGTCTAACCCCTTATGAATACCAATGGCTTGCCATGCTGGCCATCCAGACTAAGATGGCTCTGGTCTGCAGATGGTGCACTACTACCCCCCCCCCCCCCCACACATGTACTGAGATTCTGGCCTCTCTCTCAAGCCTAGTGGCCTTGGATAAAATATCTCACCTCAAGAATTATCAACTGGCCAAGTTCCAGAAGTGCTGGGGCCCATGCATGCACTGTGTCACTCCCCTGGCTGGAGTTGGCTGAAGTGCAAGTCTTATTGGATGGATGTTTCCCTGTTTCTAGGTTTCTCCAATATACATGGGGTGCTTCAGCGGGTTGGGTGACAGTGTGCCAGGATGAGTGCACCCTGTTCTTGTATTTGTCCTGGGGAGGGAGGTTGGGGACACCAATATGTGTGTATGTATCATAGACCAAGTGTGTTGTGGTAAGTGTACCTGGAATCAGTAACTGGTCAGTGCCTCTTGGGGTCTGCACCTGCTTGTTGTACCTGCTTGCTTTTGATTGTATACATTGCCTGTTCTCCAGACTGGACCTATTTCCTTTGTGGGCTTCTCTTTCATATTTCAGGGGCTGAAGGCTGCCTGGACCATAGGAACTGAAGACACATCTACTTGAGTTCTGCCAAGATGCCATGTGGAGATGACGGGTACTCAGCTATGGAGAGGACATCACCAGGTTGCAGGTGTGGTCCACCCAGCCTTCACACTGCGAGTATGTATTTCCTTTCTCCTATCTCCGACTTTGAGTAACTTTCACCTGCCACTGCTGGTAGCCCACAGGGTTTATCATGTGGACAGGCAGTATTGGGGGAGGTCACCTGGAAATTATCAGCTACTCCCAGCTGATCTGCTTGACTCCTCCAGCAGAAAACAAGGTTTAGCATTCCTGGTAGTCTTGACTCTCAAGTGTTTTGTAACTTGTACTGTACTGCAATTCTTTACCAGTTATCCTGATAAAGTAGCTTTCCCCTGGTCTTTCCCTCCATCCCTTCCCTTCCTCTTTGATCTTCCCTCCCCAGTTTTCAGTGTTTGTATTGGTTCACACTATGTATAAGTAGGAAAATGTAATAAACATTCTTTAAAAATAAATAAATAAGTAAATATTGTAAATGAAATGGTGAACATGCAGGTGGGATGAGTGCAGTGTATGACTCCCCCCATAAGTAGCCTTCAGTAGGTCGGTGTCAGAGCAGGTGTTGGCTGGGGGGGGGTTCCAGGTATGGGTGTGGAGACTGAATATGTAACTCTGCTTTGTAAGTTGTTTCTAAAGCCTCTTTCTTATTTATGGGCTGTGCTGCTACTTCTTAGAAAGGGCTGATATCTTTTTATATACTGTATGTTGCAGGCAACTGATCAGTTAAATTGATAACTTTTTTTTGCAAAAGATAACGTATCTGTCTTAGCTGCTCTTTTCTTATGCATGGGCTGTGCAGCTTCTTATTTTAAAAATACTGATCTGTTTTTATGTATGTTGCAGGCAACTGATCAGTTAAATTAGTAACTCCTGACAAGACAGACTTGGTCTGGCTAGGGTGCTCTTTTCCTATGTGTGGGCTGTGCTGCTTCATTTATACAAGTAATGTATACACACACCACAGATCAGCTTTTCTACCCAAAAGTGCACAGTTTTACCTATAGTGACTTTCCATTGAATTTAACACATAATTAATTTTTTGGGAGTTTTTTTTGTAACATTCAGAATTTAGACACTGACACACTGAAGGCTACAGTCGATGTACAATGGGGGGCGGCATCTGCTGCACTTGTCCCGCCTGCCTGTTCATAAGTTCATTTACAGTATTTATTTTTAAACAATCCCTCATACCTGTCACAGTTAAGACATGCACTGTGAGGCAGGCAGGCTGGTTTGATTTAGGGATTTGCCATGGACCTGGTTATCAACTTTAAATAAATAGAAAATAGACATCAGATACTGGCATAGCAGCTCTGGCTATTTCAAACTGGAAAAGGGTCACCATGGAGACTGAACACGGGCAATAGTAGTTTGCTTTTTAATTTTTTCCTTTATTAACCAACACCCAACTTTCTCTGACTTGGTTTAATAGATTTAGGCTGGACACAGGTTAGTTGAATTCATGAATTACACTAGAGAACGGTCATTGGCTTATGGGAGCTGCAGCATGCTACCTATGCAATAGTCAGCTTAATGACAAGAAATAGTGTCTTAGAGGTTTACTAAATTAAATGCAGAAATAACAAATAGTGTCATAAAGCTTGGTAATTGTGTTTGGGAATGAAATATGGACTCTTGAGGCACCTGCTAGAGAACTGGAAAGTGACATGGAAACTGTATGTAGAAGAGCGCAACCTGATACATTTTGCATGCTGGAAAAATGAAATAAATTCAGAACTATCGCATATACCATTGTCAGTAGCTCAGTAGGTAGCACACTCACCTCTGAGGCCAGGAGATCAGAGGACTGTGGGTTCATTTCCCACATCTGGCACTTGGGTTAATATCCCAGTGCTGACACTGTAGTGCAGCATGAGAGGGGTGCTGCACTTCTGAGGTGCTGTCTTTCAGATGAGACATTAAACTGAGGTCCCATATGCCTGTTCTGGTGGTAGTTCAGGTGGATGTTAAAGATCCCATGGACTTATTGAAAAGAGTAGGGGAAATTTCCCTGGTGTCCTGGCCAAATTTCCCTCATTCACTAAAAATACCACAAACAGCTTAATCTGGTTCAAGATTAGTTGGCATTCATCTGTATCCCCTCCACCGGGTCATGCCTGAAAATAGGCAGGATTTGTCTAGTGCTCTTACTCGGTCAACAAAAACTAAAATAAAAAATGCCCACAAAGCCATACTTCATACCTCATACTGCAAGGACTGCTACCGCTTGACTGATGTATCGATCAACTGACACTACCGCTACCGCCCCGACACAATCTACCTCATCACCAAGAAACTTACAAACATACAAAATTTGCCAGCAGATAAAGGCCTAGACGTCTATCAAGTCTGCTCGAATGTGCAGCTAGCACCCCTTATTCTGCAGCTGCCCCTCCCTTCCACCCTTCCCCTTAACTTATCTGTAAAAACCAGTGTAATTCCAATGTTGAGCCTTGTCCCTTCATGGGAACTTCACAGCACTACCTGTTCTTGCTCTTCTCATTCTGCTCCAAAAGCAAGAAGTCCCATCAATTGCCTCTGTGCTCTGACTCTTACACTCCCCAAACTGGTGTGTAGTGTAAGAAGTTGACTTCAACACTTCCTGGACCCTCTGGCACAAAAGGGCACACTCACTACCTCCTGCTACCTCTTCTGAGTTGCTTCCTCATTGTACTCCTGTGATGCAAACATGTATGCATGTTGAGACGCACATTTGTTGTCACCCACAAGACCAGCAGCAAGTACCAGGGAATTGCTGGCTGTCCTAAAAACAAAGTAAATAACCACAGAAACCTTAGAAATGCATTAAAAAATGCTCTAGAAACAAGTACTATTGTATAAATTAAATATGCCATTGCACAGACTGGAAATATCAGTGACATTCCCCCTCATGTAATTTGACCTTTAACATCACTCGTGGTTCTTCCACTCTTGATATCATAAGGTTAAACTGCACTCAGGGGAACTGCCACTGATATTATTTCCAGTCTGGCCATAGCATATCCCTTAGATATTATAGGAGTACGGTAGCACCCCTATAGTTAGGGTTGAGTAGCCTTTTCAATGTTAAACCCCTGACTTTGCACATTAATACCTTTGGTTCCATTTAATGGAATGAGCTGAATTTTTGTATGTGTTGTCTAGGAGGCAAGGACTTGATGTGCTAATATTTTTGTGATGGCAGCTTATGCAGTTTCTGAGATCTGGATGTGTAATTTTTTTTGTAAATGTCTAACTTTTTTATTTACTTAAAATGGATTTTCTTTGCTCTTCCCTACAGCCTACATGGAATGGAATTTTTAACCCAAGGTTGCAGGGGATGTGTGTCCAGTCATAAGGTAGTGCCTTTGATAGGTCTGGTGAAAAACTATTAAAGGGTTCCAGAGTTATTAGGCTTTAAAGTTTAGTGTTTTCTGACCTGCACATGTGCATTAGGGTTTTTAAGAGGTGGGGCCATAAGAAGGCTAAGTTGAAAATGTGGGGTCAAAATATGTAAAAATGGCAAAGTTATGACCATTCATTGCAATTTTGCTATGAACGCTTGTAACTTTCCAAATGTTAAATATTTTGACTCCAGAATTTCAACAAAGACTTCTTATTACCCCACCTCATGTATATCACAGCTGTCATTTTTCAAATCATGGCCAAAATGTGTTTTCACTCCTGTGGCATGGAATGGCATTGCAATTGTGCAGAATATTTTTTGGGTGGGGATTTGAACATTTTCTGTACCGGGTACATGAGATGTGGTAATAAGATGGCTATGCTGATAATTTGGTCACTGTTGTCCTATAAAAGGAAATGCAGAGCCCAGAGATCCCTGTGCTTCCACAGTTACATACATATACATGTCTATGGAGGGGATGGAAACACAGGGCCTGGAGGGCCATGTGCTTCCACAGGCAAATAAGGTTATGATTATACTATCTCAAAAAGTAAAAAAATACATTGCAAAAAACTTCATTAATGCTCTAGATAGGGTTAAACTGATAGACGTATGGAAATATGGCATTGGGGTTTCCAAACTTAACACCCCACCCCCATCCTGCATACACCAACAGGTGTCGAGGGTGTGCCTTGGGGACATCAGCCCCAACACTCACCCCATTCTCCTATGCTGTACCTATCTCAGCTTATTTATTTATGGAATGGGGAGAGCATTAGGGCTGATGACCCCAAGGCATGCACAAAAACCTGTTGGTGTTTGCAGTGTGGGGGTGGGGGTGGGGTATTAGGGTTGGAAACACTAATGCCACATTTCCCTACTTTTTTTGCTTTAACCCTAACTAGAGCATTAGCAAAGTTTTTTTGCAATGAGATGGTATAGGCTGAGGTTTCGCTGCTATGCAGATGATACCCAGCTCTATCTGTCTTTTGCGCCTGACCAGGATAGTGTGATCTCTGTCTTTAATAGCTACCTTATTGAAATCCAGGATTGGATGCAGTCCAGCTGGTTGAGATTGAATCTTGATAAGACTGAGGTGTTGATTGTGGATCTGGGTCACAGGCTAGAGAGGGCAGGGGCAAGATCTGCCTCTGGGCTTTGGCTTGGAGGTAGCCAGCTCCTACCCTTTGTTCAGGTGCAGAATCTGGGTGTCATTTTTGATGAGGGGTTGACACTGCATTCTGAGGTGTCAGCAGTAGTAGAATCCTCTTTTTACCATCTGAGGAACATTGCCCAGATTAAGCACCTTGTTCCATCTTGAAACCTTCCAACGTTGATCCACACCTTTGTGACCTCGTGCCTTGACTACTGCAACTCCGTCTACCTAGGGCTTCCACGGGTTGATATCCATCACCTTCTGCTGGTACAGAATGTGGCAGCCAGGTTATTAACAGGGGTTTCCCAGGTCAGTCATATCACACCTGTGCTGTGCAAACTGCACTGGCTGCCTGTACAGTGGCGGATCACCTTCAAGGTCAGTTTGCTGACATATAAGGCCCTACATGGACAGGGTCCATGCTACCTGCAAGAGCTCCTGGTTCCCTACTACCCCCTCTGACCTCTCTGGTCAGTCGATGAGGGATTGCTAGAGGTTCCTAGGGTTAGATTGAAAACTTCAGGTGCTCAAGCTTTTTCATATGTGGCCCCTACCTATGGAACTCTCTACCTCATCGGATGCGAGAGTGCCAGGCCATGGAGAGCTTTAAAGTGGCCTTAAAGACATATCTGTTTTATCTTGCTTTTGAGGACTGTCTTTGAGAGAATCATTTATTGACAATTGGATTAATGTTGGAACTATGGTTTTTACTGTTTTATCCCTGATTTTTATTGTTTTATTGTACAGCACTTCAATAAATTTGAACTACACTCTATAAATAAATATTATTATTGTTATTATATATATATATATATATATATATATATATATATATATAGATAGATATATATAAAATAATGGTGGTATGGTAGCACCACTATAGTTAGGGTTGGGTAGGGTGTTCAGTGTTAAATCCCTAACTTTTCACATTAATGTTTTTGGCACCTTTTGAAGAAATGAGCTGAAGTTTTTCATGTGTTGTCTAGGAGGCAAGGTCTTGATTGTGGACATTTTTGTAATGGCGGCTTGTGTGTTTTCTGATACCGGCATATGTCATTTTTCATAAAAGGCTAATTTTTTCCTTTGTTTTTTTTTTGCTCTCATCTACAGCCTACATGGAATGGAATTTTTCCCCCAGACGTGTAGGAGACATGTGTCATGTCCTAAGGCAGTGCCTTTAACATGTCTGGTGAAAATTATTAAATGGTTCCAGAGTTAAAAGACATTAAAGTTTTGTGTTTTCTGTTCTGAGCATGCATAGTAGGGTTTTTGAGATAACGGTCTGGTGTGAAATGAAAAATTTGATGTTGCAGGTTTCTTGCAACTTGATTGCCATGCCACCAAACATTTTTTGTGCTATGCCAACCGCCATCTTGTTGATGTTTTTCACAAACTAACAAGCATGGAAAATGTATAAAAATACTGGCACTTTAAAAAACAAACATCAGAACCTGGCTAAATGGGACTCGTTTAACTAGATTCTGATGTCTCTTTCTTAAGATAATGCCTGCAAATACTTTTTCTAGGCACCCAAAATCTGGGGTGCCCAGCTTAATGACAGGAGCCGTTCCCTTCGCTCTCTGTATGTGAACGTTGGGAACTTCCTGACTTCTGCAGCCATAGCTGGAACTCTGACTGTGGGCTGCAGTGTGAGCTGTGAGCTGCCATTTGCCTGTTATCTAGTGGCACCCCATCCCTTTCTCTTTTTATTTATGTTTATTTTCTACCAGACCACACTGTTTTCTTTATCACATCTTTGCCTCAAGTCATCAGAAGCGAATCTTCAACAAAGGCTGTTACTGTTGCTAAATAACTTAGTTGCTTTCTTACTTGAATGTTTTATGCTAAACCTAGAGATGTAACACAATATATTATCTCCCAATTGGCTAAATAAAAGTCTTACTTTTCCTGTCAATCCACCCCCTAGCTTAAGTTAGAGCTCTCAATTGCTGTGCATTTTTTCTTTTCTTTATTATTTGCATAGCGCTATGTATTTCATAGCTGAATTTAGGGGAAAACAGAAGCACACTATTTTTGTAGAGTCCAGAAGCACCTCCAAACAGTCAGCTTTCAGTGTGGCTCATGCTTACCCCTAGCCAGGTACCTGGTAAAGAGAAACTGCCCCTAGCCTGGGGAGTATAATTTTTGGATACCGTTGCACCAGGGTGATCCCTGTCCAACTGATGAACCTTCTCCTGCACCTTAACAGATACCAGCTAAATTAAGGATAAATGTGTGCCCCTAGCCAGAGGTAAGCAGTGAACAACACTGGAAGATTTTTGGCAGTGCTTGTGTACTCAATGAAAATAGTGGAAAATAATGCACACCGAATTGTGCTGGATTAGGCAATTGATTCATGAAGAACGAAGCATGGTAATGTGGACATGTGCCCAGAAACTTTTCTGTCCATTTGAAAAAGCTGCTTGTTGAAAGCAAATAGCGGTCACTTGATTTTACCTGGATTAGGCAACTGAGCCATGTAGAATGCAACATGGTAATGCGGTAAAGTGGCTTTAACCCTTTTTTTCTAACTGACTGAAAAAGCTGTTAGTGCTGCTCTCAAAGATGCCTGTGCCACAAAATAAAAATAAATATTAATTACCATTAGATTTTTTTTTTATTATTGCAAGCTCCATGAAGTGAGCATTGTTTTTTTTTTTCCTTTTTGGCTTTGTATCTACAGTATGTGCCTTTTATTTATGTGGTTTTTATGCTGGAAATCATTGCATTGATAGGCTATCGAAATAGAACATACGGAGACTATAGATGACTTAAGTATTTTAACAATGTTAATGCTAACTTTCTAATACAGTAAGTTTTCCCCCTGCTATGACAAGCTTTAGCCGATGAAGCCCTCTCTTTTTACTGTGGTATATTAAAGGAACATATATTGAACAACATTTAGCTGCTGCTAATCACTTATCGTATTGAACAAACTTAATTGGTATGCTCTGATTGTATGTGTAGGAATTTTATGTTGCTGGCATCTCTATTTATATTCGGCTTGTGCAAAATCAGTGGCCTGCTGAAGAGTGCATTTGCCCAGACTAGAACCTGAACTGAAGCTGTGCTGAAAATATATCTTGGAAAGCTGCTACACTATTACAAATCTGATGAAAGACATACAATTGTAAAACTGTGATAAATCTTTGTATTTTGTTTGCCAATTTCTGGATGAGTAAAGAGGTACTTCCAGTCATTTTGGTTTCTAAAAAATTAATAGATCCTTACATCTTTCTTCCCTTCTTGCCTCGTTAGATCGAGAGTTAGCACATCCCCTTCTCTTTTGTTTGATACTAAACACAATTTTTTGTGACAGGATATATTAAAGTGGATCATAAGGTCAATCATACACTGTGAATGTAGTTTGTTTATCAGCCCAAGTTATCCTTGTACTAGGATCATTTTTATGACCAAAGCAATTAATGGCAGTCTGTGGGGCTGACTGAACTAGAGAAGTTGTGCTATTTGGACATAATATTGGCTGTACTAAATAATATAGACCATGTTACATTTGTTTAAAGGATCCTTTCATGACCACAGCATTCACAGATCATTTGTGGGGCAGATTGACTCCTGGCACAGTGGATAAAGACTTGCTGAAGTGAGGAGGTATTCCATTTGCTAAGTAAGCATGTAGTTTTCTGCTTTTGATGCATAGTCATTTACAAAGCCTTTTACTCCTGTCCCCTCTCGTTTTGCATTGAACAACCATTGGCAGAAAACTGGGGTTTAGAAACAAATCATCACTACCACTTATAAATCTGAATATTAAAACAATGATGATTTCAAAAAAGGTTTTGCTCAGTCTTTGTTGACCAGAAGTGTTACTGAAATGAAATGTCTAGCCAGAGAATTTCACTCAATGGATTTCAACAATTGCTGCAAAAGGTGATACAAAGGAACCTTTCTAATTTATATGGATGTCTGTTTTAAAACATGGAAAACATATTTAAACAAAGACCTCCATAAAGTAATCTCCAAAATGACAAATTGTGTTTCAACTACAATTTTTTTCCGTTTGAGTGCAATTATTGAAGTGGATTGCATAAATAAACTGAGACATCCATGAGTGCAGTTATTGAAGTGGATCACATAGGCAGACTGAGATATCCAGGAGGTAATCAAAACCACAGAAATCCAGGGGACCCTAGGTGACACTGAGGCACTGTGGGTAGCAGCTGAGAAGGGGAAGGGGGAGCCATTAGGTTAGGAGTTATCTATAGGCACTCATTGCAGGGTGAAGATGGGGACAAAGAAACATTGGAGATGATACATAAAATGGTGGCAATTATAGTAGGGGACTTACCAGACATTAACTGGGGTTCTCAGACAGCATTATCAAAAAGAGGCAGGGAATTCATAATAGCCCTACAGGGGGCAGTGCTGAAACAACCTGTTGATTCACCAACCAGATGTGAAGCTGTCCTGGACTTGGTTCTGACCAACAGTGACAGGGTAGACAGGGGTCGAGGAAGGGTGCCATCTTGGCTGCAGCAACCATCAAATGGTTGGTTTCCAGATCAACACAACTATGGTTACCAGCCATTACAAGATCAGAGTTTTGGACTTCAGAAAGGCTGAATTTTCCAAAATGAGAAAAAAACTAGCAGAGAAACTCAGTCACGGGGGGGGAGTGGTGGAGGAAATGTGGGAGAACCTCAAGGGAGCTATCAAGATGGTAACTAAGCAGTGCGCTAGGAGGATCAGCAAGGCAAATAAAAAAAGGAAACCATCTGGTTCTCCAAAGAGTTGGCTACTATAGTAAGGGAGAAAAAGGCCTACAAGGTGTATAAGGCATCAAACTAGGATGAAGACAGGTAAACTTACATAGTTGCACAGAGGGAAGCAGGAAAAGTAATAAGAAAAGCTAAAGCTCGTATCGAGCTAAAGACAGCACAGGGTTTTGGAGTGGGAAACAAAACCTTTTTTACGTACAAAAGAGAAAGGAGAAAGACTAAAGGAGGAATAGTAAGACTAAAGGTTTTGTGAGGGGGACTAACAGAGAAGGACAGTGAGAAGGCAGAAGTTCTAAATAAATAAATATTTCTGTTCCGTGTTCACTAGGGAGAATGCAGGGGATGGCCCAAACCTGCAAAACAGTTGCACCCTGGGACCAGGGGTAGACTCGAGCCCCTTCACAGAGGGACAAGTCTTGTAAGCCATAATTAAATTAAAGGTGGACAAGGCCATGGGGCCAGATGAGATTCACCCAAGAGTTCTCAAGAAACTGGGGAGTGTGATAGCAACGCCCCTGGCAGAGCTCTTCATCAAAATCACTGAAAAGCGAGAGTGCCCAAAGACTGGAAGAGGGCAACAGTAGTCCCACTTCACAAATCAAGGAGCAGGGAGGAGGCTGGAAATTAACGTCCCGTGAGCCTCACATCAGTGGTAGGAAAACTGATGGAGACACTGCTCAAGCAAAGAATAGCAGCACATCTGGAATCCAGTGGGCAATAGGACCCAAACAGCATAGTTTAATGGCTGGAATGTCATTCCAGACAAACCTGGTCAACTTTTCTGACTCGGTAATGAAAGCAGTGCACCAAGGTGGAGTGGTGGATGTGGTCTATTTGGACTTTAGTAAGGCCTTCTACTCAGTTCCACACAGAAGGCTGTCAAAGAAGCTGGACCACATTGGTGTAAGTAAGGAAGTGTTGGGTTGGATGAGCAACTGGCTGAAGGTAAGAACACAATGGATGCAGGTAAATGGAGTGGTATTGACTGACAGGGAAGAAGCTAGTGGAGTGCCTCAGGGGTTGGTGCTGGGGCCTCTACTCTTCAGTGTGTTCATAGCCGACATCGGTAATGGATTGGAAGGGAAGGTGTGTCTGTTTGCAGATGACACTAAGGTCTGAAACAGAGTGGACACCCCAGAAGGAGTCAAGAGCATGGAATCAGACCTGAGGAGACTCAAGGAGTGGTGAGACACCTGGCAGTTGAAGTTCATCTCCAAAAGGTGCAAGATCATGCACTTACATACTAACATACTAACATACTATTTGCCAGAAGATTAGGCCTTATGGTCTATTGAGTCTGCTCAAACCTAGATCCTTAGTTGGGTGCCGAGACCCTCCCATCCCTTGTGCTCCAGAAACCCCTATCATCCATCCCCCCCCGGGACAGGCCATCATTTGATACATCCACTTTCTGTGTCTGTCCCACCCTCTCTTAAAGCCCTCCACTGTGGATCTCTGAACCAGCTCACCAGGCAGAGCATTCCAAGGGTCCACCACCCTCTCAGTGAAAAACCTCCTCCTCTTTTCCCCCCTCACCCTTCCACCTTCCAACTTCAAACCATGCCCTCTGGTGATGCCTCCCTGCTTTAGTCTAAGATCCCTCCATGTTTACCCTATTTATTCCCTTGAGGTACTTGAAGACCTCAATCATGTCCCCCCGTCTCTCCTCTCCTCCAATGAAAACAGGCAGAGCTCCTCAAGTCTGTCCTCATAAGTCAAATCCCCTAGCCCTCATATCATCTTTGTTGCCCTCCTCTGTACCCTCTCCAGGAGCTGTATGTCCCTCTTCAAGTGTGGTCTCCAGTACTGTACACAGTACTCAAGGTGTGGTCTAACCAGTCCATTGTACAGCGGCAGAATCACTTACTTGCTCCTAGAGGTGATCCCCCTTACGATGCATCCCAACATCCTGTTTGCCTTGCTAGCTGCTCTCCTGCACTGCTCAGAGTTATTCATACATGTATCCACCATGACCCCTAGGTCTTTTTCCCCTGTTGAGGCTTCCAGCCTCCCCTCCCAGGGTGTACCTGTGTTTAGGGTTTCCCCGACCAAGATGCAACACCTTGCACTTGGTGATATTGAAATTTAATTTCCATGTGTGAGCCCAGCTTTCCAGGGTGTCCAGGTCCCCTTGCAGGGCCAACCTCCCCTCTTCTCCCTCAACTACTGCTCCCATCTTGGAGTCATCTGTGAAGAGACTCATTTCACACCTATACCATCCCTGATGTCCGATATGTATGCATTAAACAGGATTGGACCCAGAGAACGAGCCCTGTGGTACCCTACTACCAACCTCTGTAGGGTTTGAGAGCTCCCCACAGACCACTACTCTCTGAGTGCGCCCAGCTATCCAGTTTTCAATCCATCTGACCATCAAAGGGCCTACTCTAACCCCATCAGTTTCTCCACCAGACCATTGTGGGGACAGAGTCAAACGCCTTGCTGAAGTCCAAGAATAATACATCCACAGGCTTACCCTGTCCAGTTCTGATGTTACCCATTCATAGAACTCCACAAGGTTGGTTTGACATGATCTACCTGGCACAAACCCATGCTGCTGACTATCCAGACCTCCCACCTCCTCCAAGTAAACCCCCAATCGTTCCTTTAGTATACTCTCCATTAATTTTCCCACCACCGAGGTTAAACTGATGGGTCTATAGTTACCTGGTACTTCCCTCGACCCCCCTTTATGGATTGGTACTACATGTGCCTCTTGCCAATCCCTAGGTACCCTCCCTGTCTCAAGTGACCTGCTGAAAAGCTCCACCAGGGGTGCACCCAGTATGTCCGCCAATTCCCATAGTACTCTCAGATGAATGCCATCCGGCCCAGGAGATTTGTCTTTCTTTAGGGCCTTGAGGGCAAACCACACCCTTTTGGCGGGGATGGCATCATCTGTCCCCTCCACCTTACTGGTCTTTTTATCCTTATCCAGATGTGACACCCTGAGTACCTTTCCTTTTGCTTCATTTCTGTTGCTCCCTGATCCTACTCTGCCGCTTCTATCCCTTTGTGCCTTGCTTTGTAGATATCCCATCCCTCCCTAGTGAACACAGAGGCAAAGTACTCACAATACCTCTGCCTGGTCCTCGCCTCTTCCACCCACCCTCCTTCTGATCTCAATCTGCTGAGATGACCCTTAGTTTTTCTCCGCTCCCCAATGTACCGGAAGAACCCCTTTTCCCCTCCATGTATCCCCTGTGCCAGCCATTGCTCTTTACTGGACTTTTCTCCCCTCACCATACGGGTGACTTTTCTAGATGCAAGCTGGTACATTTCCTTATCCCTATCCCCTCTTGT
This sequence comes from Neoceratodus forsteri, assembly GCA_016271365.2. NCBI lineage: Eukaryota > Metazoa > Chordata > Ceratodontiformes > Ceratodontidae > Neoceratodus > Neoceratodus forsteri. Next base: position 957,817,046 of record CM057449.1, on the reverse strand, counting down.
TGTTTTATATTTTTTGTAAGCCGCCTTCTTTTCTCTGACTGCTACCTGGACCTCACTGGACCACCAGCATAGTCTATGTGACCTTGCTCCTTACGCTTCAACTTAGCTTAGATCCTGACTGCCTCATGAAGTCCCCTGCTTTATGACCTCCCATCTCCTTTCCACACTTGTCATTGAGGTAATCCTTCAAGTGATCCTTGAGAATATTTCCATGCCCATAAAGTCTGCCCTCTGAAGTCCACTGCCAGTGTCCTAGATCTCATCCCCACTCCCCCAATGCTTATTTGAAACCAGACAGTATTGTGGTCACTCCCAGTCAGGGTCCTGTACAACCATGTCCCTTACAGATCCCCATCTGCCAGAACCACATCCAGGACATGCCCCTCCCTTGTGGGCTCCATCACATGCTGTGTTAAGAACACATCCTGGAAGCCATCCAGCAGCCTCTGTTCCTTGGCCACCTTAGAGGACATGGTTCCCCAGTTTGTACCTGGTATTAAGGTCCCCATCAACACCACTCCTTCCCTTTTGGACCACACTGGGCAATGATGTTGTCCAGCAAACCATCCTCTAGAACATCACTCATCCCGGGGGCCTATATGCTACTCCCAGCTTGACCTTATCTCCTGCTGGGGATTGTAGATGACCCATAAGGCCTCCACGTTTCCTCTGCCTCTTCTACCATAGCAATTTCTATGTCATCTCTAATGAAACATAGCCACTCCACCCCTCTGCCCTCCTTTCTATCCTTCCTAAGCATAGTGTACCCTGCATATTTAGGTCCCAGTCATGGTTTTTTGTTGGCCCACTCTTCCGTGACTGCCGCCACATCCACCCCTCGAACAGCATGGCCTGGAACTCTGGCAACTTGTTTCCAAGCTCCTGGCATTTACTAACACTAACCCCACCCTTATCCCTGATCCTCCTTGTTGAACCCCACCCAGATTCCTTATACTTCCATCCTCCCCCTACTCCTCCTGAAACCTCCACCTCCAGTCTGTTCCCCCCGCTTGGGCTTGAAGGCTACTCCCCTCATCTGGAGGGGAAGGCTTCTGGTCAGCCACTCCCTTATCAAAGAGGCAAGAGAAACCCCAAAGTGTGATACTACCTGGAAGGGGAGCAGCTGGCATGCACCAACCTGGAGTGAGATCTAGGAGTCATTATATCAGATGACTTAAAGGTGGGAAAGCAGTGCTAAAAGTCAGTGCTAAAGGGCTGTGGTATGCTGGGCTGTATAGGGAGGGGAATCATGAGTTGTAGAAGGGACATGGTGCTGCCACTTTACAGGGTGCTGGTGTGCCTCCACCTGGAGTACTGCATACAGTTCTGGAGGCTGCACCTTAGAAAAGACATTGATAGGATTGAGACAGTGCAGTGGAGAGCCACAAAAATGATTGTGGGTCTGCATCAAATGGCATAGAAGGATACATTGAGGGTGCTCAACATGTACTCCTTAGAGCAGAGGAGGGCGTGGGGGGACATGATTGAGACATTCAAGTATATCAAGGGTATAAATAAGGTAGGGGTACAGGAGCTCCTTCAGGAGAAGAAAAACATCAGAACTAGAGGACACGATATGAGGCTCAAGGATGGGCAATTCAGGAGCAATGTTAGGAAGTTCTTCTTTACTGATAGGGTGGTCGATCCATGGAATTGCCTGCTCCAGGAAGTGGTGGAGGCCAAAATGGTAAATGGTTTCAAAAATAACTGGGACAGGCACAAAGATATAATTTCACAGAAAGGATGATGGGGGTGGGGGTAATTACCCGTATCGGGCAGACTAGATGGATCTTGTGGTCCCCTTCTGCCATCAATTTCTGTTTCTATGTTTCTATGAGACTTGCTATATGGAATAACTAAATTAGAGATGTTTGAAAAAAGGGTGTTGGCAGCGTTGTTATAGGGTGCATACATTTGCACTAGGGAGACTTATTAGAAAAACAAGTTATGCATGCACTGAAGGTCACGATACTTGCAAAGGGTCCCCTCACAAATGGCATTGTATCATATAAGGAGATTGTTGCACAAGCATTGCCATAGTAAAACAAGATAAATCAAATATTAGCCCTTCTGTGGTTAACAAAGGATCAAAAGAAATGCATATTGTGTACAGAACACATTATAATATGCACATGTATACAGTACTTCTTGTAACAAAAATACGTAAAATAAATAGATACATCCCTAATTATGTCCCTGATAGTGAGTCCTCACTGTATATATTTAACTATCTTTATCTCACTCATGGAGGAGGGCACCAATCTGCTAAATCTGCTCAATCCCATTATTATTTTATTTGTGAGGAGACCTTAGCAAATTTTTTGACCTCCGGTGAAAGCACAACTCAGTTTTCTAATCAGTCTCTCTGATGTAAATTTATGCACCCTATAACAGTACTACTACACCTTTTTGTCAGCTTTTTTTCTATCAGTGTTAATTTAGCTGTTTCATTTAGGAACTCTAGTTGTACCTATATTATCCTCAGCCACTGCATCACATTTAGAGGTAGTATTGTGCAGTGGCTTAAGGCTCTGAGCTGCAAATTTGGAGACCTGGGTTTGAATCCCACAGCCCCCACTTGCTTACTGTGTGACACTGAGTAAGTCACTTAACTTCCCTGTGCTGCCAGGTAGCACCTGTAAACAAGCTTTCAGCTTCGTGTGTCTCACCTGGTTAAACAATTGGAAAAAAAACTGCACTCAAACAAATGTAAATGATAGTTTCAACAAAAATGTATTTTTGGAGAGTGTTCTACTGAAGTCCATAGCCCACATATTCAAAGGAGATGCATGGCGCATCCCTAGATGCACCTGCACATCGCTAGCCTTGAAAGGGCCATAAGTGGAATGGCAATATTCAGAGGCTCCTGAAGTGCCATGCAAACCCAACTGCACTGCGGCACAAAATATTGTGATGCGGGCAAGAAAATGAGGATTCCCTCATGCATATTCCCCACATCGCAATATTTAAACCTCTCCTGGTGAAGACATGGCCAGATGCGCCAGTGCAAAATTAGAACACCAAAACCCTATCCTAACTTTGTGTGGGGCAGGGTGGTGCCCAACACACAGTCTAGGGCCAGTCACATGACCCCCCTGCCCCGATCATTGAGTGTCAGTACAATAAAACATAACCCCGTTTCCATAGTGTAGGGTCCTCCCTCTCTGTTCCAATCACTCAGTGTCGGTACAATAAAACATAATCCTGTTTCCATAGTGTAGTGTCCCTCCTCCTTGTCCCTGATCCCTGGTGAAATAAAATACGCATGCCCCAATCCCATCTTTTCCATAGTGTAGGGTCCCCCCCACCCCAATCATTGTGTGTGAGTACATTAAAAACTACTGCTGTTTCCACAGTGTAGTGGACTCCCTTCCCAGCCCCGATCCCCAATTGATGTAATAATAATAATAATAATAATAATAATAATTTTATTTTTAAAGTGCCTTTCAAATTTTCAAAGCGCTGTACAAAACATATAATAAAAAGAAAACCAAACATTATAATACACTATAAAACATTCATAAAACCACAATTTTAACAACAATTCATATAATACTATAAAAAAGCAATTTGGTACAAATGAGTTTTTAAGCCATAAACAACACATGCTCTCTGTTGTTATAGTGTAGTGGACCCCCATCCCCAGTCCCAATCCCCAATAGCTGTAAACAACACATGTTCCCCATTGCCATAGTGTAGTGGACTGCCCTCCTCAGCCCTGATCCCTGATAGAACTACACAACCACAGGTTCCTCATTTCCATAGTGTAGGGCCCCCATCCCTGCCCTGAGCACTGTACAGGATACACATTACAATGATTCCCTGATTTCCATAGTGTAGTGTCCCCCCACCCTGGTAGGCAGTAGCCCTCCTCTCCGCACCCCCTCCAACCTGACCTGTGCCGGTGATTGGCACATCCTTCCATACCCTGTTACAGCCAGCCACTGACTGATCAGTGCCTGAGCTCATACAGTACATAGTATGCACTCATTGGTTGTCACTAACCAATGATAGATAGATAGATAGATAGATAGATAGATAGATAGATAGATAAACAGACAGACAGATAGATAGATAAAAACTTTAAAAAATTTTTGACAGGAAAATAACTTTTAGGACCAAAAGAGGCCTGTTTATCAAAGTTGTCCTGTTCTGAAATACAGTTTCATCAATTACAAAACATCATGTAATAAAGTTTATTACAAGAGCGACCTTACAAATATCACAAACATAGTTTCACAGCTTACATATAAAAACAGAAGTACACAATATAACAAAAAATCTAAAAGATTTTTATACCAAAGAATAAATATAAGCATTTATAAGATGGACAGGTAGATATATATATTTAAATACATAGTTTCGTGCAAGGAATTTTTCATTTCCAGGATTTCTAATCTAGAACAATTTACACAAAGAAAGGGGGGGAGGGGGAAAGAGGAAATAATAATTTCATCCTCAAATGCTGCCTAATACCCCATACACAACACACACAGAAACAACAAAAGTAAAATTTGGGGAAACAATCTAGGGTCCAAACAAGAGAACAGATGATAGTGTTCTAAGTAACACCATAACAAACACATCTGTTTCTCCAGTTGGAGTCCAGAGAGTGCTTAAATTTACCTAAGCTATCAATAGTCTTAATTTCTGGCTGTATCTCATTCCATATTTTTGGTAAGTAGAAGCGTCTTTGCATTCTACTATAAATGTTAATTTCCAAAGGAACTTTTTGACATCTGTATTTCAATTGCCTCAAATTATACCTATAAAAAACAGAAACATTAAGAGAGTTCACATCATGCTTAACTTTCCCCCCAGACTCCATAAAGGCTTTATACCCTACATGTTTTTTCCGGCGAATTGCAAGGGAGTCCCAACCAAGATCTTGAAGTAGAATGCAATGATGAGTGGAAAAAGGGCATTTCACCACGTATCTTGCTATTCTATAATATATTTTGTCCAAACAATTTAATGATGACTTAGCAGCGAATTGATACATTAAGCTACCATATTCTAATATTGGTAAGAGTAATTGTACAGCCACTCTATTTCTTGATTCTCTTGAAAGAATCAATGTTTTTCTTCTTAACACACCCAATCTAGAGTTAGCCCTTTTAGTTACATTTGCTATATGTATAGAGAAGGTAAGACAGCTATCCATATAAACTCCCAAGTACTTACTGTATATGCCTGAACCTGATCTAACACTTGACCTTTTAATGAATATATATTTAATGTTTGGTTGTGAGGCAATTTACCTTTTGAATGAAACAGCATTACCTGAGTTTTCTTTGTACTAAGAACCATTTTGGATTGTAATAACCAATTTTGTAAAATGTCAAAATCAGATTGGAGGGTTTTTTGTAAATCATCCAAATTTGTAGCTTTTCCTATAAGGGCCATATCATCAGCATACAGATAAATCTTGCTATTTTTGATACATGATGGGAGAGGATTTATATAAATCAAAAATAACAAAGGACCCAAAATTGAACCTTGGGGGACACCCTTAAAGGTGCCCTCCATGTCTGACATTATTCCGTCTATACAGACCTGTTGTGTACGTTCAGTTAAATAAGATAATAACCAGGTTTGAACAGGCTCAGATATACCTATCTGAGCCACTCTTCCCAGTAATATATTGAAATCGACCAAATCAAAGGCCTTTGAGAGGTCGACGAACACCACCCCGACAGACTCCCGGGCCACAAGACCACTTGCCACAGAGTCCAAGAAGTCCATCAGGGCAGTGTCTGTCAACCTCCCATGTCTGAAACCCACTTGACAATCTGTCAATAGTTTGTACTTCTTCAGATTTTCATATAACTGGACACAGGCCAGGCATTCAAAGACCTTCGAGATGATCGACAGCAAAGCTATCGGTCGGCAATGTGATTGATTATTTTTATCCCCTCCCTTAAATACAGGAATCACTTTAGAGTTTTTCCAAAAATCTGGAAAACTTTTTTGCTGTAAACTAAAATTGAAAAGATTAGTCAGGATTGGGCCTATTTGTTCTACTGAGGCTTTTAAAAAGATTGTCTCTATTTTATCCATACCTATTGCTTTCTGTGGATTTAATTGCCTTATTTGTTTCTTTACTTCATCAATTTTAATTACTTGAAAATAAAAGCATGGTATATTCTCCCTATAATATGTCTCCAATGGCTTAATTTGTTGAAAAACATAGTTCTGTTTACCATCTACCAGTTCCATTTTTATGTCTGGGAGACAGCAGAAGTATTGGTTCAAATTATTTACTACTTGTTTTGTTGACATCTCCCCACCCAACTCATCCTTAAAAGTTATACTCGAATGTTTCCTCTCCCTGCCTTCCAAATCTTTAATTAAGTTCCAATACTGGGCTGGATTTTTTGTTTGATTTACTTTATTTCTATAATATCTTTTCCTTGCCTTTTTTATTATACTTTTACTTTTGTTCCTGATCTTTTTAAACAATTCCCAGTCTTCTACTTTTAAAGATCAATTTGCCTTTTTCCATACCCTGTCTTTCCATCTTATTTGTTTTTTAATTGCTTCATTTACCCAAGCATTATGATTATGTCTTTCTTTAGATTTTTTGAAAGGGGCATTTTCATCACATATATCTAAATAAATCTTTGTAAACTCTCTAACTGCCATGTCTACTTCTGGGATCAAATCTATACGAGCCCAATTTACTTGTCCCATTTGAAACTGAAAAGAAGATTTATTAAAATGAGTGAAATCTCTAACATATCGACATTTTAAAATATCAGGGGTTTCAAAATCTTGTTTAATATTACATTCGAGATAACAGTGATCTCCTAGATTCAGGGGACCCACTTTATAATCCAGTAAGTGAATACCATTTGTTATAAATATCAATGAGCATGTACTATGTACTGTACTAGCTCAAGTACTGATCAGTCAGTGGCTGGCCATGGCAGGGTGTGGATGGCTGTGCCAGTCATGGGCACAAGTCAGGTTGGGGGTGTGGGGTGGAGGGCTATTGCCTCACTGGGGTGGGGGACACTACACTATGGAATAAGGGAATCTTTGTAATGTTTATTCCATACAGTGCTTGGGGTGGGGAAGGGGGCCCTGTACTATAGAAATGAGGAACTCATGGTTGTGTAGTTCTATTGAGGATCAGAGCTGTAGAGGGGGTCCACTACACTATGGCAATGGGGAACATGTGTTTTTTACATCAGTCGGGGACTGGGCTGGGGAAGGGGGTCCACTACACTATGGAAACAGGGATAGTTTGCATTGTACTGACACTCAGTTATTAGGGCAGGGGGGACCTTACATAATGGAAAGGATGGTATCGGGGCATGTGTATTTTATTTCACTGGGGATCGGGGATGGGGGGACACTACATTATGTAAGAGGGGATATGTTTTACTGTTTATGTCTCTTTGTGATCAGGGCTGGGGAAGAAGTGGGAGGACTGACCCGGCCCATATAGCCTGACACAGCCATGCTAATGAGCCCATAATGGGCATGCATGAGGCCTCTTTGTGTCATGCATGCCCATTTAGCTCATATTTGCTGAATATCACCCTTGGGGGGAAATGGAGCATCCAGGCATGCACCATGCATTCCCCAATTGGCGGTCTTCAGCCCCAAACCCTGGATGCGCTGTGCCAAACATGGTGGCCTCCTGCTATGTGCTGTGCATTCAGCAACTGATATTCAAACAGAATGCATGATCTGTTCCAATCGTGCATTCTGTTTGAATATCATGACAGAGCTGGCCGGACCAATTTTTTTGTGTTGCACATCAATTTGTCTGCACATCCAAGTGGCTCTGAATATGAGGCCCCAGGTTTCAAATGAGAGTTCCATGTTTTATAAGAGCTATCTATAGTTATCACATTGGTTCCACAGTATGACGTTTTGCAGCACTTGACCTCTGTTGAGTGAAATTTTCTTGCTACAGGTTGCATTTCATAACCCTTCTGGTCCTTGAAGATTTAGCAAAATCTTCCTCAAAAGCAAACATTGTTTTAATAAATCAGATAGTTTTAAAGTGATATTCATAAAGTTTGTTTTTTTAGCTCTTTTTTGCCACTGGTTCTAGCTGCACATTATCCCATTTTAGGGCTGCAGTGGGCAGAGTCCTGCAGACCTATTGTTGAGAAAAGGACTCCACATTCCTGGCATTTTTTGTGAACCAATAACATCATAAAATGCCCCATAGTCACCTCTGTGACAGAGCACTCTGCTTGCTGTGCACTGTTTTCTACTTAAATATCGGAGTATCCTGATCATGACACTGGGGTATTGGGCACCCCCAGTGTCACTCTTGTGTTGGGGGCAGGGTGCTGAGAGGGCAGGTTGGGGGAACATCTGTAAATTCAATGAAAAAAAAGAAATGACAGCCAAAATAGGCAGCTGAGCTTTACTGCACATGCGTGACTATTAGCACATTTATAGTACAGTGCGACTGTCATTCCTTTCTTCCAACTGCCATTTTTTTCCTTTAAAATTAGAATTATTCCTAAACAGAAATCACAATTATTGTACAGCCAGTAATAATAAAAGTCTATAGTGTTGGGAGACCATTACAGCAGCGTTAATACAGAAAACAAATCAGCCACATGTAGCATCTGAGGCAGAGGCATGCAGGTATATCTCATGGGCAAAGATCCTGTTTAAATGAAAGGTGGAGTCCCAGCTAATCAACAATGAAAGTCTTGCAGGAGGTCATTTAAAGTGCTAGACTGCATCAATAAATCACTCATTAGAATGACCAGGAGCTGCATCGTAACTTCAGTATGTAAAGTGAAAAGATACCCTTATCCTACTCTGTGTAAATTTAATTTATTTGTGCCACATGAATAGAAGTTGCAGTTATTGCATAGCTGTAGATAAAAGTTAAGAATATTAGATGTCTGTTACAGCATCGCCAATTCTGGTACTAAACCAGCTTCATGTAACATCGGAGGCATATATGTTTAATGGACAAAAACCTTCAAAGCCCTCAGTCATCTGATTAAGGGGAGGGCAATTACTACTTTTTTATAGCCAAGATTTTCTGTATTGTTGTTGTTGTATTTTATGTTTGGACATTATATCCTTTTTAACAAAATTTAATAAACATAAAATTAAAAATAATTAGATTCATTCCCCCCTGCCCAACAAGCATTCTCAGCTGCTCTCCCCAAACACAAGAGTGACACTGGGGGTGCCCAGTCCCCCAGTGTCTAATGTAAAGTTCTATTTTGTTTAGAGTGACTCACCACCCCAGAAGAAGCCAAAGTGAAAAACAAAAGCAACACACAAAGCTAACCTTTCTTGGTTTTACTTTATACATCAAGATTGGGGAAGTGGATTGGGTATTTATTTGATTGTTTTCCAGGAGGGCTGCTGACTATGTTGCTACAGCAGGCTCGCCCTGACTATTTCCGGCCCTCCCCCCTCTGTCAAGAGACACTGAAGCCATAATTTGTAAGCCTTTTCCTGGCCACAGTCCTTCCACTCCCAACAGTGTTGCAAAAGGGTGTGATAGTATATTTGTGCTAACTGCAAAGGGTAAACAAGTCATAGGAAAACCCCTGCACTTGAAATGATTATAGTCAAAATTGGCACAGTGAAAAAGACATAATAAGAATCTTCACAAATATACTGTCACAACCCGTCAGCTGCAGAACTGCTGTTCCTTTTTTTCTTAATGTTAAAATCCTTTTCTAGTTTAATAGGGTGTCTCTTAATTTTGTTTGGAGCTTTGAAACACATTATGTTGCTCCATGTTGGCTCACAATCTGGATAGAGTATGTTAATGTATTTTGATTGTATTGTATGTGGTTGGTGGGGTTAAAGCAGATTTGATTGGTGTTTTGGTTACCCCCTTTGTTTTAGATAGCTGAAGATAACCAATCAATATTTTTTTCTGTTTTTACTGTAGATAGCTAACGTAAGCTTTTGAGCTGTAATATCCATGGTTCTATGACTGCAATCATATCAGCCTCCTGATGTGACTGAATTCCAACTTGACATGACACTAGTTTATTAATCCAGTCATGCATTTTATTGTATACAATTCTTTTTTTTCTTTTAATAATCTACTGTTACTGTTATCTTTTTACAATTTTTTTATTTAAAAGTTTGGGATTCAAATCAAAATGTCATACAAAAAGGTGCATGCTCTGGTGTCTCTGAGTAGATGCGATACTCTTTCTGCAGAGCTTACCAGATACAAGACATCGAGCAGAGCTAGTTTGCTCTGTGGATTGTTTTTTTTTTTTTACCGTTGCCTCAGTATTAAAACAGTTGTGTGAACATAAAGCTGCTTACTAGGGCTAGAGGTATAGCTGAACCATAGATGACTCCAACTTACTTTAACAAATAATGAATATGCCTCTTCCAACAAGGTAAACCAAAGCAGATTAAACTAAGCAGTTTACTATTTGTGGGGCATAATACTTAAGTTATCTAACTGACTCGTATCTTATACTTGAATTGTGGATATTTGATTGATTGAGGGGTTTGTTTTATTCTTTTGTTGGCTTTGAATAATAGACTAAGGAAGTTATTCTTCTGAACTTTTTTAATTTTTATATAAACTTTTAATTTTTAAAATATTAGAACCCTAGAACCTCATCAAGCCCACTTTTTTTTTGTAGCCCACCTTAGACTCAGTCCCCTGCTAACCGTCAGCTGTCCCCTCACACTCCAAGGATTTACCTTTTTCCCTGGTTCCTCTGACATCCCCTGGATTGCCCCCCAGGGTGTGGCCACTGCACCAGCATGACTTCCATGGGACGGGACAAGGGGGCCAGCAGGAGAACCCACCGGCATTGCCTCCTTGGCTGTCCCACCAAGGCAGTGGATGGAGACTTACTAGCTATAGTGGGCAATGGGATAGGTTGGAATCCTAGAAGTGACATGGAGTGCAAGTGGAACCAAGGTGAGCAGGCTTCATAGGTGGCGACCGTGATTTTTGCTAGTTTTACCTCCAGGAGTGGGGATGTGCAATGATGTCCTGCATCCTCCCTGCCCTCACAAGTGATGGGATTGACAAGGGGTACCGCCAGCCTCTGCCAGGGTCCACATCATGTCCGACACTCTATACCCCCGGAGAAGAAAAGCATTTCCCAGGATTCTCAATCCTTCTCCACCCAGCTGGCCCTCCGATGTTTCCAGGTCCATTCCCAAACTTGGGCCATCAGCATCACAGTCGGGCACCCTGCTCCTGCACTGGTGGGCCAGCCCTATCAAGTCCTTTTTAATTTTGGAATGATTAATTAGCTTAACATGGCTCATACTTAATTTACTTAAAGAGACTAATGTGACTAATTTGGCTATTCTCCATTTTTAATTTGATTATATCAACATTGTTCCAGTCTGAAAAGATACTAAAAGTGGTAGAGGCAGTGGAGAGCTTTGGCGGGCTGAGGGGGCATGGGGGGATCTGCCTTAGAAGTGCAGAAAAGTATCAAAATCCAAAGGGCTAAAGGAAGCAATTTAGGCTCATTGATCCCAGATTTGACATGCCTGACCTGCAAAAGGCAAGGTGAATTTTATTTATATAGGGTCCTATCCCAGGGCTCAGAGCACTTAACAAACATATGCCTGTTGTTATGTTACTGCTGCACTCTGATACTTGTAATGAGTATTGTTCTACCTGAATATCTATTGTGTTATTTGTAATTAATCCTGGGTCACTCCTGAAAAAGGGACTGTAATGGCCTCAGTGGGCCTACACAGTTAACAAAATTTAAATAAATAATAATGAAGTGCAAGAAACATCCCAACAAACAAATTAATCAGAAAATATTAAAATGTTTTTCAAATAAATATATTTCAAAAGAGTCTTTAAAGGCCTCCACTGTGCTAGCAGCCTTAATGTATGATGGAAGAGAGTTCCACAACAGCGGTGCAGCCACCCCAAAGGCCCTATCTCCCAATCTTTTTAAATGGGAGGATGGTACAACTAAGAAGCCAGCCTCAGCAGAGCATAGGGGCAGATAGGAGTGCATGGACTCAGGAGCTCTTTTAAAAAGTCAGGTCCCAGACTGTGTAGGGCCTTGTATGTTAACAAACCTATCTTGAAGGTAATGTACGCACTCGCAGGCAGCCAGTGCAGAGCACGCAGAACAGGAGTGACAAGATCCCTCATAGAGGTACCCACCAACATACTAGCAGCAACATTCTGCACTAGCTGCAGTCACCGCATCAAACCTCCAGACAGCTCAGGTACAGGGCATCACAGTAATCAAGTCGGCTAGTAACAAAGGCATGAATAACCATAGCCAGATCAGTAGGAGTCAAGAATGGGTGGATCCTGGCAATATTACGAACATGGAAAAATAAGCCCCTAATGACTGATGAGACCTGTTTTTCACAGTTAAAATAATCGTCAAGAATAATGCCAAGATCCTTAACTGTACTAATCACCAACAGGGGCAGTCTCCCATCAGCGAAAATACCCCCAAGCAATTTTTGTTAAGCTTCTCAGAACCTCATACTAATCTACAGTGCCGCAAAGTAGTTGGTTCCAGCTAATGTATGATCCTTATTGACTGTAATTTACCATTATGTGTCTTTTTGTTCCTGTATCCCTCCCACTTGGTTGCAGCTGGAAACAAGCCTTGACTTAGTGTGCCTTTCCCAGTAACCTGTTTTTAAGGGAGGAAGGGAGGAAGGAAGGAAGAAAAGAAAGAAAGCTGGCAAAGTTGATGCAGTTAGGAACTTTTCACTGTGCATAGTGATGAAGTTTCCTGACTTTCGCCAAACTTCACTTGGCAACATTTATTTTTTAAAGAAAAGACTTTAATCATTTAAACCTCTCCAACCATGTAGCAATATTGCCCACCCTACTTCCCCACCCCGATCGTCAAGTCTACTCCTATCCTCCCCACCCTTGTAGCACCCCACCATCCTCTTTGCCTAAGTATGAGTGGATTGCTACTGAAACTCAAAGGATTATGTATGTAGTAAAGAATTCACATTCCACTCCCACTGCCTATAGTAAAACCCATCCTCCTTGCCCCTACATAATCCAGCTGAGTTATGAATACCCCCACCCTACCATTTTCTTGCACCTCCCACCCCACATATCCCCCTCTAAAAGGATATAAATACAGTCACACAATGGGAGACCAGTACACCCCTCCCACCACCTTGATGGGCCACTGTCTAGTGAATGGAACTGGGCACATGTCCTGTAGTAATCATCTGACTGACTCCAGCAGAAGCATGCTTAATCTTGACCACCACCACATCAAGGTGGCTCCTCATAGGTAAAGTTCCACTCTATCCTTGTAACCTGCTTATATGAACTGAAGTCATTCCTGGTCAAGCATGTGCACACTTCAGCTAAACTAGGATAATGACTACAAACTTATTTTTTCTTAAATCAGGGTAAGGAGAGAAAACTAAGAAAAAAAAACATTCAGAGATTTACTACCCTTTGGGGCAGTATTTTATTTTGGTGGGGAGTTGGTGGTGCACTGAACTATATTTGCATGTAAATATTAACCACCCCACCAGTAGCTTCCCTGAAAAACCTAGACATTTATATGATTATAACAAAATGAATCTGACAGACTTTCAGTATGCTGTGTCTTAAATTACTTCAAATGTCAGACAATTTTTTTAAGAAGTGACACGGTCCACAACATACAGTTAATACTTTGTTATACTGTACTTTGTGCACTCGTTCCCTAAAACCATAAGCCCTGTATTGTGTGATGTAATGAACCTGACTGATCATAACTCAGACTTCATCTAGTTATGCTACGAGAACCACTTTTATAGCATACTAGTAGAGTTCTGGTCTGTCATTCTTTTCAGCCCTGCCTGCAGGGGTTGACTCTAGCCAGGGGAAAGTTTATTATTTTAAATGTTTTTCATATGTATTTCAGTGACCACCCAACAGATGGGTGTGGTAAGTACTAGCTTGCCTGGCCTTGCTATGTACATTATAAAGCAGTCAGACTTTTACAACCAATCAACATTTAGAACCACAATAGATCTTATGAAGTGTACAGATGCCATCTCAAGCTGACCACTCAGCTGTTTCCTGTCACACACTTGCTGTCATCTCTAAGAGGCCATAATTTGCAGTGCCCCAGCTATGCTCACAAGAGTTAAAACAGGATTCCAAGTTTGTTGCTGAAGCACACTTAAAAGGGAAATGTCCACCAAAAATTGGGCCCCACCTCAGTGAGAGGCAGGGACTGATTAGCATTTTCATAAATGGTGGGGCATGTTGTTTGGTGGACATTTCCTTTTTAAAAAAAGCTCAAAAACTACAAAAGAAAAATGGAAACTGTCCATATTCGCGCCTGCAACTGCCACCATTATAAGCCCTTTGAGTGCATCATTGGTGTTGTCATGTCCATGAATCTGTGGACCATACCATGATGCTCTGTAAGCAGAGGGGGAAATGAAAAAAATGAAAAAACAAACAATTTTAAAAGACATTACTTTACTTCTCAAAGTGTGTTTCTCTTATTAAACGTTCCTCTGCTTCTCAATATATTAATATGTGTAGTTGGTCCTCTGAGTCTTTCTTGCAGCATAAGAACACTGTCTTGTGCTGTAGGGCATAGTTTAAAGTTGGTGTGGTGGGGGGAGGTTTAGGAGTGATATTAGGAAACATTTGTTCAAGGAGAGGGTGGTAGACACATGGAATACATTGCCAGAGGAATTGGTCTCACAGAAAATGGTGGGCAGCTTTAAGTGGACCTGGAATAGGCATTACAGGAACCTGGGGGACCACGGGGGGTATGGAGGAGAGATTGACGGGGGGTGCAGGGTCAATGGTGTTAGCCATGGACACTTCATTACTAATGAGCAGACTTGATAGACCTCTTTGGCTTTCTTCGACTGGGTCTTTCATATGTTCATATGTTTGAGCTGACGGAACTGGTCAGCTCCACTTCACGATCCTCTTGGCCTAACAGCGCAAGGTAACATTCTTATGCTGTACAAAACTGCTCCCAGCTATACATATTTATATACAGGGTGGCATTTTCAGAGCGGCATGTCCATTCTTTCCACATGGGTGCTGAAATCCACCCAGGAAGTTAGTCCAAAACTTGCGTCCCAAAAAATGGATGCGATTCCTGCAGTTGAGGTAAAAATTGCTGTAAAGTGTGGGAACTGTCACAAATGCGTCCAGATGTCTGCGACTAGGATGCAAACATCTGGACACATCTGCATGGATGCAGCAAGTGTCTGAAATACAGACACAAGTGCTGCATCCAGACATTTAAAAATACAGTCTGTAGTAATTTATTTTACAGTGTCACACCCAAATATTTGTAGTGTGCTACACTGTCCAAGCTACTGACCTCTAAACATTGTAATTGTGTTTCAAAGGGGTTACCTTAACTGTCTGTTATTCACCCCCTGGAGGTGCAATGCAGCACGAGGTGAAGCCAAGTGCCACATGCCCCCAAGGGGTGATTAACAAATGAATGATGTAACCCCATGTCATATCTTGTTGCTTTTACAGCAATGTAGAAAACAACATTTGTTATGTCTTGTGAACAGTTTTATTTTTACAGTCAAATATACCTCACAGAACATTATGGTGTCATGGAGAATCAGACTGTGCCTAACTACATGTAGTCATGCACAAATTGTTCCTACATGACAGCACAGTTAAGCAATAACATAAAACCAGGGATTATATTAATCACCTGTTAATCACAACCTAGAGGACATAAGGCAGTACGAGGTGAAGCCTTGTGCCGCATGCCCCAAGAGGGTGATTGCCAGATGATTAATTTAAACTCCGGCCATACCTTGTTGCTTTTGTAGCAATTTAGAAAGCAACATTTGTTATGCCTGGTGAACTGTTTCAGTTTTACAGTCAAATATGTCTCCTTTGTGTAAATTGCAAATGAGCATTTCAAACAAAAGGCACACTAAAGAGGCAACGCAGTAATTTTTCACAAAAAGTTTTATCTGACTTTTAACTATATTGTATGACCACCGTTCGCTAAGCACACACACACACACACACACACACACACACACACACACACATATGCACACACGCAGACACACATTCACACACTGAAATGCCCGAATCTTTAACCAAACTGCCAGACTGGGAACTCAGGCAGATGATCAGAATGGGGGGAAGGGTGAAAGATTCAGAAAAATGCAGAAGGACTATTTGTCACTGAAGTGA
This sequence comes from Neoceratodus forsteri, assembly GCA_016271365.2. Classification (NCBI taxonomy): domain Eukaryota; kingdom Metazoa; phylum Chordata; order Ceratodontiformes; family Ceratodontidae; genus Neoceratodus; species Neoceratodus forsteri. The sequence goes on along the minus strand of CM057449.1, from coordinate 957,800,908 downwards.
GGTATATTTGAAAAAAATAAAACTATGGCCTCATGCTACATTATGCCTCCAGGGGGTGCCTGGTTAAATAAAGTGATTGATTGATTGATTGATTGATTAACAGTCAATGAATATAACCCCTGGTTGTTCCTCATTGCTTTATTAGAAAGTGGATAAAACAGCTGGAGGCTTCTGATTGTCTGAGAGACTTGCCTAGGTGGGCACTTATGAGACAATAATACCCATCTAAAAAATATTCCTCTGCCAACTGCCCCATTACCCACTGAAATCCAAAACCGAATCTGAAGTTTTCAACAAATAAGTTACATAAAATCTCTGTGCCACATTCAAAATTCAAAGTTCAAAACTGCCATTTTTTTTCTCTCGCATACCAAATGAGCCACTTAGCTGGCAAGGCCTCCTAAACACACATACAGGCACAGCTGAATGGCAAGCTGAATACACATCTGCCACACACTGTGTCAGTTTTATACCACCCCCGGTAAAAAATAAATTTCATACTTAAACTATTAGCACTGGCATGTCACATCCTCAGCACTACTCCAATGGAGTTGCCATGACTTTTATTGCCAGCTCACACTGGCTTAACCCCTGATGGAACCAAACACAAGCAACATCTATTTCAAAATTTTTTTTGTTTATAAACATTTTATTAGTTTTCAGAAGTTTACAATCTTGCACAGCACACATCTATCCTCTGCAGTGGTTACAGGGTGCAGAGTTTGAATTTTTTTTTTTACTACAAATCACCTTATCTGACTGCACTACAGCCGATGTGCTTCCATGCCTGACCCTTGGTGTGCCCTCTCACTCACCATCCTGCTGCAACCCAACCACATTCTTGACTGCCAATGCAACATTAAAAAGAAATAAATCAAATGTCACACTGGTGAGCATTACAAGTGAGGTGACTTCCAGACTGCCACTTGCAGCCTGACCTCACTCCCGTTCTTGCATCTCACGTTGTCCAGTCTGCTGTTTGTGGAAGCAGCGAAGTCAAAGTGGATACATATCTTTACCCCCAAAAACAACACAGAAAAGCACCAGCATAGTTTAGTGACAATTCTGCTGATGAAGGGACTACGTTACGTTATATTAAAAAATATTTTTATTGTTTTATTTTTCTTTTGTTTGTTGTTTAAAGGGTACCTAAACAAACAGTTTTTTAAAACTGCAAACTCCAAAATCTGGTTTCATAACAAGGTAAAGTAGAGGCTGCTGTTTACATTTATGCTAAAACCGCATTTATGTAAATAACATAAATGCAGTTTCATAGCTTTTGAAAAATGTAAACATCAGCCTTTCACTTTCAAAAAACAGCCTTGGTTTCTCTCTAAGATGGCTGCCAAGTCTGTTAAGTGATGGGTCATGATGACATCATCTGAGCCAAAGACAGAGACCCACATATATTTCTATAGGGCTTACTAGTTCTTCTTTCCCTCTTTGTTTTGAATTGTTGTACCAGAATGATCAACACCATGTGTTAACTCATGGATTATTTTCATCAGTACACATGTTAGGCTATGATTTTGTTCAATTTGTTTACTTTAACTTACGGAAAATGTTTTGCAATCCAGTTGACTTTTTCCTTGGCAAACTGCATTACAGTACAACACTTCAATTACCTGATGATCTAGTGGTTATGTGATGCACTGAATTTTGTATTTTTTTTAACCAGGAGAAACACACTAAGCTGAAAGCTTATTTACAGGTGTGGCCTGGGAGCTCAAGGAAGTGTAACGACTTGCTCAGGGTCACAGAGCAAAGTACTGGTCTGGTTCAGTTCCAAAGCTCATGCTCTCTTGTTAATCCACAAATAAGGCTTTCTTTTTCCATGTGAACCTCCTGCATCTAGCCTGCCTTCTGTTGAACACCCCACCATCCATACCCTGTCCTTAGTACTGCCTGGTGCCGCATATGTGCTTACGGTCTCATGAAGAGAATTATCATACCTCAGATTGTAATCTTGTACCTCAGAGAGTTGTGCACACCTATACCAATATTCATCATCAGCTGGCACTGTTAAAAAAAATGCCTCCCAAATCACTCTCCAGTCCACATTCTCAGTGTTTGACTTCTGCTCTCACAGAAAACATTGAATGGATCACCACCCATCTGCACAGTGATAGTAGTATGTACAGTTCCCCTGTTGTGTTTTTTCCCACCTCATTAACCAACAACTAGGTCTTCCTGGAGGGCCAGGCAATAAGCATCATGACCCACCAGAAAAAACTGCTGTTCATGCCCTCATAAGGGTTGCACTTACTATGGATAATGATATTATCAGCAGGAGAGGCATACTAATACCTTGAGCAAATCCATCCAACTTCTAGTGTCAGTCTATTCCTTTACCTGTGATCTGCAGAACCTTGCAGGACAGTTCCCAGCAATTCTTCTCCAGTACTTTTCTGTGCTGTACTCCACAATTCAAGTTGGCTGGCTACCACCCTTCCAAATCTTGAATGAGCTATACCCAACTCCCTCAATGCTGTCCTAACAAATGTCAACCCCCCCAACCTGAGGGTAATCTCCTTACACTGAATTCAAGTAACAGTTTAGGTGCAGCCCTACCACTCTGAGTATTTGTCATCACTGGCTACTCTCATCCACAGTGAGGTAGTAATCACAATGTTGGCAGCCCCACATTTCAGATCTCACAGTGATCTGCTCAACATCCTCCTTCATGTCTTCAACTAACCTGAATATAGCTATACCCTGCTGGAATGGCCTCTTCAGTCCCTCTCTGGCATTCATTCTTCTCACCTGCTCTCCACACCACAAACTGGTGAGTTCACTACCCTTCTGCATCATGAATGTGGTTAGTACAGTTTCCCATGTTATTTTTACATAATAATAAACATGATCTTCTGGTAAGCCAGGCTGATAGCTGTACTGCACAAGTGGAATAATAGGCTTTCCTACCCATGTTAAGATCTAAGCCACCTATGAGTAGGCACTATTAAATGACATGCATAATGATGTGCATGTCATTTAATAGTGCCTAATCATAGGCACTATTAAATTACATGCATAATGATGTGCACACCCATCATTTAGCAGTGCCTAATCAAAGGTAACTTAGATCTTTTAAGGATAGGAAAGCCCATCATTCCCCTTGTTCCCTGTTGCTATCAGCCTGAATTACTGGAAAGATATGCTTATATCTGATATGTCAAAATAAAACAGGGACTGTACTACTTGCATTCATGATATAGAAGGGTAATGAGCTCACCAGTTTTTGATGTGAGGAGGAATAGTGAAAAATGAATACCAGAGAGGGGACTAAGAAGGCCACTCTTACAAGGTACTGCTATATTCAGGGAAGGGGGAAGACAGAGGAGAGAAATATGAGCAGATTACTGTGAAAAATAAGATGTGGGCTGCCAGCACCTTGATCACTACCTGACCCCGTTGTCCTGGCCAACAATCCCCTTCCCATAAAACCAGTTCATACAATAGTCCAAGGCTGTGTGTGGATATTAATGTATAAAATGGTTGCCACTACATGTTCAGTCACTTCATTACTAGTCCAGTATTGCTTGTAAAGCACTTTGGAATATAATGTGTATGAAAACCACTATATAAATGCTGATTCTTCTTATTATTATTTCCCATGGAAAAAGAAGACAAGACAAGCATATATTTGAGTTTTGAGAAAGTATGAACTCTAACATTGGACCAAACAAGAACTTTGCTACAAAAAAGTGGTGGCTCTAGGGGGTGGTGAAGGGTGTGGCTGCACCCCCCACACACACACATAATAATGTACTTGTGTGCTGCTTCTGCATTTCACTTTGTTGAAGAAGTCTGATTTATTGATTTTAACAAATGTTTATATTCAAATTATGGATTACATTTGTAGGTTCTGTCAAAAACGTACTAGAAAAGAATATCGGAAAATATAAAGGTTTAATAAAAATGTTAAAAAGTGTATATTAAGCATGCACACTGCCCAAGCACCACCACTGTAGCATCTTGGATCCACCATAACCACTAGACCACCAGGTTATTCAAGATTTGTACTGCACTGTGGTTTGCCACAGAGAAAGTCAGTTGGATTAAAACACAATTTCAGCATGTTAAAATAAACAAATGAACAGAACCATAGCCTAACATGTGTATTATACAAAATAATGCACATGGTTTTGACCATTTGGGTGAAGCAATTCAATACAAAGGGAAAAAATAACTAGTTAGCACTATAGAGAGACATATATCTTTCTGACTTTGGTTCCAATGATGTCATCACATAACACATTTGGCGGCCATTTTAGGAAGTAGGTAAGACAGTTTTTTGAAATTAGAAGGCTGATTTTACAATATTCAAATGCTCTGGAACCACATTTAGGTAAATTATTTAAATGTAGTTTTAGCCTTAATGAATACAGCAGCCTTTCCTTTAGTCACCCAAGGAGTCAGATTTTTGAATAGTTTGTTGTCAAAATGTTGTTTAGGTATCCTTTAAACATTTTATTTAAAATTTAGGCAAGAACCCATTGTCAAAGTGTAATAGTACCCTCCAGGATGGGTGGCATTGAGCTATACCCAACCACCCAGGGGATATAAAGCCCTCTTACTGTGGTGTCAGACTTCATTACATCCCTAGGTGGGTGGATATAGCCCAATACCGCATACCCTGTTCCGTATTATTGTTTGCATTAACTACACTGACTGAACTACAAGGAGATGAGAAAGGAGATTTCAGCCATCTGGAGTCTTCCCATTCTAAGATTTTTCTTTTTTTTTAAATCATTTACATGGAATGAGCCACAAAAAGTGGAGAAGACAGATTTCTGCTGTTAGGATCTTTCCCGTACAGAAAGCTTCTTTTTTTCAGAGCTGCAGTGGGAGGAGCCCTGTAGACCTCTTGCTACAGAAAAAGCAGGCAGCACATTCCTTCTGACTGAACAACATGTTGGAGTTGCCACACAGTTGCTTCTGCGACCATGAAACACCACACTTACTGTTTCTATTGGCAGTCACACTGCACTATGCTTTGCTCTGTTGGTAGTCATGGCATAACACAGCATACTCTGCCATGTCCAAAATGGCCTCCAGACAGTTCTGCACATGCATGGCCACTTGTGCATGCGCTGTACTTTCTGGTGGCCATGTTGATCACAGTGAACTGTACTATGTTCTGCCATGACCATCAATTTCTTTTTTTTTTAAATATATGTATCCCCCCAGATGACCCTCCCTCTCAGAACCAACCACCCCACACCTGCCCCACAAACATAATAGTGACACTGGGGGTGTCCAATCCTCCAGTGTCCTGATCACAAATCCAGTGGCACTGGGGGGTGCCCAATTCCCCAGTGCAGAAATCCTCATTTTCTTTCCACAATTTTCCTCACCCCACCTGATCCTCCCTCTCAGCACCCACCACTCCACTCCCTCCCCCCTTGAAATGTAACAGTGACATTGGGGGTGCCCAATCCCCAGTGCAGGAATCCTTGTGTTTTTTTTTCACCTTTCACCTGTAAAACCAAAAAACACCCATCGATGTAATTTTCACCTTTGCTCTCCCCTCGACCCTCCCACTTAGCACCCTGCCCCCTCAAGCGCTTTCTGATCCATTGGGGATCCAACACTGTAATCCTCTCTGAACTGCAGACACATCTTCACTCTGCAAAGCTGGACCACAAACTGGAGAAACAGGTATGCAGTCCAATGTATTTCAATGGTGTTTTGCACTTAGTTGCATAACTTTTGCATTTGTTCATATTTGAGGCCCAGATTTTCAACATGCTTTTTTGTGACCCATCTCATGAACAGTGGCACTGTCGATGGGCAAATCTATCCCAAAAGGTGATTTCGTGGTCCCCGTGTGAAATGCCTTTCTGGCAATAGTTGAACATTTTCTCTGCCCTTGTTCATTAGTTGGGGTCATAAGAAGGCTATGTTGAAAATTTGGTGTAAACTATTAAAAATCAACAAAGTTATAAGCTTATGTTGAATTTTGTGAAAGCAGGCTCATAACTTTGATCATTTTAAATATTTTTACCCCAAATTTACAACATAGCCATATCTTTACAGCACCTCATGAATGTGATAGCTGTCTTTTTTCAAATCTTGGCCAAAATGTTTTAAATCCTGAAAGGTGATTTCACGTCCTCTGCATGAAAACACCTTTCATGCAGGAGATGAAAAATTTCTATGCCCTTCTTCATGAGGTGGGGTCATAATGCAAATCACCTTTAGGCCAGGAGTTGAACATTTTCTCTGTCCTTTTTCATGAGGCAGGGTCTTAACAAGACTAAGTTGAACATTTGATGTAAAAATATTGAAAAACTAATTTTCAACATTTTTACCCCAAATTCCTCAGCTGCAGCCTTATTGGCTCTGGCCAGATTTTGTTTGATTGGCTTCTGCAGTTATGTCACTTCTCAAACAAATGACTGGGAAATTGATTATTTATCTAGTAGCCTTGCAACTGCATTCCTTTTTCTAAGTCATGACCCCATATAACTAGTTATAAAAAATAATAGTCCAAAGTTGTCCCCTGCTGCCTCCAGCAACATGATTAAAGCCCTACGTAACTTGTTTTTATTGCAGAGCTGAGACCACATAGTGCTTAGCCTGTTCTTTACAATCCTTATATTTCCTTTGTTTGTGTTTTTTCATCTGCTTGTGTGCCAACCTCCCCTTTCTGGAGGACATGAACAGCGAGGCCAAGTCACTGTGGGCAGAAACTGAGCAGTTCATGTTAAAGTGCTCCTGCATGATGAACTCCTTGACAGTCTTTGCAATGAATCTTGTTGCCAAACTCCATGGCTGTTTCCTGCTCCCCGGTCTGCTCACAATTTTCATTTTTCTTCTTTTTTTCAGCTGTCTAGCAATGTAATGCCTAGGTCAGTAATGACCCTGAAATACACCTCTATTCTATCCCCAATGGGGCAAGGTCTGTCCTCATTCTGTACTGTAGCTATCTGTACTCTCCCCTGACTGATGAGTGAAGGGAACCGTGCCCATCGCCTTCTTTGTGTGTTTTGAAACACTAATGATCTCCTTCATATTGCACAATCTGATCAATGAAACTGCCTGTTGATATTGTAGGCTCGGTCATAAAGTTGCTACTGATAGATCTGTATTTTCTTTGCTCCACCATGGACCTTGGTGTCAGAGCTTTCTCCTCACCCCATCCTTCTCCTGTTTCCCTGCCCCAAATCCCCAACCCCAGCCCCCAGCCCCTGCCCCTTTTGTCATATGCTTAGTTAATTGTTTTTAAGACATATTTGGGATGTGTGCCTAGCATTCACTTCAGCATCTTTTGCACTTCATAAAAATGTTTTGCACATTATAAAAAATTATTTGCACTTATCAAAAGGTTTTTCACTGTACCTATATCACACTGTTACTTCAAATTAAGCACTATAAAGGCACTTTGGGCTGCAGAGACCATCACACTTTGAAAATGTACTCTGTAATTGAACAAAATGTTGACAGAGATGGAGAGATCTTGTGCTAACATGAATAAATATATTTTTTAATTTAAATACATTTCAACACAGTAACAAGGTGTTGGTAAGTATTTGGGTAACTTATACCATATTGCTCAACTCTTATCTGTTGGATATTCAAATAGAATGCAGGGGCACCAGTAAATATGTCCAGCAGCCACCACCTCATGGAGTATTTCTGAAATCAAAGAGAAACAGTTACTGTAAATCATCAAACAAACTGCAGTTTAAAAGTTTAAACTGATTAAATTATGTTGCATGATTCAACTACGCATTGGCTTGACTTACAATGTGCAGTTTATCATCACTTGTGGGCAGGACTTTCATAACTCATTCAAGGCTTCACCACCCATAAATAATGACCTTGCCCTATCTCTCTCTCTCTCTCACTCTCTCTCTCTCTATATATATATATATATATATATATAAATTATAGTGGCATGGTCGCACCACTATAGTTAGGGTTCAGTTGTCACTTCTATGTTAAACTCAAAATTTTGTGCATTAATAACTTTGGACCCATTCAATGGATTTGCCTGAAATTTGATATGCATGGTGGGGTATGGTAGATCTCTTGATTTGCCACATTTTGTTTTGGTTGGACTTACTGTCTTTGTGTATGAAAACACTGAAAAATGCAAAATTATCCATTTTTGGAGGCAGCTTTTGGGATTTTGGATGTGGCTGCTTTGTAAGATGGCTTGTTTGAAAGAGCTTTGGTGGCCGAACATGCCACTTTTCATTTGGTGAAAAAATATTAGGGCATTCAAAAGTTATGCCACTTTTAAGTTCCCATTATGTCAATAGGAAAATTTATATGTATGTTTTGCGAACAAAGAATGGGGTTCTCGCCATCTGGTCCCACCTGATGATCAAAGAATTTGCAGCCTCATGGTTCAAGAATCTTTGTCCCTGAGAATTTTAAAAATTCTTTGATCGTGAGGTCTGCCATCTTATTTTTTAAATTTTCGATCGGAAAAACACAAATATCTTGGCTCAGGTGTCGCTTCTGAAATAAAACTTGGATATATTTTACTCAGGGGACTCTGATCTATAGAGCCATGCCTTTGGTTTCATCCAAATTGGTCAAAAAATAGAGTTATAAGCTTTTAAAATCTTAATTCGCGGCTCACTAATGATCTTTGATTGTGAGCCTGCAAATTAGTTGATCGCAAGATTCTTTGATCTTGATCTTGCATTACAACCAAAAAACACAAATCTCTCAGCTTAGGGGTGGGCTAGGGACACAAATGAGGGTGGGTTTTGCTCAGGAGGCTTTGTTCTATCGAGGCATGGCATTGGTTTGCTTCAAATCAGTGAAAAAATCGCGTTTCCCCATTTTTTATTCTTTGATCATGAGCGTGCAATTTCTTTGATCACGAACCTGCAAATTCTTTGATCGGAAGATTCTTTGATCATGGTCATATATCATGAATGAGGGACGAGATGGACAGATTTTATTTCTGAATGCCTCTTTGCAGTAGTGCTGTTAATGCCCACAGTCAGTGGCTGGCCATGGAGGTGAGAGGTGGGCTGTGTCAGTCGCTGGCTGGGGATGGGTGGAGGGTGCTGGGTGGACTGGCACAGCTGGGTGGGAGGCCAGTAGACTATCAAGGAATTGGTTATCATCATTTCTTTTATGATCATCGGGGGGGCACTAGACTACCAGGGATATGGAGAACAGTATAAATTTTATACAGATCGGGGGGCCACTGGACTACTAGGGATATGAAGAACATTATCTATTTTATGCACATTGGGGGGGCTACTAGATTACCAGGGTATATGCAGAACAGTATTAATTTTATACAGCTCAGGTGCTGCTAGACTACCAGGGATACCAATAACATTATTTATTTTATGCACATTGGGGGGGCCACTAGACTACCAGGGATATGCAGAACAGCACACTCACCTCTGAGACCGGGAGATAAGAGGGCTGTGGGTTCAGTTCCCACATCTGGCACTTGGGTTAATATCCCAGTACTGACACTGTAGTGCAGCATGAGAGGGGTGCTGCACTTCTGAGGTGCCGTCTTTCGGATGAGACGTTAAACCGAGGTCCCGTCTGCCTGGATTGGTTGTAGTTCAGGTGGATGTTAAAGATCCCATGGCACTTATCGTAAAGAGTAGGGAAGTTTTATTAAAGAAAACACACACATCAGAGAAGGAAATTTACAAGTTAAATAATTTCTCATATTGTAACTTCAAAATTGAAAGAACAATCAACAAAAAAACAAAGGTATCTTAATACATTATAAAGTTATAAAGTTTTGCCAAAACAAATCAACTTTAGATTTAGGAAATTTATCCAAATCCCTGGTTTTAACAGAGCGTAAACCATTTTCAATTTGAATAAACAGGGTATTGGTTAAAACATTTAATTGTTGAAAAATGAATTGACAACGAGCCTGCCAAAGATAATATTGTATAAATGCAAAGAAAACATTTAAAGTGCTTCTATGATAGTGACGCTAAATCCGGTATAATTGCCCAAAACCATGGTCTGGTATGTAACATTGGTTAAAATAGGAGGTTCCAATGTATAGGCGTCCTGCAAAATTTTTGACTGAAAGGGCATGAAATAAAAAATGAACCATAGTTTCTTCACAATTAGCATGGGTGGATCGTAAACAAATCTCGTTCGGTCATAGGTTTGTATTTTAGATTACCACGAACCCCAACTTCCCTTGTATAGATAGCCATACAACATCCCAAATATATGGGGAATCCTAAAATCTGTCAATTTTCTAAGAGAGAACATCATTTGGGTGGGTGCACATTCTGGAAATAGGGACTACATTTTGTACTTCAAACACAACAAATCTATAAAAGGTTTTCCTAGAAAGGGTGAGTAGATGTGGAAATGATATCTTCCATTGCTGTAATTTCTTAAATGTAGTAATACCATATGAAGGTAAGGAATCTTTTGATAATATTTTGGGGAAGAAGTGACCATTTTGTTAAATAAATGGACCATAAAAAATTGGACCATTTTGCCAAGACATAATAGTATCAGACCAGAGATAAGAAAAAGAATCAAACAAAAAAAACAGAGTGATAAAAAACAATAGGGTTAATCATACCCAAACCGCCCTTATTAATGGGAAGATAAGTGATATCTCTACGCACTGGGTTTAGTCTATTACCCCACAACATTTGGAAAAAAATACTCAACAGTCTAGTTTCTAACTGAAGGGGAGGTGGAAAAATATAACTCAAATATAAAAAAAGAGGTAACACAAATCTTTATAATAGCAATCCTTTTTCTTTCTTTCCAAATTTCCAGCCTTTCCATCTATGAATTTTAAATTCTCAATATAGAGTTGCTTTTCCCAGTTATATGTGGCTAAATCTCGACCCCAAACCAGATACCCAAGATCTTACGTGGAGAAGTTGCTACAGGAATACCTGCTATAACAGCGGGTCTGTATATGTAGGTTGTAAAATAAAATGAAACTTTTATGCATGTTAATTTGGGCTCCTGATAATGCCTCAAAATTAGAAAATATATGTAGTGTATTTTGTAACAAGGAGATATCGTTCAGGAATAAAGTAATGTCATCTGCATATGCAGTAAGTTTCTCCTTTTGTAAATTAGGAGAAGGGACAGACCTATAATATTAGTATCCCAAATAATTTGTCTAACAACAGGATCCAGAGCAAAAGAATATAAAGTGGGCTTAATGGGCAACCCTGCGAACTCCAACTGATATAGGTACCTCTGTGCCAAAAGACCATTGACCATGGGAATGCAAGTAGCATTTTATATAAAGTTGAAATCCAACGAACAAAGGGTGAGGGAATCACATGTCGTAAAAGTACAGAAAATAAATAATCATGTTTAACGTGATCAAAGGCTTTAGCCTGATCCAGGACCACAATATACCCTGAGATCTGTTTCTTATTACCAAGCTCAAATAAATCTCGTAAGAGATATAGATTATGTTGAATTCTTCTACAGGGTATGGCACATGTTTGAGCTGGATGAATAAGAGACTCAGCTACTAATAATAATCTGTTGTTAAGGATCTTAGTGAGTATTTTATAATCACTATTCAGCAGGCTTAAAGGTCTCCAGTTGGTTAATGAGGCCTTGTCTCCTGATTTATATAGAAAAAAGAGAAGTGAAGTGTTAAACCCAAAAAATTCACTCGAAAAAAATAATAAAAAATTAAACACTTTAGGTAAAAAATAAATCATGTGTGATAAAAATAGCTTATAAAATTCGTTAGGAAGGCCATCCCACCCTGGTGAGGTATCTTTACTTAATTGTGTAATTGCTAATTCAACTTCCTGAGAAGAGATAGGTTGGATCAATGGGATAATTTGGGAGTTGGATAAATGAGGAATAGGGCACTAAAATCAGAAAAATCAGAAAGAACGGAATTAGGGGTATCCTTAAAGGAAGTTTCTACATGTTGCTGGACTATAGTTAATATGTCCATATCAGTAGTAGACATAATACCAGTAGGTGCACGAAGTTGAGTCATAAGGGTAGTTTCTAACCCATGTTTACATGCCATAAAAGGGTCAGAGGCTGGTGTAGTTTTAGTGCCAAATTTAAACTCTAAATCCAGAGATTGTGCCCTGTCAGTATTGATAGGTTTTCATCTGTTCTTTCAAAATTTTAATTTGAGGAAGTAATTCTTGAAGATCTTTAACAGGGGATGACATTAATTTATACAATTGATTACGAGTAAACAGGTATTGTATATATTTAGAGTTAGCTCTAGTCTTTCCAAATGATAGAAACAGTTTTTTCAGTTCTCGTTTTGTATCTAACCACCAAAGTAAGGAATTTGAGTATGCACAAAAAACAGAGTCCCTGCAGGCAAACAGAAATTCAGTCTGAGACAAAAAAGAAGGGCTATCAAAAGGGAAATATTAAGCCTCAGGTTGTATTTAGAAAAATTTTGGGAGGATAGAATGTAAACTAAATGAACAAAGTAAAATATTATGATCGGAAAATTCTGATAATTGAGATTGACAAGAAATAGGGTGTAGGTATTTGGAGAAAAAAACATATCAATTCTAGTAGCATAAATAAACCTATGATAGGTAGCTCCAGAATTTTTGGGATGTAATTTCGAAAAGCATCCTGCAGATTTGATACTGTGAGAATTTGTTTTAAAGCTTTAGAATCACAGTACATTTTTTCTGGGTGTCTTCAGACAAAGGGTGTCTAACGCAATTAAATCTCCTCCCAGATAACATGTAATTTAATAAAAGAAAGGGCTTAATGTCATTAAATAATTCAACCCTGGCAGATTTCGTTTGTGGAGCATAAATATTAATAAGCCGGAAAGAAAAATCTCCTATAGAGCCATCCAAAATCAAGGTTCTGCCAGGAGAAACATCTATTAATCGAAAAATATGAATATCGGTGGTTTTGAAAAGAATACCAAGCCCGTCAGCAGAGTCTAAACCAAAAGACCAAAAAGAGGGGCCCCAGTGCCACCATTTTTTAAGTATTTCAATCTCATTGATTGAAATCGACACTCCTGCAGGAAAATAATATCCAGGGAGGGTTGCTAAATGGGACAGAATAGAAATCTGTTTCCTATATATTTTTAAACTACAGACATTGAAGGATAAACGTAATACAGACATAAAATGTCAAAAGTTCAGCCAATTCCCCTTTTGAATTAGCTTTCCTTTTTCCTTTCTTTCCTCCTTTTTTTCTGTAGTTGACTCTGTAGATTTTCTATCCTCATCTTCTGTAATTATCTCAGATCTATGAGATGTATTGGATTCCAAATCTGAGTCTCCTAAATCTTCTTGTAAAGGTAAAAAGATATTGGAAGTAGGAAGAGGTCAGAAATGGGTGTTTTTAGAGATGATCTGGTAATTCTTGCCTGTTGCAATCTCAAATTTTTTTGAGGGGGCATGTTAGGCCTACCTGGTTTAACCCTTACGTCAGGGATCTGAGATAAATCAGAAAGAAGGTCAGTTGTCGGTGTTGGTGATATAGTTATTGGTGCAACAGATACAGAAGGACCAGGCACATGTAACCTATCCTGTGCTTGGAGTACCAGATCATCATGATCCCATCCTCTGTTCTGTTCGCTTGGCCCAGGGGCATTGATGGAAAGCATGCCCTTTTAGTCTATAAGTTGCACTGAAAAATATTTTGACATAGATCCATAGAGTGACCAAACCCCCACAAAGTGAACATTTCATCATGTCACAGGAACTACTAATGTGAGGCGTGAACCACATTTATAACAGGCCGAGGTTGACCGTTATAAAACACACACTATCTTTTCCAAGAAAAAAGCTATTAGGGAGATGTATTATCTCGGAGTTTACCTGGAATAATTTAACTTTAAACTTCCAGCTCCCCGTCCAAATACCTTCTAGGTCTAATATGGCTTCAGGAGGGCCTAAAATATCACACCGTTTCTGCATCCAGTGATAAATATCACTCACATTCACCCCTTCATTTCTAAACATAACAGTAACATACCTAATTTGTGGTCTAGTAAGAGGGATAGCTAAAAAAGGAAGCCATAAAGGGTATTTTAAGATTAGAATATTTCTCCCAAAATTTCTCTAGACTATTATTTAGTTTGAAACTTATGTCAAAAGAATCTTCCCTGAAACATGAATAAGTGCAAAAGGTGGGATGGAGAAAAAGCCATAGAGTTTTTAAGCAGGGTGTTAACAAATAATACCTATCAGGGTGAGAGACTAAACCTCCTCTGTACCTTAATCTAACAGCATTTCTCTGGAGCCTGTTCAAGTTTGTTTTTAAATAAGTCTGCCATAGAAACTCGAGGAGGCAGATTGCTAGATTCTATGTCTGGTTTTGAGCGTTATTTGTTACAATAGGTACATAAGCTTTCCCCATTACAGGTACAGTGGGGCTATCAATAGCCTTCTTGTCCTGTGATATTTGATCGCACCTTTAGTTGCAACAGAAGGTTGAAAATGTCCTACCTGAGCTCAGGCGTTGGCATGCTGAGGAGAAGTGTAGCGACCGGTTTCCACATAGGATCAGGTACCCAAGTCCCTTTGTCATCCTGAGTCCAACCAGCGTTTAGAAGAATCCTCCTCCAACCAATCCTTCAAAAATAAATCTTGGGATTGTAACTTGAATTGTTTTTAAAGTTTGTGAGTCGTCGGCATGTGGACTGAAATGCAGGGGCGTGTTTGTAACTCACGGTCCGTGGGTGCACCCAGTAGTGTGTTACCATCAATAGAGTCCGTGTGGAAACAGACTGCTCCAATCCAACATTCCAGTGCTCAAAACCATCTCTGTGGAAGCCAAAGTAATTTCAGTGTCCGTTTCAGAACCTCCAGGTACGGATTAAAATTTCCTTTTTGTCTCCCGTTGGCATGCTCATAGCATGCGTTTCTCCTGCACTGAAACAATTTCAGGTTCCGTAACAGGCCTCGCCTGTATTGCTACCTCCTGTAGCTCCATCGGCAGAGCTTCTGTCTGCACGTCTTCCTCCATGGCTGTCCTCTCACAAACAGAGAGTAGGGGAATTTCCCCGGTGTCCTGGCCAAGTTTACCTCATTCACTAAAAATACCACCAACAGCTTAATCTGGTTCAAGGTCAGTTGGCATTCATCTGTAGCCCCCTCCCCCGGGTCGTGCCTGAAAATAGGCAGGATTTGTATAGTGCACTTTCCTGGTCAACAAAAGCTAAATAAAATAAATAAATAAATTATTTTTTTATACAGATTGGGGGGGGTTCCTAGACTGCCAGGGGTGTAGAAAACATTATTTATTTTATACAGGTCAGGCAGAACAAAGCCCCCAGGAGAACAATATTTATTTTATGCAGATTGGGGGGCCGATGACTCCAATCCACACCCCGATGCCTGTTGATAGGGGTGGGATGTGGTGCAAGGGGTGGGAACTTTAAAATCGAATTTCCTCACTTTTGTTACTGTAGAAGAATCCTAACTGATGCATTAACAAAGGTTTTTGCATATATTTTATATATATATATATATATATATATATATATATATCTTTAATCTCTGTCTCTCTCTACAGATATTATAGGGGCACTTTAGGGTTGAGTAGCCTGTTTAATGTTAAACCCCATTTTTTGCGCCTTAGTAACTTCTGTGTTCTTTGAAGAAATAGCCCATAATTTGGCATGCATGGTCAGGCTGGCAGAATCTCAAGAAACTGGAAGTTTTGTGACAGCACCTTGTGTGGATTTCGAGATATAGAGTGCAAAAAAAAAACCAAAAAACTTTTCCCCTATACTTAACATAGGGATTTGTGCTTTCACCTACAGCCTAGACCATGTGGAATTTTTTCATGGAATTTTCAGGGTTGAAAGGGGTGGTGCCACGGATGTGCCTATGAATGGTTTGGTGAACAAATATTGTCCCATTGTAAAGTTATAACATTTGTAAGATAACATTCTAGTGTGACTGAAAAAATATCACGAATGGTAAAAAAACTATCACGAAAGGTAAAAAAACACATTGAGACTGATTATTTGCATGATTTACTAGCCATGGGGGAAAAAAGCTACTTGTGATGGATGACATTTTCCTTTTACCAGTTTAAACTTACAAATGTTAAAAATACATACAATTTATGTCTTAAAAAACAAACACCTGATCCTAGCTAAATGGGACTCGTTCAGCTAGATTCTGGTGCTTGTTTTTTTAAGTTGGAAGAAATACGTTATCTGGGCACCCAAAACCCAGAGTAACCACTTTAGTGAGAGGAGCCCTATGCCAGTGTTCTCAGTATGAGAACAGTCAGACTTTCTTGAATTCTGAAACTGCAGCTGGAGTCATACTGCCAGCTTCAAATTAACAAGTGAGCCAGTGATCCCCAGCTCTCAATCTCTTTGTCTCTCTCTCTCTTTCTCTCTTGCTCTCTCTCTCACGCTCCCTCTGTCTCTTTTTCTATCTATGTAAGTACAGTATATACAGTAAAAATAATTTTACACGTTTGTTTTCATTTGCAATGTCTTTTAACATTACTTACTTAGTTACTAAGAGGTCCAGTCTGTGGCAACATACATATCCACATGTATGGAAGGATGGGAGTGCGGGGTCCTACAGGCAAATAAGGATACGATTACACTATCTCAAGAATTATGGGTGGATGGGAGTGCAATGCCCACCACAGGCAAATAAGTATACGATTATGCTATTTTAAAAAGTAAGGAAATTCATTGCAAAAAGAACTGCGTTAACACACCAGTTAGGGTAACTTAATACCACAAAAGTAGGGAAATGTGGCATTAGGGTTTCCAACCGTAACACCCAACCCTCACCCGGCAGGGAGCAACAGGAGAAACCATTATGGTTTGCCCTCTCCTGCATCTTTACAAATCAGGTATGGGGTGTACCTTGGGGTTGTCAACCCTAATACTCACCCCATTCTCATGTACTCTACGTAGCTCAGCTTCTTTATTGATGGACTGGGGTAAGTATTAGTGTTGAGAACCCCAAAGCACATCCTACCTCCACTGTATTGCTCTCCTGCTGTGTTCTGCAATATTGGATTATTTTCCTTGGTTCCTTGGTCACCGGACATCTTGATTCCCCATGAAGCTTTCTCTGTACCCTCTCCAAGCCTTCCCATTCACATCAGTCACCTTACTAAAGGTTTTCTGATCCCATCATACAGAATTGTTCCTTCTTTATCCTTGTTCCAGCATATAACATCACTGAGGGCAATTTCGTTCCATTCTGGCATGCCGCCACGTGTCTCTGGCTTTGTTATCTCTTTATCACTGTTCAACGCTGCACCATTCCTCAGCTGGACTATCCATGACTCTTCATTCAACTCACTCACCAAGAATATGCTATCAATTCCTTTTCTGTGTCATTCTGCTCCAGGCAACAGACTCCTCATCAATCCTGCATTCAAGCTACCTCCTTAGTGAAATATGACATATTTCCTGCACTCATCTTGGATTCTTCTGCTATTCATCTAACCTTCATTGGCCTCCAGAGTTCCGAAGGTCTACTATCCCTGCATACCAAAGCAGTTCCAAAACCTTGCCTATGTCCATAACTTTATCTGCCTACTGAGACCTGTTCATTGTATCCTGCCTTCTCATCCTCTCTGGTCCAACAGCTTACAGTACTTCAGATGAACCATCACCACTCTCGAACCTCTACACGGCTCTCATTCAATTCTTCCTTCCCCAGCCTTACTCTGTCTGTTTTCATCAACAGGGCTTCCATGCAGATTTGTTCTGCTACCTCTCACCGCAAGAAGTTGTTTTCCGTGGCTCTTGCCACTTTGCACCTGCCATTGAACTGTATTCCATGCACACAAGAGTTATGCCACTACTGTGCTCCAGCATTTCCAGCTATAAGACTCATGCCAAATTCCAGTGCTTTCCTTGTAGGGTAGTCTTTCCATCGTCAGCTTAACAACATTTGTTTTCCAAGCTTTCCAGAGACTCTTCGGACCACAAGAAACTGGGTACTGGAGCTAAGTTCACTCCTACAGCCCTCGTCAAGCAACCAGTGCCTCTGCAGTCTGACTCCATTTCATCTCCCGTATGCCTTGAAGACCTTTATACCAACCACCTCAACATTTATGGACTGTTGCTATCTGCCTCAACAGTCTCACTCTGAACCTTTCCCCTTTCCATAATTTGCTTCTTCCTGCTGCAATTTGACATATAGATCTACCTTATGCTTTGGCATGACATTTTGATGTACCTGGCCTCAGCTGGAGTCCTCTTTTTCCACTTTCATTTTCATTCTTTTCATTCATTCTGATGCCTGGCAGTTTCTGTTCCTAGCTCTGCCTCTGGGGTATTGAGCAAAAGTGAGCTTTCTCGGCTGCCAGGGATGGGAGTCCATGTCATCCAACTTCATTCTCTCCTCATTTCATTTCATTCCACTCCTTCATCAGTCTATGCCTCTAGCTCTGCCTGGGGGACATTGAGCATAGGCCAGCCTTCCTGTCTGCCTCATGGGGTTTTCCAGAGGGTCTCCATTGAAGGACGGTATCCTTTCTGGGGCCCTGTCCCTTGGGTGGCTCAGACTGGTGAAACTGCCAACCAGGATGTGATTCTGGGGCTCGGGCTTAATGTTGGCCTTCTGGAAGATTTGTTCACAGACCAGGTGGAACTTCAGTTCATTCTGGATGGCAGTGTTAACTAGGGTGGTCATTCAGGGTGGACAGTCAAAATGGTGGGGCACTGAGGTCCACTACCAGTGGGTGGTGTTGCCTCATTTGCCCGGGGGGCCCCTAGGTGGGGGTTGGAGGGCTGCACTTCTGGGATCCCATCTTCTGGAGGACTGCTCACTCTGGATTGCTGCCCTGGGTGAATTACTGCTATCTCTCTGTGTGTAGAAAGTTGTTTGTGGACCTTTGGCTTCTGGTGGACTGAAGTGGTCATTGGGCAGACTGTGAAAGAACACAAGTTTTCTGGTTAAGAGGCCATGAGAAGGCCTCTGGATTATACTCTGTACTTTGATAATTCTGGCACATTGTGACTGTTGTGGTGTAAGCACAGAAATTTGGATTGAACTCTTGTTGGTTGTTGACAGGTGGTGAGAGTTCTGCCTCTCTCAAATGCTAACTTTGAAGTGTGGCATGCTTAGCCCCATACCCAGACATTATCATTCAGTGAAATTACCTTTCAGTGACTCTGGACATATATTCTTTTAAAGGGGATTTATGTGGGGTATGTGGGGGTTGGTGGGTTTTATTTTGATTGTTGGGTCGTTTTGGGTTTGGGTCACTGTGTTGGTCATTTTATGTGCTTTGGGGAGGACCCACCGGTATGTGTTAGCAGAGAGATCTCCCAGTCAGGCGCTGTTCTCCTCTGAGCTCTGTGGCCTCTGGCCCTTTGACTGTCCCCCCTTGCCCAGTGAGGTGTATGGGTGATGTTAAGCTTTGGGGACAGTATGAAAGAGGCGCAGGGGTTGGGGCCTCAGACCTGGTGGGAGAGTGAGCCTGATGGGTGAATTGGGGTGTTGGAGGTTAGAAGATGCCTTGGAGTGAAATGAGTTCTGGAGAGGGGTCCTCCCTGTTTGGTGCCCATACCCAAGGTTTCCTCCTTGTGTGGGCAGATGACACATCCTACCTGAGCAGATTTATGCAATGTCAGGTCCATTAAAAACAAGTCAGTAGTGATTGCTGATCTTGTTGAGTCATCGGACATGGCTTGCATCACCAAGACCTGACTAGATGATAATGTTGGCCCATTGTTACAGTCAGCTGTTCCAGCTGGGTTCTTGATAATACACTGCCCTAGATGGATCATAGGGGTGGGGGAGTAGCCATTTGTTTTAAAATGGAATAAGGCCTTGTAGATGTACCAGTGGGGGAGACCAGGTTCTTTGAGTGTATCGTTGGCGCAAGTGTGGGGTGGAGAATTCTTCTCTACTACCATCCACCCAGGAGGGAGAAACAATTTCTGCAGGAAGTCACAGACTTCATTGTCAACATGGTGTTGGAGTCCCCCAGATGGCTGGTTCTGGGGGACTTCAATGCGTGGGGTCGATGATGAACTCTTGCAATTTGGTCAGTACTTCTCTCAACTAATGAATTTGTTGGGTTTCACACAGGTTGTTACCTCTGTGACCCATACTCATGGTCACTCTCCAGACTTGGTCTTCCTACTTGGGATGGAGACCTCTGACTTGGTGGTGGAACTGGTTGGATGGTTGGACCATCACACTATAAGGTTCAATTTCCAGGCTCCCCCTATAGGTCTGCCTCTTTGGAGATGGTCCGGTACCGCCCTTTAAGGGGGTTGACCCCAGATGATCTGGCAGTGGTTCTGGACCTATTGGGCTTCCTGAGTGTAAGCTTGGATCCTGAGAATCTGCTGCAAGCCTAAAATAAGGCTGTGACAGAGGCTCTGGATTCCATGGCTCCTGTCTGTGTTCATCCACTCACTCTTCACCCTCGGTCCCCTTGATTTGATGGGACCTTGAGGGAGTTGAGGTGGGTGGGACAAAGGCTGGAATGGTGCTGGTGGAAATCTGGCCTTGATGCCGATAGACTTAGATTGATGACCCATTATGCAGACTATCAATTGTCCAGCTCCCATAAGAAGGCAGAGTTCCTGTCAAGGAAGATTGCTGCCACACAGACTCGACCATCTCAGCTCTTCTGAACTGTTGACAGTCCATGCAATTCAGCCTGGCTTCAGTCATGGAGAGCATGGTCACAAGAGAAATGTGATGAGTTTGCTCGATTCTTTGCAGATAAGGTTGAAGACATCAGATCTGGAATCTGTAGGGCCCATTCCCAATGGGGGTATGATGGTTGGTGGGAGGTTGCTGCCCCTCAGTTTGTCTGGTCTGACTTTGACCAGTTGGCGAGCAAGGATATCATGAGGATCATCCAGAATATGCAGCCAACCTGCTGTAGTTTGGACCTGGGCCCAACCCACCTCCTAGTGGGGTGTGTTGAGGTCATTGTCCCAGTCCTAGCCAAGATAGTCTAGTGTTCACTAGAGACAGGTGTGTTTTCAGACACCCTGAAGGAGGCAGTGGTAACACCCCTCCTTAAGAAACCCTCTCTTGACCTGGATTGTCTATCTTACAACAGGCCTGACTCTCTTGTGTTTTATGGACACTATTTCTGGTTGTAATTCTTGGTTAATGGGTACATGGGGGTATGGGTGGCTGGTGGGAGGGCCAAGTATTAGTGTACTGTTGATCATGGACCATGACAGCAAGAGGGAGGGGGCAGTGGGCTTGTATTCTCATTCTAGGATCTATTGTTGAACATATTCAGTTTTCTGATGGAATGCTTGGGGTTGGGGGGGCTTGGTCGGGGGGGAATAGCATGGCATTCTCAGACTTCACAGTAATTATGCAGGTCCCACATCCATTCTGTTTGTCTGGTATTACACCCTACTGCACTTCAAATAATGGATAGACAACATTCCTTTGCCACATGGAATGTACAAGGGGCAAGAAATAAAATGAAACAGTACAAGATTTTAAAGCACTTAAATCTCCTACAGGCTGATGTGATTTTTCTCCAAGAATCTCATCAGCTCAACACTGAGTCAATTAAATTGAGAAGGCAGTTCATTGGGCAGATTTTCTCTGTGGAGGGTAACACCCAGAGTCAGTGAGTTATAATTTTAGTGGCAAGGTCAGTCCCCTTTGCCCTTACACAGATCATCAGTGATCCGCAGGGTCAGTACATATTTGTCAGGAAACTTCTCCATACCACTGACCTCCTTGTAGGTAGCATTTATGGCTCTAATTCCAATTCCCCTTCCATTTTTGCCCAGATTCTAAATGTTTAATTCCCTTTGCAGACCTTCCCATAATATTGGGAGGAGATTGGAACCTCCTGTATGATCCAGGTCTCGACCGGTCAGGGTCAAACATTAAAGGTATTTCCCCAGGTCAGTGGTCATTGAGGGATTTAATTGACCATCTTGGTCTATGTGATGTCTGGAGGGTTTTGCACCCCTCATTCAGAGAATTCACATCCCAGACCACAGTCCACAGGACCTCCTCTCATATTGACTATATCCTTCTCTCCCATTCAATTTTGCCTGGAGTAATGGACTCTGCCATTCACCCAGGCCCACTCTCAGACCACACTGTGGTCTCCTGTAAACTATCCTTTTCCGTTGTACCTAAACCTCGGGGGGTTGGAGATTAAACAATCAAATACTGAAAGACCCGGCATCGGTTCGACTCATCTCGACCCATATAGAGCAATTTATATAAAATAACACTGGGTCCACAGGGAAGCAGGATATAGAATGATGTTCTTTGAAGGCTTACCTCTGGGGTATTTTTATTGGGTTAGCCTCCTCCTGTAAAAAGAAGAGGGATGAGAAATTGCTGGCAATTCTCTCTTAGATCAGAACCATGGAGTCCCAATTGTCTTCCCATTCCTCTGAACAGTTCCACCAAGAACTCACAAAACTCAGAGAGATGTAATCTTAGCTATTAAGTGAAAAGGCAGAATACGCCATTCTAAAGGCTAGAGCCAGCTATACGGATCAAGGGCAGAAAGCTGGGCACCTGCTAGCCCTCAGAATTAAAAAGCAAGAAACATCTAGGCTAATTGGTGCTATTTAGTTGTCTGACGGTGCCTCCCTTAAGACCTTACCATCCGATATTATCAAGGAATTTGAAGAATACTACTGAGAGCTTTACTGCCCTATAGTAAATCCTCCCCAACTTCAGGTGCTAGATGACTTTCTGAGAAATGCTCACCTACCCTCCCTCTCAAGTTCGCAAGCCCTCTCCCTCTTAACCCTCATTTCAGAGGCTGAAATCCTGAAAGTAATCAGGGACCTTCCGAACAAGAAGGCTTCAGGTCCAGATGGGTTTACCCCAAACTTTTACAAGGCTTTTGTGGATCACCTTGTCCCATTACTTAAGACTGTATTCCACTATGTTTTATCCGGGGACCCACTGGACACTACTCTCTTTGAGGCTTTGATAACTCTGCTACCCAAGCCCAGAAAGCGAGCAGCTCTGGTCTCAAGCTATAGACTGATATCTCTCCTAAATCAAGATACTAAAATACTAGCTAAAATCATCACCGACTGGATCACCCAGGTGATGCCATATCTTATAAGTCCAGAGCAAGTGGGGTTTAAGATGGGACGATCATCAGTGGACCATCTCAGGACTCTGGCTCATGTCGTCTCTGTATCCAGGGATGCATCCTTTCCTGCAGTACTGATCTCCCTGGATGCAGAGAAGGCCTTTGATGGAGTTAATTGGCAATTCCTGTTTAGTACTCTCACCGTCTTTGGCTTCCCTAGACAATTTCAACAATGGCCATGTGCGTTTTATAATTCTCCCATGGCCTGTATTTATTGTAATGGTGAGTTTTTCTCAAAGTTTCCACTCCAAACAGGCACTAGGAAGGGGTGTCCTCTTTCCCCTCTACTTTTTAATTTATACCTGGAACTCCTGATTCATAGATTAACGGCTTGCCTGTTAATACAAGGTACTACTATCAGGCAGCAAGAGATCAAAGTCTCCGCTTATGCGGATGATTTGTTACTTCAAATTTCAATCCCAACTACATCTCTTCCTCTTATGCTAAATATAATTGAAGAGTTCAGTACCCTCTCCAACTATAAGCTGAATCTCGATAAAAGGTAGTATTTCCTCTCAATCACAAGGCCCAAAGTCCTGTAATAAAAGCCCTGGGCCTTACCTGGGCCCCCAAATCTATCAGCTACCTAGCGATTGACCTTTCCAGGAGTGAAGTTGGTCTCAGAAAATTTAACCTAGATCATACCCACCAAATTATCTTGCAGGATATGAAACGATGGTCACTTCTACCTCTCACTTTGTGGGATAGAATTAATCTGGTAAAGATGAATGTTTTTCCCCAGGCTTTTCTACCCACTTAACTTATTAAATCTCTGGTTACCACTTTATTGGGTTTAGGAAGGTACACAGCCATGTAACTGATTTTATCTGGGTGAGTATGTGCCTGTGCTTAGCATATCATAAACTAGCTGCCCCTAAAAGCTGGGGAGGATGGAGACTACCACACTTAGATATATATTACTGGGATAGCCATGCCAGTAAATACCCATGCTGGGAGGACTCAGACTCACCTCAAGAAATGCAGCTTCATTCCCAGCTTTGGTTATGTATAGAGCAAGAGCAAATATGCCCACATAGTCTCTCACCACTCACACTTCTCCATATCCAGTACAAGTCTCTTCCTCATTCTCTATGTAGCTCCCCAATAGGTATCTCTGTGAGAGCCCACTCCCAATTTTGTTCTCTTTTGAAGCACAACAATGTTAGAGATATTAAGCAGCCTGTTCTGGGTAACCCCAACTTTAAACTGGATGGATAGACCATTACTCAATCTTGGCTGCCCCAACTGAATTCTCTCTTTATCACACACTTCCTAAATGGTGATGGTACATGGCTCACCTCACCAGAGATTATGCATAAACTGGATATCAGCCGTACTTCAATTTTCAAAATCTATCAACTGAGACACCTTTTGGTGCAATTTTTGGCTCTGAAATCCCTCAGCTCCCCAAGTATCAGTTCTTTCCAGAGCTATCCCAAACTCAATCAGGCTTCAGAAAGGACTACTCAACCTCAACAGCCCTACTGGAGTTCAGTGATTTGATAAATAGGTCACTGGGTAAAGGTATGGAAACAGCAGTGGTCTTTGTGGACCTATCGAAGGCCTTTGACTTGGTGGACCACCCTTTGTTGATACAGAGACTGCAGGGAATAGGTATCAGGGATGGTCCTTTAAAATGGCTAAAATCTTACCTGAGAGAATGCTCCCAGTGAATAGAAATACAGGGCTGTTCATCTGGGAGTAGAAGTCACCAGAGTTGTTCCTTAGTGGTTGATTTTAGGACCTCTTTTGTTTCTTATTTTTATAAATGACCAATCTCTGGTGGCTGAGCACACAGAAATTTGGTTAGTTGCCAACGACATGGTAATCAATGCCTCAGGTCACTCTGACTCTGAGTTGCAATCAAAGCTACAGTCTGACCTCTTAAAGATAGAGAAGTGGTTCACGAGGTTAAGGTTGAGTATGAACACTAAAAAAACGAAATGTATGAAATTTTCATTGAAAAAGAATGACATCCCTTCTCAAGTTCAAATTTACACAAATAACTTAAACTAGAACAAGTAGAGGACTATAATTACTTGGGGGTAGTTTTTGATCAGCATATGTCCTTCACCCAACATATTTCAGCTTTAGTAAAGAAAGTGAATAAAAGGGCGGGGCTTTAAGGAGAACAACAAAATGCCTGATGTTAGATGATAGGAATAAGCTAACTGAACAGCTGATTATCCCAGCCTTGAAATATGGTGAGCTGACAAATAGAACAGCTAATAAAACACTTTTGGATCGATTGGATAAAACTTATTTCTGTTTGGCTAGATTTGTCCTAAAGGGGAATTATCATACTCATCACTGTTTGTTATTTAGTAGACTAAACTGGTTGCCCCTGAAAGTTAATTATACTTGTCACTGGCTGACTTTAATTCATAAAATGAAAAATGTATGTATCAATCACCCTATCTCAAAACTACTATTTCCAGTAGATCTGAACATGAAAAGGGTACTAACCAGGTCTGTACATCTGAACAAATTCACTATGGGAAAAATAGCCAACAAATATGGGGATAGGACCTTAGTCCAAAAGGCTGCCATTATTTGGAATTCTCTTCCTTCAGATACTAGGGATATCTTTAGTCATTCTATGTTTGTTCAGGCCATAAAATAATTGATGGGTTCACACCTGTAATTGTTAATACCTGCTGGGCTTATAAATTCTACAAAGTCCATAAGTTTCCTAATCTGTGTTTGTACTCTGAATATACTTAATGATTTCTCTCTTATTAATAATTGTTATAGAAGAGTTGCTGTTATTTATATGTTACTATATTAGTAACATTTTATTTTATTTTTATATTAGTAGTGTTTTGCACACATACTCCATAACAGTCGAATGTTTGTTTTTAATGGATTTTGTATGTTTTGTAATTTGTCTAGAACATTAGATAAGGATAACACAGGTCTGTCTTGTAAACTGGACAACAGTCCAAATGACATGTATTATCTGTATAAAAATAAACTTTTACTTACTTACCTACCTACCCATGCTAGCTAGCCTTCCACATGCAGTATTCAAGATCTTTATACTTCTCTATGATTGGGCCAACCCCCAGTCTGAGGGTCCCACTAGCTACTGGTTGGCCGAATTTCTGGGGACATCCATTAATTGGACTGCACTGTGGAAGGGTTGCCATAAGTTTGTGACACAGGATAGACTCTGGCTAATGCAATTTCACATTTTGCATAATCTTTATTATACTTCGGTGAAGTTGGCTAGGATCAACAGCTCTTTATCTCTTCATTGCACACACTGTCAACAAGAGGAAGGCACCATATCCCATATCTTCTGGAACTGCCCTAAAATAGCCCCAGTTTGGTCCTGTATTAAGCAGAAGGCAGGCCCACTATTGGGGTTGGATGACTTGTTCACAGCTCATATTTGCATACTAGGTGACTTTTCAGAAGTGAGCGTTACTAACTGTACATATGACATGGCACTCATCTCTATGTCAGTTAAAAAACTGGTATTAATGCACTGGAAGGATGGGGAAGCCATCACTTACAATGCATGTCTACAGGAATTCCTAGCCAATCTTAGGACAGAAAGAATGATTGCCAGCATCAATAACCGATTGTCAGGATTTGAGAAAGTTTGGGTCCCCTCGCATACTTTGTACTCACTTTAGCCTGTTTGGGGCACTGTACTTAACCAGTGATCAAGTATTCTAGGGTAATAATGCCATGTGGTGAGAGAGGGCTGGGGAGGGGGTGGGGAGTGGTAGAGGGTAGGGTAGGGAAGGTGGGGAAGGTATGTGGATGGAAGTACATGTCATTCATTCTGTGTGTCTATATTCTGATTTGTAGATGGCTGTGGTTTTGTGATGTATTGGAAAACTTCAATAAACTTAAAATTTAAATAACAAAAAACAAAACAACAACAGGCCTGTCTCTATCCTTCTCTTTGTGGGTAAGGTTATTGAGAAGGTGATTGTACTACAGCTGGAGGACCATCTTGCCACCCACGATATCTACAATCCTTTCCAGTGAGGATTTTGGAAGAGGCATAGTACCGAGGCAGCCCTAGTTTGCATTCTCAATGATCTCCTGATAGTGAGAGATTGGAAGAGCTGGTCCATCTTGATTCTCCTTGATCTCTCTGTGGCATTTGACACCATGGACCATGATGTGTTGCTTGAGCACCTGTGGTTCATCTGTGGACTTTCAGGTACAGTTCTCAAATGGTTCCATTCCTTCCTCTCAGGCAGGTTTCAGAGAGAGGTGTCTGGGATTTTTTCCTCGGACCCAGTCTCCCTGCCTTGTGGGGTATCGCAGGGCTCTATGTTTTCACCTGTGTTGCTCGTGGTATATATGCTGCCATTGGTAGACATTGTAAAGTAGTATAGGCTGAGTTTTCACTGCTATGCAGATGATACTCAGCTCTACATGTCCTTTGTGCCTGAGTAGGATGGTGCTATCTCATTGTTTAATAACTGTCTCACTGAGATCCAGGACTGGATGAATGCCAATTGGCTGAGGTTAAACCCTGATAAGGCCAAAGTGTTGGTCATGGACCAGAGTCATTGGGTAGGGGGGCCTTTGACTGGTCGGTCCTCTGGGTTTTGGCTCTGGGGCTGCCGGCTGGCAACCTCTGATTAGGTGCGAAATCTAGGCATTATTTATGATGATGGACTGACACTTAAGGTTTGTTTTCATCTGTCATCAAGATCTCATTTTACCATCTGAGGAATATCACCTGGATTATGCACCTGGTCCTGCACAATGGCCTTCCAGTGTTGGTCCATGCCTTTGTGACCTCTCATCTTGTCTATTGTTACTCCCTTTACCTAGGGCTACCAGGGGTTGATATTCACTGCTTGTAGCTAGTGTAGAATGCAGCAGCCAGGCTGTTGACTGGCTTAATTTGATCTTGCCTTGTCACGCCTGTGCTCTGTAGCCTTCACTGACTGTCTATTCAGTGGCATATCACCTTCATGATCAGTTTGCTGACCTATAAAGCCCTACATGAACAGGGACCATGTTACCTGCAAGATCTTCTGTCCCCCATCACCTTCCCCGCTCACTTCACTCTGCCAAAGAGGGATTGCTAGAGGTTCCCAAGGTCCATTCAAAGACCGCAGGTGCCAGGTCATTTATGTTTGTGGCCCTTATCCTGTGGAATTCTCTACCTCATTGGATAATGGAGTGCCTGACCATCGAGAGCTTTAAATCTGCATTAAAAATGCATCTTTTTAGCCTGGCTTATTTGGAATATGGATGAATTACTGTTGTATACATATATCTGATTATTTATTGAGTTTTTAATTGATGTTTTTACTAATTGTACAAGCACTTGGATACATGTTGACTTGTGCTTTTTATAAATAAAATAAACTGAAACTGAACTGAACAGTGATGGGAGTCTGTTTTTTGTATTCTGTTCCTACCTAAGATCCATCATCTACCTACTTCAGATCTACTCAGTGCTAGTCCCTTCCTCGCCATTGGATTGGCTTCCTCACTTTTGACCTGCGTTTGGACTGCCTCCTGGACTTCCTCCTTCTGTATTCCTTTTGGGGCCTCCAATGCACCACCATTTAGTGTGCAACCAACCATCGATTGTGCTCCTTGGATCCATCTTCATGTCAGGCTTCCAGTAACCATTCCAACATCCTACCATGTTTTCTCCATCCATTATTTACATCATCAGTGGAATTCCAATTCTGTCATCCACCTTTCAAACCTCTACTATTCCATTGACCAACTCCACTGCTCCAGTGCCACCTTAATTACATCTCCAGCAACCAATCAAGACTTTCCAATTTATCACCATTCCTCGACCTGGCTAATGTTATAAAACTTCAGTGGCTCCAGTGAGCTATTACTTTCCCTGTAATCACTATCCATCAACTAGGAACCCTTCATATCACCATATTCAAATTCTGACCACCAGCACCCAGGTATAAGCTGATGTTTATCTATATGTTTGATTCTATCTAATCATATGTATACCTCCAAGACTGTAATACTGGATATCATAAAAACATCCCAGACATTTTCTAACAACCATGTTCCTTCATCTGGACTTCATCCGACTTGGATTATACTTCATCTTCCAGAATCAACCTTCCTTCATGCATTGTCAAAGATTCAGGATATGACTCATCTCCCTAACTCCATCCTTGTTTCAAGCTTCCAATATGTGAATACCACCACAGAAATCCTGGACTTCATCTAACCACCCTTATTTCCTGATCTGGGTGTCCATCCGACTAGGATTCTTCTTTGTCTTCCAGAATCAACCTTCCTACATACACTGTCAGAGATTCAAAGGATATGACTCATCTACTTAACCAGAATTAAAACTCAGTCCACCTCATTTAGGATTATCTCCTCATAGTTTGCCTGGAGGACAGGCTGGTCAGTAGCCATGGGTCCTCAGAGGTTTCCTCCACAGGGTTTTTTACTCTCTCCTGTGTGCTACTGGTCACATTCTCTGGAGTTGGAGGAGGTAATCTAATCATCAGCAGTCTTTTTGGGCCTCTATTCCTACACCTACCCAACATTCCTACCAAGGGTGGGAATAGTGAAAAGCCAAATTAAAAGCTCGTAGCTTTAAGTTCATAAGTATACACAAGCACTACGCTATGCACCACACATTGAATGGGAGGGCTAAAGCCTGAGATTCAATGAGGGTGGAATAGCTCCTCCAACATCCCCTACTTAAGCTAGGTTCTATGTGATAATGGCGAGTGCTGAACGGCTACCTGCATTATCGTGAAGTCAGGGTGGCGAAAACAATTTTGCCACCCTGACAACCTCGACACATGAAGGAACAGTGCTGGAGACTCAATACATTTGCTTTCTGTGGGGGGCTGCACCCCCCATCCTCCCATGTGGGGTTTCTCCCCTACACTCCTATAAGGATTCTCAACTACAGGGGGTTCATGTCAGGGCAAAGCTAAAAATACTCTAGTTTTGAGCCAGGCACAACAAAATGCAGAGCGCCTGACCCAGACCAATCCGAACTTAACGCGCCTACAAGTGGAGGCCAAATCATGATGCTTTGCGCAGCTCAGCAGCCAACCGCAGCACTACCCCCTACATCCCTCCACCCCTCCCAGACCATGCTCACCATGATTGTTCCCCCCCCATGTGCGTGTACATACAGTGACATCCTGTCGCTAGGGTCGTCCACCCCACCACATCCTGTTGCCCTCCCTGCCCCCTCGCCTTTCAGGTTTTTGCCCACATCACATTGCCATTTTGGATGTTGCCGTGATTCAGGTGCCCATGTCACAGGCTACCCTTAAGCAAGCACTTCTGTCTGCCTCAGCTTCAAGAATTTCAAAATCATCCACCATCCTCCCTGGCTTCCTCATCTGGCATTCTCCTCCTTCTCTTGATGCTGGGCCTCTATTCCTACACTTACCGAGCATTCCTACCAAGGGTGGGAAAGAGAAAAGCCAAAATAAAGGCTCGTAACTTTAAGTTCATAAGTATACACAAGCACTACACTATGCACCACACATTGAAGTGTTTTTGTGCCCCACTTTTCTTCAGCTTCTTGTGTTGTTGGCACACATGCCCCATTCAAATACAAGAGCATGTACCCTGAGTCCCTTCCCCTACCTTTTTTGATACATAGCATCCCTGGGGATAGATAATTCACATGTAATGCATCAATGATTAGACCATTCTAGGCTCAGCTGTGCAGGAGTCTCTCTAAGGCCCTGTTTACACTGCAGCAAGGTAATGGAAAATGTTTTTTAAAATGGATTAAGTACCGTGCTGTAGCATTCATGTTGTAGCATCCGCATTACCACCAGCGTGTTGTAAACCGTTTCATTAAAAATAGTTTACAGCATCTGCACTCTGCCTCTGTACCAGATTAGCTATCAACCAGTTCACATGCAGGGACATCCAGCTTCATGAATGGGAGCCATGCCTGACTTTCCACCCTGCAGGTAAAACCGATTTAACATCTGAAACATTTTTAAAATCGTGTTTAAGCCTAGATCTTATCAGGGTTTAAACACAGTTTTAAGAAACAGATTGCAAAGCTTTTTTAAGTATGGATGCAAACTGTGCTAGTGCTCCTTAAACCATTGTAAATACCCTATTGTGAACAGGGCATATGAGTGAGATATTGCAGTATCTGTCCCCACGGAGGAAGAGTGCTGTTGTGTGTGGACTTCCTTCCCAGCCACACTTCTGTCATGGGATCTGGGTCAATAGTGTAACCTGAGTAGCTCTCATAGCAGCACAGTGCACAGCTTCTGGGCACTCATAATAAAATGCATTTAGTCTCTGATTATACTTTATTTGTAAACTACTGTATGTGGTAGAGTTGATCAATATTACCATCTGAGTGGAGTTCATAACGTTTCTACCAGTAATGTCTGGAGAAGTTACCAAGCTACTACTTCTTTACCTCTTGTTCAGTTTATTTTTGTACATGTTGACTAAAAGCTGCAACAAAGAAATATAGTTATGCATGACAGAGCCCACAAAAGAAGTGTCAGGATGAACAATTACATACTGTACTTTAAAAGATTCTGAAGAATTAAAATCAAGTGACCACCAAATACTTCTCGTCTTTTGTGAGTGTGAATAATTAGCAGCTAGTCATACTTCTAGAAGCAATCAGACAATAGGCTGTGTTTACATACAGTTAAGTATTCATGCCATGTAGATTTTGAATAAATGGTACTCACACAGTTAGAGCAGTTTGGTGTGAAAGTGTCTCTTTTCACTTCAACTTGGTGTGAATTTCCTGCAAAAAAAATTAGTGAAGTGTGAATATTAAGAGACTTGAGTGCATTAAAACTTAACCATGATGGCTTGCTTTTTGAGCCAGCCTTAAAGGAAAAATGCATTCAGAACAGCTATCGTAAAAAAGGTTTATATACAACAATTTGATTGAGGTTTTACCTTATGACTACTAGAACCCTTGAAGAGTTTTAGTAACTCTGAAACTAGTAGACCTCCAAGCCCCAATGACCATGTACTGCTCCTAAATTGTGGTATTGTTGTCTTGGCACAGCAAGAGGGTTGCTTCCCCAGTTTTATCACTATACCATACCTGTCCCTTCCATGTGCTCGAGTTGGCAATCAAGGATGCCTGTCTGCAAAATGCAACCATGAAAGCTGTGCCAACATCAGAAGGTCAAAAACATTCTGCATGCTATTTAAAAAGTAACATACTGTATTAACATAGTCACTTAAGGTCAGAAGGGACTCTGAGTCCATTGTTAATATCCCTCCTACACTTTGTAAGTAGGGATGAATAAATATACTTTGCAGACATTCGATAATTTATAGTAATTTCCCCACTACCCCCCCGTATGATCCAGGATAACTTACGATTCCCTTTATAAGCAGAAATATGTCCATGCTAACCTTGAAGAATTGCACTGTCTTCCTGTATGTTGTTTCCTCCAGTAGGCTGCCCCACAGATTCACCCTGTGTGGAGAAGAAGTGCTTCCTAACATTACTTCAGAATGTACCACCTCTGAGCTTTAGGGTATGTCCTCTGTCCCGCTGGTGCACATCAAATGAAACATCTGTTTTCTATTCAGTCTTCTCAGTACCCTTCAGGGCGTGGCATGCTTAGATCATGTCCCCATCAATCTCCTTTCCACCAAGGAAAACATGTCATAGCCCAGTGGCCCATTAACCTCTCCTCATAACTGTTGATCTCCAAATACCCTATCATTTTTGGTGCCACCCTATGCTGTCCTGGCCACCTCCACGTCTAATTTGTATTGAGAAGCCTGTAATTTCACGCAATGCTCCAGACAGAGTTTGACCAGGGCCTTGTAAAGTGGCAAGGTTGCTTCCCATGCCTTGCTGATTACCCCCTATTTAATGCATCCCATCATTCTGCTGACCCTTTTGACCACAGCATCAGACTGCTTGCCATGCTTTAGCACCTTGTCTTTTATGACTCCCAGGACCTTTTCTATCTCCACTGCAACGGGGCGGGGGGGCACATAGTGTATAGGTCTTACCTCTGTTTTTCCTCCCTAGGTGTTGCCACTTACATTTGGCTACATTGACTCTGAGACTCCAGGAGTCTGATCAATTGTCCAGCTTGTCCAGGTTTCTCCTAAAGATTGTCCCCATCCTCAAGGGCATCCACTACTGTACTCTGGCGTAGTGTCATCAGTGAACCTAAGCAGCCTGCTTGGGATCACAGCTTTCAGATTGTGGATGAAAAGGCTAAACAACAATACCCCAAGCACAGATCACTGAGGGATGCTGTTTAGGAATCTGCACCACTCAGAATATTTGCCCATCCACCACAACCCTCTGCTTTATGTCCCAAAGCCAGTTAGTAATCAACTTTGTGCATGCTTCATGTGTATAACACTGGTTTAATAACTGGTGAGCATTTTTTCAATGTGGTCAGCCAGTTCATATACCCCATAATAACCCATGGGTTATGGTGAACATGTGCTCTGTAACTCAAACAAGAGCTCTCCACCATTGGCTCTGCTTCTGTGTGTGGGCAGGCTGAATGCTTCCTAAATCATGGTGGCTCCATATCTCCATTAGTGAGGAGCCACCACACCACCCCACCATCATACAATAATGTATCTGGTCGATCCAGCCTTTACATAAAAAATTAAGTAATAAACAGTCAAGCCCAAAAAAAGGTTTATCTGGTTGATACTGTTGTTTGTCCTTCGGCAACACATCTAGTGGCTATGGCACCATCTGATAGTGCTACTATAGGGGGATCGAAATCATGATCTCAAATACTACAATACAGTAAGAAAAAAACTTATCCTGAGGAAAAAGGGACACAAGCTGTGTGTGTGTGTATATATGTGTGTGTGTGTGCGTGCGCATGCATGTGTGTGTGTGTGTGTGTGTAGGGAGACAAACTGTGTGTGTGTGTGTGTCACAAGGTCACAGCACTAGGGCTGGAAAACATTGCTCACCACGATATTATATAAAATAAAAGATGAGGAAGTGTGCATATGAGAATTAAATGCACACTCTTGGTGTGGCATGCTTTGATAAACTCCTTGGGCTTCACCCTTGGGTTTATGTGGCATCCAACACCTCAGGTGTACATTCAATTCTCATTGAAAGCAGGCAAGGAAATCCCTGTGTCATGATTGACTTGAGACTTGGTTCTAGCCATGGCAGTAAGAAAGTACCACCAATGGCTAAAACAAGTCCCTGCCAACCAGGGCAACTCACAGAATTCATAAGCCACCTATTTCCTAATTTCCATCACAAACATGGCTGCAGCCTTTACTCATATAAAAAACTTCAACTAGGCCCTAAAAATAAAAGTCCATTAAATTAAATAAAGTAAGTAAATAATTTAATGTTATTTACACTCATGAGCCCCCCATTACACACATACACAAATTTAAAAAAATCAAATACTATTCAGAGTTTCCATTGCTGGTGTTTCTTTGATGACCATGAAAAATTCCCTCCTATCCCTACCACTTTGCCAGAGAACTCCTTGCTCCTTACCTGGCAACAGATACAACTGAGGTTGTGGTTTCACTTCAGGCTTGTGTGTGTGTGTCTTTGTATGCCAGTTAAACGCTGAAGAATTTTGAATTCATGTATTCCATGTTAGCATTCTGTGTGTGTGTGTGTGTGTGTGTGTGTGTGTGTGTGGAGGGGGGGTATTCTACTACTAGAATAATGCAGAGCTTTGAATTCTTTTATTCCATGGTAAACAATCACACAACGTATTGAGTATGAAGAAAGACAGATGACTGACAGGTGAAAAACATCTGTGGAGGAACTATTTTACATTATTTAGCAACATTTTAGTATATTTTTTTGTGACTTTGAAAACGTTTCGAATGTTCTTTTTTAAAAGTTGCCTAAGGGCCCATTTTATATAAGCAATAAGACATGGCTAGGTTTTGGTAGTACTGAGATACCCACACACCCAGAGGCAGAAGGCACTCACCCTGCAGCCTCGTGCCGCACTACACCTCTGGGTGTGTGGGTATCTCAGTACTACCAACACCCAGCCATATCTTATTGCTTACATATCACACACTTCCCCATCCTTTATTGTGTATGTACTTTGCCTGGCTGTTTGCCATGAGCCACACTGTTAAAGGCCTTCCTAATGTTCTGATAGACAAAACGTATGGTGTTACCTCTGTCCAATTCCCTGGTCACCTGCTCAAATAAAGAGATTAAGTTGGTTCAGTATGATCTGTCCCTCATAAATTCATGCTAAGTGGGGGAGAAAGAACCTTGGCCTCAAGAAAGTGCTCCATTATTTTCCCTTGATAAATGCTTTCATGACCTTGCTCAGCGCAGATGTGAGGTTGACTGGCCTGTAGTTGCCTGGGTCTGACCTTGCAGCCTTCTTGAAGATGGGGACCAAACTGGTCACCTTCTGCTTCTCTGGCCCACTGCAGTCTGGATAGTTTCCTGAAAGATTACTGCAAGCAACCCACCTATTTTTGTTTAGTGCTACTTTGATCCTGGGGTGTATCCCATCTGCCCCTCAGGACTTACCTGGCTTGATCTTCACCAGGTAGCCAGCTACAGTGGAAGTGAGTGACAAGATGCACTACAGCTAAGTCAGCCAGGATGCAGCACTGTACAGTACCTTGCAGTAAATGACATGTCACAAAATATTGCATGTCCAAAGGGCTTAAAGAAGTACTAAACCATAATTTGCAAAAACATATGTTGTGCAGAATGTTTTGATTTGTGTGTGTAGTTCTAGTGTGTCCTTCCCTGTGTCTGGTATTAGGAGTTTTTTCTAAATTATCCTGCTAGTTTTATGGTAGTTTTATGGCCCCTGGGGATCTCTATCTTAGCATTGTTTATTGCTCTTCTTGTTTCTACAATGCCTCATGTCCCATGTGGCAGTGATGTATCCAGACCATGGATTCAGCAAGTACTGGTTTAGAGTCAGTTTTACAACAGCAGAGCTGTGATATTAAGTAACTTTCCTTATCTATTGAGCACTAATAGCTACATTTACAGTTTAGCAAATATGGGAGAGGTAATAGAGCGCGTTATTCTATTACAACACAGCTAGAGTCTTTACTAATTATAGCATTGATGATCTGGGGGGACTTGAGTGTTTTTTATGACTGTGTGTAGTTTGATGAAATAAAACATTTAAAAAAAATTATTTCTGTTGGTTAGACCTGACAAACACATAGAAAACAAAAATATTGAATTAGAACTATTGAGTGGAGGCCATAACATCAGGCTCCTATCTCCAGTACTTGCTGAATCAGTGGTCCTTGATACATCACTGTCACATGCAACAGGAGACATTGCAGGAAAAAGAAGAGCACTAAATCATGCTAAGATGGAGATCCTCAGGGACAATAAAACTACTACATAACTATCAGGCTACTTTAGAAAACAAAAAAACACTCTTAATAACAAAATAAAGGGAGGGACACACCAGGACTACATATACAGATCAAAACACTCTGCACAATGTGTGTTTTTGCAAATTTTGAGTGTAGTACTCCTTTAATCACCATTGAATTGAATTGTTCCCTGCAGCATACTGTAGCACTCTGTAGTAATACTACAAGGTATTACATTATATTCAGTCTGGCTCCACTGTATATGTCTAGATATATCAAGAAATATTGCAGGACCCCAATTGAAATGAATAGGTATTTCCTGCTTCATGAGATATATAATGATATATATTATGCATCATGTCATTAACTACCACTGCACTGATGTGGACAGGATGTCTTTAAGGCTGCATCATGGCTACCTCTTATACCCTGGGCCCTCCCTCCCCTAGGGGCCCACGTTAAGCACCACAATAAAGTATCCATTCAGTATCTCATCACCCCTGGCTCTCTTATAGTTCCAACCCCCTTTTCCTGTTTTGGTGCCCATTCCTTCACCTTCCTCCCATTTATGTAGTGGAAGAAGGCTTTGGTTTTCTCCGTAGCTCACACTGCTATTCCGGATTCTAGCCCCTTCTTGGTTATCCTCATTTCTGTCTTGCAGCCCCTTAGTGCTGCTCTGTACTCCTTTCTGGCTTGGAGTCGACCTGTGCCTTTCCAGTAGTCATAAATTATTTTATTGTTAAGTATTAGTTGTCATAGGTCCCTGTTGTGCCAGGTGGAGCCATATTCTCTTATTTATTTATTTGTTTTTGATAACCGGGTAAGTGCACTAGACATGAAAATAATTATTTTCAGGCACGACCTGGGAGAGTACAAATGAGAACAACCAAAATTACAAGTAAATTGTGAACAGGACAAAACAGTACAGCTCATAGCAATTACCAGACGTCATAGGGAATTATACAAATTGGATGTATGTAGCATTCATTGTAAGCACAACATTGAGGAAGCAAGATATACAAATTTAAGAACAATGATGCGTACAGAAACTGATAGCTGACAGGGATGCAGATTTCTGAAGCTGCTTCAGGCCCCTTTTTCAATGAACATTACATGTATTCTGCATTACCAGCCTCATGAAGCTGATCTAGATCCTTAGTAACTAGGTCCATCATTTTGGCAAGGGCAGCCTTTATGAAGCTTAGGGTCCTGGTGGTAGAGGCCAGGCTAGTCTTCCCTGTCACCAGGGAGAAGGTTACCCTGTTGTGGTTACTGTCTCCCACTAGTTCCTTGACATTCACATTAGAGATGACCCCATCCTCACTGCTTAGAACAAGCTCATGTGTGGTCTCAAACCTAGTCACCTGTTAGACATTCTACTATAGGAAGCAGCCTTTGAATGTGGCTGGAAATTCTGTCACATATCTTCCATTAGCATTCTTGTGGTGTTAGTCAGTTCCTGTTAGATGGAAGCCTCCCAGACTAATCAGTGGATCTAATTTGGTTGCTATCATAATTTCTCCACCCAGCTGGGTATTATGCCTTACTGAGCTGTTCAGGGGCCTATAGCACACCACAGCAATGACATTTTATCCCTTTTTCCTCATGCTTTGCTCAGACTCTGTAAGACTATGTGCCCCTCTGATGTTGACCTTGTCCTCTACAGTGGCTCCTTTCTGTGAATGCCCTAAATGAAGAAAAAAAAACCTAAACACAGTAAAACTATGTCCCTAAGATAACATAATTCAATGAATGAAAAATATTGCTGTCTAGAATTGCTGTACCAGATTCTCAGGACCTGCTGCCTTGAGGAATCCAGCTTGTCTGGTGAAATGTTGGCTATTCAGGCAAACCTGAGAACTTGTATTTCAATAAATGCCACATTAATTTAACATTAGCTAAGCAGGTCATCATTCCAACCTTATTTTCACAGTATTAGACACTTGTGGGAATTGGACTCCACACAATTATTTTTTTTTTTTAGATCGGGGAGACAGCAGGGCAGTTCTTCACAATACATTTAGGGGAATACCAAAATTGTGGGACCATTAATAAAAAAAAACAATACAACTATTACTTCTGATACCGAGACTGCCACTGAATTTAATAAATCCTTCTGCTCAGTTTTTGAGCATGACACTCATACTTCATCAACAGTTCACTTACCAAAAAACTGTAGATTATATTATTTCGCTTCAAAAAACTAAGGAACTTTTAGGTACATTCAAAAAATCAACAAG
The DNA here is from genome assembly GCA_016271365.2 of Neoceratodus forsteri. Taxonomy (NCBI): domain Eukaryota; kingdom Metazoa; phylum Chordata; order Ceratodontiformes; family Ceratodontidae; genus Neoceratodus; species Neoceratodus forsteri. The sequence continues at coordinate 957,762,368 of CM057449.1, read as the reverse complement.
ACCCAGCTCAGACAACATAAATTCTAGATTTCTCATAGGAACAATTGATACTATTACTTTATCACTCACTATCATTTTTAATAAATCCCTCCAAGAATCCAGGGTCCCATCCGATTGGCTGAATGCAACTGTTACCCCCATCTTTAAACAAGGTCTACATTCCAAAGCTGAAAATACTGACCAATCAGTCTCACTTCAATACCCTGTAAACTAATGGAAAAGATTATCAAACTATTAATTGAAGTGGAAATGCACTCACTAAATATCACAAACAACTTGCAGCATGGGTTTAAACCAGGTTATGCAAACAACATGAAGTCTTGCTATATTATGACAATTGCAGTATGACCGCAGGTTAGAACTGCTCCGGAGGCGAAATAGTTAACTTTCCATGCAGGCATGGAACTTAGAGCGCGAGCTCAGTTGAAAACTCTGTCTTTTGTGCTTCAAACGCAAACTGTCAGATTCTTTACTCCGCCTCACTGAACAGTCGCTCCGGAGATTTCTCCTTCTGCTCGGTTCATTTGTCGGTTTAAAAGTATTATTTTTCGGTTTTTAGCCGAAATTCAACCACAACCGGTCGGTTCAAGCTCTGTCTGTGGTAATGTAAGTAATAGATAGTTTTACATTTATTTTTCTGTGTGGAACTTGTAATTCTTTATCGGTTCGGTTTGAACCGATCAGGTTTATGTTAAAATCTACTAGTCCTTTTTTAGAGTGCGGTTCCTGGTTCTTATCGGTTCTAAAAAAAACGGATTTCATTACGGTTTTTTCCACGACCCGTGACACGGTTGGGAACTGATAAGGGTGTCTTGCTTGGTGGATTGCCATAAACGGGCAAGTTGGTTAGGCTGGCATTATGTCTGAGAAACCCAAAAGAAAAACCGGACCCAATGGGTTTCAACACTGTAGTGTTTCTGGGGAAGCTTTAGCTAAGGCTGACCCACACACCACATGTGTCTATTGTCTGGGGTTTGACCACCTCAATTCAGACTGCCAGATTTGTCACAATTTCCCTGCTGCCACCATAGATAAGAGAGTTGGTAGGCTTAGGGAAAGGGAGGCCAAAAAGTCCGCTGACCCGGATGGCCAGCCCGGTTCGGTGCCAACCGAACCGGAGGGAGTGCCCTCTGACCAGGCGATACTTACTCAGGCAAACGAAGAGCCGGTTCTGAGGAGCCGGTTCCAGCAAAAGGACTAGAAAGTCAGCTAGTGTAGAGCCAAAAGTTCTCTCCCCAACTGCTGAGGAAATAGCTAAAGCAATTCAAATTGTCCAGTGTCTCTCTCTCCGGTTCCGACCAGACCAACACCTTCAGGTAGCGTTGGTTCGGCCGGTTCCACAGATTCAAGATTATGATTTTGAGATTTTTATGAACCGGGAGGGAAGAGGAATATGAGGAGAGTGAATATGGTTTTGAAGATCTGGATGTGCCCATTGATCTGGACATCTCTCCAGATAGACCCCTAGGGTTTCTCCTCCAAGGCTTTCTGAGTCCCCTTCTCATTTCATGTTTTATAAAAAGTTGCTGAAACTCTCAGCTCCCTGTTGAGGAAGCTGTTGATGACCAAGAGGAGCCAGACTATGTAGAAATGATGGATATTCCAGAGTCTAGGAGACTGTCTATTCCTTTGCATAAATCTTTTGAAACAGACAGTAAAAGTTTAAAAACTCCTCACTATACCTCCTGTGGATAAAAGGATGGACAAGAGGTATACCTTATCAGGCTCCGGCACTGATTTCCTCACTCAACAATGCAGCCATGTGGGGTAGTGCAGGCTGCAGCCTGTGACAAGGCTAATATTCCCTAGCTTCACACCCTCCTGAGAAGGACTCAGGAAGATTGATGCTATGGCAAAGAAACAGTACATGGCAGCATCTTTGGGACTCAGACAAGCAAATTATATGGCTTATGCTGCTAGGTACCAGAAATCCAGATGGGATACTGTGCTGGCCCTAGCGAAACAAGTCCCTGACCAGCTTGCCAGTGAGCTGGAACAGGTGGCTATGGATGGTATTGAGGCATCCAAGGTGCAATTTCATGCTGCAGTGGACTCTAATGATGTTTCATCAAGAGTCATGGCTACATCTGTGGCACTTCACAGGATGGCTTGGCTCAGATGTACTACCCTGTCTCAGGATACCCAGTCTAAGGCCATGGATTTTCCTGTTGTGGGAAATTCTCTATTTGGGGAGCAAACAGAGAATTACATGAAGAAAATAGATGAATATAGGACCACCTATAGGAGTGCACAGGCCAAGGAAAGGCAGGCCACTCCTCAAAAGCAGCTTCCTAGAGGCAAGGGCAGGCCTTTTCATAGGCCTTTTTACCAAGCCCAAGCTTCCTCCTCTGCCTATGCTCAGAGGGGGTTCTTTAGAGGGAGAGGCAGACGGGGTACAAGCAGGTCTGCTTCCACCCCTCAGCCCAAAGCCCCTGCCAAGCAGGCACCCTGATGGGATTGCCACGGCCGATTCTCCTCTACCTGTAGGGGGCAGGCTGGCTTACTTTGTCCAGGACTGGAAGTCTTTAACATCAGACAAGTGGGTCCTGGAAGTAGTAAGCCAGGGACTGGTTCTCAGCTTCAAAAATTTCCAAAGCTGAGAACCAGATCTTTCACCTGCAACTCCATCAGAGGTACTCACCCTAGGGCAGAGGTCTCTACCCTCCTGGCTCTCAGAGCTGTGGAAAGGGTTCCTCCCTACACCAGGGCAAAGTTTGTACTCCAGGTACTTCCTTACCCCAAAAAGACAGGAGAATGGCTGCCCATCCTGGATCTCAGATATTTAAACAAGCACCTTTAAAGCCAAAGTTCAAAATGGTGACTCTGGGAATTATCCTACCCTCTCTAAGGCCAGGGGACTGGCTAGCTTCCCTGGACCTCAAGGATGCCTACTTCCATATTCCCATCAGAAGCTCCCATCGAAAGTACCTCAGGTTTGAGCTGCCCTCAGGCCACTACCAGTTCAGAGCAATGCCCTTCTGCCTCACTTCTGCCCCAAGGGTATTCACCAAATGTCTGGCTGTAGCAGTTGCCTACCTAAGAAGGCAAAAGATTGCCATCTTTCCTTACCTGTACGATTGGCTCTTAGTAGGCCAGTCCCCAGACCAGGTCAATTTACACCTTCAGATAACACAGCAACTGCTTACCTCTCTAGGTTTCCTTCTGAATCTCTCAAAGTCAGTTCTAGAGCCTGTCCAGCTTCTTACCTTCATAGACGCAGAACTGAACACACAGCAAGCCAGGGCCTTCCTCCCCCTGGACAGGGCAAAAACCCTAGTCTCCCTGGCCTCCTCATTTACCCTGCAGGTCTCCAGGCCAGCAAGGCATTTTCTGCAGCTCCTAGGACACATGGCTGCTTCCACAGCAGTTGTGCAAGGAGCAAGATTTCAGATGAGGGACATCAAGTTCCATTTGAGAGCTTTTTGGTCTCAAAGAAAGGATCCTCTTACCAAGCTGATCCCAGTAACTCGAACCCTGATCCAAGCCCTACAGTCGTGGCAGGATCAGAGCAACCTGAGACAAGCGGTTCCTTTTGTCACTCAGTATCATTCTCTAATCCTTACTACAGATGTGTCCCTCTTGGGCTGGGGAGCTCACATGGGCGACCTCACCACCCAGGGTCTGTGGTCTCCCCAGGAATCTCTGCTCCACATCAACCTGTTGGAGCTCAGAGCAGTTTTTCTAGCACTTCAAGCTTTTTCCAAATCTGTTCAGAACAAGAGTATTCAGGTCAGAACAGACAACAGCACTACAATGTGGTACATCAACAAGCAAGGGGGCACTCGGTCTGCGGCCTTGTGCACTGAAGCGATGAAGTTGTGGTCTCTGGCTTACTCCCTGAACACCTCCATTACGGCAGTTCACCTCCCAGGCAAGGACAATGTCCTGGCAGATGCTCTCAGCAGGATTTCCCAGGGCCACCACGAATGGTCACTGGATCCCCTGGTCTTGGGAGTAGTATTTGCCAGATGGGGCACCCCGCAGATAGATCTTTTTGCAGCCCCAGACAATCACCAACTTCCTCTTTTTTGCTGCAGGCCCCCAGTGTTGGGCTCACTCCCACTGGATGCCTTAGCCCTCAGTTGGGAGGGGAAGTTTCTTTATGCCTTCCCTCCCTTTCCTCTCCTGTTCAAAGTGCTAGTCAAAATCAGATCCCAATCATGCAAAGTCATTCTGATAGCTCTGGATTGGGCCAGACAGCCCTGGTATCCACTCCTGCTGTCCTTAGCAGTCCATCCTCCCCTGTCCCTTCCCAGGAATCACAATATGTTAACCTGTGCCCAGGAAGGGTCTGGTACCTAAATCTCAAATCTCTCAATCTCAAGGCTTGGTTCTTGAAGAGTTAGAGTTGCTGATTTACACCTTTCCCAAGGTGTAATGGATATATTGAAGGCTCAAGGAAGCCTTCCACCAGGGCTACTTACAATTCCAAATGGAAAAGGTTTTCCATATGGTGCTCGGAAAAGCATATTTCCCCAGTCTCTGCTGATCTACCCACAGTCCTGGATTATATGGTCCTCCTGAATTCTTTGGGGCTGAGACCAGCTACCCTGAAGGTGCACTTGGCAGCTGTGTCTGCTTTTATTTCAGCAGGTAAATCCTCTTCCCTTTCAGCTCATCCTGTATTTTCCAAGTTTTTAAGGGTTGTTTCACACCAACCCTCCATTCAGGGATCCTGCCCCTGCCTGGGATCTTAATGTTTGCATTGCTCAGCTTATGCAACCCCCCTTTGAGCCATTGTCTTCAGCTGAGCTCAAGTACTTGATTTGGAAAACTGTGTTTTTGGTAGCCATCACCTCTACCAGACACATAAGTGAATTACAAGCGTTGTCAGTGGAGCAGGAGTTTATCTCTTTTCACAGAGATAAGGTGGTTCTTCGGACTAACAGAAAGTTCCTGCCTAAGGTGGTTTCAGATTTCCACCTTAATCAATCTATTTCACTTCCAGTGTACTTCACTGACCACTCCTCCTCTGGGGAGAGGATGCTGCACAGCCTAGATGTGAAGAGACCCCTTAGTTACTACATAGAGTGTACCAGGGTCATAGGTTTGACTCCCTTCAGCTGTTCCTCACCTATGGCGGTTGGTAAATGAAGCCAGCCACTAAAAGATCCATTGCCAGGTGGATTGTCTCTTGTATCCAATTCTGCTATGAAGTTGGGGAAAGTTCCCCCTCAGGCCTGAGGGCTCACTCTACCAGAGGTACAGCTGCTTCTCTGGCTGCTGCCAGAGACATTCCTATTCTAGAAATATGTCAAGCAGCTACCTGGAAAACAGTTCACACTTTTACCAAGCATTACTCCCTGGACATCCAGGCTAGGAGTGATGCTCGGTTCTTTAGCCAAGTAGCTTCAGAGCCTATTTCCTAGGTAGGTTCTGTCCCTCCTCCATGGGGGTACTGCTGTGTAGTCTACAATTGTCATGATATAGCAAGACTTCATGTTGTTTGAAGAAAAACTTACTCACTGTAGTAATGTTGTTTCTTCTAATGGAGTCTTGCTATATTATGACCTCCCTCCCTGCCTGCCCCTCTCAGAACCTCTGTTTTGGGGATGTGGGTGGGCAGTACAGGGTTGGCACTTTTTTTGATGCCCACCTTATTGTTTTTCACATACCTTTTTGGGTGAATTGGTGTTGTGTTTTTGCATTTTTGGGTCTCCTGACTTGAGTCTTTGTTTTAGGCCAAAAATGCGTGTTTATGTTAGTAGCCAGTTGGCTAGTGTAGGTTTACAGCTTCCACACAGAACCTTAGTGAGTTTTAGCTCATAAAGATCTGACAGTTTGCTTTTGAAGCACAACAGACAGAGTTTTCAACTGAGCTCACGCTCTAAGTTCCATGCCTGCATGGAAAGTTAACTATTTCACCTCCGGAGCAGTTCTAACCTGCGGTCATACTGCAATTGTCATAATATAGCAAGACTCCATTAGAAGAAACAACATTACTGAGGTGAGTAATTTTTTCTTCTTGCACAACCAACCTGCTCTCCTTCTATAACAACATTAATAAAAACCTTGATTCCAACATCCCTGTTGATGTTATCCTACTCGACTACAGTAAAGTGTTCGACAAAGTATCACATACCATCCTGGTAAACAAACTCATCAACCTAGGATTCTCACCCACTATAGTTTCATGGGCTCATAATAGGTTAAATAATAGAACTCAGAGGGTAAGGGTGAATGGTGAACTATCAGATAAAGGAAGGGTATCTAGTGGTGTCCCATAAGGCTCTGTCCTGGGACCAACACTCTTCAACATTTTCATCTGCGATAAGACTATCTCATCAAACAATATAATTTCAAAATTTACAGATGACACTTAATTGGGGGGATGTGTTGACAGTGAGATTAATAAAAATAACTTAAAGGTAGACCTTGCTACCATTGAATGCTGGGCTCAAACTAATAAAATGTTTGTTTTTTTTTAACGTATCAAAATGTGCAGTACTACACATGGGCAGAAACAATCCTAAACAAGTGTACTCCTTAAATAACATCATTATAATAGAATCAAGTGTAGAAAAAGACCTGGGAATACTATTAAATAATAAACTGTCATCTTCAGACCATTGTAATAAAACAGCTAATCAAGCCAATGCACTCCTTCGTAGAATAAACAACACATTCATCTCAAAATAGGAGGAATGCATCATGACCTTATATAAATCTCATATTAGGCCATACACTGATTATGGATCATCATTTTGGAGCCCCTACTTAATTTCAGACATCAGGAGAATAGAACACATCCAGCGTAGGGCAACAAGACTTGTACCACATCTCGCCCACCTGGACTATGATACAAGACTTCAACAAACAGGATTACACTCACTTAAACTTAGAAGAATAAGAGGTGACCTTCTCCAGCTTTTTAAAATTGTCCAATCCCCTATCCTAATGGAACTATGCAGTATTTCATTTTCCACCAGGAAAATCGGGGCTAGGTGTCACAACAAACAACTTGTAGTTGATAGAACAAAAACAAACAAAAGACAACATTTTTTCACAGTTAGGGAGCCCAGGATATGGAATACACTGCCACAAGACATTATAGCATGTAACCAAATAAATACCTTCAAAAATAAATTAGACAAATGGCTATTGAACTAAATAACTGGCTTAGTGTTCCACAAGTGTGGAGGACAATCTCAATGGGCTGTGTCATTCTTTTGTCCATAAAACCGAGTAAACCAAGTTTTCTTGCCAACTTTGGGGGTCTCCTCTCCTGGTAATCCACCACTTCTGCTTTCTCTCCCACTGTGTTTCCCTGCATCTGTTCCAATCCAGTTGTTTAAACTGTTTAAATCCAGTTGTTTAAACCCCATAATTGCTCTGTCCATTCTTTTAACTAATATCTCCATTCCCTTCTGTCATAGGTGTAGCCTATCCAGGGCATCCAGACATCCCATGTCTCCAAAGGTCATTCAGTTGGCCTGGAAAAGAAAACCCTCTTACTTGCACCAAATCATTAGCCAAATATTAACCTGCTTAATGGTCCACTGCTGAGTCTTACTAGTACCCAGGACAGAAAGGATCTCAGAAAAGATCATCCTGGATACCTTGCTCTTCAGGAACACCACCTGTTCTGTTAATGGCTTCCTAATATCTTCTTGATTTGTGCTGCCTCTGCTGTTCTTGCCAAAATGGATTACAAAAGTCTGCTCCCCCCAGCCCCACTGCTTGTACCCAGCTAGCACTCATTTGACCCATGTTCCAGGCAGGCAAACCACTTTTCCCAAGCTACTATTCTGGTCCAGCAATGCCCCTTCCTCTTTGTACACTGCCATAACTATTGAGTATTTAATGACTACTGCCTTCCTGCCACTCCCTTAACACATTTATTCCTCCTTCTTGGAAAGGTGGGTGTGCTATTCCCTGGGCTGACCATTAGTACCAGTCATCTGTTTACCTCTCTCAACCAGGCCAGCATTCTGATAGTGCGAACACTTTAAGATGCCACCTTCACATAGTGTAGAAACTTTAAGATGCCACCTTCAGAATACGATGGATATTCGTCTCAAATCTGAGAATTTTTCCAGGGACGAAGGACAATGTGTGAGTGGGAAGTGATATAGAATCACTCTGCTTTCCATTAGAAATGAAGATAGAGTTAGAGCTGTATACTATTTTGTGATGGATCACGCTGAATCTAACTTGCCACCCACTGATTTTGTTCTCGATGCCCTAAAGGGAGCATGCCTCAGACAGCTAGTGTTGGAACCTACTCGGGAGGGAACAGTCTTAGACCTGGTATTCTCCAATGGGGATAGAGAGAGGATCTCAGATTTAGAAGTGGGTAGCCATCTGGGAACAAGCAACCACCAAACAGTGTGGGTCACAATAAACACAGCTGTAGAGTCAAGCCATACAAAAGCAAAGGTGTTGGACTTTAGGAGGGCTGACTTTGACAAAATGGGAGAGTGCTTCAGAAAAGCACTAGCAAACAGGAAAGAAGGAGGGGTAGAAGAACAATGGGCAAAAAGCAAAACTGCCATCACAGAGGCAACAAGCCTTTATGTAAAGCAAATCAACAAACCAAAATGAAGGAAAACGCCACTATGGTTCTCAGAAGATGTGTCAAGAAGTCCATCTTCTTCCAAGTTGTGTAACTGGGTGTGCTTTGAAACAACTGAGAAGCTGCATGGGATATACTATATTGGACTAGATATCTGCAACAAATCTCTCTTGCTTACATCTGAGGGAAGTTTTTAGTTTTTAATTCAGGAAGGGGGTTTTCAAAACTGCTTATCTTGTGAGCATCTTCAGAAGAGTTGAAATAACTGCATATTTGATTTTCCTTTGTGGCTAACAAACCACCAGGCTGTTTTGGGGCTGGGGAGGTTTACCTGTGTCTGACTTGGATGTCTGGATTTTTCTCTGTTTGATTAGCAGGGTATTTTCTCTGTCAAATTGTTGTGTAGGGCATCTTGCTGACAGGAAGGCACTCATTGCAGCAGTGGGTCAGAGCTTTTAGCTGATTGTTTTATGAGGGCACAGTTTGAGCCCAACCCTGCCACACCTCACAGCCACCACCCTGGAAATAGTTCCTTTATACCTGGGGTTCTGACATCATTTCTCAAGAGTGCAAGGTGCATATCACTGTCATATCCTCTCTAGCACACTGCACTGACAATATAAGCATACACATTGTATAATATATATATTTCTATATAACAAACCAATCACACACACACACACACACACAAAAACAAAAACAAAAAAGTAGATAAACATGTGGGGAGTAGTGTAATGTAATGGCTGTGGGGCAGCAGTCTTCCAGGAGTCTTTCTGGAGGCTGAGATGCTGCCCTATTTGCAGACAACTCTCTGCCCTGAGGGAGGAAGTTGCCCATCTTCAGGCCACACTGGACAGTAGTAAGGGAATCTTCCCCCAGGCTACACTGGACAGTAGGAAGGGAACCTCCCCCATCCAGGGAGCACCAGAGCCACCACCACTACCTCAGAGCTTGTGAAGAAAGCACAGCAGTTGGACCACAGTGGGCTCAGGGAGGGTGAGGATGGCAGAACAGAGGCACACCCAGTCAGTTGTTCCACTCCACAATCCATACACCATTCTGGGGGAGCATAGCTCCCCTATGGATGCACCCACAGAGGAGACTGATGACAACTGTCACAAGGGAGGTCCACAGGAAAGAGGCAGAGGACACCACAGGGAAAGGAAGCAGCTCCTGGTGGGGGACTCAATTATTAGGGGGATAGAACTGGGGGGCACAGGGAAAACTGAAGTAAGGTGCCTGCCTGGTGCCATGGCTTGAGGGACAGGAAGCGCATCCTCAGGATCATGAGAACAGCTGCATGGGAGTCTGAGCTGGATGTCATTGTCCACCTAGGGACAAATGACTTGGCTCATCATGAGATTAGAGCAGTGCAGGAGGACTTTGTAGAGTTGGGGAGGGGCCTAAGACAAGTAGCACACACAGTATCCTTCTCAGAGATGCTGCCTGTCAATGGCATGGGGCAGGTGAGGGTAATTTGCACCATGCAGTTTAATGAATGGTTGAAAAAATGGTATGGAGCACAGGGGTTTGGCTTCACTGGGGACTGTGGTTCCCCCTGGAGGGACACCAGCCTATACTGGCAGGATGGTCTCTATCTGTCCAGGAAGGGAACAAGTCTTTTGAGCAATCGGTTTAAATGCTTCATTGGCAAGCTTTTAAACTAGTCAAAGGGGGAGGCACTGATAAGCAGCAGGAAAATCCCAGCCTCTCTCTACAAAACAGGGTACTAAATGAGAAAAAGACCGAGGTAGAAAAGTCAGTGGGGGATGCTGCAACAGAAGGTAAAGCCATCAAAAATGGAGACAATGAGTACCAATGCCTGTAGTCTGGGTAACAAGCTTCCTGAATTAGTGGCCTTGATGGAGGAGGAACATCTGATATCATGGCAGTCACAGAAACATGGTACACAAAAACCATGACTGGGATGTAAACATACCAGGATACACTATCTACAGGAGGGACAGGGATGGTAAAAGAGGAGGAGGAGTAGCTCTTTACATGAAGGAATGAATAAAAGAAACAGAACAAAAGGGTAAACAGGGAGGAGAAGAAGCACTGTGGGTAAATTTGGAGACAAGCAATGGCACCACAATCTGCACAGGGGTTGTATACAGACCCCCTTCTTAGGGGGAGGAAATGGACAAGGAAATGATAGAAAGTATACTTAGAATGGCAGAAAAAGGGGAGATATTGCTGATGGGTGATCTGAATATGCCAGATGTTAACTGGAGTGCAGTTGCTGCAGCCACTTCAAAGTGGGGTTATTCTAAATGCCTACAGGGCATGCCTTGAACAACTAATATTGGAGCCCACTCGAGAGGGAGCAATCTTAAACCTGGTTCTCTCAAATGGAGATGGGAGAGGATCACAGATGTAGAAGTGGGTAGCCATCTGGGAACTAGCGACCATCGAACAGTATAGTTCTAATAAACACAACAATAGAGTCAAGCCATACAAAGGCAAAAGTACTGGACTTTAGGAGGGCTGACTTTGCCAAAATGGGTGAGTGCCTAAGGAATGCACTAGCAAATGGGCAGGAAGGAGGGTGGAAGAACAATGGAATAATAAAAACTGCCATCACAGAGGTAATGAGCCTTTGTGTGAAGCAAATTAACAAAACAAAACGATGTAAGAAACCACTATGGTTCTCAAAGGAAGTGGCAGTAAGGTTCAAGAGAAAAGAAAGCATTCAGGAGTACAAGGAATCGCAGAAGGAGCAGGACAGAGAACTGTATCAGTTAAAGCAAAAGGAAGCTGGGAAGGCAGTCAGAACAGAAGGCCCAAACTGAGGAAAAGATAGCCAACTCAGTTAAGAAGAGAATAAAACCTTTTATAGGTACATCAGGGAGCGAAGGAAGACCAAGGAGGATAGTGAGGCTTAATAAAGGGAGGGAGGGTGGGCAGAGGGAGACTGTGAAAAAGGCAGAGATACTAAACAAATATTTTTGCTCAGTATTTACAAATGAAGAGGGGCGGTACCTAAAACAAACAGTAGAAACACTCTGGATACAGAAGTTGATACCAGCCCATTTACAGAAGAAAGGGTTATGAAAGAACTCTTAAAACTGAAGGTGGACAAAGCAATGGGGCCTGATGAGATTCATCCCAGAATTCTAAAAGAACTAAGGGTAGAACTAATGACACCACTGACTACCCTCTTTAACAAATCATGGGAGGATGGGGTGGTACCTGAGGACTGGAGGAGGGCAGATGTGATTCCCCTTCACAAAAGTGGGAGCAAGTCAGAAGCAAGAAACTACAGACCTGTTAGTTTAACCTCAGTGATAGGGAAAATGATGGAATCACTTCTGAAGGAAAGAATTGTCGAGTATCTAGAGGCCAGAGGGGCACAGGACCCTAGGCAGCATGGATTCACAGCGGGAAGGTAATGCCAGATGAATCTGATAGATTTCTTTGACTGGGTGACCAAAGTAGTAGATCAGGGAGGAGCTGTGGACATGGCCTACCTAGACTTTAGCAAGACATTTGACACAGTCCCACACAAAAGATTAATATACAAGTTAGCCAGCCTGGGAGTGGGTCCCAAGATGACAGCCTGGGTAAAGAATTAGCTGGAGAATAGGACACAGAGAGTAATAGTAAATGGAGTCCACTCAGAAGAATGGGGGGTTACTAGTGGGGTACCGCAGGGTTCAGTATTAGGACCGGTCCTTTTCAATGTCTTTATAACTGACATTGCAGAGGGACTGGAAGGAAAAGTATGTCTCTTTGCAGATGACACAAAGATCTGCAACAGAGTTGATGCACTAAGTGGGGTGGAAAGGATGAGAAGGGACTTGGCAAGGTTAGAGAAATGGTCAAATGTATGGCAGCTTAGATTCAATGCTAAGAAGTGCAAGGTAATGCACCTGGGAAACAAAAACCCAGAGGAAGAGTACAGAATGGGGGGTGAGATACTAACAACAACAAAAATGGAAAGGGACCTGGGGGTAGTCATATCAGATGACCTAAAGGTGGGCAAGCAATGTGAAAGGGCAGCAAGGAGGGCTGGTGGATATTGGGATGCATAGGGAGAGGCATCACCTGTAGAAAACAGGAAGTTATTATCCCTCTGTACAGACAGCTGGTGAGACCCCATCTGGAGTACTGCGTGCAGTTCTGGAGACCCAATCTCCACAAAGACATAGACAGGATGGAAGCTGTCCAGAGGAGGGCAACTAAAATGGTGCAGGGTCTGCACCGGAAGACATATGAAGAGAGACTAAAGGAGCTTAATATGTATAGCCTCAAGGAAAGGAGGGAGAGGGATATGATAGAAATGTTCAAGTACCTCAAGGAATCAACAAAGTCCAAGAGGTAGCATCTTTCAAAAAGAGGTATGCAAGAACAAGTGGGCACAATTTGAAGATGGGGGGCTCAGAGGTAATTTAAGTAAGTATTTTTTCACAGAGGGTTGTGGATGCATGGAACAGCCTTCGGAGGAGTTGTGGAGTCAAAAACAGTGGTGGAATTCAAGCATGCATGGGACAGTCATAAGGCCATTCTAGGGGGTTGGGGTAGGAAGAAGTAGGCTGCTGGTTAACTAGGATCTGCAGCTTATCCAGTAGGTAGGGAAATGGGCAGACTGGGTGGGCCAAGCGGTCCTTATCTGCTGTCAAATTCTATGTTTCTATGTTTCTATGTTTCTATGTTAAGGAGAAAAGGATAGCATTCAGGAAATATAAGGAAACACAGAAGGAGCAGGACAGAGGACTATATCAGTTAAAGCAGAAGGAGGCAGTCAGAACAGCAAAGGCCGAAACTGAGGAAAAGATAGCCAACTCGGTTAAGAAGGGGGATGAAACCTTTTATAGGTACATAAGGGAGTGAAGAAAGACCAAGGTAGTGATGCTGAGGCTTAATAAAGGGGAAGGAATGTGGGCAGAGGGTGACAGTGAAAAAGCAGGGATACTGAATGAATACTTCTGCCCAGTATTCACAAAAGAAGAGGAGGGGGAGGTACCTAAGCCAAATAATAGAAACACTCTGGATAGGAGGGTCAATACCAGTCTATTCACAGAAGAAAGGGTTCTGAAAGAACTCTTAAAACTGAAGGTGGACAGAGCAATGGGGCCTGATGGGATTCACCCCAGAATTCTAAAAGAGCTAAGGGAAGAACTAGTGACACCACTGACTACCCTTTTAACAAGTCATGGGAGGATGGGGTGGTACCTGAGGACTGGAGGAGGGTGGATGTGATTCCACTTCACAAAAGTGGGAGCAAAGCAGAGGCAGGAAACTACAGACCTGTTAGTTTGAGCTCAGTGGTAGGAAAAATGATGGAATCACTTCTGAAAGAAAGAATTGTTGAGTACCTAGAGGCCAGCGGGGCACAGGACCCAAGGCAGCATGGATTCACAGTGGAAAGGTCATGTCAGATGAATCTAATCGATTTCTTTGACTTGGTGACCAAAGTAGTAGATAAGGGAGGGGCTGTGGACACGGCCTACCTAGACTTTAGCAAGGCATCTGACACGGTCCCACACAAAAAATTAATGTACAAGTAAGCCAGCTTTGGAGTGGGTCCCAAGGTGGTAGCCCATGTAAAAAACTGGCTGGACAATAGGACACAGTGGGTAATAGTAAATGGAGTCCACTCTGAAGAAAGGGGGGTTATTAGCGGGGTACCGCAGGGTTCAGTGCTGGGACCGGTCCTCTTTAATGTCTTTATAAGTGACATTGAGGAAGGACTGAAAAGTGTGTCTCTTTGCAGACAACACAAAGATCTGCAACAGGGTTGATACACAAGGTGGGGTGGAAAGTATGAGAAGGGACTTGGCAAGGCTGGAGGAATGGTCAAATGTACGTCAACTTAGATTCAAAGCAAAGAAGTACAGAGTAATGCACCTGGGAAACAAAAACCCAGGGGAAGAGTACACAATGGGGGGGGGGATGAGGTGCTAACAACAACAAAAATGGAAAGGGACCCGGGGGAAGTCATATCAGATGACCTAAAGGTGGGCAAGCAATGTGAGAAGGCAGTAAAGAGGGCTGGGGGGACACTGGGATGCATAGTGAGAGGCATCACCAGTAGAAAACAGGAAGTTGTTATCCCACTGTACAGACAGTTGGTGAGACCCCATCTGGAGTACTGCATGCAGTTCTGGAGACCCCATCTCCACAAGGACATAGACAGGATAGAGGCTGTCCAGAGGAGGGCAACTAAAATGGTCCAGGGTCTGCACCAGAAACTATATGAAGAGAGACTAAAGGAGCTTAATATGTTTACCCTTGAGGAAAGGAGGGAGAGGGGGGACATGATAGAAACTTTCAAGTACCTCAAGGGAATCAACAAAGTCCAAGAGGGTAGCATCTTTCAGAAAAAGAGATGTGCAAGAACAAGGGGGCACAATTTGAAGATAGAGGGGGATGGCTCAGAGGTAATGTGAGGAAGTATTTTTTCATGGAGAGGGCTGTGGATGCATGGAATGGCCTTTCTGAGGAGGTTGTGGAGTCAAAAGCTGTGGAGGAATTCAAGAATGTGTGGGATAGACATAAGGCAATTCTAGTGGGGGGTAGGAGGAAGTAGGCTGTTGGTTAACTAGGATCTGCAGCTTATCCATTAGGTAGCGAATTGGGCAGACTTGGTGGGCCATGCGGTCCTTATCTGCCACCAAATTCTATGTTTCTGTGTTTCTATGTTTCTAAGAGTTCTTCTGATGTCTGGGCTATTCTGACACCCCTAAGCCAGTACTTGGATCTTGGATAGTTCTCACTGATACGCACAACTTTGCATTTTTTTGTCACTGAACTTCAGCAATCAGATCCCCAACCACTGCTCCAGCCTACTCAGGTTTCTCTTCTTATCTTTAACACCCTTCTCTGTGTCAACACCCCTATGCAGCCTGATGTCATCTGTGAACAGGCTGATCTCGTCCAACATTACTCAACCTACGTCACAGATGAACAAACTAAATAGGACTATAAGGAACTACCAGGACCATAAAATAGCATTGTTGAATGGTATTGACACATTGACAGTGTTATCTGCGTATGGAGAAGAATATATTATTCACGGAAATGCTTAATGCAAACAGTATCAATCTGAAATTCATCTATTCTGTAGATAACATAAAGATGAAATTATTTGCATCTCATTCTTATCAGCCTCCCTTCCCATAAAGTGATTAGAGCAGAATATTGAAAAGAGACCTCTACAGATACTTTTCTGAAGGCAGAGAGTGTGCACAAGGGAAGCCTCATAAACTTGTGTGATAGACACAGGGTCATAATGTCATAGGATATTGTGCCGCAGCACTATACCACACTTCCAGTACAGTGTGATATATTGCAAATGGCATAAGTCTTGTTTTGCAGAGGGCTCCGCCTCCTTTGATTATGGGGGCTCATAACCCAACTAAATTACCTAACTCTGGGGGTTATCAGTAAAAATCACACAAAGTGTGAAAAAAGTAACATTCCATTCGTTTGGGACCAGGAATCTAAACCCAGTCCTAAATGCATTGCTTGCCTCTCTTGTTGCCCATGGCTCATCCTGTCGAGCCATGGCAGCTGCTCGGCAGACCCCTGTTCCAGCAGGATTCTTATCCTGTACTGGGAAGAGTGAGAGGGTGCACTACCATGTATACTTCCTTTCATGGTTTTGCACCCTCTCGCTCTTCCCTACCCCGATGTTCCTACCTCACAGTCATGTTGTGTGCTGTAGAGCGTACGACATATTGACCCTGTAGGTATGTAATATAGTATTTCCTGCATATTAGACAAAATTGTTAATCTGATGCAGACTTTGAGAGTCAATTGCAGGGAATGAAAAATAGATTTTGAGAACTGTGCTACAATGTACAGAACATACTGCAGGTAGTTCACTACATAAAGCAAATGATGTAGTTAGACCTAGCTTTCTGCACCCCCACACCAAAACTGGTACTGGTTTAGGTGGCAGTATAGCACAGTGGTGTAAGGCTCTGAGCTGCAAATCTGGTGACATCCTGCAGACCAGAGCTGGGTTTGAATCCCACAGCTTCCACTTGCATACTGTGTGACCCTGAGCAAGTCACTTAACCTCCTTGTGCTCCCAGGTCGCTCCTGTAAAAAAGCTTCCAGCTTAGTGTGCTATACCTGGTTAAACAACTAAATAAAAAAAAAAAAAAAAGAGAAAATAACCAATGAAATAGGCTTATATTTGTTACTGAATAAAGGTTTTGTCTGGAAGAGTAGGGAAAAGTGAATGGAGTTAACTATGGGACAAGTACAGAACATAGTCAACAGTATTTGTCGTCAAAAGTTGGTGGTTAAAATGTTTTCATAGGGGTTAAACCTTACTGTCCAGCTGGTGTCCCTGTTCCAAGGTGTACTGTATGGGGATACAACTATCAGGAACATGTAAAGGAGATATGGAAAGGTAAACTTAATAACCCTTTGGGAATGTCCTTTCCAGAGGCCGATGGTTCTTAGTGACCCCAGAAAAGCAAAATTCATGGGGATGGACCATATTGCTTCTGGCTGGAGAGGAGGGTATTGGTCTTGCCTCCTGCTCCAGTTGGAGAGCAGATTGATCATCAATAAAAAAAAAAGAGAAATACTTTTGACGTAAATGATAAGTTGAATATGTGTCCATTTTTATAATAAGATTATTTTTTAGAATTGAAAGTTAAATATGATAAGTAAATATTAGAACATTAATCTTTTGTCTCTGTTTATTCCACATGGGACATTCAGTTGAAGGCAGCATATACTTGTTCTGAACATTTCTTTCCTCTGATTCCTTTATCTTTCCTCCCTCTCTCCAGTTTCCTATTTACTCCCTCTACACCCTTTCTATGTTTCCTTGCACATGTGCAAGAAACATGTTGCTTTACTCCAGAGAATGGCATTTCAGAGGTGTGTCAGAGACTAGCGCAATGCAGAGCAATCTAAATTGGGCTCGTCCCTGACAGACCAATGACCATGCAAGCAGAGTATGAATGTGGCCACAGTTTCACAGTTGGAAACTTTGTGTACTTGAAAGAACTGAAGCACTCCAACGAGAGAGTGCTTCAGTACTTTCATTTGCATAAAGCTGGCCAGGAAGCAGCTGAGTGGCTTTAGCCTTCCTCACCAGTTCCCCGCTAAGCTGGTTGTGAAAACCCTTCTGGCGCACTGGACTCCTGTGTGGCTTGTGGGCTGTGACTTCTCCATTTCGTTCCTCTGGCTGCATTAGTGTGAAAAGCCTTTTCTGAAGGAGCACTACACTGAAGCAGTAATGTCCAAAAATATGTTATGCTTCAAATTCTTACTCTCGACAGACATGTCAGATTGAGGAGGGGGTGTCTCGCTTAAGAAAAGTTTCTGAGGTAAAAATCATGAAAATCACTGAACATGAGGGACATGACAGGTACATAAGCTTTTTGCCACTCGCTGCCCTGCAATTTGACTTACAACAATGGAGTCGAGAGTAGAGATGCAGTGAAGTTTTAATTCGCTGGCGAAGTGAACCCAAAGTGGTCCACTTCGAATTCACATATCACTACATGAAATTTCCATTAAAAAATAGAAATTCTCCTTACTTCGAGTTGTCCACTTTGAGTTCCATTTTGATAAGGAGAAGTCATTAAGAAACAGGCCACTGATCACATGTCTGACTGTCTCTGCAGGTCTACAGGTCACATGATTCAGGGAGGCAGTTAAATAGGAAGGAAGTCAATGTTTTACTGTCACTTTCTCTTGCAGAAAGAGCCGGTGTACTGTACTGTTTAGTTTGTCAAAGTTGTTTGCTTGCAATTGTGATTTTTCAGTGTTTAAACCTTTTTTTATTTAGTTATTGGAGTAGTGCAGGAAGTTTTAGTTAATTAGAAAGTTTTTTGTGTTAAAAAGGGTTTATTTTTGGTTACTTACTTTTAGTTATTGTAATTATTTGACTAGTACTTGTACTAGTATTTTTTTTGTTCTTTGTGTTATAAGTTTAATTTCGTTATGGATTGTGGTGGACAAAGTGGTGGCCAGCGGGGGCCATGAATGCGCGGCGGCCTTCTTCACCCAGTTTGATTAAACTGGCCCAGTTTTGGGACTTCCACTTCAGCCACAACCAGCCCTGCAGCAGTGATCCTTCAGCATCAGTAGCAGCAGCAGCCACAGGAGGAACCACAGCAGCAGCAGCCAATGAAGCCACGTCAGAAAGAGGAGGAGCAGCAGCAACCACAGCAGCCAGTTGTTGCCCCTCCACCACCAATGGCACATCAGGCATCATTTGGTGACCCCCCCCCGCTGCCTGTACCAGGCCCTGCATGGAGCTCTCCCGTGTGGGAATTTTTTAGCAGCCTCCCTGGGACCCCACTGTTGTGCACCTCAAAATCTGCGATGTGCTGGCCCGCAAGAGGTACAAGGGTGGGCACCTCAGCACTGGTGGTCAGAGAACCCACATGGTTGTTCACCACCATGCCGAGTGGGACACCAAGCTGCAGGAGGTAGCAGCCACTCCTGCAGCTGTGGCAGAGGAACATTGTCCGCCTGCATGTCGTCAGCGGAGAAGGGAAACAGAATTACCACAGGTGGCGGTCCCCATAGCTGCCCATGAGCAAGACCTCTCACAGCAGCCTGTGATCCAGGCAGATCTGGCTCTGCTCTGGGACAAGGCAGAGGTGGGGAAAACAGTGGTGTAGTCAGTCATGCAGTGGCCCAGTCATATCGGAGGGCAGAATGAAGAGATCATAAGCTTGCTGCGCAATATCAGTGGTGATGGGGGTGGTCAGCAACAGCTCCCATAGGTCCCGTAAATTTTTTTAATGATTTACAATATCACGCCCCAAGATGTCTCCTCAGTTTTTAATTTTTTTCTTAATAAATATTTTTCTTTTGCTCCACACTAAATATGAAATTTATGTTCAGTTAATGTTTTCTTTGTTGTTTTTCGTAGTTGTTACTTCATTTACTTTATTTTTTACATGACTGATGGTTGGCAAAATGGCTGACGCTCCGTGCTTTCATTACAGGTGAAACTGTCGTGTTGATACGCACACTGCAATAAAAGTGTCTTGAAGACAACTTTTTGGTGGCAAAATTTCAACTGAAACGAAAGCACACAGTATCTGCACAGTTGGCGACCACATGACTTATTACATAAAATAAAGTAATGATGAGTAAGATCTAAAAAAAATTGGTATTGCAGAAAGTATAATGGTTTTGGGGGGGGGTTGAACATTTGTGGGAGGTGGTGAATCAGATTTACTATTATAAGGGTCCAAAAAGACAGTATTAAAAAAATGTCCCCTCCGTCCCCAAAATTCATCTCTGCTTTTGTTTATTTGCTTAAGCCATATTTGTTTTTTTTTACATACTAAGTATGACATTTATGTTCAGTTAATGTTTTCTTTGTGATGTTAATTTTGTTAATCCTGTATTTGTTGACCTTCATAACGGCAAATCAGATTCCCCACCTCCTCCAAATGCCCCCCCCCGCCATGCCATTATGCTGTCAGCAGTAGAAATTGTTTTGTTCTTACTCATTACCTTATTTTATGTGATAAGTCATGTGGTCACCAGCTTTTCAGACTCTGCATGCTTTCATTTAATTAAATATTGTGGCTCCAAAACATCGTGTTCAAGACACTTTTATTGCAGCGTGTGTAGCGGGACAACAGTTTCACCTGTAATGAAAGCACACAGCGTCCATCATTTTTCTGACCATCAGTCATGTAAAAAATAAAGTAAATTAAGTAACAACTATGAAAATACTTGTTGCTGTTCTGAACATTCAGTTAAAGCACCAGTGCAATAATCACAATACCATCACACCACCTACCATGCCCCCACAAATGTGCTATCTTGTGTGTGAATGTCCCACTGTTTTAATTTCATGAACAGCCCAGATGAAAAATAAAATGCCAGAAATGTGTCACAGTGTGTTAAGTGAGTGCATTACCTTGTGATGCCACTTGCTGCTGCTGGTGGTTTTGCCCCGCTGTTTTAATTTCACAAAAAGGCCAAGACGAAAAAATTTAATTGCCAGAAATGCGTCACAGTGTGTTAAGTGAGAACATTGCCTTGTGATGTCACATGGTGCTGCTGGTGCTTTTGTCCTGCTGTCGGAGAAATCCCTTTACTTTTACCAACTACTAACTTTCCCTTCTGCTGCATACTGCCATGGACACAGCCACTCGTTAGCCCCTGATGAACTTGCCTCATCATCACAACTTCCACTGCTAATAGTCTTCTTGGCAGCAGGGGCACAGCCAGAAGCAGCTTTGCCTGACCGGGTCTCTTCACAAGCATTTTTAAGATTACACAGAAAATTAACAGCATGTTTATATTTCTGCACTTTTGGGAGGATGGGAAGCAAAACCCTAAATCCAGCTGCACAGGCACAACACAAGACCTGTCCTGGAATCCCTAACCAGTTTTCCAAAATCTGACAGTCAAACCATACCCTGTTTTAATTGGGGTGGGGGTGGTGGCAGCAGTAGCTACCTATTCAGAAGCAGGGAAAAATATTGCAGACAGGATTAGAAATTCAGAGTACTGCAACTGCGGTGACACAATAAAATGCATATCAATTGACAGAACGCACACAGATGAAAGGTCAGGCACAGATACTTTAATTGTTCAGTAAAGTACAACACAGACAGTCTTTCAAAATGACTGAAAAAATGCCAAGCAAACAGAAAAAACTTAGAAACTATTAAGTGAAGTTTTCCTGCATGTACCTCAACACAAAATAATGAAACACTAGACAACAAGAGTTGGAAAAACTGCCTTTCTCACTAATCTCCCTTCTACACCACAGAGCCGCCCCTCCCCCGGAGCACACTTATTCTCGGTACAGACGCCAAATCAATTAAATTAACATTCAGTATTCGCAAAAACTTAATAAATGCTCAATAATATAACCACATAAGGGTTTACTACAATCGATCTACTAAATTGTAACAAAATTTTGTCAAAAAGGCTTTTTAAAAGGTGTTTTGAGGGTTTGAATCTCAGAGCTCTGTAAGCAAACTGTCTCCAGCTTTCCACTACACACACTACGATGAACTGAGGTTGTGCAAGACAATATAGAGCCCATGTGACTTTACATCCTATGGTGCACTGGAAAATTCACCTTAAAGAGCACAAAAACAAAGCAAAGTAATGCAAAGTACATGTAGAACAATGGGAACTTCACATTACTTCGAGATGCATAGTAATTCACTTCACTTTGTGGAGTATTACGCAAAATTCGGGTTCTATGCGAAATACTATGAGTAGTGAATTTTAGGCACTTCACCCACCTCTAGCTGAGATGCAGATTTTTTACCTCTTGTAAAGCTGAGCTTGGTCCTGTGGCCCCACCAGATCCGGTCCACCTGGTATCTCACCCTTCAACCTCTCCAGACTAAAGAGAATCACTCTTGGATGGGGTGAGGATCCCTCTCACTGTAGGGTTGGCACTCTGTGGAACTTGTCGAAGCTCACAGCCGCTATTGAATGGCTGACGAAACAGCAAACAAACAACCCACCCCCACTGCCTGGGTCAGATTAGTTTCACACTACCTGCCGTAGACACGCAACTCCCATTACCCAAACCAGTGCCTGTTATTCAAACCTGTTACCCACCATTCCCCATGAAATTCACAGCCAGCGAGGAGGTGGGAATCAAGAGCTCAGTATTTAAATTTGATAGGCTGCACAGCAAGACAACTGGCCTATGTGAGAAACTGAAACAGCCACTGGAATTGCATCACAGTCTATGTGATGATGAGGGGTGTGGTTTGGAACAGTTGAGAAGTGATCCACTGATTACAAGAGACGTGTCCCATTTTACCTCTTAAAATTGTTGTGTTCCTTATGGGAAAGGTGCTGCCCACACAGAATGTGCTGTAAATTTAGACTTTAAAGTAGAAATGCGTATGATTCTTAAAATGCTAATTAAAAAATAAGTTTGCATAAATAAACACAGTGGTTACAAGTGTTCTGAGCTTCTGTCTCCAATCCATCTCCGAGTTTTTTTCTCCATATAAATATTTGAAATCACCTCTGGGTTTTGACAGAAGTTATTTAATGAATTTGTATATTAATTTTTTAAGTTTATTCATTTTCAAGAGGATGAGGTTACTAAACTCCCTTTTGCCATGGTCTGCCAACCCTCTGTGACCAAATTTCCATTTGCCAGCCTTGCTGCAGTCATTGGTTTCACAGTCACAGAAATGTAAATGTGCAGCCAGACATCAGCAGATTGCTGTTTAGTATTGTGCAGCTTTATGCTCTGGCACACACTCCTCAGTTCACACTGGGCTCTTGTCCTTTGTTTACATGCCACCACCCCCTTACCTCATGCCTCTGTCTGCCTTGGATTTCAGCCCATTTGGAGACTAACATGCAAGGAAACATTCGGCATTGACAAATGCTTGTTTCAGTTGCCCTTTACCATCCCCATCTTCCCTTGCATTTCGCGTTGGTTCGTTAGCCTTCTGCCCCCCACAACCCCTCCCACCACTAGCACTGGGTACCGGAGGTAACAGAACTTTTATGAAATTTGTATAATATAAAATATTAGGATATTTACTAATAAACTTCTCTCTTTAAAAAGCAGTCAGCACCTCCAGAAGAACTTTGAAAAACGTAAGATTTGGACACAGTTTAGCTTATTACTGAGGTCAAACATATGAAAACAGTCTTGGTTCTGTCACAATAATTTTGTACTTTTTTTAAAGTAACTGCGTCTGCTGTGGGTACAAAGATGTGGTGGAAGACCCCAGCCTGCTGGTGCAGTGGTAGGGCTTCCGCTTGCAAAGCTGATGCCCTGAGTTTGGGAACAGACCCGAAGAGTCAGAGGGCTGGCAGGGGGAGGAGGAGGATTGAATGGCCCATGGACTGGTCTCCTCCTTTAGAGGGAGGACGAGTGAGCATTTGGTGCATGACCGGCCTCTGGTGGAGACCGGGAGAGAAGCCGCCAGAGCCTGAGTAATGGAGAAGCATGTCAGATGTCAACATTTCAGCACTCTGGGACATTGCATGCCATGCCTCCCATGGGAAACAGCAAAGGAAAAAATGCCTGCCCCACAAATGATGCCCCATTTCTCTGGTCCCACTACATCCATCCATGGCAGTCGGCTGATTACCGAGCTTACAGTTCACCATCAGGAATAGCCCAAGCTCTTGGCTCCACCCTAGGGGCAAGCCAGGGAGGAACACAACAATTGGGGGTCTACCAGGAACTGAGCTCAGGCTCGATCGGGGATGTGCCTACTCGGCAACCCCACACTGGGGGAAAGCTTGGGAGGATCATCACCCAAGTAAGTCCTGGGGGTGAGTGAGGGAGTGTGGGGCTGAGCCACTGGGGTTCCAGGCACCAAAAAGCAAAACAAAGATGTAGTGATGAAATTAGAATAAAATTGTTGCCAGATGCAGAATAGCTGGCCTTGGAAGATAATTACAGTCCCCTTGCCATGTAATGACAGGACCCTTTGGTCAGTTAATGAGGGACCTTCAAGGAGGCAAAGGTCTTTCATGTGAGGAAACTGTCCTAGCCATGCAGCCTCCACCTGCAGGGGCAGACAAGGCTCAGAACTATGTGTTGTGGCCTTCAGTACACAAAACCCATGGGTCCTGTCCCAACTAGTTCCTTTAGAGATGCTGTCCCAAGAAAACAAAAGCACTGGTCCTGGAAATGATGTCACCAGTCAGGGGTGACTAGAAAGGGTGGTGTCAGGCTTGAAAGCAGGCTTAAAAAGCAGCAATATTTGTTAGCTGGCAAAAGATTTTGTTGTACAGGTTTTTAACAAAAATATATTTGTGACATCCTTAGATTCATCCTCAGTATGTTTTTCGTTTTCTTAGAGATTTTAAAACAACTTTTATAGCTAATTTTGTAATTAAAGACTCACACCATTAAAGATGACTGACACTCACAATTTTTAATAATCTCTTCTGTTGAGATTACCTGTTGAATGTTCATGATAGAGTCATAATGTGGATGTATTAGGACAGTATTACCACATGTGTCTGATTGTAAAGCGCACCGCACTGCAGCAATACAATTAATTTTTTCATGATGGGCATGACACAGAAGTGGGAACTTTTTGGTTTTGCACCAGGACCACCTCTCCTCTCATCTAGGGGCTCAGCCCCTGCACCACTCATCCCAGCAACAACCCTAGTGGGACTTACCAAAGGCAGCAATCTGGTCCCAGGCTCACCCCGCCCTGGATGGGGCAGATGAGTGGGCACCCCTCCTCCTATGGAGATCCACAGTGTAAACCCTGGCTTACCCCCCAGGGTGAGGCCATGGGAATAGAACACATCCCACAACAGATTTATGAACACTCAGTTGCCAACCGAGAGCCACGGACGGGTATAGCGGGACAGCTAGCAGAGTGGGGTGTCATTTATGGAGACTGGCATTTTTGGCTATGCTAAACTCTACTGGAGAAGTAGCATGCAATCATGTGGAAGCACCAAACTGCTTAATGTCTGGCACTCCTCCCATTGTATTTTTAGTGCTGGCTTTTGCCACAACCCCTGGCTTCTGGCAGAGGTCAGTTGCATGCTGGACACTCAGCCCCGGAGAAGGAGCACAGTCCTTCGGATGTTCAGTCCTTCTCCCCCCTTCTGGCCCTCTGGGATCCTGGGACTGTTCCCAAAACCTGAGTGTCGGCGCTGCATACAGACACTTTTCCACTGCATCAGCAGGCTGGCTCATGAGTGGGAACTCTTAAATTCTTGGTTCAGAAATGAAAGAAAAGGAAAAGAGAAATGGATATCTTGATATTTTTGCCAGAAAAGACATTATTGCTGGAAACAAATATATGATGACTAACAAATACAGCTACTTTGAAGGGACATAGGGAAGGGAAGGGAACATTGTTTAACAGGAGTAGCACTCTAAGCCGAAGCTTGTTTCCAGATGCAATCTGGGAGCACAAGGAAGTTAAGTGACTTGCTCAGGATCACACAGTATGCACCTAGGTGTCCAGATCTGCAGCTCAGAGCCTTAACCCACTGTGCTATACTGCCTCCATGTCAGCTTTTGCTATGATTTCCTGGGTATCCACAGTGTAGGTCACTTGTGCTCTTGTAGAAACTACTCTGCTCACAAAAATCTAAAAGTGCCTATAGTTCTGCTTAAGAGTAATGTATGCTTTATTTATGGCAAAAATATATTTGTGTTGGTCCGCCATGAATAATTAATGCTGATGCTTCTGCATGTCCAAGAGGTGATATGGCGCCTGAACTATGGTGTACACTTGTTCACAAATGAGTTTGTAATTTTTGAGGTTTATGAATAAACGTATTATCTGTTTCAAAGTGATTGATTGTGCTCTGAAAATTTATGCTCATTTGAAAACAAGCACTCTATCCATTACAGACCAGTGTTTGAAAATTCATGCTAGGAATCTGAGCATGCGTAATAGTGTCCATACTGTTGCGCATATTCGAAGTCCCAACTTGAATTTTCAAGCAATGCTTTGAAATTGTTAGAGCACTTATTTTAAAATGAGCATAACCTTCCTGAGCACTATCAAGCACTTTGAAACAGACAATGTGTTTTTCCTCATATACAGTACCTCAGAAAAACAAAAAAAAAACAAGCAATGGGGCATCATTTCCACTCATCCTCTCACACAGCACCAACTACAATATACCCATTCTGACTACAGACATGCATCCAAACTTATTAGAAAGAAAACTGTCCCTATTCATATTGAGTAACCCGCAACAACATTCCCCAAAGGAATCTGTCATGGGTGGCCTGCTTTGAAAGCCTAAACGGTGCTTATTTATTTATTTATTTATTGAATTGTTTCACCAGGAAAGGCACACTGAGCAAAACAATGCTCATCTACCGGTGCAACCTGGGGGGAGGCATTCACAGGAGAGGATAACATGCAGGTTATCACTGCGAGAACATTTAACATTACAGTTTGTGCATTGGAGAGGAAAACGTGCAGGTTTTCAAGTAGGATACATATAACATTCCATTTGTTACATTACATTAATGTATACACTTAATAGGAATTAAGGCTGAGAAACAGGCTAGCTAGGTAGGGAAACAGTTAGTCACAGATACGTTGATCCAGACATGGAGCTGATTTCATGGAAAGAAAGTGCAGTAAGACAGCACATGCTTAATGAGTGCAATAAGTGGAAAAAAAATAACCCAGCTTCGTAGCATATGCTGGGTGCTGTTGGTCAGGCAGACAGGGGTAAGGGGTCCGAGGGGCAGGACAGGAGGATAATCATGTGCAGGCACATTTTACTGTAAGGTAGTTTGCCAAGGTGGTAGCTAGGGAGTGAGTGGAGGAGGAGTGACGAATTTGGGGAGGAAGTTCATTCCAGAGTTTAGGGAGGCGGAGTGAGAAGGCTGCTTGTCCCACAGTGGTCCTCCTTCTAGGGATTAGTAATTGATGTGAGTCATGGGATCTAAGGGCATGGGTCAGAGTGGGGGGTGGCGATAGCAAGGAGGAGATGTAAGTCAGGAGGGAACCGAGCCAGAATTTCGAGACAAACTTAGTACATTGCAGTTGGTGGTGATTTTCCAGAGAAGGAAATGCAAGAGAATGGTAGAGATCGCAGTGATGGGTGCGAGTGGGTGCATTGAGGGTGAAGCAGCAGAAGGCATTAAAGAGAGAGTCCTGGCTTGATAAAGTGGACTTGGAAGCATCACTGTAGACTATATCACAGTAGTAAAATGGTAGAAGAATCATCTTCTACACTAATTCATGCCTCATGGTTAGCCGGAGGCTGCTGAGGTGCCTGTAAAGGAAACCGAGCATAGGGTGCAGCTTTTTCAGGATTGAGTCAACGTGGACAGACAAAGATAGGTATTGGACAAGCCAGACCCCTAGGTAGCAGAAGGAGGAGGTGTTTTCCAGTACAGTTCCATCCAGGGTGTGGAAGGAGGACAGGGTGGTGAACCTGGACAGGCGTTGCCTTGTGCCGAAGGTCATGGTGACTGTTTTTTTAGCATTTAGGGAGAGCTGATGAGAGCTGAACCAGTTCTGAACTTTGTTGAAGTCGGCCTGAAGGTTGGTAGTTACCTCTTCCAAGGAATAGCCAGAGGTGAAAAGGACAGTGTCATCTGCATACATTTGGATTGCTGAAGTTGAGCAGATTAGAGGCAGGTCATTAAGGAAAATGGAAAACAAAATGGGTCCGAGTACTGAACCTAGGGGGACCCCAGTGGTCATAGGGAGGGGGGTGTATGTGGCATCTGAAATTCTGACAGATTGGGTCCTACCTGTGAGGTAGGCACTGAACCATTTGGTGGCTGATTCAGTAAGGCCAGCTACCGAGAGGCATGTTAACAGGAGGGGGTGGGAAACAGTGTTGAATGCTTTGGCGAGGTCGACAAATATGGCTGAGGTGATCTGTCCTCTGTCCATATCGGAAAGGATGGTGTCAGAGAGCCTTATAAAGGAGGAGGCAGTGGAATAACTCTTCCTGAATCTGGACTGGAATGGCGTGAAGAAGTCGGAGTCTGAGAGGAAAGATGTCAGTTGGGTGAGCACAAGGTGTTCTTGTATTTTAGCGAGCACAGGGAGAAGAGAAATAGGGCAGTAATTTGATGTGGAGGTGGCGGTGCCTCCCTTGGGGTGAGGATGAAAGACAGCATGTTTCCATGTCTGGGGGATGGTTGCAGTGGCAAAGGAGTGGTTTAGTAAGTTGGCAAGTAGGGTTGCGATGGCGGGGGCAGAGAGGTAGAGGAGCTTGGTGTCAAATCATCTGGGAATTTACCTTTTGAAGGGTTCAGAGATTGCAGGGCATTTAGGGCATTGATTGGCAAGATTTCTTTGAAGGAGATGGTGTGAGACCTGAGCAGAATCTTAGATTCTACTGGAGAACCATGTGGAATAGGGGTGGGCAGGGAAGAGAGTAGAGTAGAGTAGAAGCACACGTGGCGAAGTAAGTGTTGAGCTCAGAGACGACAGCACTTGGATCCGAAAGGAGGGTGTTGTTTACACTTAGGAGTGGGGTAGGATTGGCAGCAGGTGGGGAGAAGAGGGAGTGAATGATCTTCCAGAATTTGGATGGACTATTTAAGTTAGATGTGAAAGTGGAGCTAAAGTATTCCACTTTAGCTAGCCGAGTTGCTGTGGTGCATTTATTACATAACATGTGGTATTTGGTGAAGTCTTGAGGGAGGTGGGATGCTTTGTGAGCTCTCCAAACTGTATCACGGGCATTTTGACATGCTATAAGTTCTTGGGTAATCTATGGCAGGTGGTTGCCACATACCATAGTGCGACGCGGGTGGGGGGGCTTGAGTTTCCCAGACATTGAGGAACATGGTTTGGAAATGTAGGGGGGGCATCATCTGGTGAGTAGAATGTAGTGGTGGAGTACCAGTTTGCTAGGGTTAGATCTTCTAGCAAGGAGGACAGACTGAGGAATTTTTAGGAGCGTCAGACTAGAAATTTTGGGGAAGGGGCTTTGGGGTGGTGAAATTTGCGAACTAGATAAATAATGTGGTGGTCACTCAGGGAGTCAGGAAGTAGGTCTGCTTTGATGACATGGTGTAGGTGGGTAGAGAGAGCCCAATCAATAAGTGAGTGATTGCCAGATTTGAGGTTAAGGCGGGTGGACTCTGTGATGAGCTGTGAGAGGTTTAGTCCAGATATCTCTGTTCTGCATTGTTTGAGTGCTGGGGCTAACCAGCTGAGGTTAAAATCTCCCATGATGTATAGTTCACCTGATGTGGTTTGAGAAGAGATATGTGCGAGGAGGTCAGTCACAGAAGTGGCTGGAGTGCCTGGCCGGCAGTATATTCCAGCAATGTAGATAGGAAGTGAGAAAGGGAGTGCCAACTGTAACATTAGAAGCTTGTAGGCATGTGGCTCAGTCTTGGTTAATACTGCCGAGAAGCACAAGTCTGATTTTACATAAATGGCTATTCCCCCACCTCTGGTTGCCCTGTCCTGTTGGGCCATGACGTAGCCTAGGATAGTGACCTCGGATTCTGTAATGTTAGATTTTAGCCATGTTTCAGATATGGTGAGGATGTCAGGGGCATAGTGGGCTGCCAGCACTTGGAGCGAATCAAGTTTCAGGGCTAAACTTCTTATATTTAGATGCAGGAGTCGTAGGCCATGGGGGAGGGGGCCACCAGTGAGATTTGATGTGTAGGACGTGGCAGGGGCTTGGCCTGCTGAATATGATTGGTGAGGGTTGCGTGTGGGTCCTGGGTTTGGGTGTATGTCCCCTGCTGCAAGGAGCAGGAGGGCGATAGTTAAATAGTGGGCTAACAGTTGTAGGTAACATGAGGAGAGCGAGCACTGCCTGGGTAGCCATCGTGTACAGGCGTTAGTGGTTGGTCAGAAGGTAATTAAATACAGAATTATCCAAAATTGCGAGGTGTTGAGGAGAAAGGGGCAGGGTTGGGATGGGGAATGGGACCAATTTGTGCTGTACAGAGAACTGGTCACTGAGTTGGAGGTGTAGAGGCTCCTTACAAGGTTAGGTTGGGTAGAGGTTGGAGGGGTAGGGGAGGTTGGTGACATGTTGGAGAGGAAGGGCGGGAGGCAGATGAGTAAGGTAGTAAGCAGGAAATCAGGCAGTAGAGACATGGCTGGAGCAAACTATATTACCCCTGGAGAGTGTAGTCTAAGTAGGTAGGGCTGGGCCTGAAGATTCAACTTGAGTTGAGGATCCAACAGACAGACCAGCCTTTCCTTACATAGATACATACATAGATACATAGACAGTGTCATCAGATAAGGGCCTATGGCCCACCCAGTCTGCCCATTTGAGCTTGTAAGTTCAGTTTGTTTTCCTAGAAGTCTGTTGCACCTTACCCCTGACCTCCAGAATTCTTTTATGTCTATCCCATGCATTCTTAAATCCCGTGATTGTTTCAGCCCACACCACTTCCTCTGGCAGGGTGTTCCTTGTCCACCGCCCGTTCTGTGAAGAAATTCCTTCTCACGTTTCCTCTGAATCGTCCTCCCTCCAACTTCATCCCATGCCCTCTAGTCCTGGAACATCTTTTCACTTAAAAATAGTGTTTTCCTGCACCTGTTCCTCCCTGTAAGATACTTGTATGTCTCTATCATATCCCTCTCTCCTCCTCTCCTCCAGGGAGTACATGTTCAGTTCCTTCAACCTGTCTTCATAGGACTTGTAATGCAATCCATGCACCATCTTTGTTGCCCTCCTCTGAACCTTCTCTACCCTGTCTATGTCCTTACGTAGGTATGGTCTCCAGAACTGTACACTGTACTCCAGGTGGGAGCCTCACTAGTGTCTTGTATGGCGGAATTATGACCTCCCTTTTCCTGCTGGTGATGCCCCTGCCTATACATCCCAGCATCCTATTTGCTTTACTGCTGCCTTGTCACACTGTTTTCCTACCTTGAGGTCATCAGAGATGATAACCCAAGATCCCTTTCCTGCTTGGTGCATGCTATATCCTCACCCCCAACTAATATATTGTGCCAGGGTTTTTGCCCCATATGCATTATCTTGCACTTCTTTGCATTGAATTTCAACTGCCAAACCCCTGACCATTCTTCAAGTTTCTGCAGGTCGCTTCTCATTCTGTCTACACCCTCTGGTGTGTCTACTCTGTTACAGAGCTTTGTGTCATCAGCGAACAGTGAAATTCTGCCTTCTAGGTCCTCGCCATGTCACTGATGAAGATGTTGAATAGGACGGTCCCAGCACTGATCCCTGTGGTACCCCACTGGTCACTCTTCCCTCTGTGGAGTGACAGCCATTTACCACCACACTCTGTGTCCTGCCACCCAGCCAGTTACCTACCCACCACACTACTGTCCTGCCCACACCCATATTCCCCAGTTTGTGTAATAGTCTTCTATGTGGCACAGTGTCAAAGGCCTTGCTGAAGTCCAGGTAGGCCATGTCCACTGCCCTCCCCTGATCCACCTCCCTAGTCACCCAGTCAAAAAATTCAACTAGGTTGGTCTGACATGACCTCCCCCTGGTGAAACCATGCTGCCTTGGGTCCTGTAGTCCATTGACAACCAGATGTTCCACCAATCTCTCCTTCAGTAGTGCTTCCATGATCTTCCCCACTACCGAGGTGAGGCTGACTGGTCTGTAGTTCCCTGCTTCCTCTTTGTTCCCACTTTTGTTCCTTGATACATTAGATTCCCCAGGGAGGAGAGGAGAAGTTGCCAGGAGACAGAGTGCAGCAGTTACAAGCAGAGTAGAACAGTCTGGGAAGAGTATGACGTTTGGTAGAGGTTACTGTAATGGGAGCTTAATCTATGCTGTTTAATAGTGTGAGCCAATGGGGTAGATAGAACAACAGTAGGGAGTGGCAAAAGTGTATTTAAAGGAGGCCTAGGTGGTGGCGGGGGGTGGGAGAAAAAAGTGGTACAGATAGCAGGTACAATTAGTTCAAAATACTGAATGGAGATGCAGGCTGGAGGATGCACCAATCAGAAATGTCATGTTGCCAGGCGGCCCAGTCAGAGGCCGACAGCAACTCACCGCACCAATTGGAACTGAGACAGTGCTTCCCAAGGACAGCAGTCATACCTTTAGGCTGGGTCCACGTTGGAGATCCAGGAAGGCGGTAGGAGTAGGTGGTGGAGTCCGGGCAGTGGCCATAGGTGCCACTATTCAGCCTGAAGCACCATTCATGGTGAGGGACCCTTTAGGCTGGGTCCACATTGGAGATCCAGGAGGGCGGTAGGAGTAGGTGGTGGAGTCCGGGCGGTGGCCGTAGAAGCGGCCGTAGACACTGCTATTCAGCCTGGAGTGCTGTTCGTGGTGAAGGACCCTGCTAGTTTCCACAAGCTCACTTGAAAGGTTATTCCAAATGCTAACCACCCTTTAACTGATTTAATGTTAATGTTTTCCCTTATCTTGCTCCTCCCAGCCAGTTTGAGTGCATGCCGTCTACTTATAAGAAACAATGAATCATAGATAGGTAAGGGCAGAAAAGACTTGGAAGACCAGGCAGTCTGTTAAGGAACTTTACCTGGAACTTCTTTGAGATCACACCTGCCTCTAACCCATCCCCCCCCCATCCCCTGATTCTTCTCAATCTACTAATAATCCATAGCTGGTCCAGATGTTTTTAAATCCAGCAATGGTTTTTGCATTGGCTACTGTGTGGGTAGGCTATTCTGCTTATCCAGCACCCTCTCTGTAAAAATGTACTCCCCAATACATTTTCTAAACTCCATCCCCCCACTCACTTTAAATTGGGCACCTTGTGGATAAACATTTTGTTCGGTTGGAATATATCTGTGTGGTCCACCTCATTTACGGTAGCTCTGCAGGTATTTGTTTGTCTCTATCATGTCCCACCTTACCCTCCTGTTCTTCAGGGGGCACACATGGAGGTAATCCAACTTGTCCTCATAATTCTTGCCCTTTTGCCCCTGTATCATCTTGGTTGCCCTCAACTGTATTGTCTCTAGCCTGTCACTGTCGTTTTTCAGGTGTGAACAGCATAGCAGGACACAGAGGGTGATGGTAAATGGCAGTCACTCTGTAGAGGGAAAGGTTACCAATGGTGTTCCACAGGAATCAGTGCTGCTGGGTCCAGTCCTCTTCAATATCTTTATCAGTGACATTACAGAGGACCTAGAAAGGAAAATTTGCCTGTTCCCTGATGACACAAAGCTCTGCAACAGGGTGGATATGACAGAAAGTGTGGATAGAATGAGGAGAGATCTGCAGAAGCTTCAGGACTGGTCAAGGGATTGGCAGTTGAGATTTAACGCAAAAAAGTGTAAAATAATGCACATGGGGCACAAAAACCCAGGAACAACATATTAGCTGGGGTGGGGGGGGATAGAATGCTCCAAGCAGGAAAGGGACCTAGGGATTATCATCTATGACGACCTCAAGGTAGGAAGTCAGTGCGGCAAGTTGGCAGGAAAAGCAAACAGGATATTGGGATGCATATGCAGTGGTATCACCAGCAGGAAAAGAGAGGTCATCATTTCACTTTACATGACATTAGTGAGGCCACACCTAGAATACAGTGTCCAGTTCTGCAGGCCTTACCTACAAAAGGACATAGACAGGGAGGAGGCAGTTCAGAGGAGGGCAACCAAGATGGTGCAAGGATTACATCACAAGCCCTATGAGGACAGGCTGAAAGACTTGAATATGTACTCCCTGGAGGAAAGGAGGGAGAGGGGGATATTACTGAGAAATATAAGTACCTTACAGGGAAGAACAAGGTACAGGAGAACACATTTTTTTCAAAGAAAAAGATGCTCCAGAACTAGGGGACATAGGATGAAACTAGAGGGAGAGAGGTCCAGAGGAAACGTGAGGAAGTACTTCTTCATGGAGAGGGTGGTGGATAAATGAAACAGTGTGCCAGAAGAGGTGGTGGTGGCAGATACTATTATAGGATTTAAGAATGCATGGGATAGGCATAAGGGGATCCTAGTAGGAGGAGGAAGGGGACAACCTAGTTCCTGGAAAGCTTAAAAAAGCACAGTTAATTGCATTCATGGGCAGACTAGGTGGGCCGAAGGCCCTTATCTGTTGACAACTTCTATGTATCTAGGTGTAACCCCCTACAAATGGGGGTTCCCAACAGTCTTCCTTGGGTGTGCCTAAATGCCCATTGCCAGGCTGGTGTTCTGTGTCCTAGCCGATTTAAACAAGTGTTAGCATGCGAATGCAATGTTAGCCTCTATGCCTGTCTCTTTAAGGGCTGTTTATCTGGCAGAAATAATCAATCTGGGTAGGGGCTGAGTAGTTTCAGGCTCGAGTCCCGCCCAGGCTGCAGGCTTATTGCTGCCTTCTGCCATCGCTATTTGCGTAGAGGAAGCTCTGATAGGAGATGTAACCATTTGCTTATTACCTGCATTGGAAATAATTATATTGTAGTTTGTCTAACCTACTTTTCTTTGTAGCATGGAGATTTCTGTGATGTACCACCATCTTGGCTCTGGACTGCCAATTTGCACCAATCAGTACCTTTGGGGGCTCTAAAATGGAGTCTGCCCCCAGGGGTCTTGTGGGAGTAAATTTCTGTAAGAGTTGTAGTTTTCACGCTTTGGTGCCTAAATGGACCTGGAGGGGGAGCTCAAGCTGTGACAGACAGACAGACCAACGAACTGAATCTTTTGGCTCACTAGGAAGCTCCTGTGCTGCCTACAGCAGAAGGTAGAGTAGAGTAAGAGTTGAGAGAGTGAGGAGCTTGAACAATTCAAGCAGCTGCTCCTGCGTAGTGCACAGGGAAGATCGTCAGGAAGGCTGAGTCTGGCCTGCTTGCTACCATCTTCCTAAAGTGAAGAGACTTAATCCAACCATCGGACTTTATCCGAATTTGTGACCTTCATTCTGAATTGTGACTAATTTCACCTGAAGAGGACCAAAGACTTGCTTTTGTGCAATTGGCTTATCAAGACTTTCACCATGACCGCAGAGCATATGGTTTGCACAGGAACACTGTGAATTGCAGCCGGACTGCATCTGAACTGTGGTATTTGTCTGCCTTTACTATAAGTGTGCTGAATGTGGACAGTGGGTCATGAATTGGTTCCCCACTTTGCTGAATGTGTCAGTCTAGCTGGAAGCTTTGTCCAGCAACCTTACCGGACTGCATCCGAACTGTTCTCCCAGTCTGGGCCCATGCCACCCTAGCTCAGACACCCGCTCGCGCTACAGAGAAAGATCCGACGAGAGACCTGCCCAGAGATTTGGCTCCCCGATCAACAACACTGAACAGGATCGAGCACCACATCGCATCGTGTGGGCCCTACTTCTCCTGGCCATCCAGCTCTTCATCTTGAGGTCTCCATTTTGTCCATCCTGCATCCAATTTTGGGTAGCATGAGTAAAACCAGGGTAGCTCCCTGCAGCCTAGCCAACAATCACAGTGTGTCATCTGATTTAATTGTTGCTAAGCTTTTGTGGACTAAGCCATCTGGCTCCAGATTACAAATTGTGGGTTACAGTACATGCATGTTTCTTTTCATCACAGGGCCCCAACCAGCTGCAACACCGGCCTACCCCAGGCAAAGATTCAGGCTAGCCTATAGTTCCAACTGGGTACCCAGAGTGTGTGTGACTGCATTCTAGGGACCTTTGAGTGCATGTCTTATAGCCTGAATCAATCAGATCTAAAATCAAGGTTACTGCCCCTCCCTTGTTCACATTCCCCCAAAAGTCAGATCTGAATCTTTTTTGCAGTTAAATTGGGTGTAGTGTTCTTTGGTGTAAAAAGTTATGCACCAACGTTGCTTCATTGTTACAGGTCTTGTTTTCCAGTGGGTCTCGGGGTGTTCCAGATGATCTAGCTCTGGTGGTAAGTGGTTACAAGGAGGGGTTCACTGTGTACTGCAAAAGTGTGTTGGTGTGGCATAAATGCAAGCTTAGCTGGAAGCACCAAGGGGAGGTCGACAGTGAAAATGCCGACCTCCCGCACAGCGACAGGACAATACCAATGCAGGTATTGTGCCGCCCGTTCAACAAGTGTTTTCTGTGGGGGGCTGCGCTCTGCACCCATCGGACTTTAGTATTATCAACTCCAGGTCGGAGTTGGTCCGGGGAGGGGGCAGAACACTGGGGGAAAGCGAAACATGGAAAAAGGACCGTTACAGGGATTGTCACCGTAATGGTCTTTTTTCGTGTTTCGCCATCGGGGTGTTGACCGGAAGGGGTGCACCGAGCTTAGCCAGGCCACTAGGGGTAAAAGAGGGGGGTATCAGTGTCCCAGAGGGCTGTACCCAGGGCAGTCTCGTTGCCAACAACCCTGTCCTCTGGGTGGATGCACCCATTTTGAGATCGCAGGCCCCTCAACCTGCAGGCTACTGCGCAGGCAGGGGGTAGTAACCCTCAGATTAGCACCACCTAGGGGTTACATATGTATCAATGTAACTTAAGAACTGCACACAGTACTTAATGTGTGGCTTCAACAGTGACCAATACAACTGCTTGATTCTCTCCTTTCTGCAACTGGTAACTCCCATCCTGATACACCCCAACATCCTATTTCTCTTTCCACATATGCTGCAGTGCATTGGGAAGTGGATTTTACATTATCATGTATTATTACCCTAAAACCACGTTCTTCCCCCAGAATGTTCAACTTTTACTCCATCAATACTATACTGACTTTGTGGGTTTTTACTGCAAGTGTTCATGACCTTGAATTTCATGGTATCGAACTTCAGTTGCCAGATAATAGATCAGTTTTCCAGATTCTCTGTCTCCTTTTTCATTGCTTTTACCCCCTCAATACTGTCCACCTTCCTGCAGACGTTAGTATCAAATGCAAAAAGATACAGCACTCTCCATCTCAAACATCTATGTATACCCCCCCTGTCCATCTCCTTTAGTATTTGGAATGCATTGATCATATTACACACCAGCCTTCTCTTCTGTAGTGTAAATAATTTAAATATACTGTATCCAGTGCATCCTTGGTAACTTTTGCTCAGTAAGCCCATAATCAGCGTGACGGTCCTCTGTAGATCCCGCTCAATCTCTTCTCTTTGTTTCTGTATAGAGGCAGCCACAACAAGCTGCAGTACGAAAGAAGATTAATAGGGAGGACCACATGAATACCTACAGTATTTGTCCATATTAAGTGGGCATCCTATGAACATACAAACATGAAATTGCCAGCAGATACAGACCTTACAGTCTATCAAGTCTGCTCGTGTGTGCAGTACACAGTCTATTAAACTGCAGCTACCCCCCTTCCCTTGCCTGCCCTTCTGATTTATTTCCTCCTACCTCTGTCTCTCCCCACCTCCCCAGTCTCCCCTCAGTTTTGACCCTCCCTTTGACCCTGTCCCAACCCCTCTTAAAGCTTCCCACCGACCTCAATGATACCACCTCTTCTGGCAGCGTATTCCACCCTGTCACCACACTTTCTGTGAAATAGTGCCTCCTCATTTCCCTCCTGAATCTTCCTCCCTGCAGTTTCAGACTGTATCTCTTGGTGTCCCTCCCTCCTTTTAATCTAAACATACCCTTGGTATTAACTTTGTTCCTGGCCTTTAAGTACTTGAAGGTCTTAATCATATCCCCTCTCCCCCTTTTATCCTCTAGGGAATACATGCTGAGCTCCCTCAGTCTTTCCTTATATGGTTTGTCTCCAAGTCCAAGGATCATCTTCGTCACCCTACACTGAACCCTCTTCAGTACTCTGATGTCCCTTTTCAAATAGGGGCACC
This sequence comes from Neoceratodus forsteri, assembly GCA_016271365.2. Classification (NCBI taxonomy): domain Eukaryota; kingdom Metazoa; phylum Chordata; order Ceratodontiformes; family Ceratodontidae; genus Neoceratodus; species Neoceratodus forsteri. The sequence continues at coordinate 957,724,817 of CM057449.1, read as the reverse complement.
AGAATTGCACACAGTACTCCAAATGTGGCCTCACCAGGGACATGTACAGGGGCAGAATGACTTCCTCTCTCCTAGAGGTGAGTCTCCTGGCGATGCACCTCATCATTCTGTTCACCTTTGCCACTGCCCTCCTACAGTGCGCTGTGTGGTTCATGTCCCCTGTTACTAGTACTCCAGACCCTTCTCTTCCACTGTAGTGGATATCTGAACTCCCCACAACCAATAGCTATTTCCAGGGTTTCTGGCACCTAAGTGCATGACTTTGCACTTCTTAGCTTTGAACCCTAGTTGCCATGTGTCTAACCAGCGCTCAAGTCTTGCTAAGTCCTGTTGGAGTACTTTACCCCCTTCCCCACTATCCACCTCTGCACAGATCTTTGTGTTTTCTGCAAAGAGGCTGATATTACTCTTTTTCCCATCCAATAAGTCAGCAATGAAGATGTTAAACAGCACCAGTCTTAACACCGAGCCTTGTGGGACCCAACTGGTTGCAGCTCTTGGTTCTGAAAGCTCTTTCCCAATGACTAGCCTCTGCTGCCGCCTGTCCTGTAACTAGCTCTTAACTCACCCAACCAGTTTTTTCCCCACTCGTAGGCTACTCAGTTTGCTGGTCAGCCTTCCATGAGGCACCGAGTTGAAGGCCTTGCTGAAGTCCAGGTAAAGGACATTCACTGCATGACCCATATCCAGTGTCCGCATCACCCAATCACAAAAGTACACCAGGTTTGTCTGACAGGATCTGCCCGAGACAAACCCTTGCTGCCTGCCGTCCTGGAGACCATTCTCCTCAAGAAATCTCACCAGCATCTCCTTGAGGATGGTCTCCATTAGTTTCCCACAATGGCAGTAAGGCTCATCGGTCTACAGTTCACTGGATCATCTCTGGGCCTGCCCTTATGGAGGGGCACCACATGTGCCATCCTCCAGTCCTTAGGCATGCACCCAGTACTCAGTGAGGTGCTGAACAAGTCTGCCAGTGGTCCTGCCAGGACCTCTGCCAACTTCTTTAGGACCCTTGGATGCACTCCGTCCAGCCCTGGTGCCTTATCCACTCACAGGGACCTAAGGCCCTCCAACACCCTGCCCACTGGGATCACCCCATCTGCTACCCCCTCTCCCCCTGTACACACCCCACCCTTCCCCTGAGACATATGCCCATCCCTCTCCCTGGTAAACACTAAACAGAAGTACTTGTTGAGTGCTTCTGCCTGCTCTGTCCCTCTCCCTTGAATACCTGAAGAAATCCTTTTCCCTTTCTTTGATCCCCTGTGCCAGCCTCCATTCCCTTGAAACCTTGGCTGCCCTTACTACTCTACTCACCTCCCTGGATTTCTTCATGTATTCCTCCCTATCCTCCTCTCCATTGGATCTCTTGTAACTTCTAAAGGCAGCCCTCTTTTCCCTCAGCCTTTCCACTACCTCCCAGCTCAAGCCAGTTCAGTTTGTTGATCCTGGCTTTTTTGCTTTGGCTCTTTGTACATGGGCTAGTGGCCTCTACAAGTCTCAGCCTGATGACTGCCCATTTCTGCTTGGCATCATGTCTGGGTGGATGTCAGTGAAGTATCCTTCGGTATGCTTCATCCTGCAAAGTCACCCTTTTTAAAGTCCAGTACCTTAGTCTTTGTTCTGGCTACCTCCCTTCTTAGATTGAGGGAGAACCACATTGTGTGGTGGTGTCTTCCCTGCAGGGGATATTCCACCCCTATGTCCTGGACAAGATCGCCATTCGACAGCACCAGGTCCAGAATGTTCCCCTCCCTGGTAAGCTCCTCTACCTTCTGTGTCAGCAAGACATTCTGGAAGGGCTCCAGGAGGACATGCTCCCTGGCACTTGAGATAGCTGGGGTGTTCCAATCCACCCTTGGTAGATTGAAGTCCCCAACCACCACAGTATTGCCTTTACCACTAAGCCTCCTTATCTGCTTCCCCAGTTCCCTGTCAGTCTCCTCGTTTTGAGAGGGAGGCCTATACACAACTCCCAATCTAACCTTCCTACCCTTTGAGTTCTGTGGTTGCACCCATAAGGCTTCAGCTCTGCCCTCCTCCCCTTCCTCCCTGTTGCACAATATCAATGTTTATCATGACTGCACTTATTTTTTTAGTTGATGGCAGACACTTTTAATCATGTTATTTTGTATTTTTGATTAATCACACCTTCAAGGTTAGTTTCTAATACAAAGTACTTCATTTGTAATACAATAAAATTGTTAATTGATATGCAAATAGTGTGCTGTAATGAAAAATAGAGTATTTCATTAATTTTTGTGTTTCCTTGCTTTTGTGGAAGAAATATCTTGGGACAGTACCACATTTGAGAGGTGTGTCAGGGACTAGTCCAATGGAGAGCACTGTACAGTGGGCTCAACCCAGACACACCAATGACCACTGAAGTCGAGTGTGACAGCCATCAGAATTTCACAGCGGGGGCCAGGCACACTTGAGAAACAAGGCGCACCAATGAGACTCGTCCATTTCCTCTCCATTGCCAGCCAGCCTGCAACTCTGCAGACCCTCCTGCTCTCTCCACTGCTGCAGTCCACCCGCACCCTCCACTACTCCACTGGCCAGGCATCTTTCGTGAAACCCTCCCTCCCTCCCTGCTGCTGTCCTCCCTGCTCTGAGTCCAGCTCTGGCATCTAATCAAACCATTCTGCTCCCTCCCACTATGTACGTGTCCACCCCTACGCCCCTGTTCCCCCTTCCCATGCCCGACATCAAATTGCCCAACCCTCCCATGTTGGCATCATGTACCCCCCACAACTCATGTGGCACCCTTAGGAGCCCAACCCAGTGTACCCAAATTTATTTATTTATTAATTTTGTACCTGAAAAGAAAACTGTCCCTGACATCTTTTTTTTTAACCTGTAAAAAATAAAATGGTTCCTCATCATCTCCCCAGTCTCCCTTCCCCCATCCTCATCCTCCCACTGAGCACCCACTCCCGCCTCCCCTTACCCCATACTTGCCTCTGGAGGGTGGTGCTGTCATCTTTTGAGGACCGGGACACATCTGCACTCTTCAAAGTCGACCGGCAAACTGAGGAATCTAAGGTAAGTGCCGTATAATCGCAATCAATGGGGTTTTCAACTTAGATTGATATCTCAACCATTTTTTGGAATTTTGGCTCCAAATTTTCAACATGGAGTTCTTGGGACCTACAGGGTTCTTCAGATGTGGTGATAAGAAGACTATGTTCAGCATTTAGGGTCAAAATATGAAAAAAATGACAAAGTTATACCCACTTGTTGAAATTTTGGTATGCATGCTAGTAACTGCGGAAATCTTAAATATTTGCACCCCACATTTTTTTTTAAATTATATGTACTCCTGCTCCATTACCCTCTCTATCTGGAGAGAGCCCCTGCCCTGTCCCCAACGTCCACCAGCCAATCCTGACAAGCTACCCTGAGGGCTTACCCACCCGATGAGGTCAGCGTGGGGCTCCCCCAAGACCAGATCCAGTACAGGGGTCAGAGCCATGACCATTTGAGGGGGGACCTGCAAGCTTCCTCCATCATCTGCCATGAGCTTTTTCCCACCTTGTTTCTCCTCTTCAGAGGCAGAGTGTGCAAGGAAGCCGGCAATGGTGCCATGCATGCTCCCATGCGTGCACCCCATCAGGCATCTGCCCTGCCTCTGACCTGATGTTTGCAGTGTCAGTGTGCCAGCCCCCAGCCACCTCTAGGGGCCAGGCATGCACTGACAACTGGTCACCCCTCTTCCTGGAAAAGGAGAGCTGTCACTGGGATGTTTGATCCTTCTCCTCCCTTGCCAGCCCCCAGCGGCCTGTGCTAGCTCTCAAACATGGGTCGCCAGCATGGTGCAAGGTGTGGCGTCCAGCGCCTCAACCCTCAGCACCACCAGGCCAGTGAAACACCCCACATTTTCAACATAGCCTTCTTATTTCCAGAGCTTCTGTGGTCAAATGATATCCTAAATATGACAGCTTATCAAAACAAAGTTCAGGCAGGCTTTCCCTCTCACCAGACAAAGTTATGCCCACTTGTTGCAATTTCGGTACACATGCTAGTAACTGCAGAAATCTTAAATATTTGCATCCCACATTTTATTTTTTATTATTTGTACTCCTGCTCCATGGCTCTCTCTATCTGAAGGGAGCCCCAGCCCCACCCCCCAACGTCCGCCAGCCAACGCCGACCAGCTACCCCAAGGGCTTACCGCCACCAAGACCAGATCCAGTACAGGGGCTGGCACCATGACTATTAGGGGGTGGGAACTGTGAGCTCCCTCCATCATCCACCGTGAGCTTTCCCACTCCTGGTTTCTCTCCTTCAGGGGCAGAGTGTGCAAGGACGCTGGCGATGGTGCCAAGCATGCTTCTGTGCGTGCACCCAATCAGGCATCTGCCCTGCCTCTGACCCAATGTCTGCATTGTCAGTGTGCCACTGCTGGGGGCCAGGCATGCACTGACAACTGGTTGCCCTTCTCCCCAGAGAAGGAGAGCTGTCCCTGGGATGCTCAATCCTTCTCCTCCCCTCCTATCCCCCAGCAGCCTGTGCTCAATCCTGAGCACAGGTTGCTGGTGTGGCGCGAGGATTGGCATCCAGCACCTCAGCCCTCAGTGCAACAGGCCCAGTGATGCACCCCCACATTTTCAACATAGCCTTCTTATTACACGAGCTTCTGCATTCAAATGCTGTCCAAAACATGATAGCTTGTCAAAACATAGTTCAGGTAGGCTTTTCCTCTCATCAGAAGTTCAATTAACACAATACACACTTGCCACATAAACCATGCAAGGAAACATTCGGCACTGACAAATGCTTGCTTGTTTTTTAATTGGAAGAATTCTAAAATTCTAGACGATCTATTAGATTAGGGAACACACAATGCTCATCTTTCCTAATTCGGAGGATTATGGTACACTGACTCACCACCTACATCAGCCACGTCACCGATGATGTGGCAATGCAGTTATCCCCTACACCCATGGCTTGTTCATAGGGTAATGGCACCAAGTAAATCATATATAGATGTCTACAAACACACGATCAGTAACAGAAAAACCGGGCACTTATTTGGCTTTATATATTTCTTTTAATACCACCTCAAAAACACTTCTCATGACAAGTAATCATGGAAAATATGTGGAACAAAACACACAATATCTATTATTAATATCTATTAAAATACCTATTGGGGGGCTCTGCCCCCCACACCCCTCGGGTCCTATGTGATTATTTGTTTCAATGTACTTCTGTCATACAATTATTCTGACTCTGACTGTTTGAACTGTTTGAATATTTGACACAATAACCTGTAAATATTAATAGTCCTTTCTTCTGTGTGTTTGTTTCAGTTCATGACATAATAACCTGTAAATATGTACTTCTTCATTAATATTATTCTGACTTGGGCATGGAGGCGTGTTTTTGTTCAGGAGTGAAGCACTACAGCGTGTCGGGAGACAGCGCAAGCAGGGAAGGCATCTGAGCGTGCGGTCGTATTTCTCTTGGGTGCACTTGAATCGGGAAGCAGGTTCCCTAAAGTAAATGAATGCCAAATTCTACTCTGATGAACCTCAGAGCAGATCTTATTGTTGCTCTTTTTTCCAGTAAGTGAAAAGTGATCCGCACTCTCTTTGTCTGTGGTTCAGCTTGTCCAAGGAAATCAGTATTTAGAGTTTTGTGAGTGCCTTTTGATTGCTGACTGCTGACAATGGTGGGTCATCCTCTGTTCTGTCCTGATCCAATTCTTCATGTCTTAAGTGCTTACAGTACAAGTGACTTTGGTGCATATCTCATCACTGGAGAGAGTACTGCTAGCAGTTTCCTCATGTTCAGTGTCCATATAGAGTTCAACTTCTTGGGGGATCATGAACTCAGAGAGGTTGACATCATTAAGGGCTGATACTTGGACCTCTGGTTTGTGCGTGCATATGCTCTGAAATCAACTTTTCTAAAACAGTTGACAATCATAACCAGATGAACACTGAGCCTTGCCTAGTTGATTATATTGATCACATCTTGGAGAGCTGCTGCATTTGTGATCTCAGAAGCCTGTACTACCATACCCTAATCAATCAAACTCACTATTCCTCTGGCCCTGAGTGACCATTTATCTCAATAAATTATGGATCACACCTGACTCGCCCATTGGTCTGGTGGCTGTAGTGCCACTTGCAGTGCCAGTAACTCAGATTCAGGAACAAGCCTTGAATGCTGGGGGGTTGGTGGGGGGGGGCAGACTGTCTCATTGGATGCTCTCCTTGGGTTGTGTTGATGACCATTCCTCACTGCATAAACACTATCTGGGTGTGCCCTGGAGGCAGGAGGCAGTCTAAGATCGCAGTGGAAGGGGAGATGCAGTGGCTTTGCACTATGCATGCCCATTGCTGGCTTGCCACATGTTCACAGCCAAGCATCTTGGGGAGGACAAACAAGGACCCCCCCATGACCTGGCAGAATGACACCAGCATTCGTGGGCCCCATACTACCCACATGCCCAACATGAAGATGATCCTGTGCTACTGAATCTGGTGAAGACTTGAGAAAAGATTGGCCCACTCTAGGGCTGTGCAGAATGTTGAATTTCTGGTGTAACGGAATTCTGTGGAATTTTGGAAAATCCTGCTGAGTTCCATTATTTGCAGAATTTTGACATTCCGCATTCAAAATGTTTTTTGCAGATTAATAATCCACAGTTCACATACCACGGATTCTTTTTCCGCAATCCGCAGAGAAGTATTCCGTGGTTTGCACAGAAATGCTTTTCGAAATTCCACAGCAAATAAAAAGAAATTCCACAAAGCATTTCAGAAGTGGAATTGCCATTCTGCAACAACTCCGACAGTGGAATTTCACATTCTGTACAGCCCTAGCCCACTCCCTGAAAGCCCTACAATGGAAGGGGTCCTCAAGGGTCATTAACGGAGAGCTTTCTGGGATCAGGGTTCACGATGGGGCTTGGTGTTAGCCAAACAGATGGGGCTGAGGCTGCGCAATCAAGGAAATAAAGACTAAATAAAAAAAAAATATGGATCACACCCACATCCATGGGCTGGAGGAGTCTGAAAGTGTTGGGTGGCAGAAAAAACAATGTTGATCTATCTAAACATTCCATTCAGTTCTTGTTGGTGGGTGCTGCAATAGATACATAGATACATAGACAGTGTCGGCAGATAAGGGCCTATGGCCCACCCAGTCTGCCCATTTTAGTTTCTAAGTTCAGTTTATGTTTTCCAAGAAGTCTGTTGCCCCTTACCCCTGACCTCCAGAATTCCTTTATGTCTATCCCATGCTCAATTGTCTATAAAGAGCTGTACATGGCATTTGCATCACTTGAGCTCCCCTATCCCAGGTCACCATCCACTGATGGAACACTAGGTAGGCACACTGATCCAATGGACCATTATCAGGTGTGACACAGGCCATACAGCCGGCACATACAATAGCATAGTCAAACATTTACCGGTTTAGGCACATACAACAGGTACAATATGGTACAGGTGAATGTACAGTTACAAAATAAAGAGGACTCTTAATAGCTCAGTGTCTTTTTGGATGGGCCCCTGATCAGGGTACCCAAATTAGATCAGCCCCATGTCATCCCAAGTAAAGAGGGATTTCATGCTAAGAGAATTTGTAGGGGGCACAGCCATCCAAACCTTTCTATGTGGATCCAGGGCCAAGCCCCCTGGACAATTTGAACACTAAGATGTTAAATGGTGCATTTCGGTGTGATTTAGGCACCACCTGCTGAAGTCTAAAATGCACTAACATTCAGTCTTGTCCTCCAGTACAAGTCCAAAGTAAGAATCTTGCCTCCCTTTCTCCCTCTGTTGCTCCCCTGCTTCCTACCTTTCATCTCACCCCATTCTTCGAAGTTTAGTTCCATCTTTGTCTCTCTCACTTGCTCTCTCTGCCCTACTTCACCCTTTGACACATAGATCATCACTGTGATAGGGAGCACAATGATCCTTCTTCATCGTCATTTATCTCTCATTCCTCAGTCCTCTCCTCACTGTGATCACCACCCACTCAATCATTTTTCTTAACCCTCCCACATTCTGAGGGCCATTCCTCATATCCATCAGAGTTACTCCACTGACCATCTGTCCCACATGGAATAGGAACTGTCCCCTCACAGAGATGGTACGGTCTCAAATTATAAACTCAGACTTTCAAACAGAAATTCAATACTTTATGATTCCAAAGCAAACTTAAACTTTGTCAAAAAAGGCCCTTTCAGAATGTTGTGTTTCTATCTCCGTTTGTGATGATGTGACTCAACATTCGATGGGCAGAAACAGTCTACAACATTTTACTACATCAGAGCAAGTGTTTATCGGGTTGTTACACATTTCTAGCACCCAGCTCACTGTCACAGTCTGTAGCATCCAGCTCCAACCTGGTCTGATAGGTTGCAACATGTGAGTGTGAATAAGGTCCTGTCCACGTTGGTGTTTTTATAACATTACCAGCAGTCTGTAACATTATAAGAATGCCAAATACACTCAAAACATTTATGTACAGTAGAACATTGTTACCTAGCAAAATATATATTTTACCAGGCTTGTTATTACCATTGATGTGATGTCACTTTGTTGTTAACCCATCGATGGTACGTCACATCGATGGTATAACAACATGGATCAGGATCGTGCATGAGCCTTACGCGATCCTCCAGTCTTCCTGAACCAGCTGTGGTGGTGAGTGCTGGACCTGGTAGTGAGCAGCAATGATGAAAAACAACTTAGTAAGGATCCAGATTTTTTTCCCTGTGTATGTGGACCATACACTATAAAATATAATGTATTGGTCCACTCTCTTTAACAAAGCATGTGTACCTGTCTCGAGGTCGCCACAGCGAAAGAAACCTCTTGAGCTTCGCTCTAGAAGTTTAATTGGTTGCCATGACAACCTCCCAATAGGTACACATACTTGTTAATGACAGCAACCCATACATTATCTTCTATGTAAACTATGTTTTAAAAACTGAGCTTAAACCCTGAAGAAATGAAGGTTCTAGCTTGATTTTGAAAACGCTTTACACTATAGCATGGTTCACTCACCTGTGTGGATTGGATTTTATACCATACTTGTGCTTCCCTGACCTCCATCCCTCACCAAATGCATCACAATAGCAACACAACGGCACCACAATGGCAACACAGTGACGGGCTACAAAATATGCAGTGGTACTACTCAGTGGTGCTCGGGTATTACTATGGTAGTTTACATTTTGATTATTTCTGGTGCAGTGGTAGGACAGTAGCACAATGGTATCATAATGGAACTGGAACAAATCCACTGTGATCCAATAAAAACCCTAATGGTAGTACAGTGGTAATTACAGTAGTGTTGAAATGGCAAACCAATGGTATTACAGTGGTGTTCCAAAGAAAATATTGTAAGGGAAGTGCCCACCATGTTGTGCGATTGTATCCTATCAATCTGTGCTGCAGTTGTGCATACCCAGAGCACAGCAGAAAAAGCAAACTTAGGAGCAAAATAAAAAGTGAGATTGTGAACAAACGATCATGCACAATGCAAGAGGCAAACATTTTAAATTACTTACTTGTACACTGCAGTCACTGCCTAGCTGTATTTTTCTCTGTTGGAATGACACAAATTGCAGCCAACAGCTGTATTGCAGCAATATTGGTAAGGGAAGCTGTTTTGCGCTCAGCATGTTACTGAGGAGCTAACTCTGTGCAGCTTTCTTACTGCTTTGATTAAGGAGATATTGGCAGATATTGCTTTGCTGAGCTGTTTCCAGCTTTTTAGTGCTCTGCTGAGGTCTGCTTAACCTTTTTCAGCACAAAATGAGTGATAGGTGTGCTAGTTGGTCAGATTAAGCTACAAGTCTCCTAACTGAATACTGGTTGCAGGAATGCTTCCAGGAGAAATTGGCAAATTATAGGTATAATGCACATCTGCCTGGAATTCCCTTCCTGCTTCGTTACTCTCCTGCACCACTCTAATTCTTCTCAAACAAGAGCTTACCTCGTATCTCCTCAACCCCCTCCACTGTATCTGTTTCAGCTAATCTCTACCTTCTCCACCATTCACTGCTTGCGAACACTTCTCCTGATGCCTTCTCTACCATATAATGCTTACACGCATTTCTCCTGCTGTTAAACAGTGTGTGGTACATGTTTGTAAAAATGTATAGTGTAACTATGTACATAACATTGTATTAAATTGTATTTATATTACTGTCTCCTATGACTATGCTCAAAGTAATAAGTAAGGTGTCTTATTTAACTATCTTGAGTAAGTAACTAAATTTAGGGTAAGTAAGTAAATTTATTGTTGATCGTTTTTTCAACCATTACAACATAAAATATTCAAACATTTAAAATACAAAAAGTACAGAAAAATACTTTTGTCCACCATTGAATTATACATTGATTTCCAGTAACTCCATCTACAGTAGGCTCAGAACATCTCACCTACTTAAATCCATTTTTTTTTAAAAACAGGATAATTATAATAATCAGTGGGTCTCTCAAATTCTTATTCAACAGACTAACTTTCATATTTATAAAAGACGGCCTATCTGGGAACTCCATAAGAATTTCCTGTCACTCTCAGTTGACAATTCCTCGTTTAGTGAACTCTCATTTTACCAAGCTTGAGACAAAACTTGTGTCCAAGACACTTGACCTTGCTCCGATATCTGTAAATCCACAATTTATGGCTACTTTATCCCAAATACAGGTTAATAAGTCACTGTCACAGGACCCTGGTGAGGACCCACCTGTACTGCCGGTTCGGTGCCTACCCTGGATCCCAAGGGGGATACCCCACAAAACATGCTGCCCCATACCCCTCTTATATGAGACCCAGATCAGGCACTTTTTACCAGTTTGTACAATGCACCTCACTTCCCGGGCTGAGGATCTGGACCCATTAGTGTTTATTGGGTCATTTCACTGCATTCGCTGAGCCAGAACTCAGAAGCCAGTCTGAGTAGCTTAACCTAAGCATTACCTCATTACTATAAGTTCCACGATAGTCACTCACTATAGGATTTAGCAGCCTACTCATGTCAGGCTTCTACAGGTCCATCCGGAAGACCCCTAGAGGTCCACAATATTACTTATCTAAGACTTCCCAAACAGAATCTGAATTATTCATCAGTACAATCTGGTCAAGGATTCCATTACAAATCTGTAACTTGTTGGGCTCAAAATGCCATATATATATATATATATATATATATATATATATATATATATATATATGGAGCTTACATTTACTAAGATGATCTTAGATTAGCCTAGGATCTAAGAATAATTATTTCAGGTCAGTAATATGATTTCTGCAAGAAAAAAAATTTAAATATCCTACAAAAATATAATTATAAAAATAAACATATGAACATTTCGAGACATACCACCATTTATAAAAATACATAAAATTCAATAAATCTACAATAGTAAGCATAAAAAAACTCCATTAATGCAGGAGTCCAGGGGCCGGAATTTCAAAGCCCCGGTGCAAGCTGCAACAATGGCAGCTTGCACCTAGTGCGGTGTGCCCAGGACCCTGCACCTGAATTTCTATTGCACAGGGTCCCAGTGCCTAAGTCCTGCAGCTTGCTGCAAAGGGGTGCTGCACCGGACGAATGGCGCACCCACCCGGAATGCCGCAATGACTGCGGGGAGTCCGTAGCACTCACGGACATTGGCTGGCAACCAGGCACTGCCCCCAACACCACTGTGCAATGGGCACCAGTGCTGTATCACCTCCTGGATCCTGGTTGGGCTAGTCTCCTCAGGCTCCATCACAAGCATTTCCATCTCTCCCATACTCCTCAATCAGGAGCATTGCACTGCCTCCACACACCACCCTGGCTGGCCACCGATGGGCAGTCCATGTGTGTACTGTATAGTGTATACAGTACACCCACTGACAGCTTATTCAGCTGCTGGCCATGGTGGCATAGTGGAGGGCAGTGCCAGTCACCGGATTGGGGTATGGGAGGGGGGTGGGTGAGCTGTGATGGGTACCATGGGGTGATGGCAGGATGCACAGACGTGGGTGTTGGGGACAGTGGCAGGAGTGAGGGGGGACCACCGGACCACCAGGGATTGCCCACCAGGGATGGATCAGGGTGGGCTACACAGTGGCACTTACAGGATGACCCCCCGGGAGCCATCTAAGTCCCCTTAGACCAGCCCCTCACTGGTCTAAGGGTACTTGTCACTTGGTTCTGGGGGGGTCTTTCAAAATCTGGATCCAAGGGCTGGGGCAATCTGGGTCTGCCACAAGCCCTGGCGCCATGCCACAGCCCGTTTCGTGGTAGAAGGATGGCGCTAGCACACTTTGGTGCAGGCAGCCTGCTGGGTGACACAGGCTGCCTTTCAAATTCCCAGTTGGCACAGCCCTTGGCGCTCAGTCCTGTTTGATGCAAGCACCTTGCATTAATCTAAGGCCATTGAAATTCCAGCCCCATGTTTTCAGTCCAGTAACTCCTGTAGCTACCTGTCGCTTGAACAGCATCCATAGAAACCTCAGTATTTCTCGAATACAATATGGAATAGAGACAAACTTAATAGCACATAATAGCACATATCAAAGAGTCACTAAAAATAGTGTCTCTATAATAAAGAACTAGATTAGATATATGCCTAAAGTGCAGACCAAACCTGTGAAACAGAGTTCTTGATCCAGTGCCGGAAGTTCAGTTTAACAGTACAAAATGCAGATTCCAGGCTCAGTGGGGCCTGACTCCACCTTCAGCACAGAAAAAAAAAGAATGAAAACCAGTACCTCATAGGTTCCCCTTTCAAAGCATCTAGCACCAGAACAAGGGTGCCGGAAGACAGTAAAAGATGAGGAGGTGTAGGATCAGAAGGGCACTGATGAGGGTACAAAGGGCACTTTTTCTAAACTAGTTTTTGCCATATAAAAATAGAAAGTGTGGGGCTGCCGCCCCTTCCACCTCCCCCCCTGGTTCCTAAGCCTATGCACCAGAACAGTATCCCACAGGCCCTCTAAACAGGTCATCTCTCTACAAACTCATAGAGCAAATTGTATTCCTTTCCATTTTGTTACCAAATGAAATTCCGGACTCAGTCACCAGTGACCAGTGACCATCATGTGCGAGGCTCTCCCCGCTAGCTCCAACATTTTCTGAATCCTGTTCCCCACGTTGGTTAATTAGACAATTGCAGTCTCTAAGCATCTTTTAGTAGTTCAATGCAAGCATCTCAGCACTCATGATGCACCACTCTGGCGTCCATTCCAACAGCCCTCCAGGACTCCCGAATCCAATCTCTCTCAGACATTTTCAGGCTCCAAATTCTACCATTGCCAGTAGCATACAGCAATGTGCAAAAAATAAACTGAAGTTCCATTCAGCAGTACTCAATAAAATGCAAAGTACGGTTTGTTTAAAGCAAAAGGTTGCCAGATACATACTGGCACAAAAACTCCTACAAGGAATGAAACAATGTTCACAACGGCAGTTTCAATGGCAGTCAAACTCCCATTGACAGACATTACAAAAGATCTACACTACTACCCTAAAAACTAAATTAGGGCAAATTTAATGCAACAGCAGGTACAAACTCAATAGTAAGCCGTCAGAGTTTGAACAATAAAATACATCAGACAACCACACAAGCAGAGGCAGTGAGGAGCGGGCAGCCTCTGTATAGCTCTCGTATGCACTGTTGATTCTTTGTATTCTATTATTCACTGATTCTGCCATGTTGTATTGCACTGTAATTTACCTCCCGGGTCATCACTGAAAAAAAGACTGCATGGTCTCAGTGGGCTTATCCAGTTACCAAAATTCAATTAAATAAATAATTCAAAGATTTATCAAAAAATAGCTGATTACCTATTTGAGTATGACATTGAAAGAACAAAAAAGCAGTGCCGAGAAGACCAAGCTGCTAAAAGTGCGGTATCAGAAAATAAAAGATGGCATCAGGTGCTCAGGTGGTAGAAGAATTATATGTCCTTTCTTTAATCAACTTGAAAAAAAGTACCCAGCACAAAGGCTAGTTCTGACCTCAGATTGTACTTGAGAGTAATCACAAATCATGAGGCTTTTTGGAACAGATAAACATGGGCTGAACTAAAATGTGGGCTTCCTCACACATTACCAGATCCCAAACTGGGTTCTGATACTTTCCATTGCAGCTCCGGGCCCTACTATTTAGGATTTGTTTGATGTATTTTTTTTGTAATCTTCCTTTGTTGTTGAACTCTGTTGTAGGGAGATATGCAAATACTGCTTAATTTACTTAACTGGTAGCATTACACATTTCAGTCATTGATCTTTTGTTATGGTATCACTTCCAAGTACTTCACCATTTGCATCTCTCATCTGTCACCTTTTAATGACATGAGGCATATTTCCTGGTAGTCACCTGTACTGTATTAAAATGCTTCCTTTACAGCCTGCCCTTTGTTAAGCAGTCTAGGACCCACAGACTCTTGTATATATTCTGAAATGCTGGTTAGCTTTCCCTGCACCTGATGAAGGGACATAAGAGGTCTTGAAAACTTGTGTAAAAATTCTTCAGTTAGTCTAATAAATACAGTAGGTATTACCACACAACAAAGTGTACTGGATTTTCTTGAGAGTAATATGGCACCAGTGAGCTGCAACATAGTATTAAAGTCCCTGATACTAAGCTTTCTCATGTGGCTGGCTCAAGGGATTGGAAGTCAGCAGTCGGGGTTGGAAAAAATGAATAGAGATCTAAGCAAACTAGAGGAATTGTTAAGGGTGTGGTAGCTAAGTTTCAATGTGAAGAACTGCAGAATCATGCACTTTGGGCACAGGAACCCAGGGGAAAAGTACAACATGGGAGGAGTGGTATTACAACAACCCACAAGAGACAGGGCTATCCTAGATCTAGTACTGCCTAACAGGGAAAGGATCACAGATCTCCAGGTAGAAGGTCACCTGGGGGCCAGTGACCATCACATGGTATGGTTCAATTGGCCACTAGAACAAAATCATCCCATTCCAAGGCAAAAATATGGGACTTCAGAGGAGCTGACTTTGATAAGATGGCCAACAGTGTTAAGCTAGCCCTGGCAAAAGGAAATACAGGTGAGGGGGTACATGCAAAGTGAGCAAACATTAAAGATGCAATACTTGAAGCAACATCCCATTGTGTTAGTGAGAAAGGTAAGTGCAAAAGAAGAAGGAAACCACTTTGGTTCTCAAACACAGTAGCAGAAAAGGTCAGAGCCAAAAGGCTGGACTTCAGGAAATATAAGGAACGAGCAGGATGAAGATAGGGAGGCATACCAAACTTCCCTAAGGCAAGCAGGGAAGGCAGTAAGGCAGGCAAAGGCCCAAACCAAGGAAACACTAGCACAAACTGTAAAAGAGGTGACAAGACTTTCTATAGATACATTAGGAGAAGGAGAAAGTCCAGAGGGGGTATGCTAAGATCAAAGGGATAAGGGCATGTGAGGAGGAGGACCATGTAAAGCATCTATCCTAAATAGATAATTTGCTCAGTATTTACTGAAGAGAAGGTAGGGCAGGGCCCACAGCTCAGTACCATGGACAGGTGGGAGGGAGGTGTGCACTAGTCCCTTCACAAAAGAAAGTGTCCTACAAGAGCTCGATAAGTTTAGGGTGGACAAGGCAATGGGACCCATGGCATGCATCCCAGGGTACTAAAGGAGCTGCAGTGGAACTAGCAGAGCCATTATCAAAACTGTTTAGTGAGTCTCTGAGCACAGGAGAGGTCCCAGAAAACTGGAGAAGGGCTCATGTGATCCTGCTCCACAAGAGTGGTAACAGGGAGGAGGCAGAGAACTACAGACCAGTCAGTCTTACCTCAGTAGTGGGCAAGATTATGGAGACACTCCTTAAGGAAAGGATAGTGCAACACCTGGAATCCATAGGGGCACAGGATCCAAGACAGCATGGCTTTACAAAAGGAAGGTCCTGTCAAACTAATCTCGTAGAGTTCTTTGACTGGGTAACCAGAGTGGTGGACCAAGGGGGAGCAGTTGATGTTGCCTACCTTGACTTCAGCAAAGCTTTCGATACTGTTCCACATAGAAGATTGACTAATAAGCTGGGTAGGCTCGGGGTGGGTCAGACGTTGGTCAACTGGGTGAAACTGATTGATGGGCAGAAAACAGAGAGTGGTGGTAAATGGTATACAGTCAGAAGAGATGCAAGTCACAAGTACATTTAGGATCAGTCCTGGGGCCAGTCCTATTCAATATCTTCATCGGTGACATTGCAGATGGACTGGAGGGTCAGGTTTGTCTGTTTGCAGATGACACCAAGATCTGCAACAGAGTAGATGATCCAGATGGGGTGGGCAGAATGAGAAGAGGTCTGGATAAGCTAGCAAAATGGTCAGAAGAGTGGCAACTGGGGTTTAATGCAAAGAAGTGCAAGATCATGCACATAGGGAAGAGAAACCCTAAAGCCACCTATAGACTGGGAGGGGAGTTGCTGGCAGTCACAAGGGAAGAGAGAGATCTGGGCGTCATCATAACTTATCACCTGAAATCATCCAAGCAGACCACTAAAGCAGTAGGTAAGGCTAGAGGAATGTTGGGATGTATTAGTAGGGGTATTACAAGTTGGAAGAAGGAGGTAATAATCACTCTTTACAAGACCCTGGTTAGGCCCCATCTGGAGTACTGCGTGCAGTATTGGAGGCCACACCTTCACAAGAACATTAACCAAATTGAGGCAGTCAAGAGAAGGACAACCAAATGGTGCAGGGACTGCATCAGAAAATATATGAGGGCAGATTAATTGAACTCAGTATGTATACCCTAGAGCAAAGGAGAGAGAGGGAGACAGAGTTGAAACATTTAAACACCAGAGGGCATTAACAAGGTGAAAAGAGTCTAACATGTTTCAATATAAGAAAAGTAGCAGGACAGAGGACACAGCATAAGATTTAGAGGCGGTTAAGGGGTAATGTGGAGGAAGTTCCTTTTCACAGATAGGGTGGTGGATGCATGGAATGGCCTACCTCAGGAAGTGGTGGATATGAATACAGTGCAGGGCTTCAAACAGGCATGGGATAGGTATAAGGGAGCAATACAGATGAGTATGAATAGATAGGCCATTGACAGAGCAAAGGCCAATGGCACATTCATAAGGTAGAAAAAGAAATGGGCAGACTGGATGGGCCTTGCGGTCCTTATCTGCCGTCAAGTTCTATGTTTCTATGTTTAATGACGGCCAAACAGGAAGGGACCTGGGGGTAATCATATCTGATGGCCTAAAGGTGGCCAGACAGTGTGACAAGAAAGTGGGGAGAGCTAGTGGGATGCCAGGGAGCAAATGGAGGGGTATCATCAGAAGAAAGAGAGAGGTGATGTTACTGCTGTATAGATAACTGGTGAGACCTCACCTACAGTACTGTGTCCTGTTCTGGAGACCACATCTCCAGAAGGGCATAGACAGAGTAGAGACGGTTCAGCAGAGGGCAACTAAAATGGTGCAAGGTCTGAAATTACAGGTCTGAAGGATGAGAGGTGCTAAAGGACCTCAATATATACACTGGAGGAAATGGGGGATATGATAACAGACTTTGAAATACCTTACTGGTATAAATTAGGTTCAAGAGGTAAGCATTTTCCAGAATAAAAGATGCTCAGGGAAAAGGGGTCATGCTATGAAGCTGGAGGGGGGGGGGTAGACTAAGAAGAGATGTGAGGAACTACTTTATCACAGAAAGGGTGGTGGATGCCTGGAACAGCCTCCCAGCGGAGGTGGTGGGGGCCAAAATGGTAATGGGATTCAAGAATGCATGGGATAGGCATAAAGGAACCTTAGTGGTAGGGAAAGGTGGGATAAAGCCTGAGATCAAGTAGGGTCACCGTGTTACAGTAGGTAGGGAAAATGGGCAGACTTGGTAGCATCTTTCAGAAAAAGAGATGTGCAAGAACAAGGGGGCACAATTTGAAGATAGAGGGGGAACGGCTCAGAGGTAATGTGAGGAAGTATTTTTTCACAGAGTGGGTTGTGGATGCATGGAACAGCCTCCCTGAGGAGGTCGTGGAGTCAAGAACAGTGGGGGAGTTCAAGAATGCATGGGACAGACATAAGGCAGTCCTAGTGGGGGGTAGGAGGAAGTAAGCTGTTGGTTAACTAGAATCTGCAGCTTATCTGTTAGGTAGGAAAATGGGCAGACTAGTTGGGCCAAGTGGTCCTTATCTCCCATCAAATTCTATGTTTCTATGTTTCTGTGTTGGTGGGCCAAGTGGTTCTTATCTGCCATCAAATTCTATGTTTCTATGGAAGCACTTCCAAGAAGGCTACTATGTCTGTCTGCTCCCAGATTTTCTCCCAGACAATTAAACCTCCCCTGTCACACAGAAACATAGAAGTTTATGGCAGATAAGGACCGCAAGGCCCATCCAGTCTGCCCATTTTTTCTACCTTAAGAATGTGCTATAGGCCTGTACTCTGTCAATGGCCTATTTATTCATACTAATCTGTATTTCTCCCTTATGCCTATCCCATGCTTGTTTGAAGCCCTGCACTGTATTCATATCCACTACTTCCTGAGGTAGGCCGTTCCATGCATCCACCACCCTTTCTGTGAAAAAGAACTTCCTCACATTACCCCTTAATCGGTCTTCCTCTTATCTCATGCCGTGTCCTCTTGTCCTGCTATTTTTCTTATATTGAAACATGTTAGACTCTTTCACCTTGTTAATGCCCTTAAGATATTTGAATGTTACATTCATATCACCTCCCTCCCTCCTTTGTTCTAGGGTATACATACTGAGTTCCATTAATCTGTCCTCATATGTTTTCTGATGCAGTCCCTGCACTATTTTGGTTGCCCTTCTCTGGACTGCCTCTATATTGTTAATGTCCTTATGCAGGTGTGGCCTCCAGTACAGCAAACATTACTCCAGATGGGGCCTAACCAGTGTCTTGTAAAGAGGGATTATAACCTCCCTCTTACGACTTGTGATACCCCTACTAATGCACATTAACATTCCTCTAGTCTTACCTACTGCTTTAGTGGTCTGCTTGGATGATTTCAGGTCATCTGTGATGATGATGCCCAAGTTTCTTTCTTCCCTGGTGATTGCCAGCAACTCCCCTCCCAACCTATAGGAAGCTTCAGGGTTTCTCTTCCCTATGTGCATGACCTTCCACTTCTTGGCGTTAACCCTAGTTGCCACGCTTCAGACCATTTTGCCAGTTTTTCCAGATCTCTTCTCATTCTGCCCACCTCATCTGGATCATCTACTCTGTTGCAGATCTTGGTGCCATCTGCAAACAGGCAAACCTTACCCTCCAGTCCATCTGTAATGTCACTGATGAAGATATTGAAGAGGACTGGCCGCAGGACTGATCCCCGGGGTACCCCACTTGTGACTTGCATCTCTTCTGACTGTATACCTTTTACCACCACTGTCTGTTTTCTGCCCGCCAACCAGTTTACCAC
Organism: Neoceratodus forsteri; assembly: GCA_016271365.2. Classification (NCBI taxonomy): domain Eukaryota; kingdom Metazoa; phylum Chordata; order Ceratodontiformes; family Ceratodontidae; genus Neoceratodus; species Neoceratodus forsteri. Next base: position 957,705,426 of record CM057449.1, on the reverse strand, counting down.
CCAGTTGACCAATGTCTAACCCACCCCCAGCCTACCTAGCTTATTAATCAATCTTCTATGTGGAACAGTATCGAAAGCTTTGCTGAAATAAAAGTAGGCGACATCAACTGAAACCCCTTGGTCCACCACTCTGGTTGCTTAGTCAAAGAAATCTATGAGATTAGTTTGACACAATCTTCCTGGTGTAAACCCATGCTATCTTGGATCCTGTGCTCCTATGGATTCCAGGTGTTGCACTATCCTTTCTTTATGAAGTGCCTCCATAATCTTGCCCACTACTGAGGTAAGACTGCCACTTTTGTGGAACAGGATCACAAGATCCATTCTCCAGTCTTTTGGGACCTCTCCTAGGCTCAGATACTCACTAAACAGTTCTGCTAATGGCTCTGCTAGTTCCATCCTTAGCTCCTTTAGTACCCCGGGATGTATGCCATCAGGTCTGATTGCCTTGTCCACCCTGAGCTTAGTGGGCTCTTGTAGACCCTTTCTCTGTGAAGGGATTCTGTACACCCTCCCCACTGTGTCCATGATGCTGAGCTGTGGGCCCTGCCCTACCTTCTCCTCAGTAAATACTGAGCAGAAGTATCTGTTTAGGATATATGCTTTTCCTTGGTCCTCCTCCACACACTCTCCCTTATCCCCTTTGATCTTAGCAATACCCCCTCTGGACTTTCTCCTTTCACTAATGTATCTATAGAAAGTCTTGCCTTCTTCTTTTGCTGTTTGTGCTAGTGTTTCCTAGGTTTGGGCTTTTGTTTGCCTTACTGCCTTCCCTGCTTCCCTTAATGAAGTTTGGTATGCCTCCCTATCTTCGTCCTACTGTGTTCCCTTATTTTTTATTTATTTATTTGTTCTAGGAATTAATACCTTTGAGCCAAAGGCTCTTTTACAAAGGTTCCACGTCAATTGAGTACAATACAATTGTAGTTACAAAGCATGGCAAATAAGTTGGATATTGTCACAGGCAAGGAGAAATAAAACATTACCTTAAAATATGAAAAACAAGTACAGAACAGGGGAAAAAAATATATTTTTCTTAAACAAAACAATAGATAATGGAAAAAAAGTCTCAAAAGAGAATATACTAATTGGGAGAGTAAGGGGAGAGAAGGGGAGCAGTCAGTGGTGAGAGAGAGCCTCACATATGCCTTTGTCAAGAATAATGTGGTGTGGAAAGAGGAGGAGAGAAAAATAAGAGAAGGGAGTAATTTAATCAAGTTATTTAATCAAAGCAGTCACAGGAGCTGGAGGCTGCGAGGTGTGAGTAGAGCTGTGTTTTGAAAACTCCCAGGGGTGTAGAGGGTGAGATGAGGGTATTTATGACATTTAGCCAGCTAGGTGCACGGTAAGCAAATGATATTTCCTGAAGGACAACCTTTTGGCTCTGACCTCTCTGCTACTGTTTTTGAGAACCAAAGTGGTTTCCTCCATCTTTTTCTTTTGTTTTGCTCCCTAACACAATGGGATGTTGCTTCAAGTATTGCATCCGTAATGCTTGCCCACTTTATCTGTACCCCCTCACCTGTATTTCTGCTTGCCAAGGCTAGCTTAACTCTGTTGGCCATCTTATCAAAGTCAGCTCCTCTGAAGTCTTCATATTTTTGCCTTGGAATGGGATGATTTATTTCTAGTGGCCTAACTGAACCATACCATGTGATGGTCACTGGCCCCCAGGTGACCTTCTACCTGGAGATCTGTGATCCTTTCCCAGTTAGTCAGTACTAGATCCAGGATAGCCCTGTCTCTTTAGGGTTGTTGCACCAATTGTTTGAGATCCTACCCCTGCAGGGCATCCACTATGTGTCTAGTTCTGTCAGATGTTCCTGCTGGTATGGAGCAACCTTGTGTCTGGCATGTTGAAGTCTCCCATTAGCAGAACCTCCCCTTTAGCTGTTATGTTTTGTATATCTTCTAACAGTAATGTGTCTGTGTCTTCCCCCTGGTCTGGAGGATTGTAGACAACCCCAGTTCATATGGCTGTCCCATTTCCTGTTTCCAGGGTGACCCACAGTTCTTATGGCTCCTTATGTGTATTCTGAATTTCTGTAGCTTTGATATTTTCATTGACATAAAGGGCCACTCCACCACCTCTTTTTTTCACTTCGGACTCTTCTGAACAGTACATAGCCAGGTATGGTAGTCTCTCAAGTGTGGTTACTGGTGAACCATGTCTCGCTAATGCCTACTAAGTCTAGTTTAGCCTCTGTCATTGTTGCCTCCAGGTCTGGGATCTTGTTTCCCAGACTGCGGATATTTGTGTACAAGATTTTCCATTGGCCAGGTTTTGGTGCATTTGTTGTGGGGTGAGGTCTGGCTTTTTCCCTGCTCGTCATATGGGAGACTGACCTTTTTTCTTACCTGGTGATGCAAATGAACTACAAACATACTGAACTCCTGTTTGATCACTAGCTGAGTGGGGAGGTGTGCTCTTCCCATGCCATATATCGGGTGCTGCATTCCTCTCCCCATTTGCTAGTTTAAATATTCTGCAAAGGCATCAAATGTCTGCCCCAATGCACTGACTTCCTCCTTTGCCAGATGTAGTCCATTGCCTTTAAAGAACTTTCAATCCCAAAACTGTTACCAGTTACCTACAGATTCGTGTCCTTTTTCCTGGCACCAGCCCTTAAGCCACATATTTAGCTCCCCATCTCCCCTTCTCTGACCTTCCAGCCATCTGCCCCCATCTCCCAGACTGGCAGGACTTCAGAGAAGGGGATACTGGACAAAATGGATGACAGGTTGTCTCCCAGCCTGGTCAGGTGTTCCTTGGTCTCCACAACTGACTGGCAGGCTAGATCGTTAGTTCCTATGTGTACCAGGACGTTGATGTTTTCTTCTGCTTCCTGCATGATTTTAGCAATGCGGTCAGTGTCTCTCCACACTGATGTACCTGGGAGACATCTGACCATTACCCTTGGCCAGAGGTAGATATCGACTTCCCGAATCATGGAGTCTCTTATGATCAGAATTGTTTTGGATTTCCTTTTTGCCTTTTTTGTTTTGGTCCCTATTATGGGCAAGTTCTATAGCACTGGCTCCTGTGCTGCAGTGTCCTCTGCCCCTTTGTTTGATTTTGGCGATAGAGGCAGACACCTGTTTGTAGTTTTTATATGGTTTGTGGAGGTGATACCCTGATAAGCATTGAGTGATGGGGCACTTGATCTGCCCCTCCTAACCACCTACCAACCTCCCAGACTAACTACCCTCTGCAGTTGTGGTGCTTCAGTTTAATGTTGAGGAATTAGCATGTGGTTCTTGTAATACATTTCCTCCTGAATATGCGATTTGAGGTGTGCAATGTCTGCCCATGCTGCCCAAAGCTGAGCCCTTAGATATCCAATTGTCCAGCATGCAGGACAATGTCCTAAATCCTGTTTAACTGCCCTTTTGAAAAGTGTTCCACAGTACCTGCAGTTAATAATATCCATTCCAGCTAAGTTGCCTAGTTTATAACCTGATCTGAGTAATTAGAAGGCAAATGAAAGCAAATGTATAAATTTTTTTTTGTTTGTTTTGTTTTTGTAAAACTTTTTATAACAAGTTAAATTAATTGTGCCCCTTTAAGTGCTCTGTCCTTACAAGCAAACCTAGAAGAAAATAGCTCAGGGGAAGCAATGTGCCTTTGCCAGCTAACCTAGTCTTCCACCTCCACTACCCTGCAAACTGCTGGGTTATTTGTACCTAGATGAACCCACACATATAATTTTCTCTCCCCCTTCCCTGTTAGTGATTGTAGCCTGGGTATTGTTCTCTCAACCATCTTACATGGGTGGCAAATCATGCTCCTTCAACAGTATGTGATTCCTTCGCTTTACTGGCCTTCCTGTTCCCTGGATTATGGAATCCCTCATTACCAGGACTCCTCCCCACCATCTAGATCCCCACAAACTCTTTTCCCTTCTTATTGCATTCCCTGTCCAGCCTGATTCCTTTCCTTTTGATTCCCTGTCCCTTCTGTCAGTGTTACATTTATCCCCTCTTCTTTCCTTCCTACCACATCTTCTTTCAGAGAGTCCAGGCCTTCTTTCCTGTCCTCTCCCACGCCCTCTACCTCTCCATATTGCGTATTCCTGCTTCCAATTTCATTTCTACCTTGGCCTCCTGAACGAGTCTGCTATTTTCTGCCTCCTTCCCTCTGGAACATTTTGGCCTGGCCTGTTTTCCATCTCCACAGTCCATTCCAGTTTTCCTTCTGGGTCCCATTTGTCCCTTCCCTTCCCTTCCTCTGATAGTGCCCTTTTCTTTGGCCTCCTAATGCTCCTGGATGCCATTCGTTTCTTTTTTCCTCTCTGGTCTCATACTGCCAACCTGATATCCCTTCACTTCCCCTCCAAGAGACTTACCCTCCTGCTTCTCAGTCCTATCCTTCTGTGAATCCATTGTATAGGGCTCCCCATTCCAATCACTGTACCTGTTCTATCCATGTTCTAGCACCCAGAAGGCAGTCTTTTGCCTGAGATGAGGGGCACTGCGTGGAGCAAGTAAGTTGAAAAAGATGCAAAGACACTAAGTTCTATCCCAGAACGTGGTTTAATGAAAGCAATGAGCAATTGAGCACCATGTAAGAATAGGCAACAGCAGCCACTTTCAATTCATGAGGACAATTGCCAAAGATACATTAGATGTGGTTTTCCTAGCAAGATTACTATTAAGTGGATGAAAATTTTGAGAAGTGAACTGGCCCATTTTAGAGTGTGACCAGATGGTAATAGGAACAGGGCTGCATGGTGCTCGTTTTGAGAGTAATATATCAGGACTTCCAGATCAGTGGAGTTCAAATAAATGAAAATTAAGTGTCAACACTGTTCATATATGATTGGCCTGAGGAAGTGACGTTAAGCCACGAAACTGTTGCCTCATGTATATGGGTGTGAAGAAAAAGAGTTTAATAAATATATGAGTTTTGATGGACTTTGGATTATATCTTAGTTTTTTCTAACATTTTTGAACATTGAAACCTATAAGTAAGATTGTCCAGAATTACACTATATGTAAAGGCATCCTGTATCAACACCAGTAGTAACTAGCACCCAGGGACCCATGAGCATTTGTCTTCTCTGGAGACCTGAAAAGGTGGTATCTGTTCCTTGTTTCTACTCTCTGTAATAAGGGTCTGCTCCTGACCACTCTTCCCCTCACCTGCACTGTACACCAGCTTTCTCTTGAGCCCATTGTGGCTTTTGGGGAAGTGGTGTCCAGGTCACCAGGTTCCATTGGCAATTGGTTCCCCTTAGACTAAGCAACTCTGCCCTGAGCTGGTTCACCTCTTCAGTTAGGAGCCCGATTCTCCTGCAAATAAGGTACCCTCTTGTCTCCAAAGCATCCTCTGGAAGACTGTGGTGCCACACCCCCCTCCAGCTTATGATCCCCCATCCTCCCTGCTGCCTATACATCTTTCCATGGTTCATGCAGCTGCTTTCTGAAAACTCCCTGCACAATAACTTCAGATGTGGCCTTCTTTGAATGGGGTCTAATGCCTGCTTACTAGTACCCCCTTTCTTGGAGTTCTTGTTTAGACCTACCTCATCTAGGGTGTTGTGGCCAGTTATCGGGTTCCCTCTTCCCCTGGACCTGCAATTAGGCCTGCCCCAGAAAGGGTGTTATGGCAAGTGTCTACAGTATCTCCCTTACTTACCTGTACATGCTTGAACTGTTTATTTACTTACTGTACTGTAGTTGCTTACTTACTCGGATCTTGCTGACATTACGATGGGAGTACCACAAAGCTCTATACTCAGCCCTCTAATGTTCATCATTGTTTGTAAATAATTTCCCAAGGCACAAGTAGATATGTCATCCTCACATGTGCACAAGTGATACCATCTTTTACCACAGCACAACATCCATATTCCGGGTTAAAGCAATAATCCAATCTGACCTTAATATGATATTATCCAGGTTTTTCAGCAATCAGCTGATCATGAATGCAACCAAAGCTAAGACAATGGTGTTTGGCTCCTGATAGTGCTGAGGCATTCAGTAGAACGTCTTGCTATCAAGACACTAGACAGCAATCCCACTGTGCAAATCAATGTTTTTAAATATCTGGGAGCATAGCTTGATTCCTTTCTCTTATACAGCAAGCACATAGATCACATCCTAGCCACTGTGGTTTCCAAGATCAACTCTCTCTTCAGGGCCAAGTGTTACCTCAGAGCCCACACAAGGAGGTAGGTGGTCTCCCACTTCCTGCTCCTGACCATCGACCTTAAGGGACATTATATTCAGATCGATGAACAAATTCACTCTTCTAGACCTAGATTGTCAGTATAACAAGCTATGCAAGTTTATACTCTTGTGCGTCTTGAATGCCCATCACTATAATCTCTTTGAGCAGCTCAAATGACTAAGTCCCTCAGGCAGACATAATTAGTTCCACTTGCTTTGCAACTGTGTACATGGGCAAGACCCTGATTATCTCTCTTTTTTTTAATCAGTATTTTATTCTTCTGTCCCCCAAGTCTGCCCAACAGCACCCCTCAGCCCTGACACTGACCTTCTCATGGACATACCTGTTATCCACCACTTACACAGGACCACAGTGTGGTGGGTGGCCAGCTGCATCGGTAGTGTGACAGCCTGCAAGGGGGGAAAATGTAGCAGCTCTGCCAGTTTCCTCTGTTTTTCTACCCAAGTTTGGCATGCAGGGACATGTGCGCATACTCCAGCTCTTCTACTCGGCATGCTATCCAGCTGTGCTGCTGTCTGACCTCCACCAGGTGGCAGTCTCTGCAGTGGGAACTGAGATCCCCCTCCAAGAGGGAAGGAGAACTTCCATCAGGCACTCAATCCTCCCTCACCCTGCCGGCCCACCGAGCAACCCTGTCCGTGCCTGAATCTGTGTCACCACCATGGGGGATGGAAGTGCAACTGCTCGTCTACTGGGCTGGCTTAGCCTAATTATCACTTAGATGACTTTACACAATCAAAAAATGCCTACTTGCTGTGCTGTTCTGCAGAATCCAACTTTTTAACTACCAAAATGAAGCATCACTCTGGTTGAAATGCCTTTGCACATTCTGCCACAAATGCCTGCTGGTGTTGGCTGTGCATGTCGGGGGGGTGGGGCAGATGGTGTTCACATTACCCTTGTCTTGCCTGCCATGTTTATCTGCTGAGCTTTGCCATTTTTGTTCAGCAAGCAGAGGAGCCAGCGGAGCATAGCTGCATGAATTCCCTGATCCTTCCAAGACTCTACATGTGTGAAGCTGCTGCTGCTGCTGTATTGGCACCAATTGCCATTTTGTGTGGCAGCAAAGTTGGCAAGGCACTGCAGGCCCACAGCAGCTTTTCAGACTGAGGCAACCACCAGTCGGTGTGAGTTTGTCACAGACATCAGGCGGGCCATGGGTGAGGACTAATGAGGGCGCCTGGGCTGGGGCTGGTGAGAACTGGTGATGGTGACGAGTACCAACAATTCATTTTTGTGGGTGACTGAGTGAGCCTGGGCTGAGACATCAGGTAATGGAGTATGGTGTCATGTTGGTACCCTGGGCCATTGCAGGAGATGCTGAGCTGAGCCTAAAGACAGCATGGTTGTGTGGTGGTACTCACAGTAAACAGCTTCATGAGAAGATCTCGAGCAGAGGGCAGGAGGATCAGGGCAGAGATCAAGGATTATGAAGAAATCAGCAGCATAATTCAGTTGAGGCAAACAAGCAGTTATCCTTCTAGTAAGGCCTGGCATTTAATTGTGAGATAAAAAAAAATTGTCAGATCAGAAGAGTTGTTACTGTGAAGTGAAAATTAATGTGTGTTACGTGTGATGTGAAACACTACAGACAACCTACTAGGCATGAGAAAAGGTTGAGACAGGAACAGCATACAGCAGGTCAACATCATACTTAGACAAAGAGTATTATGACTGACTTCCCAAAAAAAAGATGAAATGCATTACTTAAAAAAATATATATATTTTGTGAACCTGCCTGATAGTAATGGGGAAAGGAGTTTGGCATTCCCTAATATTTAACAAAATATTACCTCACTACTGACAACTTTGTTCTATTTAATTCACTGCACTTTTCCCCCCTTTCACCCAGATGACCCTCATCAGCCAGACCCCTGCATCCAACTTGGTCACTTGTCTTCACTGGGACTTACCTTCACTAGGGCAGAGCTGTTGGAGGGGTGCACCATTCCCCCAATGGAGTTAGAGTGTAGTTCAGCACTGGATGCCACATGGTCTATGGTGCGAGGTCTGCAATGTGGGGCTGATGTTATCTGGGGCATTTCTGCTATTATGTCCCCAGCCCCCAAAGATGCATCCTGGCCCCTTGCTGACTCACCCATGTTTGCATATTTATGCTAGGGGATGAATCCACAGTAGTCTTCATCCTCCTCATTGTCCTGCAGCTCCAGCTTGCACTGCTATGTGTCATCATCCTGGTGTTTGTAGCATAGCAGAATCTGACCGGCCTTCCTCCCCAAGGAGTAGACTGGGTGTCCTCTGGGAAGCTTGATCCTCATCCCTCTTGTGACTCAGGCTCATTCCCAAAACTTAGTCGTTAGAAGCAGTAGCACCACAGATAGGCTGGCAGGCCAGCCTCAATGGCACTTTCTTTGAAGGACCAAGACTTATTAATGGCTTGTGGTATGTTGTTTATTGGCAGTTCTGATTTATCCAGCCATGATTAAGAGAAAGATTGTGCTGTAGCCATACCTCCCATAACATAAGGGACATAATCCTGTCTATTATTTTACCCATTAGAACTGCTCTGTCCCATATTTGTTCCCCATGGTAAAGGTTCTGCACACATGGAGAAGGTACTCAGACTTTAAAGCAGAAAGTCACTGTCTTATGATGCCAGAGACAATTCAGCTTTGTACAAATACAGACACTAGTTTCCACAGTGTTCCGTCTTATTAGATGTACTTGACCCTTTATATCACTGTGCCCTCAGTTTCATCACTGGTCTCCCCTGGAAAGCACACCATTGCAGTTTATATGCTGCAGTTGGTTGGGTCTCCTTATCAGCTAAGAGGCAGTTACACTGAAATATATTTCTGTATAAATTCATATTGGGTATGGTCCCTTCTTATCTTTTGAATTTGTCTCAATCTAAGTCACCCAATAAATACAGTCTTAGATAAGGAATTCTCTCTAATTATTTAGTGCCAAAATATAGGACAAAATATGGAGGGCTCACACTTACTATATCTGATTAATACTGAGGCCTGATGCTTTAAGTCTGTTCAGTAATATACTGTGCTCAACCACATCAAAGGCTTTTGATAAGTCAAGAAAAATTTCAGAAGTTGACCCATTTTTAAAAGATACAAAAATTTTGTTAACTACTCTAGATACTACATAAGTAGAATTATGGCCCTTCTGAAAACCTGACTGATATTCTACTAATAAACCTGAATTTGAAAAATATGAAAAGAGCTGCTTATGAGGTAGTTTTTTTAAAATATTTTGATAACTGGGGAAGGAATAGATATAGGATGGTAACAACTTGGGTTGAAAGCATCTCCCCCTTTGATTATCAAAACTGTATAAGCGGTTTTCCAATCAAGTGGAACTTGAGAAGTTCTTAAAAGTAATATAAATGAGTTAAGTACTGTATGTAGCCAGCATCTGGGTCCCAATTTTAAGGCTTATAGTAAGACTAGTATGATGCTGGGGTGTATCAGAAGGGGTATTGATAGCAGGAAAAAGAAGGTACTACTATCTTTGGATGGGTCACTGGTGAAGTCGCACCTGGAATACAGTACTCAATTCTGGAGGAAATTGACAGCAGGAAAAAGGAGGTACTACTACCTCACCAGTGACCCATCTAGAGATAGTAGCATCTCCTTTTTCCTGCTGTCAAAACTTGATACCCCTTCCAATACATCCCAGCGTCCTACTAGCCTTACTACAGGCATTATTACACTGGCTTGATTGTTACAGGGAGTCACTAATGATGACTCACGGGATTCTTTCCTCTGCCATAAATGCTCTTTAAAATCCCTCCCATCCAGTACTCTGTCCTGTTGTTTTTTTTTTCCCCAGGTGTATAACCTTGCATTTTTTTGTGTTGAATTTCAACTGCCAAACCTAGAGACCACCTCACTAGCCTTTGTAGATCCCTTAGTCACTATCTACCCTACTGCAGAGCTTCATGTCATCTGCTAAGAGGCACAGCTTGCCCCATATGCCCTCTCCAATGTCACTGATGAACATGTAGCAGAGTACAGGACCCAGGACAGATCCCTATGGCACCCCAATCATGGCCTACCTCTCTTGTGATTTGACCTCATTTACCACCATCTTCTGCTGTCTCTCCTTCTGCCAATTTCTTTTTTTTTTTTATGTATTATGCCTTATTACTCCCTGGCTACTGGCTGGGTTCCATCAGTCCATGCCCTCCACCCAGCCCCATCACTCGCCTTCTCTGGGACCTACCTGCTGCCCTCCAAAGTGCATGCTTGCTTAACCCCCAGGGTGGGGCCATTGGGGGCCCTACACCTGGACAGAGACTTGAACTAATTTGGGGATAGAGTGCCTTAAGCAGCAGTCTGGGGCCTGAGGTGTGGAGGCAGACATCCTCCTGTACAAGCTGGTGGTTTTTCCTGCTATTTCATACTGAAATCCCTGGATGACAAGGTGGCTATGTGACACATGTAAATTCAGTGGCATTCTCTCACACTGCAGCATGATGGTGCCCCCCTCCCTATCTCATCAGCTCCCATGCACTGCCACCTGCGGACACCCAGGGGGTGGTAGAGTAGTGGGAGCTCAAACATCCTCCCTCCCATGGGATACTCATCACACTTTACCTGGCTGGCCCTCCAATAACTCAGGCCCATTCCTGAACCTGGGTCATCAGCTTCGTAGGCAGTAGCGCTATGGCTGTGCAGGCAGGCTGGCCCCTTCAGCCAGTTTCTTACCCATCTATGTCCCTAGCTGTGCCCAGGTCCTCCAGCCTATTCAGCAATCTTCTGTGTGGCACAGAGTTCAAAACCTTGTTGAAATTAAAGTAGAATAAATCCACAGCGTGGCCCTTATTTACTACCTTTGTTACCCAGTTTAAGGAAAACTGTCAGGTTAGTCTGACAAGACCTCCCTGCCTCAAACCTATGCTGTCTACTGTCCTGTAGACCATTGCTCTCTAGGTAGTCTGCAAAGTCCTCTTTGATCAGTTATGCCCTCAGCTTACCCAGTACAGAGGTAAGGCTAACAGGTCTGTAATTCCCCTGTTGCTCCGTGCCCCCCACCTTGTGTAATGAAACTATATACACTACCTTCCAGTATTTCAAAACTACCCATGTCTGAACTGGGCTACCAGCTCTATTAGGGGTTCAGCCAGTTCTGCAGCCAATTCATTGTTCACCCTTGGATGCATCCCACTAGGCTCTGGGCTTTATCTGTCTTTAGGGTTTCAAGTCCCTAGTGGGCTCTTTCTCTGGTAAATACTGGCTGTTTTATTCAGGAAGGTCCCTGATGGCCCATTGTCTTCCCTTGTGAAGTCAGAGCAGCAATAATCATTAAGGATGATTGCTTTTTGTTAATCTTCCTCTAGTACCCTCCACCCCTTTGTAGCCTTACAATACCCCGTCCCTGCTTCCTTTTTTCCTTAATATATCTGAAGACTTGTTTTTCCTCACTCTTGGCTCCCTATGCAATACACGATCTGTGTCTGCATTTGCCTTCCTGACCATCTTCTTTTCTTCCATACTTTTTATTTTTCACACTTCCCATTGCCCCCCCCCCCGCTTTTTCTTCTACTTGGTAAAAGCCTTTTTCTTGACCCTCACTGCTTTTCTGACCCTTTCTGAGAACTTTATTGATTTCTTGTACATGTTTTGTTTTGTAACAATTCTCAAGTATGACTTTGTTGCCTTATGAATGACCCCCTTCATTGTCTCCCATCTTTTCTCTGCATCTCCAATGCTGTCCACTCTGGTCAATTTGTCTTAGACCAACTCCCTCGTCTGCTTGAAGTCTGCTCTTCTGAAATCTAGGATTTCAGTTTTTTATAAGGGCATTTTTGTCCAAAGGGCCAGTCTGAATTAAAAGGAGTTATGGTCACTGGACCCTTGTGGCTCCCCTACCGACACCACCCCACCATCTCCAAGTTGGTGAGCACCAGATCAAGAATGGCTGCCTTTCTAGTGGGTTGTTAACCATCTGCACCAGCAGGCAGTCCTGTAATGTATCTAACAGGGCCTGACCTCTTGTGCACCTGCCCACTCGAATGTCCCAGTCAATATCTGGCAGGTTCAGCTCTCCCACCGTCACCACTTCAATCTTCTTCTCTCTCCTTACCAGGTCTTTCCTGAGCTCCCTATCTCTCTCTCTCTCTCTCTCTCTGTCTTCCCCATGTCCTGGTGATCTATAGATGACCCCAACCTATATATTCCTGCCTGAGGGTGTTGTGAGGGGTCTCATGTCATAATAGTGATTGCAAAACAGCGATCGCTATTATGGCATGTGTATATTGCCAAAAGCATATAGGCGATATACAATTCTTGGTGACCCCACTTCCGGGAACACTTAGTTTTTTTGGGGTGCCCCACACCCCCTTCTTTAGATTACCAACTCTAGGGGGAGGGAATGTCAATGAGGGGCGAAACCAGTCCCAGAAAAATGGCAGCAGCAAGCAGCGGTAAAATATTCTCCCCCAGTTCAGCCCGAACCCAGCACCTACTGCACCGTAGTCATCCATACTCACCACCACACCACAGGGCTGGCTTGGCTACAGCAGGCTCTCCTCCCTACCTAAACCCTCCTTCTTATCCCTCTCCTCCACCTCTCTATCACTCCCCTTCCAGTCACTCTCCTCGCTGTTCCATCGCTTCCCTTGCAGGGTAGCTCATGATGATAGAGCTAAATATAAGTCGCTGTTTTTGCAGTCACTCATTTTTAATTGCTGTCATCACTGGATACCCATTGTGAGGTGAACCCACAGTGACTCTGTTTCCCAGTTACTTTCCCCTGATATGCCCATTCTCCAGAGAGTCTATGCCCTCCCTGACCCATAGGGCTATGCCCCCCCTTTGCCTTTCCCCCTATCCTGTCTAAACATGGTGTAACCTGGGACTGGCAAGTCTTAGTCATTATTCTTTGTGGACCAACCAAGAAAAAACTGACCCACCAGCAATGGATGTGCTCAGAACAAATAATTCAATCCACAACAAACAAGTTCAAGCACCATCCTGCTTACACAAATAAGGCAAACTTGCACACCAAAATTCAGTTAGTGCTCATAGCAACAAATTTATTTAGCAAAAAGGACACAAGGTCAGAAATGCATCCTACCTCCACATAGAAGTGGGAACACCAGACAGCGATCCCATCAGGCTAGCTCCAACAAGTTTCACCCTAAGACATCATCAACTGAATTTTGGTGTGCTAGTTTGCCTTATTTGTGTAAGCAGGATGGTGCTTGAACCTGTTGTGGATTATTCTTTGTGGTGCATGTTTCTGTGATGGCTACAAGATCCACCTCAGTGTCTGCCACCAATGCCTGGACCTCATTGATTTTGCTACCCAGATTTCCAGCATTAAGGCAGCTCCCCTTCCAACTAGCTCTGGATCCTTTTTTGCTGTTCTGTGATCCTGCTAGAGATGTGCAAAGTTGGCAGACTTGGATTCACAAAATAATTTGAGAAGTCTGCCAAAATTCTTGATGGGCAAAGTGCTGACTTTGCAAAGTTTTTGGCAGGCAAAGTTTTAATTTTTCAGAAGTTTTGTAAATTCGCTGGTGAAGTTGCAACTTTGCCATAACATTACCTGACCTCACCCCCTCTCAAAAAAAGTGCAATTTTTTCAGGAAAACGTAATGTGAAGTGGCAAAATGATGAAGTGGGTAATTCGCAAAGTTATTTGCAAAGGCAAATTTTGCAAGTTTACCTGAACTTTGTCAGCAAAGCAAAACTTTGCAACATTGCTAGATCCTACACCTGCACTCCTTCCAATTCTCCTTCCCTTCTTTATTTCCTATGGCATGCAGACCCTGAGAACCTTCCCCTCACTGTCTCTTCCTCTACTCCTTTTTGAACCACAACCTTATTTTTACCCACCTTACTGCTACCAGTCCCCTGTATAGGGGGAGAACTGGTTAGGGTCCCCTCTCTCGCCCCCTTTTCTGTGGTTCCCCAAGTTTCAGTGTCCCCCACAGTCAGTTTAGCTGTCTAATGTAGGCATCTAACATCTACCCCAGTGTGCTGGTCCCCACTTTTGTCAGCGGAAGGACATCACCTTTGGTACGGTCTCCTCCTCCACGGAAGGTGGACCTCAGAAAAGGCCAGGGAAGCAAAGTGTGCCTGCAATCTGTTCCCCAGCTTATAAAAGTTCCATTTCACTTGCTCCATAGGCTGTTTTCAGACCAGTGGTACCCAAGTGTGCCAGCACCACCAGCTTCTGCCTTCCTCTCCGCTATCCTCCCTATTCTGTCTGTCTCAGATGGCTGATGCCCCGGGAAGGCACCTAACCATCCTCTTCCCCCCCAACCCTACACTCTCTCTACTCCCCTGACCATAGAATCCCTGACCACAAAGACTCTTCTTGCTGCCTTCTTCTTACTCTCACTTCTGGGTGCCACCAGGTTATCACTTCCATTTCCCCCGACTGACCAGAGTTCGTTTTCTAGTTGTCACAACTATAATTTCAATAAGCAATAACCTACAACAGGAAATGCATTTCTAGAGAATTACTACATGCCACAGTGACTTTCAATGCAACTAGGAAGAGCAATAATTAAGCAATAAGGCATGACCAGGGGTTAGATTAACAGTCTGTTAATCACCCCATAGGGGTGTAATGTGGCACAATGCACAACTGAGTGCCATATTGCCTCCTAGGGGGTGATTAATTGACTGTTAATCTAATTCCTGGGAGTGCCTTATTGCTATTATAAAAAAAAATATTCTAAAAGAAGAGTGTTAAAAGTGTGCATTTTAAACGTTTTCCTCATTTAGAGGGAGATTTTTAATAAAATAGTTCTTCCACCAACAGTTTTTAAGAATGCTGGTTCAGAATCAGAATGCATCATTCCAGTCATTCAGCAGTGCTAGAGGATGGAATGCTGACAGGAAGAATCCATGTGCCGTGGTGATCAGGCTGCACATGACAGTGTAACAGGGATTAATGTAAGGCTGTTGGAATCCTAACAGCCAATCAGATTGCAGCATTTCTGAGATCCTTTTTATAATTTCAAAATACGAATGTTCCAAAGTGGGTATTGGCCTTAAAAAATTGAAAAAATGTTTCTTTAATGAAAAAAGGTTTTATTTTGTGTAGTTAGGCAGTCACTAGGTAGAATATGTGCATTTGGTAAGAAAGGTCAAATGACTTTAAAGAGCATCTGACACCTAAAAACATAGAAACATAGAATCTGTTGGCAGATAAGGACCCTACAGCCCACCTAGTTTGCCTATTTCCCTACTTGGTTTGGCAATCCCTACTCTTATCTGGACTGCCTTTCCACTGTTCTGCTGTATAGCAGGGTGTCTTTATACTTATCCCATGCACTTTTGAATCCCCTTACTGTTTTCGCTTCCATCACCTCTGCTGGTAGGCTGTTCCATGGATCCACCACCCTTTCTGTGAAAAAAATACTTCCTAGCATTCCCCCTAAGTCTCCCTCCCTCCCTCCCTCCAGCCTTATGTTATATCCGCTTGTCCTTGTGCACTTTCTTCTCTGAAATATGCTCCCCTCCTGTACCCTTTTCATTCCTCTGAGGTATTTGAAAGTCTCTATCATATCCTCTTTCTCCATTCTCTCCTCCAGTGAATAAATGTTTAGTTCCTTGAGTCTTTCCTCATAAGGCTTGTGGTGCAGTCCACGTATAATTTTTGTTGTTCTTCTCTGGACTGCTTCCATTCTGTCTCTGTCCTTCCTGAGATGCGGTCTCCAGAATTGGACACAGTATTCCAGATGAGGCCTCACCAGTGATCTATACAGTGGCATCATCGCTTCACTCCTCCTACTGGTTATGCCCCTTCCTGTGCACCCCAGCATCCTGTTTGCCTTCCCCACTGCTTTTTTGCATTGTTTGGCTGACTTCAGGTCATCGGATATGATAACCCCCAGGTCTCTCTCCTGACTTGTGGTGGCTAGAACCTGCCCCTCATCCTATATTCCTGTCTTGGGTTTCTGTGTCTCAGGTGCATTATCTTGCACTTCTTAGCATTGAAACCCAACTGCCAAACCCTTGACCATTCCTAAAGTAGTCTTAGGTCATTTCTCATTTTATCTAGCCCATTCTGTATGTCAACTCTGTTACAGATCTTGGTGTCATCTGCGAACAAACATACTTTCCCCTCCAGTCCATCTGCAATGCCACTTATGAAGACATTGAATAGAACTGGACCCAGCACCAATCCCTGTGGAAGCCCACTGGTCACCTCCCCCTCTTCTGATTTTATTCCATTTACTACCACCCTCTGGGACCTGCCTTTTAGCCAGTTTCCAACCCATTCTACCACTTTAGAGCCCACACCCAGATCCCCAATTTGTTAAGCAGCATTCTATTTTTTTTTTTTTGAAATTTAAGTTTATTGGGTTTTAACAACAAAATCAAAAACAACAAAACAAACATATTTGATAAGGTACAGAATAGAAGAAAACGGTACAACCAAACCCCCACCTAAACTCCCCACCCCCAACCCCCCAAAACACCACCCCACCCTCCCAACGAAAAGGAAAAGAAACCCACCCTCCCCACTGACATATAAGTAAAGCAAGGTTCAACTTCTAACAGAACCACCCCACCTCAACCTCCCTCCTCCTCCCTCCCCCCTCTATGGGTGCACCATTTATATAGTAAAATATTCTGGGTTAAACAGTCAATCATCTTGATACTACCAATCTCCAGTACCAGCAAGATTACAAAATGACATACATAACCAAAGTTGAAATATTTATGCGGACTATAGAGATCAGGTCCCAAATTAGTTAATTAATGCAGACATAATGCTTGAAGTTTACCCCATCTCTTCCGAAACAGATCCATATGACCATGCAGACTGGCAATCAAACTCTCCGACTGTAAGTACGAAGTAAGTTCAATCAGCCAGTCAGCATATGACAAGGCCAGCTGGTCTGTCCAATGTCTCAAAACTAATTTCTTGACTGCCATGGACACCAAGGCCATATGGTATCGGTGTTCAACACTATCTATACGGGAATATTCACCCAGAATACAAATCTCAGGGGAAAAGAAGCCAGACAGACCCAGAAGGGGATCTAGGTTATCCCGGACAAGGGACCACAAAGGGGCAACCTTAGGACAGTCCCAGAACATATGAATTAGGTTACCTTCTCCTCGTGAGCACCTGGAGCAAGTCGAGTGGGGAAGTTTCTTGAGCTGGAAAAGTTTGGTAGAGGTATAATAAAGGTTATTAACAATATAGTATTGGGTTAGCCATAGTCTGTCCTGGGTATGATATCTATGTAAGTCCTTCCATATACAAGGCCAGTTCAGGGAGGCATCAGGTAGCAGGTATGCCCAGACACTCGAACCATCAACAGTCTCAGGGAATTTGTAGTTCAAAAGGAAAGAATAAATCAAAGAAATAGAATGAGATTGGGAAGCAAGATTTATAATTTGCGAAAGAAAGGAGTAGGCCACAGAGTCTCTAAAAATGGTACTGAATTTCCCGGCGATAAGATGTCTTAGTTGATACACCTTAAAGACCCCTCTACTAGGGATACCGAATTTATCCAGTATGTCACCGGAAGAAAGGAGGGATCCCTGGTTATAGAAGTGCTCCACCTTGCCTCTTTAATCTGTGGGAGCCAGTCCGCATAAGCCAAGAACTACCCAACTTTATACTAGGATTGAGAATTACCGTTGACCCAAATCCGAGACAACTAGAAATGTGAAAAGACACTAAACATTGAGCCAGAGATTTAAGGACTAAAATCATGCTATCAGTCACCCAGTGTGAGAGTGCTGCTGAGGAGTATAAAATATAACATAACTATCGAGTTTAGATTCAGAAAGAAGTGAACGCTCGCTGGAGCCAAATTGGACAAGGTAGCGTGGAATTTGCAGAAAACCATCTCCCAATTTGGAAAGATGGGCTGCCCAATGATAAAGTAAAAGATTAGGTAACTCAAGACCGCCTTTTTTCTTAGGAAGAGATAGTTTAGCATATGAGCGTTCAACACCCTTCCCACGCCAGATAAAATTAGAGAACATAGTATGGAGTTGCTGAAAGTATGTGATAGGGAGCCAAAGATTTAATAGATTCAACGGTAAAAGATCCGGGAAGGACATTCATTTTAATAATATTGATCCACCCTAAAGAGAAATAGGAAGGGCAGACCATCGCTGCAGATCCTGATAAACCAGATTTTTAATTCTATCCAAATTTAGCTTTTCAAAAGAGAGGGCTCGGTCAAAATGAATCCCCAAATACTTAATGGATCTAGGGGTCCACCTCATCCCAAAAGAAGTAAACTCCTGTTTATTGGTATGGATGTTTAATGGGAAAATTTTGGACTTAGAAATATTCAATTTGTATTGAGAGAAGGAACTGAACTGCTCAATAATATCAATCGCTGCCTTTAAGGACTCTGCCGGGTATATTAGATGCAGAAGTATGTCATCTGCATAAGCAGAGAGCACCAGTTCCTGCTGTTGTAACAAAAAGCTTCTAACCTGGGGGGATGTTTTAAGTCTAATAAGCAGCGGTTCCAAATACAAATTAAACAGCAAAGGTGAAAGGGGCACCCTGTCTAGTACCAGTATATAAACGAAGAGGGGAGAAAACCCATTACAATAAATTTTAGCTGAGGGGGAACCATAGAACATCCGAACCCTTTTCAGGAAAGTAGACGGGAAGCCCATCCTCTCCATTACGGTCCAAAGGAAGGTCCAATCCACTTGGTCAAAGGCCTTTTCTGCATTGAGAGAAACCAAAGCTGCCGGATAAGGGGCTGATTGGGCACACTGGGAAATATGGGACAAGATTCTTAAGTGATCCGCAGCAGACCTGCCAGACACAAAGCCTACTTGCTCGGGACTCAGTAAACCAGACCAGACTTTCTTAATTCTTTCGGCTAGTATCTTAGCGAGGATTTTCATGTCATAGTTTTGAAGGGAGATAGGTCTATAGTTTGCCGGATCCTTGGGGACTTTGTCAGGTTTAGGAATCAAAATAATTGTGGCCTCAAACAAGGTGGGATCTACATCGATAGAAACCGATAGATATTCATATAACTTAAGAAGAATAGGTACCAGCTCTTTAACGAAAACCTTGTAGAAATTAGCGGGGAAGCCATCAGGGCCAGGTGCTCTGTCAGGGGCCATAGAGGTTATAGTCCTTTCTATCTCCTCGGCGAAATAGGAGCCAAAAGAATTTCTTGTTGGGCCACTGACAAACAAGGAATGTTGACGTCCCCCAAATACGTATTGATATTTGAGATAGAGGGAGATAAAGAAGGCTTACTATAAAGGTCCAAATAGTATCTCTCAAAGATATGGGCAATACCTCTAGGGGAGGATACAGTAGAGCTGGATGGGGAAAGCAGAGAAGGAATTATCCTAGAGCCTTCCAGCGCCCGCAGTCACAAAGCCAAGAGTTTCCCAGCTTTTTCCCCATGGTCAAGATATTTAGCTTGAGTTCTTATCAAACAGTATTCCGTTTTCTCCTTCAAAAGATCCATATACTCACGCTTGGCTAACAAAAGGTCTTTAAGAACCGTAAAGAAGAAGTTGAAGAGTATTTAGCTTCCAGATCTCTAATTTTATTCATTAAAGACAGAGATTTTGTAAGTCGAGCTTTCTTTCTGGAGGAGGCCATCTTAATTAACTCACCCCGAGATAGCACTTCAAAGAGCACCAAACTATATCAAGTCCTGGGTAGAATTCAGGTTCTCCCAGGAAGAAAGAAATCAGAGATTTAATACTTAGACATTTTGAGGATCCTTCAACAACTGAGTATTTAACTCAAACGGAATCCCGACAAAACTCAGGATCTAAAGAAAGTCTGATCCAAACTATAGCATGATCCGAGAGGATGATTGGATCAATACCGGATTGAAGAAGACTGGGAAGAAAGGATTTACTAATTAAAACAAAATCTATCCTCGATTTGGAACCATGCGACTGAGAAAGAAAAGAGAAAGCATGAAAAGAGGGATTGGAGAGTCTCCATGGGTCACATAAACCTAACATTAACAATAACTCCTGAAGAGCTCTCTGGGCAGGAGAAGGGGGATGCTTATCCTGGGGTTCTTTATCCAATATAGATGAGAGAGGACATTCCAGTCCCTCCCAATATAAACTGGAGGAAGGAAATTAGATAGCTTGTCTGCAAGAGACATAAAAATTCTGACTTCCCCACCGTCCATATACAGAACCCAGAACAACACTGCCGCCATTGAGAGTACCTTTAACTAGAATAAACCTCCCTCTGGGTCTGATACAATCAATTCCTTCATGAATAACACATGCTTTTTAATAAGAACAGCAACACTTTACTAAGACTGGAATTCCAGCAAGATAAGTCTGGGAAAACCAGAACGAGATAGAATTTGGTGTCAACATGGCTTAAATGCGTTTCTTGCAGAAAAAGAATATCAACCTGCAACAATGAGCAGTGGTTAAAAATCTGAGACCGTTTGACCCAATCTCTAAGTCCGCGCACATTCCAAGAGATTATTTTAATCGTGTTTGTAGCCATTTTAAATACCATATAGAGAGAACATGCACCCAGACAAAATCAATAATAAAAGGAGAGAAAAGGCGCACCAAAACCAAATAAGTCCTACGTTCAATAGTCTGTCAGAGCACCCCAGAATAGAATACCCACAAAAGGAACCCCAGCAATCTAGCCACGCTAGAACAGTACCCACTCTAAACTGGCAGACTAGACCAGACCTCCCATAACCCCCACCACCCGCTACTATCCCCAAAACCCATCCCCCAACCTGCCTCCAATAAACATTACCATCTAAATAACACAGTATATAATAGTACAACCACACTTGGCAAGAGACCATGCACAACACACAGTAATATCCCCACCCCACCCAAATACCCCACGAATGACTTAAACCAAAGGAGTAAACATCCCAACCCATCCACCCCCCCAATATAAAACACAAACCCCTGAGAACAACTATTTACGCAGGGGAGCCAGGGCAAAAACCAAAGCCGATTCAGGCAAGGAAAGGGAAGCCCTGACCGCCTGACCCCAATTGCGAACCTCTGAAACCCCAGTGGTGATTGGCCAGGACAATGGAGGGAAGTACAACCCAGAAACATATTACCATGGGCGTAAGACCCAGCCGCCCATAAAGTGACCAACAGTATCCCGACCACCGGGGTGAGGTTAGCCAAACTCCCAACCCTAGGCTCGCAATTCCACATCCAGCAAGCCTCTAAACTTCAGGCCCTGGCACCCCCCCGCACCCCAAACACCAGCAAACGGAAGAAACTGCTACAATTAGGGGGAAGAGAAACCTCCCCCACCCATAATACCTCCCCCCCCGGCTGCCAGTGCCAACATAACCATGACCAAGTCTTCCGCCAGAACGAGTAAATATCTTACTCACCCTCCAGGAACCCCGACTGCCCGTAGAGGTAGCATAGCTGAGAAACGTACCTTGGATCCATGAGAGTTCACCGCTTAGGCCCGATGTTTCCGCGGGGAACCATATCAGCGCGGGACCAACCGGGTCCCACCGCCAGGAAGTTACCCCCCAAGGAACCACAACCCAGCAGAAAGGTTCCGGAAACGGAAGACACACCGGGCTCAGCAGAGGAGCTCCCACCCCGACCTCTGAGATAGCGCCCAGCCACCCAAACCAGCCATCGAGGAACCACCAGGTAGGAGAGAAATCAAGGGTTAGGAAGCCTGTGAAGCCCAAAACTACCAATGAGGAGAAACAGGAGGAGTTTGGGCACCGAAATCAAACAAGCAGATTAGGGTAATAAGAAGGGCATATAACGAACTAAAAGAAAAGTAAAAGGGGAAACAAGCCACCCATCTACCATTAGACCAAAAAATAATGGCGGCAATGTAATAGCATACAAAAGGCAAAGTGTCTTTCAGCCAGAGTTCTTAAATAGGTTCGGTAGCTTAATAGCCAAATCCTTCAGAGCCCTCGGGAGCTGAAGCTATAGGTAGAAACCACCAACTGTAACCTTTAACGTCGCGGATAGATCATTCTGAAGGGGATGGAGGCAGCAATTAGTTTCTGGACTGCAGGATGGAAGGCCGCCCTCTTCTCCCTAGTTTCCTTCGGAAGGTCCTGCATGATCCGAATTCTGGCCGATCCCCACAACACCTCTTTTAACTCTCGAGATTTGCTGTAAACATGTTGCCTCTCTATGTAGCTTAAAAATGTCATAATAATGGGACGCGGAGGCGATCCAGACGGGGGTCGAGGCCTCAGCGAGCGGTGGGCCCATTCCAGATGGTACGAAGGGCTAATAGGTGATGGGCCCACCACTTTAATCAGGAACCTCTGGAGGAAGGCTAATGGATCTGGGCCCTCTTCCATCTCAGGTAGGCCCAGGATCAGAAGATTATTCCGATGATTGCTCCCCTCTAGATCTTCAGTTTTTGCTTGAAGCTTCTTAATCTGCTGTTTAAGCTCGGAGATTTCCACTTCAGACTTAGATCTCCATTGCTCTACGGAGAACACTCTAACCTCCACGTCAGACACTCAGGTCAAAACCAACGACAGGTCGCTCCGGAGCGATTTAAGCTCTCCAGCCAGCTCCTGTAAAATTTCTTTCACCGGAGACAATTCTTGGAGAAATCTGTCCTCCGTAAGGGGGTTGGATAGCTGAAGTTTGTCTCCACTCCGCTCGGTTTCCACCACTCTGGTTACGTTGCTCTTAGTTGCCTTTTCAGGAGATGTAGTGGTGTGTGTCTGACAAAGGCCTGTTTCCCATCCACCTCCATCTTGTTAAATTAGGCGATCTTCTGCGGTCAGACTTCAAACCCACTTAGTAGAAGGCTTATCAAAACTCCCTCAATGCCGATTTCAAACAAATTAATGTGCCGGGGAGTTCGAAAACTGGCGATTAGAGCAGCAGGAGGGAAGAGCTCAAGGCCTCAGCTGCTGCCTAGCTGGCTGCCATCACGTGACCTCCCTAAGCAGCATTCTATGAGGAACAGTGTTGAAGGCCTTACTGAAATCCAGGTAGGCCACATCCACCGCCCCTCCCTGATCCACCATCCTGGTCACCCAGTCAAAGAAATTGATCAGATTAGTCTGACAGGAACTACCCTCAGTGAATCCATGCTGCCCTGGGTCTTTTGCACCACTTGACTCCAGGAACTTCATTACCCTCTCCTTAAGCAGGGACTCCATCAGCTTCCCCACCACTGAGGTCAGACTTACAGGTCTGTAATTGCCTGCTTCCTCCCTACTTCCAGTCTTGTGCAGGAGGACCACCTCTGCCCTCCTCCAGTCCCCAGGTGCCTCCCACGTCTCTAGTGATTGATTGAAGAGGGTTTGAGAAAACTTTGGAAAACATAATATTTAGACAGAATTCAGCTTTCATATATCTTTTATATATTTCTCATCTCCATTATTTGTTACTGAACAAATTGCCACAAAAACAAGATCTTTATCCCTTGGAGTTCATCTGCCTCTATAGCGTATTCCCTAATTGAAATCATAATGCTCTCTTGTGACATCACTCTCTGTTGCTGTGGGAATCACTGTGATGTCACCAGCAGATAATTATGACATGAGGTTAGAAATAAACAAATAGGAGCTGATGAACCCTTAAGAAACAATTATCCTCTTTCCATGCATATTATCTCAGTATGAAATAATGGGGAAAAGACATACTGATCTAATGAGAAATACAAGCTGTTCTGTGCCCAAATGTTATGATTTTTAATGTTCTTCTCAAGGCATCGGAGGTTCTTTAAATGCACCCATGAAGTAACTTAATTTTGAGAAAACCTATGCCCTGTTGTGATTTAATGTGTTTTTTTCACTTAATAAGGCATTTGCTAGGTAGATTATATGGTGATAAACCATGCATTTACTGGAGATTAATGAGAAGTCAGGTGATGTGTTTTGACCAATGAAGTTACTAGGATTTAGCCACTGATAAATGCTTTTATACAATGTACTGTATGTGAGAGTTAAACCTTACTGATAAATGATTTTTAGCAGTTTAAACATTCTAAATATGATAGATGATTTATCCTCACTTTGGCCATTTATCCTCACTTTAGACAGTCACAAAGGAACACTAAACCTAAGGGAGAACATCTTAAACAATGCTTTATGATATCACAAGGGCCTCTGTTGTTTTCAAAACAGAGTGGTAAACTCAAACAGGAACAATTAAATCTTCATAAAACACTGTAATTTAAAAGTTCCACAGTTTATAATACATAGCATAAATTGGACACACAATGGCCTGCCTCAGAATAAGCCAGTTGTTGGGATGAATAGAGAACCCCTCTATTACCCCAACACAGGCCTGACTGCAGAAGTGCGGTCTAGGGACCAGGGGATGGGTTGGGAGCCGAATCAGAAAGCCCTTATCTTTTCTTTTCTGGTTATCATGCTTTATATAATTTGGGGCAGTGTTGTTTGGAGGTGGGTTTCAAATGAGTGCAAGCCACCTACTGCAAAACATAGGTTCTGTTTTTTTCTTTTGGACATTTATATCTTACAAACGGTACACTGTAGTCAGCTACTACTATTATTTTAAGTGTTAGCTATGTCACCCAACATGAAGTTTGCTACATGGAACATTAAGGGGGAAAAGAACAAGAATAAATGGTACCAAGTGCTCAAGCATTTAGCCCACTTGGGCATTCATGTAGCATATCTCCAGGAAACACAACTACTTTCCTCTGAATGCCATTTGTTTAGAAGGAACTACATTGGGCAGGTCTATGGTGCAGGGATAGCACTAGGCAGCAAGGGGTGGCCATACTGTTTTCCAAGTCTGTTGCTTTTACATTTATTTCTAGTGTGGTGGATCCAGGGTGCAGATACGTCCTCCTGCATGGTAGATTGGACCAGACTGAGGTGCTTCTAGGGTGTGTCTATGGCCCTAATATTAACTCACCTCCCTTTTTCATGCCCCTGGCCAGTGTTCTTGCTCCCTTTACCCACTTACCAATATTTCTCGGGGGGATTGGAACCTTACCTTAACTTGTGACATCGATAGAACCCGTAAACCTTCAGTGGGTCTCTCCCCTGCACAATGACCCTTATCAGATCTGATGGACTCTCTGGGCCTTTGCGACCCATGGAGAGTTCTCAGCCCCACAGCTAAGCTCTTTACGCTTTTTCCCCTGTTTAAAAATCTTATTCTCGGATCAATTTTTTATTGGTAAGTCATACTACTTTGACAGGTCTCCATGTGTCCACCATTGCCCTCAGGTCCTATCAGACCACTCTCTAGTCTGGATATTATACTCTATAAATCCAGATGGAGATAAAGACATTACTTGGAAACTTAACAACCAATTGTTGAAAGGCTCCTTTATTCTTGATCATGTCAGACAACAGCTTACCTTTTTTCTTAATGAAAACTGGGGCACTTTATCTCCTAGAGAAACAGAATGGGAAGCCTGTAATGCCTTCCTGTGAGGGGAATTGATTAGGCTTGCTACCAAAAGGAAAAAACAACATCAAGAAAAACTATCAAGCTTGTTCAACCAAATCCAGTCTCTTGATAAATCTTTGAATCCATCTTCCCCCCTGACCCTCCATACAGAACAGAAGTAGTCCAAGACCAATATGCTGAATTGTTGAGGGAAAAGGCTGACTATGCAATTTTTAAAACCAAATCAACTTACAGCATGTCGAACAAGGGGAAAAAGCCATGAGGTTGACAGCTTTAAGACTGTGCAAGCAGGAGACCTTGAGAATTATCCCCTCTATTCGTTCTCTGTTGGATGATTCTCTCAAGACTCACCTCAGAGAAATCATCCAAGAATTTTTCACTTATTAGAAGTCTCTTTATGGTCTGGTTCTTGAATTAATCTCTGCAGAGGAGTTAAAGACATACCTTGACTCGATCACTTTACCGTTTCTATCCAAAAATAAAAGAAACTATCTCTGTCATCCTGTTTCTTTAATGGAAGTCCAGTCAGCTACCGGTATATCCTCATTGATGTTAGATAAAGCCCTTGGTCCGGATGGCTATACCATCAATTTTTACAAACTTTACATGCAGGATCTGGCCCCTATTTTGCAGCAACTTTTTACGGATATATTTGATAATGGATTTTCAGGTCCTTCTTTAGCAGAAGCCTTGATTGTTTTGTTGCCCAAATCTGAGAGAGATCCTGAATGGGTTACTAATTACCGTCCAATCTCTTTAATGAATCAGGACTTAAAGATCTGATGTAAAATCTTGGCCCTTCCGGATTAATGATGTTTGGCAATCATTAATTGGCAAAGAACAGGTGGGCTTTATGCCTTCCAGATCTGTGGCAGATCATTTGCACAAATTAGTCCACATTTTCTCAGTTTCTCAGGATCTGGGGAGACGAGTGGCCCTGGTCTCCCTAGATGCCGAGAAAGCATTTGATAGGGTTGCACAGCCATTCCTAGTTGCAGCTCTGGAAAGATTTAGTTTCCTTTCAAAATGTGTAAATTGGCTCCATATCTTAGATTCCTGCTCTAAAGCTAAAATATATTGTAACAGTGTTTTTCCCCATGTTCACTTTATGTTGTGGGACCCAACAAGGCTGTGTGTTATCGCCCCTTTTATTCAACTTATATTTAGAACCCCTTCTTTAGAAATGTAAAAATAACCCAGCTAATTTAAGTATTCCAGCAGGATCCTACAGTTACCAACTGTCTGCCTATGCAAACAACATCCTACTCCATATTATGAAATGGGTGTAAGGAATGCTGAATTCTGATGGGCCAAAAGCTGCTTTCAGCTGGGCCGTTATCCCAGCACAATGGCCCAGATGAAAGTAATATGATTAAAAAATGCATACAATTTACTAAAAAGGACCCATTTCATAATCGCAATAAGGCACTCCAAGGGGTGTGTTATGGTGGGATAACGACCCTTCTCGGGTGGTGAAAGCACTCGGCTATGCCCGGTGCTTCCACAGGCTGAGCCGATTATCCCACCATAACATACCCTGTCATGTCTTATTATGCTTAACTATAGAACCGGTCACCACAATTCCAGCTATCCTGGATACTATTAAACAATTTAGTAAACTCTCTCATTATAAGTTAAACATGGACAAGCCCACCATTATGCTGCTAAATGTGCTTGTAACACAGACTGATATTTCCCACTTTGGATTAGTATGGGCCCCTCACACTCTTAAATATTTGGGGATACATCTAACTACAGATTTATCTCAATTTAAAAAAATTTAACTTGGATGCCTTACTCAATATTATCAAATCTGACTTAGACCGATGGACTGCGTTGCCTTTTACCTTATGGGGCAGAATCAATATAGTAAAAATGAATGTCCTTCCCTGTTTTTTCTACCCACTTCAAATGATGCAGATATTTATCCCCTTAACCTGGTTTAAAACACTGCACTCCTTAAGCTGCTCATTTATATGGGCCCAAAAACCTCCTCGTCGGGCGTATAATAAACTGATGCACCCCAAATCCATAGGTGGGTTGCAACTCCAAGATTTTCATGTATGCTGTTGGGCCTCCCATACTAATAAATATTATCAGTGGCTTTCCTTTGACAATATCGATGACCATTCCCATTATAACCCATTATGGCTTAAAATAGAATGAGAATTCATTTGTTCACATGGCCTGTCCCCCCTTGCAGTTCTACATGCCAAATATGCCTCACTCCCTCACGTTACGACAATCAGTGGTGGGGATATCCATGCTGGTTCATAAACGAATGTCCAAAGTACTCTCTTTAGACTTTACCAAAGACCCCAACCAAGCACTTTTAGGTAATATCAATATTAAAATTGTAGGCAAAGCCATCCCACTTAATTGGCTCCCAGCTCTAGATAAGCTCTCTGTAGTGGCACTACTACAGGATGGGCAGTTAATGTCATTAGCTCAGGCTTTGGAATACTTTAATTTGCCTAACATTTATGCCTTTAAGTTTATACAATTGAAGCATGCAGCTGTTTCTTATATTGATACCCCACCCTGGACAAAGATTTGCACCTTTTTTCCTCTTCAGTACAATGCCTGGCATCCCTTCCCCATGCTGTCTCCAAAATATACCAAGTTCTCTTAACTGAGATCACCAAAACCCATGATAGCTCCTGCTGCTCTTTGAAGACTACTTTCCCAGATGCCTCTTTTAATTGGCCCAAGATATGGCAACATCTTTTTCAGTATCTTACCCAGGGCAAGCAACATTTAACTCAATTCTTCATGCTCTACAATCAATATTGTACCCCCCCAAAAGCTTCTCAAAATTGGCAAGTCTCCTTCCTCTTGTAATGGATGCAGCAGGGGCAAAGGCACACTATTATACATTTTTTGGGAATGTAGCTTCATTAATCCTCTCTAGGAGGAAACAAGACAATGAACAGACCCCCTCTTGGGTCTAACATATTACTTTACCACTGAGATATGTGTGGCTGGGGACTTCTCCATTGCTTCATCCAAGGAACAGTGATATCAGATGGCACTAATCTCTATGTCAGTTAAGAGACTAATCCTTCGCCATTGGAAAGACCAAAGTCTTATTTCCTCTATGGAATGGCTCAATGAGTTGTTATGTAATCTTCAGATTGAGAAGAGGATTGCCAGCATTCGGAATGCTATGTCAGTGTATGAGAAGTAGTGGGCTAAGCTACACGCACTCATTATTCTCTCCTCTGCCTCATAGTATTAACTTGGTTACACCCCTAGACTCCTACCATAGTCCCATCATTTTAGCACCTTACTCCATACTGCATAGTCTTTTTTCATAGAAACCTTTTCCCTACGCTCGGAGTACTCAGTCAAATTTCATTATCCTACGTCTGGCAACCTTCTGAACCTTTTCAAATAGTATCCATCCACTTCATGAGATGGCTTGCACTTGTGGGAATTTTGTACATAGTTCTTCATTGTTATTGTTTGTTCTCATTTTAACATCCAATCAGTTATTCATTGTTGTCTTTTGTAGTGCTATATCAAACTATAAACTTCAATAAAGTTCCTTTAATTAAAAAAAAATAAGCCAGTTATCTTCACTTGTAAGGGGGCAGAACTTACATTGCTAACCTGTGTCTCTGCCACTCTTGAGTTATTGTCCTGCTCACTCACTAGTGGAAATAAATGGAATATTCTGAGTCAGACATTGCCTATCCCAAATGTATATAGCTGCCACATTTCCACACTTGAGGAAGAGGACATTTGATACTGCAGACTATAACATTTTGAAGCATAAATTAGAAAATTCTGGTTTCACCGATTGCAATGTAGAATGGTTCTCTAGCTAACTACAGGATTCTAAACAGGTGGTAGCTATTTAACAAGATCAAAGCCCACAAAAATAACAATGGGCGTGTCACAAGGTTCAACACTTTTAACTTTCTTACTTAGAAAATATGAAAATAGTACATGGATCTCTTACATTATCACAGTGCCTTCCATATACAGATTATACTTTAGTTTATGCCAGAGGTCCTTCTCTAATTCAGCTACAGCCAACTGACACACATATTTTCATATTTTCCAATCTCAATGGGCAATAAATAGATTTTTTTAAACAGTTTGAAAGCTAATGATATGGTAGTTGGGCCAGCAGGAAAACTTTGTAAGGCTAACAATGAATTAATTCCTTTTGATATAAATAATTTTGTAATGGTTCCACAATCAGCATTATAAATACATGGGATTACCGATGTATTTTTCATTACAGTAAATACCATATTAAACAGCTGGCCAAAAAAATGTAAAATTAAGCTCAGTATTTTATGGTGTCTTTGGAAATATTTTTTTATGTAAAAGAAATGTACTGTAGTTACCTAAGCAAGTCTTCATTTGGCTGATAACACAGACACAATGTACAGCATATGACTATTTCAGTCTCCATTTTGGCACACTGGTTACCAATTTTTAATTGCACTGGAAAATTTAGTTTGAGTGGTGCTTATTCAATACACCACTACAATTTGTACAGAGAATTAGGCTGGTTGGAATGGAGGAGTATAGGTTGCTGCATTTCATTCATCTTACTTCTAAAACTAAATCAGGTAAAGCCCCTTAATATTCTGCAATCAAACTGAAATAAAATTATCTGTCTGCTTAGATCCACTCATGTTATTACTATGTTCACTCCAGAATTGAGGATTAACATGGGTCAGAGTGCATTTGCTGATCAGCTTTTACACCAATGGGATCCTTTCTTTTCTCTATTCCAGAATTTTTTTATTTTAGTAACTATATGTACCTTACATTATAAGGGGTCTATGCATCAATGGAGTCAGTTTATAGTACATGTGAGTTGTATTGCCAGCTTTGAAGATGTGCATAGTGTATTCCATGCAACTAGTGAGCCAGCAGCATTTATTGCCCCTGAACACACAGTTATGGCCATGTGGAACACCTCAAAGTGGGTGCTGATGGCCACTGGCTATGTAGGCCCCATTTGGAGCACCTCAGCGTGGGTGCTGGTGGTCACTGGCCAGGTATGCACAGTCAGGTTACATAGCAGATTCACTGTTACATAGCAACAGAGGATTATGGAATATGACTATCCACAGACAGGACTGCAGTATACTCATTGGTAGCCATTATAATTTAAAAAATAAATTGTAGTTCACTGACTAATACTAGGTGAAATTTTTATTATGCTTCCAAAATAGTGCAAAATTGCCAATCTTTGTCCATCAAAATCCATTGTAATTTCATTTCTTGATATTTCATCAAATTATGCATTTTCTGATGGATTTATTCAATTCCTCCCTCCCATTGGGATGTGTACCACTGGACTGGAGGATGGCACACATTGTGCTCCTCCATAAGAGCAGTCCTAGGGACAAGCTGGAAAATTACAAGCTGGTCAGTCTGACGCCAATAGTGGGGAAATTATTGGAGAGCATCTTGAAGGAAAGGCTGTTGGGGTTTCTGGAGGTTAATGGCCTTCATAATGTCCATCAACATGGATTCATCCAGGGGAGATCTTGTCAAACTAACCTGGTTGAATTTTTTGATTGGGTGACAAGATCTCTGAATGGAGGTAGGCCGGTTGATGCATTCTACCTGGACTTCAGTAAGGCAATTGATTCAGTGCCACATGGGAGTCTACTGGGCAAGCTGAGGAACCTAGGGGTGGGGGTAAAAATAATGAAGTGGATTGTGAACTGGCTGACCAAAAGGCAATAGAGGATGGTGGTTGGGGGGTTTGACACCCAGAAGGGTTATTAGTGGGGTCCCGCAAGGATCTGTTCTGGGTCCACTGTTATTTAATGCTTTCATTGTGTACATTATGGAGGGAGTTAAAAGCAAAATGAGTCTGCTTGCTGACGACTCTAAACTAGGAGCGGTGGTGGACAGTGAGGAGAGGTCAATGACTCTCCAGGAAGACCTAGAAAGACCTGAACAGTGGTCAGGCACATGGCAGCTGGGGTTTAATGGTAGGAAATGTGGTGTACTGCATTTGGTGGCTAAGAATACTGGGTACAGCTACCATTTGAGGAGGTACTGCTAACCGTCTTGGAGGAGGAAAAAGATCTAGGAATGGTGATCACAGGCAACATTAATCACACAGAAAAGTGTAGGAAAGCAGCAGCAAAGGCAAACAGAATGATGGGGTGCACTGCTAGGGGGATCATTTCAAGGAGAGAGGAGGTTATCCTGCCACTGTACAAATCCTTTGTGAGGATGCATTTGGAGTACTGTGTGCAGTTCTAGCATCCTTACTTAATGAAGGACATTATGCTGTTAGAGAGAGTCCAGAGGAGGGCATAAAAGATGACCCAGGGATTTGGAGAAAAGCCCTACGAGGAGAGACTTAGACAGCTGAATATGTACTCCATGCAGGACAGATTGGAAAGAGATGATTTGATCGAGACCTTTACATTTTTGAAGGGCATCCACAGAGTAAACACTGAGGATTTGTTCAGACAATGAGGGGTTATAGCCTAAAACTGGTGGGAGAGAAGTACAAAAGAGAACTGAGCAAGCATTTCTTCACAGAAAGAGTGGTGGTGCCTTGGAATGTGCACCGGGGGAGGTGATTTCAATGGAAACAGTGGGAAGTTTTCAGAAGGGATGGGATTAGTACAGAGGCAAGGTACAGGTGGGGAGAGAAGTGACCAGCAGTGGAACACAGGGTGGGAAACCTCAGGAGGAGGGAGGGAAAAGGGGAGGGGCAGCAGCAGTGATTGTACTGTAAGCTAATCAAGCAGACGTGATAGGCCTAATCTCCTGGTGACTGCATATGCTCACATGATCGTATTTTCCCAAACTACTCATTTTTTAGAAATGTTAGTTTTTAAAAATGTATAATTTCAGCCAATTTTTTTCCCAAATTGAGCATTTTAAAAAATATGAGTTCTTAAAAATTTATAATTTGAGTAAATAACGTCACTGACTGACTGGTGTTCCAGAAGCTGGCCCTTGATCGGGCACCCCGGCTGTGAGATCAGCCATAGGGATGCCGCGCTAACCTCCAGCAGCTATCCCCTCCACTTCAGGAACTGGCTTCCTGTGCTCCAGAAGCTGGCCCTTGATCGAGCACCCAGGCAGTAAGATCAGCCATAGGGATGCGGCGCTAATCTCTGGCTGCTGTCCCCTTCAGGAACCGGCTCCTGGTGCTCCAGAAGCTGGCTCTTGATCAGGCACCCCGGCTGTGAGATCAGCCATAGGGATGTGGCGCTAACCTCCAGCAGCTTAACATAGAAACATAGAAACATAGACTTTGATGGCAGATAAGGACCACTTGGCCCACCCAGTCTGCCCATTTCCCTACCTATTGGATAAGCTGCAGATTCTAGTTAACCAACAGTCTACTTCCTGCAACCCTCCACTACAATTGCCTTATGTCTGTCTCATGCATGTTTGAATTCCCCCACTGTTTTAGACCCAACAACTTCCCCAGGAAGGCGGTTCCATGCGTCCACCACTCTCTCTGTGAAAAAAAATTTCCTCACATTACCCCTGAGCTGTCCCAACTCTATCTTTAAATTGTGCCCCCTTGTTCTAACACATCTCTTTTTCTGAAAGATGCTACCCTCTTGGACTTTGTTGATTCCCTGGAGGTACTTGAAAGTTTCTATCATGTACCCCCTTTCCCTCCTTTCATCAAGGGTATACATATTAAGCTCTCTGTCTCTCTTCATATGGTTTCTGATGCAGACCCTGCACCATTTTAGTTGCCGTCCTCTGGTCTGCTTCCATCCTGTCTATGTCTTTGCGTAGATGTGGTCTCCAAAATTGCACACAGTATTCCAGATGGGGTCTCACCAACTGTCTGTACAGAGGGATAACCACTTCCCTTTTTCTACTTGTGATGCCCCTTTCTATGCATCCCAGTATTCCTCTGGCTCTCCTTACTGACTTCTCACATTGCTTACCCACCTTTAGGTCATCTGATATGACTACCCCCAAGTCCCTTTCCATTTTTTGTTCTTGTTAGTACCTCCCCTGCTATTGTGCACCCTTCTCCTGGGTTTTTGTTTCCCAGGTGCATTACTTTGCACTTCTTTGCATTGAATCTAAGTTGCCATATGTCTGACCATTCCTCCAACCTTGCCAAGTCCCTTCTCATCCTTTCTACCCCCCTTGTGTATCAACTCTGTTACTGATCTTTGTGTCATTGCAAAGAGGCATACCTTTTCCTTCAGACCCTATGCAATGTCACCTATAAAGATGTTAAAGAGGACTGGACCCAGTACTGAGCCCTGAGGTACTCCACTAGTAACCCCCCTTTCTTCGGAATGTGTTCCATTCACTATTACCTTCTGTGTCCTGTTGTGCAGCCAGTTTGTTACCCAGGCTACCACCCTGGAACCCACTCACAGGCTGGCTAACTTGATCATTAATCTTTTTTGAGGGACTGTGTCAAATGCCTTGCTAAAGTCTAGGTAGGCCATATCCACAGCCTCTTCCTGGTCTATTACTTTGGTCACCCAGTCAAAGAAATCAATTAGGTTCATCTGACATGACCTTCCTGCTGTAAATCCTTGTTGCTTTGGGTCCTGTGCCCCGCTGGCCTCTAGGTACTCAACAATTCTTTCTTTCAGAAGTGATTCCATCATTTTCCCTACCACTGAGGTCAAACTTACAGGTCTGTACTTTCCTGCTTCTGCCTTGCTCCCACTTTTGTGAAGTGGAATCACATCTGCCCTCCTCCAGTCCTCAGGTACCACCCCATCCTCCCATGATTTGTTAAAAAGTGTGGTCAGTGGTGTCACTAGGTCCTCCCTTAGTTATTTTAGGATTCTGGGGTGAATCCCATCAGGCCCCAGTGCTTTGTTCACCTTGAGTTTTAGGAGTTCTTTCAAGACTCTTTCTTCTGTAAATGGACTGGTGTCAACCCCCCTACGCAGAGTGCTTCTATTGTCTGGTTTATGTAACTCCTCCTCATCTTCTTTTGTGAATACTGAGCAAAAGTATTCATTCAATATCTCTGCCTTTTCACTGTCTCCCTCTGCCCACCTCCCCTCTCCCTTATTAATCTTCACTATCCCTCCCTTAACCTTTCTATGCTCCCTAATGTACCTATAAAAAGTTTTATCCCCCTTCTTAACTGAGTTGGCTATTTTTTCCTTGGTTTGGGCCTTTGCTATTCTGACTGTCTTCCCCACTTCTTCTTTGTCCCCTCCACTGCAGAAACTGGCTCCCGGTGCTCCAGAAGCTGGCTGTTCATCGGGCACCCCGACTGTGAGATCAGCCATAGGGATGCGGTGCTAACCTCTGGCAGCTGTCCCCTCCACTTCAGGAACTGGCTCCTGGTGCTCCAGAAGCTGGCCCTTGATTGGGCACTCTGTCTGTGAAATCAGCCATAGGGACAAAGCACTAACCTCTGGCTGCTGTCTCCTCCACTTCAGGAACCGGTTCCCAGTGTTCCAGAAGTTGGCCCTTGATCAGGCACTCTGGCTGTGAGATCAGCCACAGGGACGTGGAGCTAACCTACAGTGGCTGTCCCCACCACTTCAGGAACTGGCTCCCAGTGTTCCACAAGCTGACCCTTGATCGGGCACCCTGGCTGTGAGATCAGCCATAGGAATGCGGTGCTAACCTCCGGCCATTGTCCCCTCCACCTCAGGAACCAGCTTCTGGTGTTCCAGAAGCTGGCCCTTAATTGGGCACCCCGGCTATCAGATCAGCAGTAGGGACGTGGCGCTAACCTCCGGCCACTGTCCCCTCCACTTCAGAAACTGGCTCCCTGTGCTCCAGAAGCTGGCCCTTGATCAGATACCCCAGCTGTGAGATCAACCATTGGGACACTGGGCTAACCTCCAACCTCTATCCCCTCCACTTCAGGAACTGGCTCCCAGTGCGTGGCCCTTGATTGGGCAACCTGGCTGTGAGATCAGCCGTAGGGACACAGCACTAACCTATGGCCACTGTCCCCTTCAGGAACCAGCTCCCTGTGCTCCAGAAGCTGGCCCTTGATTAGGCACCCTGGCTGTGAGATCAGCCATAGTGACGCAGTGCTAACTTCCAGCCACTGTCCCCTCCACTGCATGAACCAGTTTCTAGTGCTTCAGAAGCTGGCCAGTGATCAGGCACCCTGGCTGTGAAATCAGCCTTAGAGACGCTGTGCTAACCTCCGGATGCTGTCCCTGCCACTTCAGGAACCAGCTCCCTGTGCTTCAGGTACAGCTTGCTCTGTGGCTCTCCCCGTTCCTACCACACTGATTGCCATGGGTCGCTGATTGGCCAGAACTCTGGGACTGAAGTTCCCCATTGGCTCCCATGCCCAGCAATGTACTGGACTTTAGCCCTGCTGTTCTCCTCGGCACTCTCTGATTTTCAATTTTAGAGTAATTTTGCATTAGCATCATTTTTGTAGCCAGACTGTGTAAAATCCAATGTTTAGCACATGACTGTATGTGTGATTTTAAATGGGAAACCAGGCTTGCTACAGTTAGACTCGGCTAGCGAGTTACAGCTTTTTGGGGCTCTGTATAATTGTAAAAAAGTTCCTTTCTTCTCTGTTGCGTCACTCTGACCCCCCCTCCCCCGTGCCCCATTTCCCTCCTGACACCTGTTTTTCTTTTATTTTCTCTCTTCCTTTTGTTCTCCATGAACAGCAGCGATTCTTGCTCTGCCTTCTCTGTGCTCGCCCCCACCCACCAATTTACAGTACTTTGTCTAACCACCCCTCTCCCCTCTATCTCTTTCAGAAGCTAGCCCTTGATCGGGCACCCCGGCTGTGAGATCAGCCATAGGGACGTGGCGTTAACCTCCGGTCACTGTCCCCACCACTTCAGAAACCGGCTCCCGGTGCTCCAGGTATGGCTTGATCAGCAGCTCTCCCTGCTTCTACCATGCTGATTGCCATGGGCCACTGATTGGCCAGAATTCAGGAACTGAAGCTCCCTATTGGTTGCTGCTCCCAGCACTGTACTGGATTTTATCTCTGCTGTTCTCCTCGGTTCTCTCTCTCTCTCTCTCTGAGTTTGAATTTTAGAGTAATTTGTAATTTGTTGCATTAGCATCATTTTTGTAGACAAACTGTGTAAAATTTAATGTTTAGCTCAGTATTGTCTGTCGATTTTAAATGGGAAACCAGGCTTGCTAGAGTTAGATTTGGCTAGTGAGTGTCAGCTTTTTGGGACTCTGTATAATCGTAAAAAAGTTATTTTATTCTCTGTTGCTTCACTCTGACCCCCCCATGCCCCAGATCCCTCCTGGCACCTGTTCTTTTATTTGCTCACCTCCTTTTGTTCTCCCTGAACAGCAGTGATTCTCGCTCTGCCTTCTCTGCACTCACCCCTGCCCACCAATTTACTTTATCTAACCACCCCTCTGCCCTCTCTCTCTTTCAGAAGTTTGCCCTTGATAGGGCATCCTGGCTGTGAGATCAGCCATAGGGATGTGGTGCTAACCTCCAGCTGCTGTTCCCTCCACTTCAGGAACTGACTCTCAGTGCTCCAGGTATGGCTTGCTCTGCGGCTCTCCCCACTCCTACCATGCCGATTGCCATGGGCTGCTGATTGGCCAGAACTCGGGGATTGAAGCTCCCCATTGGTTCTTGCTCCCAGCACTGTACTGGACTTTAGCTCTGCTGTTCTCCTAGGCTCTCTCTGATTTTCAATTTAGAGTAATTTGTCCCACCCTCCCTCCCCCGGCCCCAACCTCTATTAAATCCTCCTTAACTCCTCCCTAAATCCATACCTCACTTCCCTACTGGCTACCTACATTGGCCAAAGCCTTAAAGGGAGATGACTCATGTCCTCATATGTCTGCTCCTCTTCTGCTCACCAGCTTCTTGTCTACTCAGCACAGTGTGGACCCTCTGCTTGAACTGCAAGTACACTTGTATGTTCCCTGTCAACTTCTGCTTCCCTCTGTGCAATATCCAAGCCTAGCTTACTTTTATCCACCAGAACCCTAAAACCATCCCTGCTCACTGTGTCTGCTGCTATCAAGGCTCCTACCTTACTTCCTTTCTAATAAATTACACCCTCCCTGTCCCCTCACTGCAGCTGCTCCCAATATTAATGTAGCCCACTGGGACTTACCTTTACCAACTGGGGATCTAATACCCAACCAGCTCACTGTGCCCCTAGCTCTGAGGACCCACTCCTTTCTTCCTCTCACCCCCAAAAATGATCAATACCCCGCTTCTCACACGATTCTATTTACTAATGGGTGTTGGCCCTAATGAATATCAAGGAGCTCCTTACCCACCCTTTTCCTACTCTGCCTGTCCTGGAGCTGGTGACCTACTGAAAGTAACTTCAGTAACCTCCTCGATAGGAATCCACCCCGAGGCTTCATTGTCAGTAGATCTACTGATTGTACTAATGCATGCCCCTAACAAAGAAAATAGCACACAATACCTTCTGGTGCTGACCCCCCATAGATATAAGCTGTTGTATCCTGGCAAGCTTAAATACAGTAAAGAGAAGTCCTCCATTACAGTCTTGTTTACTACAAGGAAAGCTATACTAATGTTGCTCCTACTATCCGGCAATGTGCATCCTAACCCTTGACCTCCAAATCCTACTGGGTCAGGCGACTGTAAGTCAAGGGGATTAAAACTAGTGGCTATGAATATCTGCAGCATCCTTGCCAAATTTGAACAATTCCAGGCCTAGGTGGTCCTGCATAGCCTGGACATCATCTGTCTCATGGAGACCTGGTTAACCGATAAAATAAGGAAGAGTGAAATTGTGCTACCAGGATACCAGTCTTTTTGGAATGACAGGATAGGCAAGAGAAGGTTGTGTCTGTCTCATCTACATCAGGGACTCGCTCAAGGGCTCCGTGCTCCCCATAACTGGTAGGGCAGACAATCATGAACTACTTGCAGTCAAAATCCTGCTTGGTCAATGGAGTAAATCTCTAGTAGTCCCTTCTGTATACCTTCCACCCAAAAAGGCCTGTGAGGGCCTTGCCAAAGTCTTGGGTGCTTTGGCTACCATCAATAAGGACTGTGAACTCATCAGCACTGGGGATTTCAACATAATCTGGCTTAGTAAGGAGTCAGCCCCCAAGAGGGACACCTTGGCTAACTTGTACCTAACACAGTTAATTACTGAACCCACAAGGATGAACTACAAGTTGGAAAACAATACTCTCATCAATTGACTACTCTCTAGCTCTCCCTCCAGGATTTCAGAGGTTACTGTACAGCCTGACACCCTGAGTGATCACTCACCGCTTACTCTGAGGTGGTCAAACAAACATAAAAAACCTCCACCAGTCACAGTTGAAAGCAGGGTCTTCAGAAGAGGACAGCTGGGTTCTCCCAGAGCAGCCCTATCACAACTTGATTGGTCACCAATTGATGTGCTGCCAGATCTTGACCATGCAATAAAATTCTTTGTCGACAGCTTCAACAGGATTTGTGACAAATTTGGTCAGGTCAGAAAAAGGAAAGTACGGGTATACAACAATGGATGGATCACAGGTGAGCTGCTTGCACTTATGAGGGAAAGGGACAACTTCTGGATTAAAGCTAGGGCCACTGGTGACAAAAGGGCCTCGAGAACCACAGGGCCCTTAGAAACAAGTGTACACACCTCATCAGGCATGCCAAAGCTAACTTCCACAAGGAACAACTGCAAAAGAGCTGGGGAGATAGAAAGAGGTTTTGGGATAATATAAAAAATCTCCTCAGGAAGGATGAAAAGAAACACCCCCAGATGCTCAACATTAACAGGACTACTACCTCAGATCTTCTCACTATAGCTGAGTCATTTAATGCCTTCTTCTCTGACCTCAGCTCTGTCCTTCCCCCAGACTATCCAAAGCAATTGGACGCTCACCCTGGCAGCAACCCTAACACGGTTAACCACCCACTCTTCTACTTCAAGCAGGTCACTACCAAGGAGGCAATATCCTATGTAAAAAAAGTTCTGGGTAAAACCAGGATGGGTAGCAATGGCATAGACATAAGACTTGTAGCCAGTGTCCTTGATGAGATTATTGTCCCTATCACAAAATTGTTCAATAAATCTCTCACCCTTGCCAAATTTCCCTCAGTCTGGAATCTAGCTCTGGTGACCCCAGTTTTCATGAATGGTGACAGGTCCAACATTGCCAACTATCGGCCTATCTTAATCCTCTCCCCTTTATCCAAAGCTCTGGAAAAGATTGTGGTAGACCAAATCACTGACTATCTCCATAACCACCAGCTGCAGTGTCCTCAACAGCATGGCTTTAGAAAGAATCACAGTACCGCCACAGCCCTCATCGAATACACTGACTTTGTACATAGGGCACTGGATGAAGGCAAACTGGCTGGGTCTGTCTTTTTTCATTTAACAAAGGCCTTCAACACAGTCAACCACCCCCTCCTCCTGACACAATTACAGACCTTGGGGTGGCCCCTAATGCTGTATGCTGGTTTCAAGATCACCTGTCTCACAGATCACAAAAAGTCAAAATCGGCCAATGTCATCTCGGAATCTAGAGAAGTGTCTCTGGGTGTTCCTCAAGGATCTATCCTGGGGCCTCTGCTATTCAGTCTTTTTCTGAACTCTCTTACTAAGGCCTGTAACAGCAAAATCATCCTTTATGCTGATGATGCTGTCATTTTCAGCAGCAGCACTAACATTGTACCTTTGCAGCAGGAAC
Source organism: Neoceratodus forsteri (assembly GCA_016271365.2). Classification (NCBI taxonomy): domain Eukaryota; kingdom Metazoa; phylum Chordata; order Ceratodontiformes; family Ceratodontidae; genus Neoceratodus; species Neoceratodus forsteri. The sequence continues at coordinate 957,665,331 of CM057449.1, read as the reverse complement.
TACAGTTTTCCTTCCACCAGCTAGAAAACTGGTTCAGCATACACAAGCTCCTCCTTAATTATAAAAAAAATAAAGACTATGCTCCTATCTAGCGCATGGCTCAAGAGGAGATTCTCTGTCCTAGACAACATTAATAATGTTAAGGCTTCGCTGGAACAGATCCACAGCTTTAAGTATCTGGGGTTACAATCGACAACACCCCATCCTTTGTGCAACACATCAACTTGGTGGTTAAGGCTGTAAATGCCAAGCTCAGTGTATTATATATACATAAAAAAAACCTCACACCTGCGGAGCCCCATCTCTTAGTCATTAGTTCAATTTAATCGGTCATAGACTACGGGCTGGTGATATATGGAGTGGCCATGGACACAACACTAAAGCGGGTGGTGACCGCCTTTAACAAGGCATGCAGACTCACCACTGCAGCAGATCACCTTACCATACCTGCTCTCTATATACTATGGCAAACTGGTTATCCCTTGAAAACAGAATAAAGTTCCAAACCTGTCTCCTTGGCAAGAAGGCTCTGCTGGGCAAGGCTCCACCCTGCATCTCTGAAATTTTCTCCCCAACCAGCACCAAGTATGAAACCTGGTGCAGAACACAAGGAGCCCTCTCTGTCCCATTCCGGAGAACAGCACTTGGGCAAAGATCCTTCTCCTACAGGGTCCCCCTCTGGTTCAATGAGACCATGGAGGTCTTGCGGAATACTTCAAGTATACCAGCCTTCAAATCGGATCTCAAACAGTACCTCTTATCCAGAAGCACTTGTGATTGCTGGGTGGGCACTTGTAGGTACTCCTCGGCAGCCCCCTGCCCCTTAAACCTTCCACCCAGTTTGTATCTGCACCTACTTTTATATTCCTCATTCTCACAGATTTCCTCCCTGACCTCTCCCCTTACTCCTAACTGCCCTTCCTCCTCTCTCCACCCTGTCTCCTCCACCACCCTCTCACGCAACTTGTTCCCTCTCCTCCCTTTCACCCAGTCCCCTTCAATCCCATTTATTCCCCCTCCTCTAAGCTCCCCGCTCCATGCACTGTCTACTATACACCCTACCCAACCTACCTAACTGACAACAAGGTCCGCCTCGAGGCTGCTTCCTTCTCCCTTCCCCTCTCCTCCCTGACAGGCTTCTCCCTTGAGTTCAGCTGTCCATAATGTTCCATTGGCAAAAGTGCTGATGTACCCTTATCTGTTTGTATCTTTTGTTTGAAGTTTGTACCCTGTTTAATGTTGCTTGACATGGAATCTTTCTAAAAAAGCTCCTGCTCAAAGGTTATTTCCGAATTATAAATAAATAAAAAGTGTTGCCTTTTCAATATACTGCTCCTGGTACAGTTTTCCTGTGCAATAATATGCAGATGCTACTATATATGGCAAATTTCTGTGCTGATACCTGGGAGAGAGAGCACTGCACATGTACTGCACTACTGTGTAGGATGATGGACTTTCCTATGGATAGAGTGCTTGTAATACCACTGGCTGATCACAAAAAACAATGTTTTTAATACAATGCACAGCTGCTAGCACAATTCCCCTATACAGTTTATGCTGGCACTACAGTTATAGATTTCCCTGATGACCCCTTGGAGTGACAGTGCTATGTGCATACTCTGCTGCTCTGCATTGTTACACGAGATCCCTGCACCCTAATTGATACCCTCAGGGGTACACCGTAGACAGCTAATGTTTAGGCATAGGCTATACTAATACGTAGGGCTAAGGGCATCTACCGTATAAGAGTAGATGTCAGGATATGAATACATATTATTGTAACTCACTTTGCTTGCTAATGCACACACATTATACCATGTATTTTCTGTCTATTTCTTACTTGTCAGATGCCAAGACACCTGTCCTTGAAGTAATTATAATGTGTAGGGCAACATTGCCATCTTTCGGTGATGGACACCACTTCACCCTGTTATGTAAGACTTTGTATAAGAATGTCTTTGTTCTAAAACTGATGACTTTACAGAATTATATAATGTTATCTTGGACCGTGGAGCCACCTCCAATTTAGCCAATAGGGCTCATCTCTGTAACTAGAAATGTTTCTATCTTTCAGTAACCATAGTAATTATCACAGGTATATAATGTTATGCACAGGCTTTACACCTTGGAGACCCGAGAGATCCCAAGAGACTACAAAGAAACCTTGAGGTGTAGGGAATGCTTAGCACTGGCTCCTGGTTCGTATTGGTAAGAACTGCTTAGGGCAACTGTGATTCATCCCTGTTTGTAGTAATAAACTTGTTTATTACTTGAATGCAACTTGTTTGTGATTATTTGCATCTCCAGTATTGCCAAGAACCTGAAAGTGAGGTTTAGACCTCTTACAATTGATGACCACGTGCAGGCGATTGTGGGTGTTGTAAATTTTCACTTGTTGCTATAAATTTCCCTTTTCCCACGGGGACTGCAGGTGTACATTTCCGTATCACCTCTCCCGTCTTTTCTACCAGTTTGTGGATACTTGCAAGGTCTGGCTGACTTTTCGGGTGTGGTCGATGCCATCTCTACCCCCTCCATAGCAGCTTTGAATTGCAAGCCTACAACTTATACAGTAGCCCGGCTGTGTTTAAAGTACCCGTGTTGTGGATCGATATGCAATGCATGGTCTTTTTCACAGTTTGAATTTTTCGTTCCCTCCCACATAAATGGCCACCGTATCAGATATCTGTGCAGAACTGAGACTCAATGTCTCAAACTTTCTTACCTCCCATGGAGGATGGGCTGACATCGCACGGGACGCAAGTCAATCCAAAAACCCTGTACTGGGGATTTCAACCCAGTACACAGAGGCGTGACAGTCAACCAATAGGCGTTGTGCTAAAGGGTTGATGGTCGCTGCTCTCTACGCTGCCTTGGAAGCCTCCGAAGCGAGGTTTCAAACCCTTGATCTGCAGATCGCATCTCTTAAGCAGGAGATGGGTCTGCAGGAAATAGAATGTGTCCAGATACAGCAGAACTTGGAGTCAGAACTCCAATCTCTGCGTAATGAAAAGGATTCACTAATGCATCATTTTGCACAGGCTGGTGAACAAGAAATGTGTACTCTGAAGACTGAGTGTGAAAGTTTAAGACAGGATAAGAGTCAGGTGGTACAAATGAATGATTTGTTGAGTGCCGTGAATGCACAATTGAGTGATGAGATGGGTGAGCTGCAGGACGAGATCAATCAGGTACGTAATGATTTAGAAACAGCTTATAGGGACAATCGCGAATTGAGCGCCGTGTACCGTGTTTTGCAGAAACAGAAACAGGATCAGGTTGATATGGATGTTGCAAGTGTGAGTCATGATGAATGTAGAGCTAAGATGGATAAACTGCGCCATCAGCGAGAGGTTTTGACTGGCCATGTTAAGGCAATGGGTGGCGTGGCCCCTGCCTTTCATTCGTCGTCGGAGGGGGAGCCATCCGATGATGATGTCTCACAGTACAATGCCCAGTCACGCCCCTACTATGGCCCAGATTCCCCACCCAGCCATCCACAGCATGGCAGGTCCCCACCCACTACTCCCCAGGTCACACGTAGACGACGTCATGACGCTTATCATGGGAAACGCCATCATGGTGGCGCCCATGATGGGGGGGGGAGCAGGCCCAAGCCTGGTCCCGACGGCACCTCTGGTATCCGTTATTAGTGTGGAAGACAGGCAAGAGATTGAAACCATGATTGATAGGGCACTAGAAAGTGTTCCTCTTCCTGAAAGAAGTATGAAAGCCATTAAAAGTCAGATTCGACAAATTTTCAAGAAGCTGGCACTCAGGAAAGTGTTGTTCGGATGGCGGCTGAAGCTGCAGCCCGCGCAGCATTGGATGGTGCGCGAGACGCGCTGCCCTTGTCTGATCGACCACCAACTAATCCCCTGCAAATGGCCTACTCTGTTCAGCAAATTGCTGACAGCATCGGTCGGATGAACCCGTCCAACAATCTCAGCTGCCGTTTGGAAAAGGTGCGCTCCAAGTGCCAGATGCTTAGTCTCGCCGCAGAATACCAGGTCCAAATACTACGCCAGACCATCGATCCTGGTTTATGGGCGAAACTCCCCGAGGTAGTTTGCCAAGATGGGAATGCTACCTTTGACGAAGTCGCAGCTGAGCTCATTTCCGCTCACAGCCCTGGTGTGGTTGGAGTAATGCTAGCATACCCCGTGAAGCAAAATGCTAAAGAAAGTCCAGCGACTTACCACCAGAGACTCTGGATGGCCTATCGAGCAGGGAAACATCTGGCACAAGAAGCCGCGGATGTAGATCTTATCGAATATAAGACCCTGTTCCTTAGAAACATGATCCCAGCTGTGAGAGAGAAAGTAGAGCCAACCACATACCCGAATATGGATAGGTTTGCCGATATCCTTCGGAAAACCGAGAGAGTGTACCAGTTATACATCCGTGATTTGGGTTCCGGTTCCAAAAAGGTTGCCGCTGTGGAACCCGCTTCCGGGACCACGACACACTACACGGTGGAAGGACAGGCCCAACAACAACAGCCCAAGCCTCCATCGGCCCCTCCAGCTAGCACCCAGCAAAACCCCCAACAACAACAACAACAGTGAGGTGGGAACCGGAACTGGCCTAAGAACAGAAGGTACAAAGGCAAAGGGAAGCCATTACAAAGATCGGGTCCCTCATATAAAGAGATAGCTGAAAACCGAAAATTTTGGGGCTCCCTGGGGCAGGAGTGCGTTCTATAGCCGGATGCCGTTCCCACACAAACACTTGCAGCAGTACAACGGCGACCCATGACACTACTGGCCATGGAGACACCGGAGGTATGGGTGCGCAGACCCATACCAGCCTGAACCCGGAAGCCCGCCCACATTGCATCAGTGCAACACGGTGAAGTCATCCATGCAAGCCAAGCCCAACCTCTGCATGCCTCCAACAATACGGATTGACAATTACAGGCCCCAGTCCGCATTGTATTAACAAGCTGGTCTTGGATACAAGCGGAAGGCCCTGCTGCAGGCAGTCGGGGCCGCCAATTAATTGTTTGTTAGATACAGGTGCAGCTGTATCTGTGTTACCGATGACCACCCTGAAACATCTCCATGGTCTACGGACGGATGACCAATATGTCAGGAGTTGATGGTGCTAGGTTACCTGCATACCGTTCTCTGCCTTTACGGTAGAACTAGGCCATTTGAAGGCCTCATGCTTTCCAGCTGATGGTGTTGCACGATCATCCTAGCATCATTGGGATTGACTTTCTTTGCACCACACGGCTGTGTGGTGGATCTAGCAAACATGCTGTTGATACAGATACAGGGTCAATACCATACTGTCTTAATTCCTGACTCACATGCTGTGGCAACAATATCCATTAACAACAAAAGTATGACGTCATAGATTTATTCAAGAATCATGAACTTTTCCCAAAACTTCTACCTATTCTGCAGCGACATTTGGAAGCGTTTGCAGTTAACAAACTACGATTGTGGCAGAATGCATACCATTATTGAGGTGCCAGGCCTGGCACCACGAGAGACAAAGGCAATACCCATTTCCCTCTGAAGCCTTACCCTCTCTTCGAGAAACAATCAAGTCACTCCTTAAACAAGGAGTAATCAGAACCTGTGTCTCCACTGCCAACTCTCCTGTTTGGCCTGTGAAGAAACCCACAGGTGCCTGGAGACTTACTATTGACTACAGGAAACTGAATCAGGTCACTCAGAGTTGTTCCCCAACTGTGGCGTCTGCACCGGATGTGCTTCGACTTTTAACACCAGATCAGAAATGGTTCAGTGCTCTGGATATCTCCAATGGTTTCTGGTCATTACCATTGGCCCTCAAGAGTCAATATAAGTTTGCCTTCACTTTTGAAGGGCGACAATACACATGGACTTGCTTGCCATAGGGGTTCCATAACAGCCCATCCCTCTTCCATCTCCATATGATGGATGCCCTACAAGGTTTTTCAACCCCCCAATGTCTCTTACAGTATGTAGATGACCTGTTGTTGGCTACTGCCACACAGGAACAACATCTGGATCTCTTGGATGAACTATTGACTCTTATTCAAAGAGTAGGCTTGAAGTGTAATCCTGCAAAAGCACAACTATGTCAGAAAGAAGTGCTCTTTCTGGGTTTGAAGATAACAGATCAAGGTCAGAGTCCTACTTGGAAGAAGATTTAGGGTTGCAAGACTTGCCATTACCTACCAGTGTGGCAACTCTTAGGAGGTTTCTAGGTATGGTAAACTTCTCCAGTTCATTTGTGATTTTGCACAAGCTGCTCCACTGTCGATTTACTCAAAAGGGCGTTCCATGGAATTGGGGCCCTGTCCATACCCAGGCTGTGGCGTCCACTGAAGCCGGCTTTGGCCTTCGCCCCAGCACTGGTAAACCCCAATCCAACATTACCGTTCCACCTAGAGTGTGCCACCTCTGACATTGCTATGTCAGCAGTGTTGGCCCAAAAGGTACATGGCTCTTTGAGACCTATTGCATATGCATCGCAGCTCTTGACCCCAGTAGAACAGAAGTACGGCCTTTGTGAAAGGAATCTTCTGGCCACCTATTGGGCGGTCAAGCACTTCCTGTATATCATTGGGTACTCTCCACTGATTCTTAACACCAATCATACTCCTACTACCTTTTTGCTCTCAGACAGAGTGAAAGATGGGTCAGTCTCTAACACCAGGCTGACACATTGGTCACTCCTCCTCCAGGATAGGGATATTCAGGTCCACCAAACCAAAGTTCCATCTCTACTAGCACATGGCCTCCTCTTTCAGGGGGAGCCCCACGACTGCGCTTTGCAGTCACCTGATCTTCCAGATCCAGGTCCATTCTTCTCTGCCACCCCTGAGGTATTAGAAAACACCTCCTTGTGCCGCATTTTCACTGATGGATCAGCATCATATTATCAAGGTGAACAACTTGCAGGGATGGGTATCATGGTGGTGTATCCTTATGCGAACACTGTCAAGATATCTAAACGCTGTACTGTAGCTTCATCACAGTATGCAGAGCTGGCAGCAGTGGCCTGTGCATTAGAGTTTATCCAACATGGAACTCAAGACACCATCATTTTTACTGACTCTAATTGGGTTTGTTGTTCCCTTACAGAATTTCTCCCTTTCTGGCGGAAGAACTCCTTCCTCTCTTCTGATGGCAGCTCAGTGAAATACAAAGAATTGGTGATTTACATACACGCATTAGGTCAGAAATACCCACACAAACTCTATGTACACAAGGTTAAAGCTCACTCCTTACATGATCCCTACCATGCATTCAATGACACAGCAGACACCCTTGCCAAGGAAGGGGCCCGAGGGGGGGATGTCTGGGTGATGGAACATCCAGAGGCCAATGTGGCTGTACAGGTTGCAGCTCTTAAAAAGAAATCTGAATCTTTTTCCCCCTTGGACCTCTCAGCAGCCCAGCACTTGGACACTGAACTCAAAGAAGTGTTCAGATTCTTGGACAAGGGTACTGAAGAAAGACTTCCCACACATAACCCTTACCGTAGGCATGAAAGTAAATTACACTTATAGACCAGTGGATGTCCTCTTTCTAGACTTCAGCAAGGCATTTGACTCTGTTTCTCATGTGGGCCTGTTGGATAAGCTGGGAGAAATGGGGGTGGGGAACCAGATGATCAGATGGATAGGCAATTGGCTCCAGGACTGGACCCAGAGGGTCGTAGTTGGGGGATAGTCTCATCCCCAAGGAGGGTCATTAGTGGGGTCCCACAGGGATCAGTACTTGGGCCCCTTCTGTTCAACACCTACATATCGGACATAAGGACAGGAATCAGGAGTGAGATGAGTCTCTTTGCAGATGACTCGAAACTGAGGGTGGTGGTGGATGGGGAGGAGGGAAGGGTGGCCCTATAGGGGGACCTGGAGGCTCTGGAAAGATGGTCTAGAAAGTGGAAGCTGAGGTTCAATGTAGGGAAATGCAGGTACTCACCTGGGGCAGAAACCCAGGTCAAGTGTACACCCTGGGGGAATGCTACAAGTCTCGATGGCTGAGAGGGACCTGGGGGTGGTGGTGGATGTCAAGATGAACAACTCTGAGACTTGTGGGAGGGCAGCAGCCAAGGCCAACAGGATGCTGGGATGCATCGCTAGGGGATCACCTCAGAAGGAGGAAGTGATACTCCCTCTGTATAACTGCTTGGTGAGGCCGCACCTTGAGTACTGCGTGCAGTTTTGGAGGCCACACTAAGCGGGACATTAACCTCCTGGAGAGGGTCCAGAGGAGGGCAACCAAAATGATTTGGGGCTTGGGGGACAGGACCTATGAGGAGAGGCTCGAAGAGCTAAATATGTACACATTGGAAGAGAGAAGGGACCGTGGGGACATGATAGAGGTCTTTAGGTACATGAAGAGGGTAAATAGGGGAGGAACAGTCAGGGTGCTTTGAAGGAAGGAGGAAGAGGCCACTAGAGGGCATGGCTGGAAGCTGGAGGGGGGAAGATTCAGGGGAGAAAGAAGGAGGTGCTACTTCACTGAGAGGGTGGTGGAGCCATGGAATGCACTGCCTAGGGGGCTGGTGGAGGCAGAGACAGTGGAGGGGTTCAAGGGGGTGGGACAGGTACAGGGAAGGGTTCTGGAAGCAAAATCCAATGCAGCAAGAATATCCGGAACTGGGAAGGGAGAAGCCAGAGAAGGCAAGGGGGACAGCAAGGTCAGCACCCAGGTTGGGGACTGACCAAACGAGCAGACACAAAAGACCGTTAGGCCTATTCTGCTGGCATTTTAGTATGTTAGTATATTAGTATTATCCCCTGATGATAAACTCATTTGGTTCCAGCCAGAGGATACTGCCACCAAATTGTGGGTGGTCCCCAGACATTTGAGATCTGAATTTTTGCACCAGGTACATGACACACCCACTGGTGGGCACCAGGGGACTGAAAATACCCTCCAACGCCTCAAAACCACCGCCTAGTGGCCTGGGATTACCAAAGATGTTAAACAGTACATTGATAATTGCCTTGTTTGTGCACAAAACAATCCAATACCTACAAAACGGAATGCCAAACTTTTACCACAGAGACATACTGGCCCTTGGCATGCCATCCAAATTGATTTTATTGGTCCTTTGACCAATACCAGCGAAAACAACAAGTATGCCCTTGTAGTAACGATCTATTCTCTAAGTGGGTAAAGCTTTCCCCACCAAGACTTGTACTACCAAGACAACTGCCAAAATCCTAGTAGAACAGATTTTCTCCAGGTGGGGCCTGCCACTCAAGAGTAGACTCCGATAAAGGAACCAGTTTTACAGGTGAGTTGATGAAAAGTCCCTTGAACTCCTAGGGGTTCAGCAAAAGTTCCACATACCTTATCACCTCAATCCTCAGGTCAAGTAGAAAAGAGCTAACAGACGGATTAAGCAAATGCTTTCCAAATTCATTGAGGACAATCCCAAGACCTGGGATTCCCTACGCCTTTACTCCTTATGGCAATGGAGTGCGCCCTCAGCCACTACCCAGCTTACACCCTTTGAGGTAATGACTGGCAGACAAATGAGACTACCTGAACACTTGCTCTTTGACCTGCACACCCCCTGCCGGACCGGTGTCTGCAGATCAGTATGGAAAAACTTAGAAAAGACCTCATACACACACACTTGTATGCTGACCAAATTGCATGGGCAAGGCCAGCAACAGTCAAATACAATTTGACAAACATGCACAAGAAGTGGATTGGCAAGTTGGAGATCAGGTCATGGTACTCCGATTTGCACATCCCACCCACTCCTTCTCCAACAAGTGGGAAGGCCCTTACCCCATTGTCAACAAGCTCAGTCCAGCAGTCTATCAAGTTAGACTCCTCCACAACAATAAACTGACTGACAAATGGTTACATGCAAACCAATTGAAACTGTACAAAGGAGCTTAAAACTTACTCTTCCTAACCCATTGGGCGGAACTGTACTAATATACTAATCTTTCATCTTCCTTTTCAGATACATTGACAAGATGGCTATCTTGTTCCCTATCTCTACTCCTTGCAGAGTACTCCCTTTCGCCAAGGCATGGTACTGGACCTCCTTGACACCTTGATCCTCCAGCACCTCCTACAGAGGAGTTTCCATCAAAATTCCAGACACTATGATTACTGTCCAGGAAGGTTCGATGCATACCTCACTGCCTCGATGGGTGCTCCTGACAAATCCACCCTTCAAATTGGTGGCAAACCACATCACAGGACAATTCTCCATGGCCAAACTCTCTAAGGGAACTTTCCAGGGTTGGCCCAACACTAAATTGTCCCAGATGGTACACTGTCCTTGTTACAAACTGCATTAAGACACTCTGGTTTGTATAACATTACTGTAATTTGACCCTTCCTTTTGTAACTCTCTTTCTCAGGATTCTGCCATAGATTTTGTGCTGTACACCACATGGCCTCTGCTGCCATGTATCTATCTATGCTACCTCCTACTGAAAACAGCTTTTGGAATGTCAAAACATACCCCTGGTCCCCGTGGTGGTCTCACAGACTGCCCTCCCAGGTTCATTGATTAACAATTTACAGTTTATGCATATACCTGTTTTATTTAACCTTACTTATTGGAATATGAAAGAATTCGGTATGTGTCACAATACCAATACCTCCGCATTTTACAGTACTTTGTTGCTTGATAGTTTAGCTGCATTTCAGATACGTACCAAAGATCCCTTTACTGGGGCTTATTCTACTGAACACAGAGGTAATTTTAGGAGGAAACCTCCTCCTAGTACTCTTACTCATAAATGTACTAAACGTGAAGTTGACAGTTCTGATGTCATGGGTGCCACAGAAACTGTCACAGGTCTTTTTGGTACTGCTATGTCCATTTGGAACAAAGCAGACATTGCTGCTATCAAAAGTCATTCTGCAAAGTTCTCCACTGGTTTGGTTAATGATGTTTTACCACCTTTATTGCATGGAGTGGATGGTCTTAGTCAGGAAGAAAGATATACTGTATACAACATGCACAACATTGCAAAAGCCTTCACTGATTCTAAAGATAAGATTAACACACTCATACAACAGAATAATAGAGAAGCTGATAGACAATACATTGGTAGGGAAATACTTTGTTCTGCATATAGTTCATACATACTCACTACCATTAACAACCTTTTCAGAGACCTAGAAACTGGTAGGATTCCTGATATTGTACATGACAGACGTCTATCTAAGTGGTATTGCCCTAAATGTAAATCTCCGTCTTGTATTTCCCTATGTATGCAACAGACTCTGTCCATTCCTCTCTCCACAGCTCAAAATTTGGGGTTTGTGACCAGACATCCAAACACTGGTCCTTGTTTTTTCTGCCAAGAAATGTTCTATAACAGATACCATGTTTGTCTCTTTTACTGTCTCCTTACACGCTTTGATCCCTACAGCTTTGTTCGACAAAGCTGGCACTGGCGCATTCCATAGGGCATTTGGAGGAGAGACATCTACCGAGAATGCCTGGATCTACCTCTCTACTGGTCTACCATTCCTTCTTGGATGCCTGGGTGGCACCTTTTGCAGGACTGTTGTCTTGAAAAAGCAATACATCTACCTGTGCCAATGTGATGTGTTTGATGTTATACGCCCTGTTTGTGGCTACTCTCCAGACAGCATTGACTGGACTTTCACTATGGATGCTGACATCACTGAGAATAGCACCAAAGCTTTTGAACCAACGCAGTCACTGGATCAGCTCTACCAGTCATATCATGAGGAAGCTCGTCGCCTGTCAACACGGATCTCCAAGATGACCTACACATGCCCTGTCCAGTTGCAAAAATGGAGACTGCCTACTGTACGATCACAGTACAACTCTGATGGTGAATACTACATAGTCACTAATGTCAAAATGTATTCTTATGGTTCTGTTACTTGTGCAATTGATTACCCCAACTTCTGTTTTGTTCCCCACCAGAAAACTGTTATTGGACACACTGTCATAACCCCCGTCCCCCTTATGGAAGCAGATATTATTGATGGTAATCCAGATTATTTACTTACACTTGAAGAATGCCTACCCTACTTTAATGTACACATAGACCCACTGACACTTACACTGAAATCACTTTTAGATAGAAAGGACACACACCTCATCCACGTCAGCAATAATATAACCAAAGCCAATGAAGCCATTCTTGACCTGATGAATGATGGAGACATGAATAACACTTTGACTAACACTTGGTTTAAAGGTTTTGTTATAATACAAGCATTTTTGATATTTACTTTGATTATTATGCTTTGCTGCCTACGACGTACTCTTCGCCAACACCATGAGCAGCTTGAGTTTCTTTACAAGGCTTCGTGCCTCGGTTATAAAGACCCACTACTCCTGCCCACTCTTTACATTCGCCTGTGTTTGCCCTTTTTAGGCAACAAAGAGGAGTTACGAGTCCCTGCACCCTAATTGATACCCTCAGGGGTACACCGTAGACCGCTAATGTTTAGGCATAGGCTATACTAATACGTAGGGCTAAGGGCATCTACCGTATAAGAGTAGATGTCAGGATATGAATACTGTACATATTATTGTAACTCACTTTGCTTGCTAATGCACACACATTATACCATGTATTTTCTGTCTATTTCTTACTTGTCAGATGCCAAGACACCTGTCCTTGAAGTAATTATAATGTGTAAGGCAACATTGCCATCTTTCGGTGATGGACACCACTTCACCCTGTTATGTAAGACTTTGTATAAGAGCGTCTTTGTTCTAAAACTGATGACGTTACAGAATTATATAATGTTATCTTGGACCGTGGAGCCACCTCTAATTTAGCCAATAGGGCTCATCTCTGTAACTAGAAATGTTTCTATCTTTCAGTAACCATAGTAATTATCACAGGTATATAATGTTATGCACAGGCTTTACACCTTGGAGACCGAGAGATCCCAAGAGACTACAAAGAAATCTCGAGGTGTAGGGAATGCTTAGCACTGGCTCCCGGTTCGTATTGGTAAGAACTGCTTAGGGCAACTGTGATTCATCCCTGTTTGTAGTAATAAACTTGTTTATTACTTGAATGCAACTTGTTTGTGATTATTTGCATCTCCAATATTGCCAAGAACCTGAAAGTGAGGTTTAGACCTCTTACAGCATGATGCAAGAGCTTCACTTGAGTGTGGCACTTGTACTGCTACTGGTTGAGCATAAAAAAAACTACTGTTTTCCTTTTAATATATAATTGCTAGTACAATTTGTACAAACAAAATGGTTCATACTAACAGTGCAGGATCCTTGGTGGTGATCTGGTTGGCAACCTAAATATATACTAAAACCATAAGGGTCGCACTCGAACGTGTGTGTGGACTCCAGAATAAAGCACAGTAAAACGAGGAATCATCTCTAAGAATTTAATTGTGTGATGCAAGTTTGAGTGCTACCCTTCTGGTTTTCCTAGCACAATTTCCCTGAACAATCTTAGCTGGCAGTCCTGCTATATGGTGAATATTAGAGCTGATGCCTGAGAATAACAGCACTGCATGTGTACTTGTGTTGCTGTGCATGACACAGGACCCCCATTGTAAGTGAGGCGCATATACTGCAACCAGATGATTACAAAAAAACAAACACTGTTTTCATTTTAATATATAGCTGCTAGTGGTTGTTGCTGTGTATGGTGAATTTCAGTGCTGATGTCTGGAAATGACAGCTATGTGTACGTACTGTGTTACTGCCCACAATACAGGACCTTAGTTTATTTATTTATGTCTTTGGCAACTGGGTAAGTGCACTGATCCAAAGGACCATTTTCAGGCATGACCTGGGCCACAGGGTAGCAACAGTACAGGAAGTAACAATACAAACATGGCAAGGAAAAATGCACACCCCAAGCATGGGGTGTTGAGGAAAATAAGAAATAAATGCACTGAGACTGCACTGGATTATACAATTGCATTTGAGAGTATACAATAATTGGAAACAATAGACAAGGTACAAGTGTGCCAGACAACAAATAGCCACAAGTACTTACGCCAACAGCATATGATATCATGGGTAAATTTCATACAGACACTAGTCACTAATGTTATGCAGGTACAAGACAGCCAAAACATTTCCGTTGTTACTAGGACTTAAAGGTTGAAAGGAGGGGGAAGGGTGTAGGTTATGAGAAGAGGAAGGGTTAGCTAGGCTGGGGCAAGAAGTTCTGTCAGTGCTTTATATCAGGGACCCTAGCTGTTAGTGTCAGGTGCAGTCACAATTTGCAGCATCTAGGAGCCAATCTTTTAGATCATGTTTAAAAGCCAGGTGGGTGGGGTACGAGCAGATAGAGAGCGGGAGCTTGTTCCATAGGGATGGTGCTGATACGGAGAAGGCACAAAATCTCATGGCAATGGAGATGCAGGGTAATTCTAGTGGGGGGACTGAGGATACCCTAAGGGGCCCTTGAAATCACTCTATCCAACATGAGGCTTGAGTAGGGGGACAGGAGCTGGTTTCTAAGAGAGGTATCCACCTAGCTTCCCATTGCATAGTTGAAGTGACCTTGTAGTGGGAGCCACTTTAAGGACTGGTAGAGAATGCAGTGGAGGGTAGTGTGGGGCTTGTAGAACAAACCAACAGATAGCACTGTATGTGGAGCTTAGTCGTGCATGCAAGGTGGAGGTTAATTGAGAGTAGACTGGGAGCAGTACTCTAGGAGGGGCAGTAGATCACCCAGAGCAATAGCAAGGTGTGCTTCAGCCAACAGGAAGTTCTTGCACCAGGATGCAGCGCCTAGTTTCTGGTGGATTCTCCACACAGTGTTGCTAACATGTTCAGAGAAGAAGAGGGAGGGTTCAAGGGTAACACCTAGATATTTAAAAGGACTGGACATTCTCAAGGGGAGGGCACCCTGGGGTAAGTACTAAAAGGGAAGAGTTGTTTTGGGTAGTTTTAGTGAGGAAGGGCTTACAGCTAAAGAGCATGGCACTGTTTTTTTTTTCATTGACCATGAGCTTATCTGAGAGGAACCACTGGTGGGCGGAGCTGTAGTTTCGTGTGAGAGTGGAGGAGATGGATCCAATGGATTTTTCGCTGTGGTAAATAACCAGATCGTTTGCATAGAGCAGAGCTTTACAGCTGATGCTGTCCCTTGGGAGAGCATTAATGAACATGGAGGAAAGCAGTGGTCCAAGTATGGAGCCCTGGGGGACTTCAGTGTGCATGGGGAGTGCAGTCAAGGGCACTTTACCAAACATAACAGATTGGGACCTGTTATATAGAAACAGAAACATAGAAGTTGACAGCAGATAAGGACCACAAGGTGCATCCAGTCTGCCCTGCTCTAACACTTTGGAGAGATAGTTGCTGAACCAGGCAGTAGTACTAGCGGAACAGCCAAACAGACTAAGGGTGGAGAGGAGGAGGCGGTGGTCAACGAGGTCAAACACTTTTGACCGGTCTACGAAGACAGCTCTGTGGCTTTACCCTGATCCATGTTTCTGAGAACATGATCTGAAAAAAGAGTCAAGGCAAAGGAGGTACTGTGGTGCTTGCAGAAGTCATGCTGGAGGGGGCAGAGGAGAGTAAATTTTTCTATATGCTCAGACAGCTGAGAGTGAACTATTTTTTCTGGTAGTTTACTTAGGTGGGGGAGGATGGAGTGTAGGGCCTATAGTTGTTGGGGGAGATTGGATCACCAGCCTTAAAGACTGGTACCGCATTTGCATGTTTCCAGGAGTCAGGAACAACAGATGTGGTAAGGGCGAGGTTGCAAATATAGGTGAGGTGTTTAAAAATTGTAGGGGAGATGATTTTCAGGAAGACGGAGTATAGTCCATTGCTTCCAGGACTTCAGGAGCTTGATTGTTTCATTTTGCCCAATGGCTTTGAAATAGAAGGGTGGAGGCAGGGTGGTGGTAGATGATGGGGTGTGGTTGGTTGGCAGGGGGTTTGAGGCTGGGGAGTTCTGGGGGGGCAGTTTGCTCAGATAAGGGGATAAGTCTGTGAATTTAGCATTGAAGATGTTGGCAATCTCAGTAGGGTCGGAGATGGGACCAGAGGAGGATGTAAGCTGAGTTGTTTGCCTGTTTGTCCTGGAGTTTAGGAGTGATCCGATGGAGGCCCAGAAATTGCATGGTTTGCCAAGGTTTTTGCTCTGCTGGTTCATGTAATATCTGCACTTGAGTGATTTAGCAGCCTGTTTGCAGGTGCTGCACAGCTGTCTATAAGCATTCCACAGTTCAGGTGAGGGGGACGCCTTGTACGCTTTCCATTTGCTATCTCAGTCTCTCATTTGTGTCAGTAGTTCACTGGATAGCCACCTGGTGCTGTCCCTCTTACCCTTCTGTTTGTAAGTCTTGTAGGTGAAAGAGGGCGGAGGTAAAGAAAGTGACTGCATCAGAGATATTGGTGAGGTGGTAGATGGCAGACCAGTTTAATGCCCAGGCGTTTCTAAGTACAGGTATGGGATCTTTGCCAGTGAACTTTCTGAAGGACAGAAGTTTGGGGGGGAGTGGCTTGATTTGGTGGATAGTATAGCATAGGTTGGGGCGTGGTCGCTGTGACAACCCACCTCTCCCTCTGGGCTGAAACAGCTTTTAGAGAGGTGTGTGTCCTCGGGTATTCGCTGCCACCAGCCGGACTTTCCTTCCGGCACCTCTTTCAAGTGTACAAACTTGAATAATCACACGTGCAATTGCACAAGTTAAAGTCTGGTAGTGTGTCTCTTTCAGGTGGCGGATGCTACACAGAGTTTACCTTAGCCAGTGGAAAACCAAATCTTACCTTAGAAAAATGACATCAGAGTCACAACTGTTGAGCAAATAAATAGCTTTACTTAACAGAAAGTGCAATGAGCATTTACAGGAAATGTATTTACAACACAAGAGAATAACACTTATACAGGAAAAGTAAACAAATGTTTTAAACAACAGATGGCAAAGAAGAAAGCTATTACTGAAATATACTATCACTAAACTTACCCTTCCCTGTCCTTACAAGAGACACTGGGCCTATTCTAACTGCCAGCTCCACGGACATACCAGAGTAGAGCAAGCTTATGTTTCCCTCTGAGCTTCCCAAGGCAGAGAGAGAGTTCTCTGTCTTACAGAAGCTATATAGTCTATGGAGACTAGGTCATTCCTATTCTCCCTTAAATGCACCAACCAACTAACATGTATGTATTTAATTGTCCCAATCAGAGTGAACACCTATTGGTGACCAATTATATTCCCTTTTCACTTAAGTTTATATTTGAATGATCCAATCCATTCAAACTGCCCTGTGTCCGTGTCTGCAAGGTCTGGGTGTGTCTGGAGATGTCCACTCGAGATTTATGACCCAGCTCTTATCTAGCAGCTAGGAATTCCACAAGCTGGTTGCCACTGGAGGATTTCAGCCTCAGTGTATTTTTTCCACACTGCTAAAAAAATAAGGCATCCACAGAATCCAAACCATTAACTCTTTCCTTCCCATTTCTGTCACAGTCGCTAATAGAGTCAGACATTGTGCCTGCCTGGAGGATCAAGTCAGCTCAGTTTGTGGTGACCCAATCAATAAGAGAGTGGTTTTGTGAGTAGGCATTGTGCCTGGTGGGGGAGGAAATTACCTGCTCCAGGTTGTGCTCATTCAGTAGGCATGCATAGTCAGGTGCAGAGGCATCCAGCCAACTGAGATTGAAATCTCCAAGCTCAGCCATATCTCTGGAGAGTGCTGTGTTTCCAATGCCATTCAAGATGTTTGACAGGCCTGGGATGCCTCCGGGGGGTTATAACAACAGCCTAGATATAATTTCTTGGATTCGCCTAGGGTTATCTTGGCAAGGAGCCACTCACTCGCAGATGAGGGGGTTGAGCAACTTATGGTAGTGGTAGTGATGTGCTCTTGCACATACAGTGCCATGCTCCCACCCTCTTTTCTTCCTGGTCTGTCCAGGTACAGGAATGAGTAACCATGTAGCTGAAACGAGGAGCCTGGGTGGTATGGTTTTAACCAGGTCTTGGAGAGATCTAACACCTGCAGCTTTTATAGGGATTCCTATGCCTCGAGTTTAGGGAACTTTGATGAGAGACTACAGATGCTCATGTGGGCAATTTTTACACCGAGATGTTTTGTCCGGGCGGTATCTGCATGGTCGATGTGAAAGTTTGTGGGGCCAGGGTTTCTCTCTACATCACTAGAGGGGAGAATAAGTTCTAAGACAGGGCAGATTGGAGGTTTTCAGTGGGGGGACTGGAGGGTGAAGGAGTGCACAAATAGGCCAAGCAGTAGATGTTCATAATTTGTCAGCATTGCCAGGAGGATTTCACTTGTAAGGGTGAGTTTATGTCCATCCATGAGGATTTGCATGTCTGAGATTTTGAGGGGGGTTTGACAGGAGCTCAAGTATCTCCCTACAAGTAGATTTCAAAAGTCAGCCAAGGACCTGCGCTTAGGACTGGCAGCGGGGATTAGGCCAATGCTCTAGAGCAGGCTTGAAAGATCAGCCAATGGAAAGAGCCGAGTCCCATGAGTGGACCAATCTGAGCACTCTGTGTCTGCCCGCTAGATCAATCACAGAGGGAGCTGGTGATGGAACTCAAGCCAGCTTGGAGGAGCATGAAGAGGCGTAACTGGGGTTGGCGCTTGTGGTTGGTCACAGAGGGGATGGTGGCAGCAGGAGTTGCTGCCTCCCAGGAACAGGACACAGCCACTAGGGAATAGAGTGGCAGGCAAAGATAGTACTCCTAAAAGAACTAGGGGATAGAGCAGCAGACAGAGTGAGCATTCCTAAAAGAATTAATCCTACCAACGCACTGCAATTCCCGTTACTTCTACTGAGAAGCACTGCAATCACTTAGAGACTAAACAACTAGCAGGCTACTAAGAGTACATTACATAACAGCTGTAGTACAGAGACATCTAAACTTCTTTTAGTTAAATTACACTAAAAAGTGCTGTAGAAAACACTTGCAAGTACATGTAAGCTTGGAAGAAAAATTGACACCCTCTCAAATGACACATAGTAGCAGCCTTCCAGTTTACAATCATTTATAGATTAATTAAACCCAAAAAATCTCTCCCTGCTGCCAAAATATCTCCCAATGCATAGAGTTCAAAGGTCAGCCGAGGACCCGCACTTAGGACTAGCAACGGGGATCAGGTTAGTGCTCCAGTGCAGGCTTGAAAGCTCAGCCAATGGAAAGTGTCGAGTCCCACGAGCAGACCAATCCTTACACTCCGTGTCCACCTGCTAGACCAATCACAGAGGGAGCTGGCACCGGAGATCAAGCCAGCTTGGAGAAGTGTGGAGAGGCATACCTGGGGTTGGCACTTGCAGTCAGGCACAGAGGGGATGGCGGCAGCAGGAGTTGACGCATCCCGGGAACAGGACACAGCTGCGTCTGGCTGTGGTGCCCCTAGCTGGTCTGGAGATCTGGGGTTAGCGCTTGAGGGGTGTACTTGTACACCTTGTACATCATGACTTAAGGAATTAAATATGTATTCTTTAGAGGAAAGGAGGAGAAGGGGAGGGGCATGATAGAAACGTTCAAATAACTCACAGGTATTAATATGATACATAAAGGTGGCATTTTACATAGAAAAAGATGCTCGAGAACAAGAGGTCACGCTGTGAAACTGGAGGGAATGGGGAGACTCCGAGGAGATGTGAGGAAATACTTCTTCACGGAAAGGGTGGTGGACACCTGGAACAGCCTCCCAGCAGAGATGATGGGTGCTAACATGGTAACAGGATTCAAGCATGCATGGGATAGACACAAGGGGACTTTAGAAATAAGGTATGTGGGGGGAGACCAAAGATTAAGTAGGGTCTATGGTGGCACAGTAGGTAGGGAAAATAGGGCAGACTAGGTGGGCCAAGAGGTCCTTCTCTGCCAACAACTTCTATGTTTCTATGTTACTGCCACTGTTTGATCACAAAAAAATACCCACAGTTTTAGTTTTCATATACAACTGCTAGCACAATATCCCTGTACGATTTTGGCTGGCGTACTGCCATATTGTGAATTTCAATGCAAACACCTGGGAATAATAATACTTCATGTGTACCACAGTGCTGTTGCACAATGCACGACCACCTTATATATGGGGCACTTAGGATAGGATGCGTGCACACACACACACACACACATACATTTCCACTTTTAATAAAGAGTTGATAACACAATTTCCCTGTACAGTTATGGTTAGCGCTACTGCTATACAATGAATGTTAGTGCTTTTGAATTACAGCTCTGCACACGTACTATGCTGCTGGAAATGAAGCGGGACACACTTATGAGTAGTGTACTTCTACTGCCTATTGGTTGATCACCCAAAAGTTTTTCTTAAGCAAGTGCTAGCAGTTTCACTGCACAATTTCAGCTGGTGTTAGTGTTATACAATGAATTTCAGTGCTGACCCTTAGAAATTGAAGCACTACATGTATATAGAACCTCTGCACAATATGCAGGGCCACTTTATGAGTAGGGTACTTGTACTGCTACTGTCTGATCACAAAAATGAGTTTTCTTTTTCATATTAACTACTAGCAGTTTTCCTTATACAATTTCAGCTGATGCTGCTGCTAAAGTATATGACAAATTTAAGTGCTGATAATAATAACTTTATTTTTTTATTTTTTTTTGATCGATGGCAATTACAGTACTTCTTGCATACAGTTCTGCTTCACATGATGCAGGACATCCTTAAGGATCATGCACTAAATTTTAAAGCTCAGAACTAGTGCTTCCAGAAAACTGCAAATTCCAATGTTAAAAGTATCTAGAAATTTTACAAGTTTTGTGAAATTTTCTAAAATTCCAACTTTAGCTAAATATGAGTAAACTGAATGGGCTTGATTCTTAAAGGTTGATGGCAGAGCTTTCACAAGCCCTATGTCAAACCCTATGCTGCCCCGAAGACATTGCCGCACTGTGTGCCCAATTCACAAAGGTCATTTGCATTCGTGACTCTCTACCTCATTTACAGTAGCTTGTGCCAAAAATGTGGCGCAAACTCTGTAAAAAGGACTGCAAAAACTGGTCTAACTTGCAACATGTGGTGCACAAGATCAAGAATCACGATTGCTGGCCAGGGAATATTGCAAGCCCCATGTGCCTTGTGTTAGACGCACCTGGGGCTTACGGCATTCTAACTCATTTGAGAATCGAGTCCAATGTGTTTTATGAATTTTCACCCTTTTCTGTGAAAATTTCTGGCTAAATTCTGGAATAATACACACAAATGGTGGAATGACAGTTCTTCTGAATCCCAATCTACTCTTTAATACATCATTCCGCAATACATGCAGTCATTCCAACATTCTATAGATAACACAGAGAATAATGAAAACTTACCTATCAGTAACAAGCTGGTTAGTGCATCAAGAGGTTGCCAAGATGACCTCATAAATCGCGAGAGTGAAGCTTGAGAGGTTTGTTCGCCACTGGCAACCTTGAGGCGCATTAACATGGCCTGTTACTGAGAGGTAACTATCCACTATTTTTATAGTGTATAGATGCCCCCACCCCCCACAAGCAGTAGAAGTTACTTTAGCAATCAGTCCTACTGTTTTTTCTCCCTCTGTGCCACTTTCCTTCACTCTTCTTTTCACCGCGGCTGCTTCCTGGATGTGTAACGTGCATGCGCTACCGCGTTTGAAGTTGTTATGCTGTAGTAGCTACGTAGCTAGTGCAGCATAACAGCTACGATGATGTAGCTACTACAGCATAACAACGTTAGGAAAGATCTAGATTTTTATCGGAAACATAGAAACATAGACTTTGATGGCAGATAAGGACCGCTTGGCCCACCTAGTCTGCCCATTTCCCTACCTAGAGGATAAGCTGCTGATCCTATTTAACCAACAGCGTATTTCTTCCTACCCCCCCACAAAAATTGCCTTATGTCTGTCCCATGCATTCTTGAATTCTCCTACAGTTTTAGACCCCACAATCTCCTCAGGAAGGCTGTTCCATGCATCCACCACCCTCTCTGTGAAAAAATACTTCCTCACATTGCCCCTGAGCCGTCCCCCCTTATCTTCAAATTGTGTCCCCTTGTTCTTGCACATCTCTTTTTCTGAAAGATGCTACCCTCTTGGACTTTGTTGATTCCACTGAGGTACTTAAACATTTCTATCATGTGCCCCTCTCCCTGCTTTCCTCAAGGGTATACATATTAAGCTCCTTTAGTCTCTCCTTGTATGGCTTCTCTTGCAGACCCTGCACCATTTTAGTTGCCCTCCTCTGAACTGTCTCCATCCTGTCTATGTCCTTGCAGAGATGGGGTCTCCAGAACTGGATGCAGTACTCCAGATGGTGTCTCACCAAATGTCTGTACAGGGGGATAGCAACTTCCTGTTTTCTGCTGGTGTTGCCTCTCCCTATACATCCCAGTGTCCCCCCAGCCCTCCCTACCGCCTTCTCACATTGTTTGCCAACCTTAAGATCGTCTGATATGATTATCCCCAGGTCCCTTTCCATTTTTGTTGTTGTTACTACCTCCCCCCCATTGTGTAATTTTCCCCTGGGATTTTGTTTCCCAGGTGCATTATTTTGCACTTCTTTGCATTGAATCCAAGCTGCCATACTTCTGACCATTCCTCCAACATTGCCAAGTCCCTTCTCATCCTTTACACACCTCCTTGTGTATCAACCCTGTTGCAGATCTTTGTGTCATCTGCAAAGGCATAATTTTCCTTCCAGTCCCTCTGCAGTACCACTTATACAAGCATTAAAAGGACTGGACCCAGTCTGAACCCTCGCGTTCCCACTGTTAACCCTTCTTTCTTCAGAGTGGACTCCATTTACAATTAACTTCTGTGTCCTGTTGTCCAACCAATGTTTTACCAGGCTACCACCCTGGGACCCTCCCAGGCTGGTTAATTTGACTATTAATCTTTTGTGTGGGACTGTGTCCAAATGCCTTGCTAAAGTCTAGGAGGCCATGCTCGCCCCTCCTGGTCTACACTTTGGTCACCCAGTCAAAGAAATCAATTAGATTCATCTGGCATGACCTTCCGCTGTGAACCCATGCTGCCTTGGGTCCTGTGCCCCACTGGCCTCTAGGTACTCAACAGTTCTTTCCTTCAGAAGTGATTCTATCACTTTTCTTACCACAGAGGTCAAACTGACAGGTCTGTAGTTTCCTGCCTCTGTGTTAGTCACACTTTTGTGAAGGGGAATCACATTTGCCTTCCTCCAGTCCTCAAGTACCACACCATCCTCCCGTGATTTGTTAAAAAGGGTAGTCAGTGGTGTCACTAGTTCTCTGCTTAATTCTTTTAGAATTCTGGGGTGAATTCCATTTGGACCCATTGCTTTGTCCACCTTCAGTTTTAGAAGTTCTTTCAGAACCCTTTCTTCTGTGAAAAGACTGGGATTGCCCCCCCCCAGAGTGCTTCTGTTAATTAGATTAGGCACCTCCCCCACCTCCTCTTTTGCGAATACTGAACAGAAGTATTCATTCAGTATCCCTGCTTTTTCACTGTCCCTTTCTGCCCACCCACCGTCCATTCTATTCATCCTCACTATCCCTCTCTTTGTCTTTCTACGCTTCCTGATATACCTATAAAAGGTTTTATCCCTCTTCTTAACCAAGTTGGCTATCTTTTCCTCAGTTTGGGCCTTTGCTATTCTGACTACCCTTCCTGCTTCCTTCTGCCTTAACTGGTACAGTTCTCTGTCCTGCTCCTTCTGTGTTTCTTTATACTTCCTAAATGCTATCTTTTTCTCCCTAACCTTCACCACCACCTCTTTTAGAACCATAGTGGCTTTTTCTTTCATTTTGATTTGTTTATTTGCTTTACACAAAGACTTGTTGCCTCTGTGATGGCAGTTCTGATATTTTCCCATTGTTGCTCCACCCCTCCTTCTAGCCTGTTTGCTAGTGCTTTTCTAAGGCACTCTCCCATCTTGCCAATGTCAGCCCTCCAATGTTCCATCATACATTGTAGAGTGATCA
Organism: Neoceratodus forsteri; assembly: GCA_016271365.2. Lineage (NCBI taxonomy): Eukaryota > Metazoa > Chordata > Ceratodontiformes > Ceratodontidae > Neoceratodus > Neoceratodus forsteri. The sequence continues at coordinate 957,641,481 of CM057449.1, read as the reverse complement.
GTTCTGCAGAAATCCAATCTGTAATTTAATACATTGAGCTGAAATACATACATTCATTCTGTGGTTCTAAGTTGGAATTTAGCCAAAGTACATTCTGCTAGTTCATGGAAGTGATATTCAAAGTTTTGTGATAATTCTGCTGGTGGAATTTTATTTTCACACAGCACTACTCAGATAAAGGTTGTTCCTTCCTTAACTACTTTGCTATGACAGAATTGAAACATCCTAAATACTCACTACAAAATGAAGGCACTGTAAAAATAACTTTCAAAAATAGATTGCCAAGTCAAAATCACTGACCGTGTTACGAAATACAATCCCCTTTACCCTCAGCAACATGGCTTCAGGAAGGGGCATAGCACAACCACTGCCCTGTCCCTCTTCATTGACCATGTGCTTAGGAATATCGATGAAGGGAAGTTGACTGGTGAGGTATTTGTTAATTTATCTAAGGCCATTGACTTAGATTATTAGGTGGTATGGCTTGAGTTTTCACTGCTATGCAGATGATACTCAGCTGTACATGTCCTTTGTGCCTGGTCAGGATGATGCTTCCTCAGTCTTTAACAGCTCTCTAGCCAAGATCCAGGACTGGATGAATGTGAGCTTTCTGCAGTTAAACCCAGGAAAAACTGAGGTGTTGGTTGTGGACCCAGGTCATCAAGAGGCAGGTGTGTTGGTGAGTTCTTCTTTGGGTTAATGGCTTGGAGGTGTCCAGCTAATGACCTCAGACCAGGTGCAGAGCCTGGGTGTTATATTTGATGACCACCTAACCCTAAAATTGCAGGTGTCAAAACCTCTTTTTACCACCTGAGGAATATCGCTCGGATAAAGCACATGGTTCCTCCCGATGATCTTCCAACTTTGGTCCATGCCTTCATGACCTCCCGCCTTGACTACTTCAATGCCCTTTACTTAGGGCTACCGAGGGTTGATATCTGCCACTTGCAGCTAGTGCAGAATGTGGCAGCCAGGCTTACTGGTACCTCAGGACCAGTCATATAACCTGTGCTCCTTGAGACTGCACACTGGCTGCAGTGATGTGGCAGATCACCTTCAAAGGTTGCTGTTAACCTATAAGGCCCTACACAATCAAGGACCTAGTTACCTGAAAGATCTCTTTCATCCCTACTGTCCCCTCCACCCTCTCTGATCCACCAATGAGGGATTGCTTGAGATTCCCAGGGTTCATTTACAAATATCTGGGGCAAGGTCATTTAGTTTTGTGGCCCCGACCCTGTGGAATTCTCTACCTCATTGGGTACAAGATTGCCTGACCGTCCAAAGTTTTAAAGCTGCCCTGAAAATGTTTATTTTTAGTTTGCATTTTCCAATTATTAAAGCTGCTATTGTATTTATTAGTTTGAATTTTATTTTGTTATTTTATTAATGTGTTTGGTTTTAATGTACAGGTGCATTGGTTTTGAAAAGGTGCTTTTTTATAAATAAAGAAATTGAATTGATTGATTGATTGATTGATAGTCAATCACAACATCCTTATAATTAAACTTGGTGCTCTTGGCTTTTCCTCTGCCTCCATAGCCTGGCTCACAAACTACCTCTTTGGTAGAACCCAAATAGTATGCCTTGGTGGTGCCACCTCCCCCCCCGCCTATCACAGTCAGTGTCCCGCAGGTCTACATTCTCAGCCCCTCCTCTTTTCCCTCTTCATTAACTCCCTTCCATCAGAGGGCCTCTCGTGCCACTCTCTCCTCTACCCTAAAGACCTGATACTCTTCAAAAACTACCCCTTCCCCTCTTCACTGTCCTCCACTCTCATGGACGATTTCCATATGGCCCACAGCTGGTTCTCCTCTAACATGCTACTGGTAAATGCATCCAAAATGAAGGCTATGCTATTCAGCTCAAAACCTAAACTCTCTGCCCTTGGCCACTCTGGCTGCTTTCTCAAAATCCACTCCCCGGATGGATCCCTCCTCAACACTGTTCACTCATTCAAATATCTGGGGGGTAATCCTTGACCCATCCCTTACCTACTCTGACCATATTGCTTCTCTGATACATCACATAAACCAGAAGCTGGGTCTCTGTTAATGCCTAATTGACCATCTCATGCCGGACGTTCACCTTGCTGTAGTCCATGGCAACCTCGTCCCTCTCCCTGATTATGGATGTCTAGTGTACTCCCTTGCCTCCACTGCCAACCAGTACTGGCTGGACACAACGTACAAACAGATTTGCTGCTTTGCCCTTCACTCCCCTCTCTCCAGGCACCACTGGTCTCTCTACCAGTCCCTAAACTGGCTGCCCCCTCAAGCCCGGTGCTCATTCCTCCTGGCCCGGACCATCAGAGATGCCATCCATAGCCCCTCTTTCTCTCCTCTATCTCTTCTGCTCTGTCCCAAGACTTATAGCTGCAATCTCCATCAGTCATCTCACCTCCAGCTCGTCTGTTCTAACATAATCACCAGGGTAGGTCAAAGACCCTTCTCTGTTGCTGGAAGCTCAGGAATGACTCCTCCCCCTCACTGTGTTCCTTTGACCCCACGTTAAATTTAAATACCCAGCTAAGAACCCACTTCCTGTCCTCCTTGACCTGCGATTAACCTCAGGCCACTAGCACTGCTGTGCCTTTTATGTAGCCCTCTGTGTCCCCCCCCAGTTGTCTTTTCTCCTACCTTGAATCTGGCTCAATGGCCGCCATCTTATCTGATGACTGCTGTGTACTACATGTAAACTTAGTTATGTAGTCTGTGTACTGTGACGCTATTTGTTTCTGCTGATGTATTTCACACCTTAGAGCAGAGGTTATTGCTGTCTAAACACCATATATATATATATATATATATATATATATATATATATATATATATTTATATCTACTATGTACACCTTAATTGATGTATCTGGCATTATTACCTGTAAGGTGACTACCTCTCCACTGTGTGTTAGCCTGACTTGCACTTGATCTAGTTACTGTTTATGTCTGTGTATTGTTGTCCTTAATGTATCTCCCAATGGGCCCTATGCACTATGGTGTGAAGTGGCTATGCATCATGTACCCATCCCACATAACCACTCGGCACCCACTGCGCCCCTGTGTGGCCAGCCGTGGGATTCTCCTATGGGGCATGCAGCCCCACCATCAGACTGTGTGGAGGGCAATATGTTTGGGGCAGGCTGGGGGGGGCGTGCCTGCGCTCCATGACATTCCCAGAGGTGCAGAGTGCTGGGTACAAGGGCATACAGTATGCAAGGGTTACCTCTGCTGTAAGGGGTGCACACACACCCCATGAGTTCTCCCCTGGCTGCTGCAAATTAGGATGGGCATGTATGCCCCCACCATCATGCCACCCAGGCCATGGCAACCAAACATCTGTCCCAGGCCCGGCCAACCAGGCACATGCCTGCTACTTGGCTGCCATGCACAGTGCATGGGCAACCATTCTTCTGCACCCATGGGTGCAAGGGATCCATTCGCAAACTGGGGCAGGCATCCCATTGGATGCACACCTGGTCTGAGTATCTGTCCTCTGTGCTCCCACACACTGGGGGGGTGGGGCCATGGACAGGTACACACCGGTGGTGCATACTCCTGGGTGAGTACCTGTACACAGGTGTGGCCCTTCGTGGGTGGAATACACACCTCTGGCATGTAAGTCCTGCCTGTGTGAGCATAGGGCTCATTGTTTGTGACAGTCTCTGGCCTGGGCCATGCCAGAAAAAGGCCCATGGATCAGTGCACCAACCCAGTTAACAAATGAATAAATTAAATTAAAATTGACTTCTGGTTCCGGTATGGCTAGGTAAACATTGTCTCCACTCAGGCTCCCCGGTTAATCAACAACAAAAGGTCTCCTACCTTAATAATTCCAGCCTTCTTTGCAACAAAACCATTGATAAGAAACTAGAGATGCTCCTGCTGTTAAAACCTTCTCCCATTTTTTCTTTGGATGGCCAAAAACCAAGTGAACAGATTTCTGCTGCTCATGGACCTGGAGGAGGGGGGCGACGAGGGGCCACAGGAGAGAGAGCAGCACAGTAAGGATTCATGAGGCCTGAGGTTTCTAAGTGGAGCAATGAACAAACACACAGTGTTGATGTCAGGCAAGGGGGGCCAAAAGAAAGAAATAACCCTCAATCAGGCCAACAGTCCAAACAAAATATCTTGAGGGCAATATATGAGTTCCGCAAAGAAATGCTGTGCTCAATCCAGGATCTCAGAGCTGACTTGGGAACCTTGCAGCAGTATGTCAATAAGGCTGACAGTCAAATATCGACCAATGCAACAAAAATTGAATCCTTTGAATTGGCAATCCTCTCCCTAACTTCAGTGCAATTACACAACTCCCTAAGGCAGGAAGATGCAGAGAATCATGGAAGGAGGAAAAACCTAAGGATTTTTGGCCTCCCAGAAGGGGAGGAAGGCTCTGACCCTCTAGTCTACGCAGATCACTTCTTTAGGTCTATCCTAGAGCTTGGTCCAGATTATCAGCTGGATTTCGAGTGAGCTCATCGAGCTGTCAGCCCCAAGCCTTTGGCCAAGGATGCTAGGCCTAGATCCTTCATAGTCATGTTTCAAAGCTTCCAAACAAAAAAATAATGTTAAAAAAAAGCCTGGCAGAGGGGAAAAATAATGATGGGAACACACCGCCTGATAGTGGACAACGTCTACGCTCCCTATACCCAGGGCCAAAGATGAGAATACACCCCCATATTTCCCATCCTGAGAATGCAACAGATAAAATTTCATACCCCATATCCCTCTAGGTTCACTATGATGCTACCAAGTGGCCCTGTTACCTATACTTCTACTTCGGAGGCAAAAGAAGACCTTTTTCAGCAAGGAGTAATTAAGGACCGTCTGCTGGGACAGAATAACACTAATAAGCCTATTCACCTGGGGCAACCTGATGCAGATGAATAATCCTCAGGATCTAATCTGGGCAGGAGGAAATGTTGCGGAGGATCCGCCTTCTGAGAAACCCCACCTTGACTGTAAGTCCTGGGTATTGATTTCTTTTTGGCACTCTTGGCACTGGGTGGACAGGAAAGGAGAAGTTTGGGGAGGGGGTCAATTGGCTAGGGGGGCCTTGGTGCAGCTTGAAGAATGACTGTGACCCCAAACAGTGAAACAATAACAATGAAAATAAAAATACAAATAAATAAATATGGAAAAAAATGTTGACCTATAATAAATTTTGGTCTCTCACTGTTATGTTGGGCTAATGGGTCCCCTCAATGGGGGACAAGTTGTCTGGCTGGGGGGTCCTGGTGACACCCATTGCATCATGCTCCCCCTTCCTTCGACCATTCACTTCTACAGACCCACCTCACTCTCCCTGGATCTCCTGCTGAATAGTCTGTACAGGTGGGGGTCCTGGGGGGGTCCCCTGGGATCTGGGGGTAGCAGGGAGGGGTCTAATCCAGGTGAAGAAGGGGCAGACTACTCGATAACCCTGGTCTCTGAGTTATGGATCTAAATGGAGTTTTCCCTGAATTTCAGTCCGAATTGCAGAAATCTCTAAATTAACATTTAGCATAGTGACAGGGACAGATTGAAATCTGTGATGGTCCTTATTAACAGTTGACAACAAAGCCACTTAACCCTAAAAATAGACCATTCTACACTATAGCTATTACTTTGCTATCTTTGTGTCTCCTTCCCCTTTCTCTCCTCTTTGCTTCCCTCTCTTCCCCCCTCTTTTTCACTTCTCTTCCATCCGTTTTAAGCACAAATGCTTTGTAGGGTTTGTATGCAATACTTGGGGTGGGTGGGTCTGGGGAGTGAAATGGATATGGATGTTATCTTAAATTCAAACAATGAATATAACTATCCCAAATTAAGAGTCTAATACAAGGAACCATACTTTTTGGAGGGAGAGTGGAGGGGGATCCCCAGTGATTAGATACAAACAGGGGGTTTAATTAGGGCAGGGAAGGGGAGGGGAAGGGGACTCTGACCAAATACTGTTAGATCATTCATCATTGGAGGGAGGTTCAGCCCCAGGGTAATCACCCTCTCAAAGTCTTTACCTCTTCACTAATTGAAGTTAACTCTCTCAGGGTTCACCCTTCCTTCTCAGGAAAGCCTAATTGTTTACACCCTGATGTGGATCCAAAGTTCAAAAGGATTTATAGGGTTAGTAGGCTCATCTAGGTAAAAGTCTGCCATGGGTGGAACAGGGTCACTTTTACCTTACCCTTTTGGATATTCTAGGGGGTGGACACTCAAAACAGCCTGTATATCAATTGACAGAAGGGTTAACACCTCAGTCTAACCCAACACCCTTATTATGACAAGAGCGGGTGTGGGATTTGGGGGGGGGGAGCTGGGAGACCAGGAAGGAGAGTTGGTAATGTATTATTTTTATTTATTTATTTATTTAGCATTCAGATCATACCTTTGAGCTCAGAGCTCTTTTACAAAGGTTCCACGTCAAACAGTGATAATGACAACAATAACAAACAGTTTATATACAATACTCGAATAGTAGGTAGCTAGTATACAATAAGGTTACAATGTCATTCATAGTACCAATGGTGACAGTACAGCATCAAGAGCATTCAACTAGGGTAAAGGACAGTAGCTGCACATTCGAGCAGACTTGATAGACCTCTAGGCCTTTATCTGCTGGCAAATTTCATGTGTTCGTATGTGTAGCGAAGGAGATAAAGAGGTGGGACACCTAGTGTGAGAGTCTGAGGAGGAGTCAAGGTGAGGGAGAGGGGAGATGGGGGGAGTGGGCAGCCAAAAGAAGTGCTTTGTCTAGGAGGTTGGGAGATAGTGGTAGTAGGTTGGTTTTAAGGTTGATCCAGTGGGGGAAAGGCACAGAGGGGAGAGGATGACAGAGGGATAGGGCAAGGGGGAAGAGTGGGGGTAAAAGGAAGGGGAAGGGGGGTGTGGGTGAGTGGGCATTATGAGTGTTATAACAACTCAGAATGGGGAGGGTTTAAAGCAAGGAGTAAGGGGGGCCCTGAGATAATAGCATCACTGGACCAACTGGGTGGGGAATATCCCATCCCTCAGGAGACTCTCCAACTCGGGAAGGGGGCAACTCCCCACCTTTGGAAACAGGAGTTCCCCAATCAAACCCAGTCCCCCTTGGGAGACTGGCTTGAGATTAACTTAGGGTGGTCTTGGTTTACCACCCTAACAATGGAAGTGCTCATGTACATAGTTTCTATCAACATAGTTATGTTAAATGTCAGAATTTGTTCTGGTTTTGACAATAATTCAAAAGTTTACAACACTGATGTTAATGTTAAAATGTTGTGTGAAATGAGACACTGGAGACATTATTATATTTTACATAATATTATTTTATGAAAAATACTTTGGAAACAGAAATATATGAGACCAAAGGTAACACCTAGTGAAATGGCTGTTGAATTTGACCGACCCATTCTTGTTGTTCTGGGGGGAATGGTCTGGGTGACGGTAGGCTGGAGTGATCTGAAAAACAAACAGAAAAACAAAAGAATAATAAACTATACAACATGGATAGAAATAAACAATAAACCCAAAAGAAACAAAAAACTTAAATGACTACCCAACCAGTAAAGATTTACTCCGTAAATGTCAACGGACCCATAACCTCATTAAACGATCACGGACAATGCAGCATCTTAACAAACAAACGGCAGATGTCATCTTTATACAAGAAACCCACCTTTCAGAAATTGAACATCAGAAATTGTCCTGGTGGGGTAGATATGATGTTCACACCTCCTCCCATCTGGGTGGATGTAGGAGGGGAGTAGCTATAATGATACCTGCAACTACCCAACTTAAAATAAACAAAGTTTATTCAGATGGACTAGGGTGTTACATTATAATTCAGGGATGACTATATAATCAAGATGTCACCTTTGCTAATATATACTTACCCCCCACAGACTAAAACAACAATAATCCACTCAATTCTGGCCAAAATTCTAGATTCTCTGCAGGGACAGTTAATAATGGCAGGAGATTTCAATATGACACTACAGCCTAACCTAGACTCATCAAACCCTAAAATTTACCGTCTCTTCAACTCCACAAAATTTCTTAAAGCACAACTTGAAAATTTAGGTATGGTGGATATATGGCGGAAAATATTTTCTTCTTCCCCCACAGGATTTACATATTATTTGGGCAGATTCCACTCATACTCAAGATTAGACTATTTCTTCACTACATGTGAACACTTTTCAACAGTCTGTGATATTGCTATTCGTCCAAAAATTCTGTCTGACCATCACCCGCTCATGCTAAAATTGGATTTGGGGAAGAAACCTAAACATACTCTCTGAAGGCTTAATCCTTACTTTTTAAAAGACAGAAATAATTCACCAACCAGATAAAGAAGAGGATCCTACAATTATTTGATGAACATACTTCTCCCACACTCTAGGAAGCCACTTTGTGGGATGCAATGAAGGTCACCATAAGAGGTAAAATTATTGCATACGCCTCTAGGAAAAAAAAGAAAGAGAGACCAGATACAATGACCTTATTACCAACCTACAAAACTACCAACTACTTTACAGAGAAGTGGATAAAACATTACAAACTAGAATTAGAGAAATTAAAGCAGCTATCCAAACAATTATGGGCACCAAGATCCAAATGTCCCTAATATATGTAAAACAAGCCCATTATGAGGGAGGATCAAGATGGGCACGCAGACTGACACAGAGATTGAGGGCCAGGAAAAATACAGTGACAATATTAAAAATTGAACACCCTCAAATGGGTAGAATATCACACAGAGAAGAAGAAATAAGGCAAACATTTGTGCATTATTACCAACAATTATACACTCCACAAAATAAATCAACCCTGGAACAAAGACAGGATTTCTTAGCCCATCTACACCTACCAAAACTAACAAATTCCCAAATTCAGAAATTAAAGGCCCCAATAGTAGCAGAGGAAATAGGTAAAATGATTACCAACCTGTCTACAGGACGATGTTCGGGCCCAGATGGGTTTACCGGTGAATGGTATAAATCCTTTAATAAAGAGTTGACTCCTAGACTTCTCCAACTATACAGAGAAATAGCGAAGGAAAATCCCCTTCCCCAACATGGGACTACACCACAATAGTGGCAATCCCCAAACCAAACAGGAACAAACTAGAACCATCTTCATATCGCCCAATCTCCATTCTAAATTCAGATCATAAAATCTACATGGCCATTTGGGCCGCCAGAATAGAAAACTTTCTCCCAACAATAATTCACCCAGACCAAGCTGGCTTCATTAATCATAGATCCACCATGGACAATATCAGAAAGTCCCTAATCTTAATTGAATACATTCAAGCCTGAAAAATACCAGCTGGTTTTATAAGCCTTGATGCAGGAAAAGCATTTGATTGGGTCTATTAGCCCTTTTTATGGGATACACTTAGGGCGTTTGGATTTCCAGACTCACTTTTGAAATGGTTAAGTCAAATTTATCTCTCTCCTAAAGCTTATGTGTGAATTAACGGGGGACTGTCTTCACCATTTCCACTGTATCAAGGTACAAGACTGGGTTGCCCACTGTCCCCCTTACTGCTTGTAATATATATTGAACCCTTAGCTGGCAGAGATGCGCAATATAACAGGCTGCAGTAGATCCTGACTTTTGCCCATAGAGAGACCTGGAGGGGAGGGAGAAGGAGAGTGAGGTGTGGGAAGAGATATGTGCATGTCCTGAATAATAATAATAATAATAATAATAATAATAATAACCATTTAGCCTTACCAAGTTACAAATCAAATACATATAAATGTATCCATTCTATATTAACCAAATGATGTTAAACGAAATGTTGAACTGAAGTATTTAACAGAATGTCAATGATTGTAAACTCATTAATTTAAAGAAAAATCTTAATATAAAATATATCTAAAAAAATAAATTAAAATAAAATTACATTAAATTTCTGGCAGATTGAAAAAGAAATAAATGAATTTTCAAGCTTGCTTTAGCAAGGATAGACCTAGCTTGCACCTCTACATGCCAAACTGTTCTGACAGCTCTCTCATTCTCTCAAATGCATAGGTATGGCTGACTAACACTTGAGCCTGTTCCATATCAGGCAAAGAGGAATCATAGGAAAAAACCCTCCCTCCCTCTCTCCCCATCAAAAAGTGCTCTTTGGTAACATTGTGCTTGCTTTTCCTACATGAATACTGCACACTTTCCAATGGCCCCACTTTTAAAAGCCTAAATCTGTAAATTTGGACAGTCTCATTCATTTTGCACAAAAAATCCACATGGTGCTCCCAAAATGTCTTCCATGTCATGAGATTACACATATGACCTCATCAGCATCATTCACCTAGCACAAATTAAATAAAAATGCAAATTTTTACCCAGAGGTGGTTTGTGAATATTGCACTTTTAAATATACTCTGCTCACTTTGTGAAATTGCATGAAAATCTGCAAAAATGGCACAGTTATACAGAAAATATGCAATATGGATTTTCACAATTTTGCAGCCACTATCATTGACCCCATGCCTCCTAGCCTGCCATGAAAGGACACAGGCAGAGCACGGATCAGCTGCTTGTGGTGAAGATTTATCTGGCATAAATTCATGCCACACCGTGGAGTGCATAAGAATTTATGGCAAAGGCCTTGGCACAGGATGGATCTTTGGTCACTGACAGCCATGTGCAAGAGGCATGCAGAATCATATTGCAGTGCCCTCGATGCACCCACAAGTGTGAATCCATGAAAATGCTAAGATCAGGAGGATGGGGTGTTTGCGCCAGGCTAGTGAGGCATTATGAATGCCACCGTGGCCTTCCTGGCCCCTTGCTTATTGGAGAAAAGTTGTACATAGAGTACATAGGAGCCTTACACTCAGAGCAAAGGCTAGATGATTGGATCTCTAACTGGTTACAGTTATTGTTTGTGAAATTTGTATAAGCCTGCAAACTTGAGGGGAGCACTTTGTAGCATGCCTACTAAGAAGACACACTTTGCAACAGCTCTGCATTTTAAGGCTTAAATACACTTTAAAATCAGCAGTATTTATTGAAGAGTTTCACCAGGAAGGGTACACCGAACAACAAGTCGCTTGTCTCCCGGTGTGTCCTGGGGAGAAGGTAACCAGGGGAAGAAAAAAAAAAACATTCACACAATACAATATGTACAAACCAATTGACACTGTAGAATTTGAAATGCTGGCCCGTCGGCACAGTGGTTGAAATTCCGCTTGTGATGCTGGCGACCCGGGTTCGGAAACTGACCCAGGTCGCCAGAGGGCCAGCCGAGGGGGGAGAAGGATAGAGCATCCCATGGACAGCTCTCCTTCTCCAGGGGGAAGGTGGGGAAATGTCTGGTGCATGATGGATCCATAGCAGAGGCCAGAAGTCCCACAGCTACTGACACTAGTAGCTAATGGAGGTGGGGCGGACACTGGACGTCATTGCACGTCCCCACCTCCCGAAGGAAAAAAACAAGAAAATGGAGGAGGGGAGAGCCTCTGTCTACATGAAACCCTCCCCAGGCTTCAATCAGCCACTGCCGCTGCACTCCCAACCAGTCACTAATCCCATGGTGCCGGAATTAGGGGAACCAGTGCTGCGGCCCTGCCCTCCGGGGGTAAGCCAGGGGTAACCGGGAGTTGCTGCAATGGGCAGTTGGTGGGGGCTCCGGGGGCTGTGACAAGGGCACATTAACAGGACGGAGGTCTCTCCCAGGAGAAAAAAATAAAAAAAAAAAAAAGAAAAAAAAGAATTTGAAACAAGATATGTGACAAAGCAGCAGCATAACAGGTTACATTCAGTACAGTATTAAAACAAAGGTACAAGACCAGCAAGGTACATACATCTAGATTATAAATATTAATACTGTTTAAGCAGAGAAGTAAGACATTGTAACAATAACCAGGATTACAAAAGCACTGAGCGTAAAGCAATGTATAATTAAGTGTATTAGTAAAGTACATTTGTTGTTTGACAGAGTTAAATGGTTAGCCAAACCGAAGGGTGTCAACATAACTCATGGGGCAAAGGTGGAGAAACAGAGGGTAGTCAAGGGCAGGTGAACTGAGTTGAGAAGGGAAAAAAGCAATGGGATTAGCTTCAGGTACATGAGTATAGCTCATAAATTATGCATTTTTATGCTTGGACTTTAGTAAGTGCCATTTTCAGTCTCATCCATGTAAATGGAACTTTTATGGGATGTCACTGCAGTATCTGTTTTGGAGGGATTCCTCATAACATTATAATTCATCTTCTGCTTTGCCTTGCTTTGTGTGGCTTGACTTTGTTAGACCCTGAAACAAATACATTTGATCACCATGCACATTCTTAAGAGCCTTTGTGCAGTGTTTTCTCCCCTCTTTTTTCTCATCCCATTATGCATAGACTTTGAAGCTGCCACATAAGTGTAAGATTACAGAGTTTTTTTGATATAAGGTCTGTGCTGCTCTATAGTCACTTCAACAGGTGACATAGTATTGCCATTCCATGATATTGTACTGTGTTAATAATATCATGATTATAGTAATATCATGATTATATAGATTAAGGAATACATTTTGGGCCCCTTTCCCTTTTTCTTTCCTTCTCCCTCCCCTCCTTCCCTTTTTCCTTTCCATACTCTTGAGCCTCACTTAGTTTTTGTATGAATTGTGTGAACTAAATATTAAACTATAAATGTAATTTGAGGCTCAGTTGTAGGTAATTTTGAGACTAGGCTCCCCCAGTGTACCTCTTTAAGCGCATCAGAGAATAGTTACTGTGATGTTGGTGTGTTTCAACTTTGAAGTAAAATAGACGTAGACCAAATCTGCAGTTGCATGACATAATGGAAATGTGTCCTATAGAGTAACAGGAGTCACTGTTTTTAATGCTCTTTGGTGTCTGTTTAATTATTTACCCTGTTTGCGATTACATATTTTTAGTTGAATTATCTTTATACTCACCTTAGGTGATTCACGTGCTATTTACTGTATAAATTATATGTGTGTTTTTAGGCACTAGCACTTTAAATCATATCATGTGACCACTGGTGTGTGCTATTTAAGGGTTTTAGTATCTTTGAAAAAGCCCACGATTGGGTGAAATGTAAGAAGAAGATTTGTGCTGTGTTCATGCTGTTCACTAAGCTACTGCTGCTTCAGTAAAGACAACACTTTTCGCATAAGCTTATGCCTTTGGTCTCTTTATTGGTGGTGTGTAGGTGAGTGCCATGACTGTGTTTACATATAGTGCTCCTTGTCACAGAGTACCCCATACCCTGGTGCAGCTCTTTCTGTGCTGGACATTGGTAGATATAGGTAAGATCATCTTCTGGACATGTTCATGCCCTGCCGATAGTGGGAAGCAACTACGGTTCCTATAAAAAGCTCCAAGTTTGGGGCACAGTTTCTTCAGAATGGCATCCACATGTCCAGAGAAGCTGAGTTGTCAGTCAAGCCAAACCCTCAAGTACCTAAAGGTTAAGGTGTCCTCAATGACTGTCCCATCAAGGGTATGGAAGGAGGGCAGTGAGGAGAGCCTAGAGAGTCTCTGCCTGGTGCAGAAGGTCATGGAGATGGTCTTCTTGGCATTTAGGGAGAGTTGATGGGAGCTGAACCAGCACTGATCATTATCAAAGTAGAGGTGTAATCTGGATTCAACATCAACTGAGGACTGGCCAGATGTGAAGATGACCGTGTCATTGACAAACGTATGACTAGAAGAGGAGGAACAGGCTGTGTGAAGGTCATTTAGGACAATGGAATATAGGATGGGCCCCAGTACAGACCCCTGGGGTATGCCCATGTTGATGGGAAGAGAAGGGGAGGTTAGAGTATGTGATCCTGACCAACTGAGTCTGCCCTACTAGGTGAGCCTTGAACCAGTTTGTGGCAAATTCAGTTAGGCCAGCCGAGGAGAGGGCATCTAGGAGTATGGGATGGGAGACGGTGCTGAAAGCCTTAGTTAGGTCTACAAAAATGACGGAAGTGATTTGGCCACTGTCCATCCCTGAGAGGATGAAATCTGCGAGCCCAACCAGGGAGGTAGTGGTGGAATGGTTCTACCAGAAGTCAGATTGGAACGGTGTGAAAAAGTTAGAGTTATATATGTAAGAAGAGAGCTGAGATAGGACCAGATGTTCTTGTAGCTTATCAATATACTTTTTGCAGTTTGGGATAGAATTTTTCTAGTGGATTAGGATGATCCTAAATTTATCAATGGTGAAGCCAAATAAAAGGGGTACTGGTGATCAGAAAACTCAGCCACAGAAGGGGAGCTATGTTGTGATATGGTTGGTATCAGGGACTGGAGCTGAGCTGCCATGGAAGTCCCTGACACTGCTAATGCAAGTAATTGACAACAAGTGGGGACCATAATCAAGCAGCTGGATGAACAGGGCATCAAAATTTAAGTTGCTATAAAAATGGTAACTTCAGCTGAATCACACACCAAACAAGCCCTGGAAACAATGAGCAAAGTCATCCAGGAGAACATGTGGCTCAGATACCAACTTGAGGCCATTGAGAATGCCAACAGGGCTTCAAACATTGGGTTGGCCACACTATGTGAGGGTAGTGAGGAAGATATGCTGCTCCATTTTCTGAAAGACTGGCTACCTGGAGCACTGCATTTGGAATGAGAAAGCATGGCACAGCAATTTTTCAGGATGTAAAGGATCTCCTCATGTTCGGTGGAGCAGCAATAAGAATTACCCTGTACTGTTTTGCTGATGACTGCTGGTGTGGTCATCAGAGATGCCCTTTTCCATGCCTCTTGCAATTCCATACACATCAGCTATGATGGATTGACTTTGCATATGTTTCCAGATTTCTCCTATGCTACTAGATCAAGGTGGAAAAAGTTTGATGCAGTCCAGACCAAACTTAAAAGCCTGGGTGTTGTACATTCCCTGCTGATGCCCACATGGCTTTAGATCCATTTTGGAAGGCATATCTGTCAATATACAGATATGACTGAAGCTAGAAGTTAGTGGAAGCCATAGTAAGAGTCTGAGTTGTTGGGTCAGCAGAAGGCACCTCAATCAAAAGAAGGGACCTGAACTTGAAACCTTCTGATAAGTATCTGCCTGGTTGAAAGGTGGGTGCTATGGGTCTGGACTTGTGTACCTCAACATGTTCAAAGAGTAATTTTTATATATTTCACTTCTATAAGCATACTTGCTTTTAAGGGACATTTTCCTTAAGTTGTTTCTGCTGACTATAGTTTGAACTGATATTTTACATGTTGAAAGGTAGTTGACATGTGGTTGCCATGTGGCAGCTGTGTGAGATTGGACTTTGTGATATCAGGGTCTGAAATGTTGTCTTATTGCAAATCCTTTCATAATTCAGTGAAGGCAGATTGTTTTTCATATATTTTTTTTCATCGTTACCGTATACACTTACATATAAGTCTAGTTTTAGGGGGACATGATTAATGTGTGGGTTCGACCAATCTGCAAGGTTTACAATAGTAACCCATTTTTGCAGCTGTGTTACATAATTTTGTGTCCAGTTCTTGCAAAAAAAAAAATTATGCCCAGTGTTTGTCACAAAACAGATTTTGTTCATCCAGTTTGAGCAGCAATATAATGCATTTTATTTTTCTAAAATTTTACAAGGTAAAGGTGGGGGGGTCAACTTATATGTGAGGTCAACTTATACTGTAGGTGAGCATGTTTGACATCTGTGGGGCAAACAGAGACTCTCCATACTCATGGAATAAACAGCAGACTCTTTAAATTAAGTGAACAATGAAGTTTATTCCAGTACCATTGGAGTCCATGGGTTGAAGCGCTTGGGCTTTGGGGTGCTTTTTGGAACTCCAGTGGTGCTGGAACAAACTTCATTGCTCAAATAATTTAAAGAGTCTGCTGTTTACACCACAAGTGTGGGGATTCTCTGTTTTTGTTAAAGTGAGAGCTAGCTGCCTTGCTCCTCACCACCTCCTGTTACCCAGGAGCGTACCACTTTTTGTATGTGTATGGTATCTGTGGGGCTCTGCAGGGTTTTGGGGCTAATACCCCGACTGTATCATGGTTGAATTGTTGTTAAAATATTGTAACCGGAACTGTCTCCTGGTACCCCAGCTTTGATCCACCAGCTCAAACATAGGGACAACCTATGGCACCGTGCCATTGAGACTGGCCGGCCCAATGACAGGCGGTTATATGCTGCCGCCCGAAACAAGTGCACTCGGGCCATCAGAAAGGCCAAGTCTGAGCACTATCGGTCCTCACTCACTGCCTCATGGGGGAATCCCAGAACCTTCTGGGATAACATTAAACAGTTAAATGGGAGTGCACACCCCCCACCCACCCAGATCAGCATTAATGGTGTGATCTCCTCAGACCCAGCCCTCATAGCCAACCACCTCAACACCTCATTCACTGACCTTAGCCCTATCCTCCCTACAAATTTTTTTGACCCTCCTCCCCAGCACCTGCCGTAAATCTTTCTTGCCCTTATTTTCTCCTCCATGATGTTTCTGCCCAGAAGTTAGGCCGCACCTTGTCACTGCCCTCAAGAGTAATAGTACAGGCAGTGACACCCTGAATCGTGTATCCTACGGCTGGTCTTAGACACAGTCCTTACCCCGATCACATGCCTCATCAACCACTCTCTTTGCCTGGGAAGGTTCCAACTGCCTGGAAAGTCGCCACTGTCACCCCTATCTTTAAAGGTGGTGATAGGACTGTGGCTGGAAACTATCGACCAATCTCCATTCTCTCCCTCTCCAAGACCTTGAAAAAGTGGTGGCCTCTCAAATCTCTGACTACCTCTCCACCTACAATGTCCTTTGTCCTGAGCAGCATGGCTTCCGAAGCGGGCCACAGTACCAACACAGCCCTCCTAGAGTTCTCAACTTTCTCCACTCCTCCTTAGACACTGGTTCTCTGGCTGGTGCTGTCTTCATTGACCTCTCAAAGCTTTCGACACTGTCTCCACCCCTCCTTCTTGATGCCCTTAGTCTCTCTGGTTTTGCTGCTGGACCTATCTCCTGGTGCACCAGTTATCTGTCTGACCCGCTCTGGCGTGTAAAATTAATGGGACCTGCTCAGACATCCTGTCCCATCTTTTCTGGGTTCCCCAGGGCTCCATTCTGGGCCCTTACTATTCTCCTTTGCCTTAACACCTTCCACGCTCTTGCTCAGGGAACATTCTATTGTACACTGATGATGCAGTCATCTTTGCCTCAAATCGTAACCCTATTGCCCTCAGGACTCGCTGCAGAAGTCCTTCACTGAAGCCGAGGGCTGGTTCAAGGCATAGATTGGTGATAAATCTTAAAAAACAAAAACCATGTTCTTCACTCATCCCCAAAACAAGTCCTGCAACTTCAAACTCCTCATTCACTCTGGGTCCTCATTCCCACTGGAACAAGTTTGCTCCTATAAATACCTGGGATCCATTTGGCCCCACCCTCTCCTTCCATGGACACATAGCTGCCTAGCCACTGCCACTAATATCCGATTGGGCATCTAACTTTCGGTATGACACTGCCTCCCCGGAGGCTCTTACGACTCACAGTCACCTCCTCTATCCCTTTCCCTAGTGGACTATGGACTGCGGTGTATGGTGCTGCTGATCAGACCGCACTCCATAAAATTCCTTTACTCTGAATAAGGCCTGCAGGTTAATTACTGGAGCACCTAGGATGACACACCTGTCTACTGTATGCTAAAGCGCTGGTACTTGATCTCGACGGCGCCTCAAATATCTTACTTGTATCCTTACAAAAAGACCCTCCTTGGCTTTCCCACCAGGATTGACCACCACCATCACGCGCTCTGTCCCACTAGTTCATACTCAGACCTCTGGGAAAACCTCTCTGTTATCCCTAGAGCTAGGACCTCTCACGGCCAAGAGCCTTCAGCTTTAGGGCCCCTCCTGGTTCAACCCTGCCCCCTCCATCTCCAGGCTCCAACTATACCTTGCTTCAAAACTTCCTACGTAACCACCTTATTAACACCCGATGCTGTAACTGCCGCTAGTCAAAGCCGTACTCAATACTTATGACAAAGCTTATTACTAAGCTGCTAAGGACGACATAACTCTGGTATTGTTTGCATCCATCCTACCTGTACCAGCTTGTTTGTATCTATGTCTTAATTTACTGTTATACTTATGTGTTGTACTGCTATACTGTGTATTTTGGTTTGTCTTACTCTGACAAGGTACCTTTGTAAATGAGCCTATGGCTCAAAGGTTTTCCAAACTGCTGTTTAAATAAAATAAAATAAAAAATAAAATAAACAAATATGTTCACCTGAGCCCTGTGTCATGCTCTGCAGTTGCTAAGTATTATAACTTTTTTGGAACCTGTTTGGGATGGGGTCACATCAAAGCTTAATGCTTGATTATTACCTATGGGCACTATACATGAACAGGCTGCTGGGCATGCTGATGCACATACCTGGAAATACTTTGACCCAATGTGCATGGCCCTGCATGGGGAAATGCACGATTGGCACATAGAAGAATGTGTAGGGCAAACATGCAGCCATCCATAAAGGACGCATGCAGCACAACCACGGGGGCATGGCCATGGAGAGAGGTGCACAGCAAGACCCTGCATGCATGCATGATGCAACCTGTGACATACAGTCACACTTGCCCCAGGGCATACACCTACACCAGGGAAAGTGCTGCTGTAACACTATGGCCACATCGGCGGCCACCCATACAGACAGTGGAGGGCCGCCCAGTGGGAGCCATATTGCTACTAACAGGAACACACTTTCGGTAGAGCAGTCCAGCACACTGCCCATGGCCACACGCAGACAGCTGCTTGTGGCTGGATGGGCACATGGGTGGTGGCAGGGGAGCAGAGGCTGGCAGTGTGGATGTGAGGGGCATGCCCGCAGTGGTGCACAACGCCTGCCTATGCCATGGCTGCCAAGGAGAAACCATCCAGATACAGCACAGGTGCCCATGCAGCAGCCAGCCCCCCACCCAGACATGGGCACAGCCCATCACACAGCCACCCCAGGTGTGGGCTAGCCCACTGCATGGACATCCTGCACTATGCCCACCCCACCCTGAGACAATGAAGTCACAGTTGATGGGACTGAAATGCTTTATTCATACACATTTATTCATACACAGGGTAAAGGCATACACCAACATATATTACCCGGCCAACCCTCTAGCTGCATGGGCCATGCCCGCAGACACATGCCATTATATGTGGCAATAGCTGCCACTGTAGAACAGCCATCGCCATTGGTCTGGGCCCCTATTCATCGGAATCGTCCTCCTCTTCCTACTCCTCTTCTTGCTCTTGCTGCTGGACCCTGATGAAGCACAGCATAATCCGGTGCACAGGGACTCTGTACCACTAGAAGGTTAAGGAAGACATGTCAGTGCACCACCACAACTCAGCCACCACTCCCCAGGCCGCCAGGGGCATGTAGCCTCAGGCCCTACCCGCAGTACCTACTGGGGATGGCTCATAAACCTCCCACATTCTGTCTTGGTGGTCCTCGTAATAGAGCACAGGCCCTGCCCCCTTTCAGCATCAGGTAATCGGTTTATTGCACTACATACTTCTGCCTCCTCTGCCTTGATGACCACACATAGCAGATTGCACCATCAGGCTGTTCCAATAGGGTCAGTTCCAGGTGTGCAGGCCTCCCCTGCCGGTTTGGTGTGGGAGACGTGCACAGCAGAATTAGACAACAGTGTGTGTTCCCATGCAGAGCCCGAACAACACCCCAGCCCATTTCTTGCCACCTACCTAGTCAAAAACCTTCACCCTCCAGAGGTTGCCTGCCCCCCTGTTATTCATGTAATTGTCCTCTGAGACATGCCACAGATGTGGTGGAAACATCCTGCACATCTCAATCACTACATCCACCATCATAGTGCCACAGGAAGCATCAACGGATGAAGAGGATGTGTTCTGAGGTGCTAATGCATGTAGTATTGCTCGAGGACATGGGGCACAGGCATTGGGTCCATTACCCATGCCCACAGGTCTTCCTTCCCCATGTGGACACATCCACCTGGCAGTGCCTGGACCATACAGGGGGCACTGTCATACTGTCTCCTGCAAAGGTCGGCAGGGTATTCGCTGCATGTGCAATGCTCCACAAGATCGCTAAGCATGATGACATGCCCATGCCAATGGTACCACCTGCCTGAATCAGTTCCACTTTCCATGGGCCATCGTGTCACAGCTCTGTGACATGGTCCATGCTGACACCTCCCCGCAGACACAAAGCTCACGGGAGATGATGGCTGAGATGAAGGTCATGTGTGCCCATGCCTACTATGCCAGTGGTGCCTTTCAGCAGGTGACAGGGGACACAGTGGGCATCTGCCAGTCGTCCATGTCCAGGGTCACGATGCAGGTGATGGATGCAGTGCTCAAACACCTGGATGAGCAAATACATTTACCAATGTCAGAGGCCAACATGCATGCCACAAAGTAGGCATTCTATGCCATGCATAGCATGCTGAATGTGTTCAGAGCCATAAACGGGATGCACATCGGTTTCCTGACACCCCTGGTGAATGAGGAGACATACTGTAAGGGGTTTCAGAGCATCCACTGTCAGGTGGAATGCAATGCAAAAGGCATCTTCATGAACGTGTTCACCAAGTTCCCAGGGGTCAACACATGACTCCTACCTACAGGACACCTCAGGACTTGGTTCCCTGCTGTGTGAATGGCCACTGGATGACTGGCTGATTGGTGGGTATGCTGCACATGTATGCACCTGACAGGCCTATGCATGACCACACTACATGGTTCTCACCCTGTGCCCCCCCACCTGCAGGTGACAGCAGATACCCCCTATAGCCCTACCTGATGACACCCATACTGGCCCCTGCATTTTGCTGGAGGAGGAAATCTACAACATTCCCCATCTGAAGACTAGGGGCATCATCAAAAGTACCATCAGGCTGCTCAAGATGCGCTTCCGGTGCCTGGACCATACAGGGGGCACTGTCATACTGTCTCCTGCAAAGGTCGGCAGGGTATTCGCTGCATGTGCAATGCTCCACAACATCGCTAAGCATGATGACATGCCCATGCCAATGGTACCACCTGCTGAACCTAAGGATGATGTGGACAATATGATGCCACACCATGAGCTGTGGATGGCTGGTGGCCATGCAGCCTGGCAGGCATTAGCTAAGGGCATGTTCATCCACTAACGGCACTCCTGGACATGCACACGGTGCACCGCTACATCCATGCAGGTGGTGCCAATGTCCGCAATCATCTGCCTTCCACCAAAGTGTGTATAGAATCCATACCAGTGCAGTGTGTGTCTATTGGGTGGGGAGGGCACAATGATGAAACAAACCTCTGTGTGCCCCCGTGTCAGGGGGGTGGGTGGGTGGTGTGAGGCCCAGGGTGTGGCTGTGTCATGGTTCACTTGTTGCATCAAGGTGTCCTGGTACCCCTATTCAGTGATGTGTCCATCAGGCATCGCCTGTAGCTGTGCCGATGTGCAAGCCCCATGGCGCCTGCCTATAGCCCATGCCAATGCAATGCTGCAACCTCTGCAGTAATCCCACGATGTGTTGTCAGCTCCTCCTTGTGAGCATTTGCTCCCAGCCATGTCCTGGCTGCCTGTGCCCACTGTGGCATCCCGCTCTTCCATGTCCCCTGTCCCTTCAGTGCAGGCTACATGCTGGGACATCTTTTTGGGTGATGGATGGGTGTTCAGATGCCCCACCCAGGCCTGGTCAGGGCCCTGTGTGTGTGGGAACCACTGTGTGGCATGGTCCATGAGGACTTGGCATGGGCCATTGGTGCTTGAGAATCTGTTCCTGCGCGACGGCGCCATGGAGGATGCCAGCACATATGTCACAAGCAACATCTGTCAGGGACAGTATGGTGGCTGTGATGTTGCATTATGCCTCTAGTCTGTCCGTCTCCAGCTGCTGCAGCACCTGGTACTGTGCCACCATGTTCACCTGGGCATGGGGTGCACATCTGCATGGTGCAAGCCATGTCGAGGATCCCTTATCACCACTGTCGTCGGGTCCTGCCATGGCATTCCCCCTCTGGGCTGGCATGTTGCATGCCTTCGCTTGTGTGCCATCGGAGTGAGTAGGCACACAGGGCGTGTCAGCCAGTGTCCTGTGGGGTGCATGGGGGTTGGTCCCCTGGGTGAACTGTGGCCCTCCTTCTGAGGGTGTGTCAGTCCCTGACACAGTGTCCTCTTCCTGTGGTGACATGGTGTGGTTGCCATCAGTTTTGCAGTCCAACTGTGTCACTGTATTCATCTCCGTGCCTGTTGATACACAATGCATAGGTGTCAGCATTGTGCAACAGCCCCCCCACTCCCCAGACTGCACTTGTGGCCGATACATACCTGAGGGCTCCTCCCGCTGGCTAGCACTGCTCTGGGCTGGGTTCACTTCCTCAGTGCCTCTGGGGTGTGTGCTGCATTCTGTGACCCTCTATGCTGCAAGGGCCCTGTCTGTGGAAATAAAGTGACACTGTCAGTACCACCTTGTGGTGCCCCACCCATGCTGCCCAACACCATTGTTGCCACCTACCTGGAAGGCTGTCCATCCTGTCCACCTCACCATGGATAGCGACGTCCCTTAGGGTCTCCTCCAACATCTTCTCAATGGGTATCAGCTGTGGGTCAGCACTCTGTGGCTCACCGCTGGGTCCCTGCTGTGCCTGTATGGCCGCTTCCACCTTCTTCTTTATGGTGGCGTGCAGGTCATGCCACTTGTGCTTTATTGACAAGAGTGTGTGGGCCTCCAACCATGCGGCATTCACACTGGCCTGGATGTCCAGCCACAGCCTGGCTTTGGTCTTGGAGGTGGTGGTCAGTGCCTGGGATCCATACAGATGTCTGTAGTGCTGCTGTATGTTTCTGACCATCACCACAGCCTGGCCACTGGTGAAGTTGGGGGCCCTTGGATGACTGCTGCCCCTTCTCCGGCTGTGTCCTGTCCCATTGCCTCACATGGCCAGCTGTTCCTGCCATTCCAGTGGTGGTGGGGTGCCCTGTGTGCCACTCTGTCCATCTGCCAAGCTCTGTTCCATACTGTCTTGCATGGCATTCACTTCTGTACTGCTGCGTGGTGTGTTTTGCATGCCCTCATATGGCGGGTCCATGGGGCATTCCCATATATCCAGGGCAGGCCTCCGTAGGGAGCACACAGTGCTATGTGGTGCCTCTGATCATGTCCCCTGTGTGCACATGCCACACACTACCCTTTGTGCATGCTGTATGTTGCTGGTGCCCTGCACGCCGCATAGCTGCACTTACTACCGATTCACATGGTGTTTCCACAATTTTGTGCATAGCGCCAATAGCTTGGACTCTAATATGGGACATGTCACCCTACTCTTGCAGGGTGCAGCTTTTCCTGTTTTTTATTTAATTTTTAATATGTAGAAATATTCCTTTATCCTAAAGCCAGACTATTTAGGCTAACATGCTTTCTTATATCTGATGCTGTATGCCTGACATGAGATGGATGATATATTACTGTTGTCCTCAAAGCAATACAATATAATTTAAAGAAGCCTGATTGCTTGCTCACTGTTGTTGTATTCAGTTATTTTTATATGACGGTAGGAAAATACCTTAGGCTACATTTCAAATTCTTCCTTTGATTTATTACATAATAGAATGTATGTGAATTCATCAAACTCCAATCTGACAAGAACTTAAGTAACCTTGCTTTAAATGGTCACCTCTGTAAATGAACATGATGCTCCAGTAAGTTTACCTCCCGGGTTTACCTGGTTACAAAATAAAAATGAATGAATAAATGCTTGCAATGTCTTCTTTATACTGTAGGTAATTTATCAAGACCTAATGGTTGAGAAGCAGATTCTAACTTTATTTTCAGCAAAAAAATGTATTTTACTGTTCTGTTTTATTTGAACCCACAGATTGATTCTTCACCCATTTTTTTTTTTAGTTATCTGAATGCTTGTTTATTTATTTTATTTATTTATTTATCATTTGGAAAACACCTTTGAGTTTATTGATATTGTATGAATTTTGGCCAGTACAAAAAAAAAAACTTTATCAAACTAGATATTCAAAAATCAGGCAAAAACTCTTGGATATAGTTCCCTGGGATAAATTCTTTTGATTAAGTCAGTCTTTAAAACCATTAAAGGGTTACACCTTTATCCTTTCCTACTGGAGAACTAGGATCCCTTATACTACCACTGACTGCATTGATATATTTTTTTTGCTGACATTGTCATCTTATGATGAGTATAAACTGCTTAGGCTCTATTTTTGATGGTTAAAGACTTTATACCAGCAATAATGAATGACAGGCTTGGTCTATACTCACCCCCCAACCCCGGATCTTAGTGAGCCCTGATGCTAGGAGTGTATTATTGTACATAGAAGATAGGGGTTTTGTTTAAATCTTGGGGGCTGGCAGCATAGTCTAGAGGTTAGAGCAATGAGCTGTTCATGAGCTTGGTATATCCAGCAGACTGGGGTTTAATTCCTACAACCTCCACTTGCGTACTGTGTGACTCTGAGCAAGACATTTAACCTCCCCTGTGCTCCCAGGTTGCCCCTGAAAACAAGCACTTGTGCCTAATGGGTCTTATCCAATTGCCAAAGACTAAATACAAATAAAATACATCTTAATACAATTATTAAAATAATAAAAAATGTAATTGTAAAATAGTCTTTGCACTGGTTGAATTGCCTGTAGGGGTTGCTGCTGTTTTTGATGCAATTTTTTTTGTTGTTCAACCACTTTCATTTTCTTGTTTCTTCATCTCCCCCAACCCCAGTGAGTAGCTGATCGGTGTGGAGAATGTTTTCCTTACCTTGATTGTGAGGTAGCTAATAGCGGCAACCGTGATCCAGGATAGTCAATCAGTCCCCCTGCTGCCAGATCCCTCCCCCACTTATCCAGCCTGTTGATCCTCTAAGTGACTCAGGTTCTGTTTGTGCAAGTAAACATGCATAATGTGTATGTCGACCATCAGTAACCAACATTTTCCTCCTTCCTGACTTCCACAGCAGTGATTCAAGTCAGTGAGGGTATACGATCACAAAGGAGGGGCAAGGCAGTAGCATCATAGAGTGATGCTATAGGCTGCTGCCAAGTTACTCTATAATAGTGCTGCTCTGCATAGTGCCAGGAGCCAACAATTTGATTTGTTCTTGAACAGTCACTCTCTTGAGTAGCGGGTTAAGGGGGAGGTGGGGGGAAGGGATGTTTGACATGGGCTGGGTTTTGGCCAGGAGATTAGACCTAGACACCAGGAGAAGTGAGATGGGTTATTTTATGTTTATGTTTTTTTTTTTTTATTTTCGCAACAAACCCAAGCCAAATAATGAATAATTAATACTGAATGCCTGAATATTTGGAGATGAGTATAATATTCGGCCCAAATATACAAGATAAGGTATTTGCACACCCCTGGTTATGTATAATATAAGCTGTCTTGCCTATTCATGGGCCCTTGAAATGATTTATGAATCTGAATGGATGCATTATCTTATACTTATGATTGGTTATATTTATTCATTTTAGAGCTCTGCAAATCTTGCACATATGGTCTGCCAAATAAGTAATGTTCTCTAAAGTTCTCCTATTTTCAAACCAGTTCTCCGTTTCAGCTGTAGACAACCATTGTTGCATGGCTAAGAATGTACTGGGAGAGTATTTTCTTTCTGCCAGGGCCATGAAGAACACAAAACAGCAGAATGGTGTAGCAGCCAACAGCAAAGGATACAGGTTCCAAAATAATTTCTGTTCATTGCGGACACTGCCAGTCATGGATGACATTTCCTACTATGCCAAGTGCACTGTAAGTGTTACACAGAGTACTTGACCAACTTTGCCAAAAAGTTCATCATTTGTGTATGTCCTATGTACAGTACACCTAAAATCTGAACCAACAGAACACTAGCCCTCCATGGGTAAAAGCTTCTTGTTCCAAAACATTTGTCTGTTCGGAAGCTGTGAAATGTGGATGAAACTTTCAGTAAGTAAATGTTATATTAATTAACCTTTATAATAATTAGTGTTATGCATTTTTTATTTATGCTAAGAAAACATGATTTGTAATGGAGGAAAATTAAATGTTTGAATATAGGGTGATGACGAAGCTTGTAGTCGCCTCATGACAAAATGTAAAATCAGTGCATTACTGTTTATCTAACAACTTGGTTTGTTCCTTAATTGCTAAGATGAATGCAACCTGTGCAGAAAGCATTCAGCCTGCAGTGAATCCATGAAAAGGCTTCCTTATTACTGAGCTCCATATAATCTGTGCAGGTATGCTAGTCACACATTCTAATAGCAGGGACGAGAGGGAGAGAACGTGCACTAAGTTAAATAACTCACATGCAGAACTAGGGCTCTGAAATGACAGTGGATAGCTAAGAACAATACAGGCAGGTACACTGCACAGCAGAAAAAGTAAGGCAGGATATCTACCTTTGAGGGAACAATCAACCTGGGCTCATTCTCTAGGTGGTCCAGGTTGCCTTTCTTGTTCTGAAGATGCTATACTGTATATTAAATTTGTGATCATCCAAAAAGAAAACTACAAATGGTACTTGATGAAAGAGGATGACCACAAAAATTATCCCAAAATAATTCTGCTTTGAAAATAGCAGCAGATGCATTGTTAAAGTAGCACTTGTAGTTTCAGTAATTGTTAACTTTTTAAACAACTGAACTGTTTAACTAATGGAAAAAATGACATTGGGGGGATTTTCAAATGGGTTGCACATGTATTCAATTGTATTCTGCATATGCGTCCGTTTTCTTGTGTCCAGGCAGCCCTGTTGCTACTTTCAGAAGCTGTACCTCTTCTGGAGCTCCTATACACTGCAGGAGATGGCTGGCAGCCTCTGTGAGTTCCCCATGTCTATGGAAGGATTTGGAGGGTTGCAGTAATCCTGAGAGAGAGACAATTGCATAAGACAGAGGGGTGGAGCTTCCAAGCAGGATAGACTGCATTACCGTTTAACATATCCAGAAGGTCCTGGAAATGAAAACAGCATTTTAATAAGCAAGCCATAAACAAAATTAAGTAAGAATTGAAACACAGTGGGCCTGATGAAGTGGTGATGGCCATGAAACATTGTCTGGTCATTTTGTGTGACATTAAGGAATAAAAGAGTGATTTATTTTGGATAATTTCTGTGGTGTTCATCCTCTTTCATCAAGTACAGTTAACAATCAGCCTGGAAACAGACATAGAACAAAATCCTGAGCATGTAAGGATAGAGTTAATGTAAGCCATCATTAGTTTTCTTTCAACTAAATGGGAGGGGGGGGGGCAAAGAGATCTGCCCAAAATATGTCTGTTGCTATCTTGAAAGTAGAAATGCATCCAACCTGGATAGACCATCTATTACATGACATAACAGCATTCAAAGTCTGTGTCCAAACATGGATGCAATTTCATTGGCATCAAATCTGGATGCAGCTGCATCTGCTTTTTTTTTTTCTTTTTTTTTTGCTGCAAAATATGACTTTTTGTCATAAACAGTTGGTACTTCGGAAAACAAGAGTATGACTCATTGGACACGAGAAAATGGTTGCAGATGCATTTGCATTCATGTCCAGCCCTTTTGAAAATCCCCCAGTGTTTTTATTTGCCATGGGTTTTAACAGTTCAGTTATTTAAAAATGTAAAAACTACTAAAACCACAAGCACAAGTGTATTTGAGTCAATTTCTTTAGGTTTTCAACAATTCAAAATATTTCTGTCTTTATTTCTTTATTTTATCAGCACACTGCATTTCCATATTTTAAGTGTAAATTGCTACTTCAGGACATGAATGTATGCTACATTAATGCATACCACAGCTGGATAAGGTACTAAGCCATAGGCCTTGTGCCTTACTAGTCAGATGAGTCATGTATTAATTCAGAATACATCCAAGCCCTGTTGTAGCTTATTGCCATTATAAAGCATTCTGTAGCCCTCCTTTGTTTTCCCCTTTGTGAAACAAAATAACCCTGGTAGTCCAGTGGTAGCCCCCCACCCCAATCCCCATATAGAAAGAATATTACAACAGCAGTACAGTGATACCCCCCTGCTGCCCTGATCCTCATTGTGAAATGACATCCCCATGCTCACCCAAACAGTGTGGTACGTACCACGCTCCACCTACCACTTGGCACCCAAACAAACTATAAAAAGCCCATGGATAATCAGCAAAGCAGTGGACAGTGACTGGCACAGACTCTCCTCTCCCCACATTGACCTACTGCCATCTAAACAACGGGGACCAACAGTGCACATGTTATAGAAACACGGTAAGCTCATGCTTGGTCCCTGTCATTCAGCAGTGAACCTAGGTGGTTAGAGGAAGGTGTGTGCCACTCACCTTCCACAGCCATGCCAATGGGCTTTTCAGGGTGATTCAAATGCCTGATGGGTGTGGAGGCTGGGTGCTGTTCAGTGGCTGAAAAAAAAAAAAGAAATTGCATTATTTAAAAAATGGTGTTGTTTAACTTCTGACCAATTCATGATTGACAAATCTATGAGAAAAAGAAAAGAGGGAATTAAGATTTTAAATTTGGGTAGGACTTGATTTTTAACTAATGGAAGCACAAGGGAATTACCAATTGTTTCAGGTCTGTTAGTGATCCAATATATGGTTTAATGATTCCAAGTTTTGTAATTAAGCCTGGTGGGAGATTTAATTACTTTCACCACAGTGTCAAAAGGCAATTATTTTTACCACACTATAAAAATACTCAGCCAGTTTAAATTAAAATCATCTAAAATAAGATGGTATTCATTATTCAAGTTAACCTGCCCAACTTATTGTAGGAAATGGAGATTTGTATCAAATAATTTAGGGGTGACTGTAAATGGATGAAACCAGTACTCATTTTCCTGCTTTTCCTTCAAAGAAGATTTAGTAGTAACAAAATGTATTCAGTTGTTATATGTTCCAGAATGAAACATTTCAGCAACAAGTTGTTCTTTTAGATTGATAACTCCCCTGCCGTTCTTGGTCACTGGTCCTTCTTTCCAATGTATCTTGTCTCTAGTCAGAATAATTCTCTGGTCAAGTATCTGAGAGTGTAGACATTTTTCATTTAAACAGATCAAATAAATCAAATGACCCCAAGTATATCCACAACTAAAACTGGCCAAAATTAACTAAGTCTTCTGACATTGAAATGCACAACTCTGAGGCCTGTGTTGCAGCTGGTGAATGTGGGGTTGGGCAATACCTCAGAGTATATTGATACAGTAGTTGCAAGACGTGAAATTAGGAAAACCGATAGCCCAGCGACAAACTCTGATTTGGTCTCCTGCAGCTCAGATGATCATGAACAGTTTAATTACTCAGAGGCAGTTTTGAATGTAAGAACACCCAGAATCCTGGAATACCAACAGTCAATACAAAGAGACTAAGACACTAACACTTTAGAAAATGTGAATCCAGTACCTGATGATCCAACTATAGACTTAAACTCTTATGCTGAACCGATTGGGCCACACAACTATGGGACTGCAGTTGAAACTGTTCAAAGTGAGGATGAAGAAGAAGATGTTGTTTAGGCCTTCATTTCAGATGTTGAAGACCCCGAGGACTTCTGAGGATACCTCTGTGCTGGATACACAGCCACTGATGATAATGCACACTATTAAAGAAGAGATGGTCTGGAAGCACGCAATTGTCCTCCCCTTCCCCAAAGGGGGGGGGGTGACTCCACCTCCCCTGGGAACAATCGCCCTATTTCACTGCTACCTCCTCTCGCAACACTCCAAGGACATCTAGTTCTCTCCCAAATCTCCTCCTTTCTCTATGAGTTTAGTTTCTTTACCCCGTTCCAATCTGGGTTCAGGAAAAACCACTCCACCACTACCTCCCTACTCAGGATTATGGACACTGCCCTCACTGGTATGGACAATGGCCTAATCACCTCTGTCATCTTTGTTGATCTCAACAAGGCATTTGACACTGTTTCCCACACCCTGCTTCTTCGCTCCCTTTCTTCAGCCAGATTCTCGCTTTCTGCTACAAACTGGTTCAGGGACTACCTTACAGGGAGTACACAAGCTGTAAGAATCGCAAAATCCTGCTCCTCTCCTCTCCAAATCCACACTGGAGTTCCTCAGGGCTCAGTGCTGGGCCCTCCACACTTCTCCATATTTCTAAATCATCTTCCATCAGCCTTCTCCTCCTCCTCCATCCACATATATGCTGACAATACAATCTTGTTCACCTCTTGCCAATCTCCCTCTGATGTGGAAGTCTGACTACAGCTCGACTTCAACAAGCTCCAGCAATGGCTTGCCTCTCATCAGCTCTTTCTAAATGCCAAGAAAACAGTCTCCATGACCTTTGGCACTAGGCAGAGACTTGCTTGGTTCTCCGTTCTGCCCACCTTCCACACCCTGGATGGGGCAATGCTTAAGGACACCTCCTCATTTAGATACCATGGGGTTTGGCTGGACCAACAATCTTAACTTCTCTGGTCACATCAACACCATCCTGAAAAAACTGTGCCCCAAACTTGGCACCTTATACAGGAACCATAATTGCATCCCACTTATGGACAGGCATGAGACTGTCCAAAAGATGATCCTCCCCATTTTCAATTACTGTGATGTAGTCTACAGTGCTGCTCCCAAATCCACCTTATCCAGATTGGATGCCCTTTTCAACTCTTTCTGCCACTTTGTCCTGGACTCTCCTCTGCGTACTCACCACTGTGACCTCTATCACTCTCTTTCTTTCTCTTCACTTGCTAACAGGCACCTCTCCCACTGTGCCAAACTGATCTCAAAATTCTGGCTTGGCTCACTTCCTCTCTACCTATCCTCCTCCCTCTCTACCCCTCTCCCTTCTCCACACTCATTAAGATCCTCTGACTCATTCACCTTTGCTATCCCCCGCTGTTCCACTCTGGCAGTCCAATCAGCATTCATACATCATTTCCCCAAAATTTGGAACTCTCTTCCCCAACAAATTCACCATTCTTCCTCCTCTCATTCCCTCCCCTCTGCCCTACACAACTACCTCACCTCTAACTGCTCCTGCTTTTCTCAGTCTTAATGGTCAGATCCCTACCCGCTTGCACTCGTCCCCAATATATGAGTCTGATTACTATATGGACAAATGCACTTTCTTCAAATTAGCATGCACTTCAATGTTTAAATATTGTGTAAGCTGCCTGCTAGCTGTTGTATGCTAGCATTCATAGTATTTGATCACTGACTAGTTGAGTGTATATGTAATGGTATTCTGTACTTCATGTATGTACATTCTGAATTTCTTGTATGTATTCTCCCTGTACCCTTCTCCTCAGGTCACACTGACCAGGAGATGAGCAACTTGTTGTTCAGTGTGCCTTCCTGGTGAAACATTTCAATAAACACATAAATAAAACTGCTGAAACTTTTTGCTTTGGAAGAGAAGACAAGCACAACATGAAACCCATATACAATGTCCCATTTTGACACTGAATGTCCCTTGTATACAGTGCATAAACACTTTCCTCTGCACTCACTTAACTTTCTGGTGTCCCCAGGTTTCTTTTAAGGAGGAAAAATGTGCTTTCAATGCTTAACATGTGTGGGAAAAGTAAATTATACAGTGTCTATGTTTAAGCCTTAGTTAGGGTTAATATCTGTTTAGATTGCAGTCATCTATATAAGACAGCACTGAATGTTTGAATGCTTAGGTATAATTTTTTTAACAGACAACTATGTTCTAAATGTATTATTAATTAAATAGGCATCATGTGTTAGTTAGCAATGTACTGTTTGTCATGCTATGCTTTGCTACAAGCCCTTGGCAAAGATGTCAAGATTTTGGTGGTGAAGAGTGTAACTCTCTCCCAATATAGGGGCTTACATTTTCTCCCTCTCAGGAGTGCCTGCCTTCATTCTACAGATCCAGAAGCAAATGATGTGGTACCTTTTAATGGACCAACATAGATATAACAACAAGAACAAAGTGCTCTAGCTTTCAGACCAACCAGTCCTTCTTCAGAAGCGTAATGGCAGTTATTTAGAAAAAACAATACTTATAACAGCTAGATCATACAGAAAAAAACAGAAATAAATCCCCATTGGTTTAACATACTCATTTAAAAATATAGATGATGATGTCAGAGAAGTTTAACAGTACCATGTTACCTTCAGCCAGCAGGGTCCCAGGGTCAAAGGTGCTTGGTGCAAAACACATACAAAGAATCCTACTGCACATAACTTTAGTTGACATAAAATAACACTGCTGGAGCAGATGACTCTTAAATCAAGCTATGAGTGTCACAGTGTATATAAGGATGTGATTACTGAAAAGCAACCCCCACCCAGATTAAAGACATGCTAAGATTGTCTTAGGACTCCAAGAAGTTTCAATGTATGCATTATAGACATGAAATTACCAGTAAAGCTGTCTTAAAAAGATCAGTGCACACTGTATGATGTGTAAACCTTAGCTGGACCTATCACCCAGCTGTACTCTCCAGCTAGATATCATGCCCCATAAACTTCAAAAACCTCTAATGTAGTGACAGGACTTTATAAATGATAATTTAAATATAAATTGACTGTATTACTGTCAAACAAAAAACTCTTGTTGAGGACCATCAAGGAATTAAGACCATGTAGCCTGATAGGTACTGATGTCAATAAATTCTCAGTGTAAAACAACTTGATGTACCAGAAGTGTCTAGGGAATCTGAAAAAGATACAAAAGTAATTTCCCTCCCCCTCTTCACACAAACAATACACCCTACCCCACCCCGTATCCCCATAATGCGGGGGAAGGGGGATAACTAACTTTAAGGAAATACTCTCTTACACACACACACACACACACACACACACACACAGTCTCTCTCCTAATGAACCTTCATTCACGTCAGTCACTGCAATTGTTCCCCAAAGGAATTCAACTTGTCATGAAATGCCAAGTAGAAGGGATCATGTATCTTAATACCCACATAGCAAAAATGTGACACTATTTAACCATATTCCTATCTGCGTAGTAACATTTCCAAGGATTCTGGACAGAACCACAATGAAATAAAACTGCCACCCTCCCCAGGATAAGGTAACTAGAAGTAAATATTAGGTATGTGTGTAAGGCCAGAGATCTAACATACCTACATTTCCACAAATCACTACTATATTAGCTTAATGTAAAAAGATCTGTCCAGAACACTCGTGCAAATGAGATCTCGCACCTTAATATGTTCAGAGTTAAAAAAATATGTGACAGTCTATGATAACACTCCTGTATGTACAGTAACAGGCTAGATAATCTGAATATGGTGCAACAGAATCAACCCCACTCCCGGGTGAAGATAAAAAGTAAGGAGGAATTAATATTCATTATGTGTGTGAAGTAAGAGTAGTAACACACTATATATCTAAATAGAAGCCTACCTCAATGTGATAGCAAGCCCCACACCTGTTATATCACGTACCTCACAACACACACCCACACACATACATACACACACACACACACAAACCCACACCCCACACATGCTGAAGTCCTATAATATGCCAGTCTGAAGAAGAAGAAGAGATCTGTGGATGTCAGTTTCTGTAATGTCCCATGAAACCCAGATCAACGTTCATCCCATCTGCTACCATATTGAGATGTAAAATAAGTTTAATCTCAAAAGCTCGTCTCTGTTGTGTGTTTTTGAGATTTCCTTTTAAAACCATTACTGACATATCCAAAATTGAGTGGTCAGGCTGGGAGAAGTGGTGCCCAACTGGTTTTTCAGTCTTCTTTGTTTTAATAGCATGTCTGTGCGAGTTCATCCTAGTGCGGAGCTGTTGGTGTGTCTCTCCAATATAACCTGTTTGTGGACATCTCTTGCACTGAATGAAATAAACAACATGTTGTGATGTGCATGTATAACTCCCATGCACATTGAATTGTCTGTTTTGTGATGTAACCACACAGTCCGAGGTGGAAATAAGCTTACCAGTCTTACAGGCGCGTTGATTGCAGGGTCGTGTGCCATTGTGTTACATGGTATTCTGTTCTGGTGAAAGCTTGCTCCTAACAATTAGGCTGGCTAAAGTTGGTGGTTGTTTAAAAGATAGTAGTGGTAGTTCCTTAAAAATACAATTAAGGGTTTCATCATCACTAAATATTGGGTGGAGGTTTTTAAGAATCTTACGCAGACGTTCAAGGTGTGGATGATATGTGACTACTAAGGGTATTGTGTCTGTAGCTGTTTTTTCTTTAATTGAAGTAGT
The DNA here is from genome assembly GCA_016271365.2 of Neoceratodus forsteri. Taxonomy (NCBI): domain Eukaryota; kingdom Metazoa; phylum Chordata; order Ceratodontiformes; family Ceratodontidae; genus Neoceratodus; species Neoceratodus forsteri. The sequence continues at coordinate 957,607,382 of CM057449.1, read as the reverse complement.
TGTTGTCTTGGTACTTGCGTTGCACGTTCTACCTTCATTCTAATCACTTCCAGCCATACAGACTTCACTCCTGGTCCCCACGGGATTTTGGCAGAGTTCCAGTACAGCTGGAGAGGCAGAATCAAGAGTTTGTTTGGTGCTGCAAAGTCACACATGCAATCGGTTCCCTACTCAAAGCCAACAGAGAACATACTAAGAGCTGCAGAGTGGAGCAAAGAGCACTTGTGAATGCTCCTTCCAGGTGTTACTCACCACAGACTCTGATGACTAGAGAATGGGGATGGACAGAAAAGAAACATCAGGACTTTGTTGTTGCTAACGGAGGGCACCTTAGACATAGTTGCAGGCCATGATGGAGGCTAGAAAGAGTAATACATATGTAGTTACAGTTTTATTAATATATTTTATTCATATTTTTCATATGACTAAGAATGTTCCAATCGAGCAGAGTTAATTTCCAGTGAAGTCCTTGTTACAAAAGGTTATGAAATACAAAAAAATGAAATTTAAGTTGCTTACAAAAAGACAATATTTCAAGGACATATCAAATAGCATTAATATATAACAGTAATCAATAACATTAAATCATAATACAATTAATCTGCAACAGGTATGACAGATTTTCTTTTTTGTGCACCTTCAAAGTGCTCTGTTCACAGATACAGAAGGTCTTATTATAAATGATATCATTAAATTACAATTCTAAATTTAAGGCTTAAAGAACTGCATAGTACAATTAAGAAAAAGATTAATGTAATGTTAAAGATTAAATATGCCTAAAGGCATGGGCACTACTACTAAATATTGGATCCCCTGTGGTCATGAGACTATGGAAAGGGGCTGGGATTGGGTTAACACTATGTACTGGAAACCAGCAGTCCAAAACACCAGCAACACCTTATGTGACTGTTCCAGACAACCACAGACTCTGGGGACATATTTAGCCCCATGAAAGTCTTCTTGAATCTGTGGACAACGGAGAAAAAGGAGGCAAATCTGCCAGTGAACCCGAACTTTCCTTTGTCTAAAAACCTTCTTTCTGTGAATGATCACCTGATTGACATTGATGCTGTAAGTGTGGACTGCTGCTGAAGTGTCTGAAGAGCTACAGTTCTGACATAGCAATTGATTGAGGCAGACATGCTCTCTGCATCTCAGCTGCTTGGTTGAGTGCCACCAGAGTTCCAAGTTGGGACATTGCCAAACAGATTTTGAGCCGATACCTGAAGTGCCTGCAATGGACTTCAGTCTTTGGAGCAAGAGTTGCTTCCTGAAGCAGCATTTCTGTTGGGAAATGCTCTCCCCAAAGATCCTACTTCAGGGATTTGTCCTTGGAGAGGACCCCATCACCAATAGCTGTGAGTGACTTCCTGCCTTCAGGTGGATGAAGAAAAGGCCACTCATGGTGTTAAGAGAACTGAAGAGAAGCATCTGGGATTCATCACAGCCCTCACACTTTACCACTATAGGTGAATTGGGTTCTCTTGACTTTTAAGTAAAACTCCTTGCAAAACCAGAGTAGATGATGACTCCCCCCCCCCCCAAGAATTGATCTGTAGCTGCATCTCAGTGTTTGTGAATACAAATCAGGCCCTGTTCTTGCAATGCTTGTACATACAGTAGATAGGACATATTAGATAGACTGGGCTAGGACTGAACGATCATCAGAAGTGCCCAAAGAAAGGGTTTTATTTATCAACTTGAGGATAGGAAATGATTTTTACATATTTAACTGCCCTTCCATCTTCCTTTCCATGCCGGTTATGTTTTCTGATATGCTTTGATGATTTTTTGATAAATAAATAACCTAGATTTGGGGTGCCCTCAGATCTACATACAGTTCCACTCTCCTCACCAGCTACTGCTCTTGATTTTCATATTTCTAAGACATTCTATGACATCAGAAACTCCCATTCCATGCTATTCATCTGAAAGCCCTGAAATGGGAGTTTGTGATGTCATAGTATGTTCAGACAGTATGAAAAGAGACAGAAGCAGCTGTTGAGGAGAGACGGATTCAGGGTAGTTAAAAAGGCAACAAAATTAGATTATTTACTGTATTTAACAAAAAGGGTCAAAAACATATCAGAATACTAGGTAGCCAATAAAAGAACAACTGGAGGGCATCTAGATGTGTAGATCACCTATTTAAAGGATGGTTTGCTTTCACCCTTCAATTGTATGCATTTTGGTACTTTGTTCTGGGGTCTGTATCACTTAATAATTTTATCAATTGGTACTGCAGCATATCTCTATCAGGCATGCAATGCTTCACCCTCCTGTGTGCACACAAGTAGACTGTGGCAGCTCCCAGAGGGACTTAGGCAATTTAGTGCACCAGAGAGTAGGGGTTGTTTAGAACTCGGGGATTCATTGTGTTTGGAGGGTCGTAAGATTCAAACTGAATTGTAGTTGGTTATTTAACTTACCTACCCTACCTAATTCCGTCTCCAGATACCCTGTTCTCATGTTCTTTTTCCCTTTTGTAACTCCCTTCCTTCTTTTATTGACTTTATTGTTTCCATTGCTATTCATGTGTTTCCACCATGTAGTATAATTACATTAGTTTGCTGGGGTATTGTATTGTATAGTATTAAGCCTCCTTTTATCATGAGTGTGACAGTTATACATTTTCCTGTAGGGAAGCACCTTGGCAGCTCGGGTAAAGAAAAAGGATCCCCACAGGTGGTGGCACTGTGACACCAAATCCTATTACCACTGTCAGTCCAGGCACCATTCATCCTAAGGCCTGAGGACTTAGCTGTACCTTAGTTTTAGTCTCCTGTCTCACTCATTGCTTGGGTAGTGATGGTTATACATACACTGGAAGACACTTTTATTTCTAATGTATGTAATAATAAGTTACACATTCTTAACCAGTAAGAGACCAGCTTTGATAATGCTTGATGACATCACGGAGGCCCTGCTGCTTTCCAAGTTTTCTGCAGCAGAACATAGGTAAAACCAGTTAAATCTTCATTAAAGAGCTCATTTATAAACTATTTGTTTTAAAATGTTGATGTATAAACAGTATACATAATGGGCTACACTACAATAATCACATTTATCACTGTTAGCAAATTATAAGACCTAATGAACACTATAGTGACTTTACCAGGCATGAGATATGGGTGTTATCCTTACCTACTGAGACAAATTTGTTTTTTTCAGTGCAGCTCATCATGTATCCTCTAGATATTGATATAACTGTGATACAGTATTTTTGGCATATTTTGATGAACACTGCTGATAAGAGAAAATATACAGAATAATGTATGGGGAAGTGAGGGTTATGGGGATTTTATGTACACCCGAGGTGTGTGATACCCCATAAACCCTGAGGGCGAAGCTTGAGGGGTTTATATGGGCATCACACACTGAGGGTGTGCATAAAATCCCCCTTAAACACACTTTCCCCTTGTTTTATTTTTTATATTTACTGGTTTTAAGAAGCACGCACTGTGTACTCTTGTGTTGTTTTTCCCCCCATCATAAAAGCTCTGGATCCAAGTCATAGGACTAGACAGAGTAGCTGTGTGCTTACCTCTCAGCCTGAAGAAATTACACACTTTGAAGCTCAGGGAGCACCCCGCTGCCATCCTGCCAATCTTGTCCCTGTCCCGAAATGTTGCCAGGTGGTGGGTCGCTTATTCACCCCTCGCCTATGTGGTTTGGAACAGGAAGTGGGACTGTTGACATGCCAGGTAAAAGGTCATCCCTTGTTATTGCTCCTGTTTGCATATTTATTTAAATTGAATTTAGGACTTTTTGTTTTTAACATTTGTGAGGTTCTCAGTGACCGTCAACAAAAGCTTGTCTCACATGCCAACTGTTTGAAAACCTAATGATAGTGGATGTCCACTGCGAGGACAGCTTGTTCAATGGCTTTTGTAGGTTATGCTCTGTTTTAATTCTGATAATGGTTTACGGAGTTCCGTAAACTACATGTGTGAATTATGCTGCTGTTAAGCTCCCGCTGGCAGTGGTTAATCAATACCAACCAGTGACTATATAAATATTATCTATTAACATGTAATATTATTTAGAGGATTATGCATGGCTGATTGTGAAGAGCAAGGTGGCAATTTCATTGAGTGAAGCTGGGGCAGGACAAGACATGAGGCTGAAGAACTAGTGGCTTATTCTACACACAGCTTCATGAAATGGAATTACGACCAAGTTATTCACAGGCAACCAAGTTTATTAAGTTCTATTATAAGGTTAGAGAAAAACACATTTAGAAAACTGAGTGGATGAGATCAGTGAAAAGCAACATTTGTTACAAGAATCCAGTCCAGCGTATGCAGTACCTTGAGCATTATGTGTGATGTAGCCCAGTCTAATTCCCAGTTCCAGTACAAGTTTTCTCTTCATTGCACTATGCTTCCACTTTGCAAAGCAGTTTGTTTTCCCTTACAGACATGTATACTTTCTTCTTGCCTTCATTAAATATAGCTGTTTTTTTTTTAAAACTTTCAGTGTGTGCCTCCTCAGAGGAAAATTAATTAAAGTACGGTATGCTTCAAGTAGGCATTTTCAATTTACAGGGTTAATGCTTAATTTGTTTGCGATGATTGTCAAGAGCTTGCTGGTTCTTTAAATAATGAATGCATTTAAGCAGTTTTTTTAAAACTTTAAATTTTTATTGCATTTTTTGCTTTACAAAGGGCAGGGGGAGAAGGGAAAAAGCAAAATAAATAAAGCATTACTAGGTACAGTATCTTTACAACATAATATCGCAGCAAGATAGTAGAGCAGTTAAAAGGACACTACTATTAACATACAATAATACTGTGTGTTAACATTACTTGTTGGAGCTTAATATTATAAAAATGAGGCTAATAAAGATTTTTTTTATAATGCTTTCCAAAGATTCAAGGTGGGGGGCTAGGATTTAAGCACCTTAAAAACTATTCAATTCTGAAGGTGGAGCTAGCAAGGCATACTAGAGAGAAAAATCTCAGAATGGAGGACATAGACCCAAGTTAAACTTTAAAGGTAGTAGAAAATGGTTTCGAAGGAGAACCCTGTTCTTAGTTCATATCCACTTTAAGGGATTAACTCTGGTCTATGAGGAGTCACATGTAGGAATCATATTGTCCAAATATTCATTAATTTAGGAATGGTGTTTTGAAGTTTTGCTGTAAGTTATTCCATTTTGTATATATCATAAATAGTATTTTCCCAGTGTCTAATTTCAGGGGATACAGGCTGAAGCCACAGTCTCGTTATCAGTTTTTTGGAGGCAATTAGCAAAGAACCCACCAATGAAATCTTCTGCTTCTGCTTAAAATGTCTAAGAAAATTTAATAATAAGGCTATTTCAGGTGTCAAGTCTCCCATTTCTGGGAAAAGTTCCCACAGAACTCGACCCACTTCCTCCCAAAATGCAGTCAATACAGGGCAGAACCAGAGCACATGTGCAAGGGTTGAAACTTCGCAGCCACACCCCCTCCAGCAAGAGGAGTCATGCGAATTATTATATTTGGCTGTAATTTGGGGTGTTCTAAAATAACGAGTTGCTACCTTTCACCCAAACTCCTGCCAAGTCAGAGAAGAAGTTAACATGTGTTGTTTTCTCCAAATATTTGTCCAATCAGAAGGGGAAAGAGTGCTCATTAAATCAGCCTCCCAATTATCGTGGACTGCATCCATTAAAGAGGAGGGGCATTGTGTTAAAGTCTTATACAGGCATGCTATCAAATGTCTCAGGGAGAATTTGGATTTCAGTTGGACCAACAAGGAGAAAAAGGGAGGAATTAACAATCCCATGATGTCCAGTCCTGGACTCTGAGACATAAAATGTTGAATTTTAAAGTATTTAAATAAGTCACTATTAGGGAGATCAAATTATTCCTGAAGTTGTGTGAAAGATTTAAATACCCCATTCTGAAAAAATTGGAATCCAAACTTCCGTCCCTTCTCTATCCATCTAAAAAATGTAACATTATGCTTAATGGGCTCGAAGGACTTGTCTAGAGAGGGATACCTATCCGACTCTTCCCTACCCTATTCTCTGGATGATGGAGAAAACACGACCAGACCGTATATAGTCTGGTAGTATATAGGGATCTGGAAGAGAATTGACTAGATCTGTCAGGCTGAAAGAGCCAGCCCTCATTCAAAGGGAGCGGGGTTGAGAGTGCCCTCTCTGCCTCCACCCAAATCATCCTGAGGAGGACCAAGTGAGGATATGTGCCACCAATGCGGCCATTGCATATTTATAGAGATATGGTAAGGCTAATACCTCCATTTCTTTTAGGAGCTGTAGTTTTGCTAATGCTATTTGGGGGGGGGTGGCCCTGCCATAAGAAATGTGAGATAGCTCTGTTCCAACAAGAGAAATCCCTGTTCAGTGGAAAGTATGGAATATTGTTTAAAACATACAGCAATTTTGGGATAATAACCTTTTGTATCATTTTTACCCTCTGTATTAATGATATAGGGAAAGGGGTCCAGTGAGTTAGATCCTCCCTAATCTGGGTATATAGGGTGTCATAATTTAAGGAGTTAAGTGATGTATGGATTGGATGTGATTAAAATTCCTAGGTATTTCAGTTTTGTGGATTCCCAGTGGTAGGGGAAGGTCTGTCAGAGGGTCAATGATGGAGTAACGTGGAGTAGGAGGACCTCTGATTTTGTTGGGTTAATTTTGTACCCTGATAAATCTTCCATCAGCCGCAGAGCACCAGCCAGAGCCGGCAGGGAAGCCTCAGGTTCAGTGAGGTAAAGAAGCAGATCATCTGCATAATATGCAGTTTTATGAAGGGTACCATTAATGCAGTATCCCTGTATAGAGGATAATTGGTGCAGGTACTGGGTGAGGGGCTCCACATATAACCAAACAAATAAGAAGAGAGGGGGCACCCCTGACAGGTGCCTTGTTGGAAGGGGAATTGCACATAATGTGACCCATTTAACTTCACCGCAGCCTCCGGTCGGTCATATAATCCCATCAGGGCATACCAAAAGGCTGAGGGAAATCTGAATTTTGACAGGGTCCCCCTGAAAAAGATCCAGGAGACCCTGTCAAAGGCCTTCTGGGCATCTAAGCTTAAAATCATGAGAGGGTGTACATGCGAGTGGGTGTGATTTATTATATAAAGAGTTAATTGAATATTATCCATGGTCTGCTGCATTTCAATAAACCCAGATTGAGCTGGATGAATCAGCATTGGGAGTATGTCATCTAGTCTGTGTGCTATGATATTAGTGTATATTTTATAATCCTGATTTAGGACTGAGATTGGTTGGTAAGAGTCACACATTGATGCCGATTTATCAGGCTTTAAGATTGCGGGTATAGTTGCATAGCGCCAAGAATCTGGGAAGATCCCTTTTGTATGGCCCTCCATAAAGGTGGAATGGAGAGGATCCTTGATTATATCGTAAGGCCCAGGCTCTTCCCATTTTTAAGGTTCCAGATAGTTTGTGAAATTTCCAAGGGAGTTATGGGAGCTATTAACTGTTGTACCTGGGTCTCACTTAGGGTGGGGAAGGAGAGCCCAGCAAAAAAATACTTTAACTGTGTTGGATCGGGGGGGGGGCAGAATATAGGTTTTGATAAAATCTTCGGAATACCTCTAGGATCTGTGGAGTGGAATAAGCATGTCCTTTGGTGGCTGGATCTCGGATCTTGGTCATGGTTAATGACTGAGTTTGGCTATGTAAACGATAGGCCAACAGCCAGTAGGCCCGTGCCCCTCCCTCATAATATTGTTGACGAAGCCAGAGCAGAGCCTGTTCGATGTGGCTGTTAAAAGTTTTTGTATTTCATTTTGGGTTTGTAGTAACAAAGTCAGAACCAAATGGTCGAATGGGACCTAGGGGTAATTATATCAGATGACCTAAAGGTGGGCAAGCAATGTGAGAAGGCAGTAAGGAAGGCTGGGGGGGGATACTGGGATGCATAGGAAGAGGCATCAATAGTAGAAAACAGGAAGTTGTTATCCCTCTTTACAGACAGTTGGTGAGACCCCATCTGGAGTACTGTGTGCAGTTCTGGGAGACCCCACCTCTGCAAAGACATAGACAGAGTGAAGGTTGTCCAGAGGAGGGCAACCAAAATGGTGCAGGGTCTGCACCAGAAGACATACAAAGAAAGACTAAAGGAGCTTAATATGTATACCCTTGAGGAAAGAAGGGATAGATGGGACATGATAGAAACTTTCAAGTACCTCAAGGGAATCAACAAAGTCCAAGAGGGTAGCATCTTTCAGAAAAAGAGATGTGCAAGAACAAGGGGGCACAATTTGAAGATAGAGGGGGGACGGCTCAGAGGTAATGTGAGAAAGTATTTTTTCACAGAGAGGGTTGTGGATGCATGGAACAGCCTCCCTGAGGAGGTCGTGGAGTCAAGAACAGTGGAGGAATTCAGGAATGCATGGGACAGACATAAGGCAGTCCTAGTGGGGGGTAGGAGGAAGTAAGCTGTTGGTTAACTAGGATCTGCAGTTTATCTGTTAGGTAGGAAAATGGGCAGACTAGGTGGGCCAAGCGGTCCTTATCTGCCGACAAATTCTATGTTTCTATGTTTCTATGGTCTCCTTGCATATGGGCATGCTGAAGAAATTGTAATTTTTCCTGCATGTCACAGAGGTGGGACATCCGGAGTGTCATTGTCTTGTAAAATCTCTAAGGTTTTTTCTTTCAGAAAATCTAGAAAAGCTGGGTCTTGGAACAATGAATTATTAAGTCGCCAGAGGATGTTCTTAGAGTGACTCATAAGGGATAATTCTAAGGCGATCGGGGCATGGCCTGAAAGGACTACATTATGAATATCTGCCTGGTGTATCAAATCCTGATATTCACTGTTGATCCAAAAATAGTCTAACCTAGAATCTTGACGGTGGGGGGAGGAATAGAAAGTAAAACAGCATTGCCCTGGATGCAAATGCCTCCAGGTATCTACTAGGCCCAGGTCATGAAGAAAGTGTCTAAGGTGTTTCTGACCTGAGGACAATGGGGTAGGCTTGACCATCGAACAGTCATATGAAGGATTCATTAGACAGCTCACATCTCCTCCCATGACCAGTGTTCCCCTTTTATGAAGCATTATAATGTTCATCAACTGCTGAATGGTAGAGGTATCTGACCCCGGGGGAATATAAATACTACACATGGTTAATTCATGTTTCTGGTGAGTCCCTGTTACCAGGGCCCGTCTACCCCGAGTCTGAGCAGCAACTTGAAACCTGAAACTGAGTGCATTTGGGGATTAAAATTACTGCCCCTTGTCTCCACCCTCACCTGTAGGAAAATTCAATTATTTCTGAGAAAACAAACTTTGACAATTTTTGATGTTCAACCTGAGATAAGTGGGTCTCTTGTAGAAGTAGTGTATCAGGTCTGAACTTCTTCAGGTCTGTCAATGTTCTATTTCTTTTTATTGGGCCTACTAACCCATTCACATTATGTGAGATTAAATGGAAAGGTATCCCCATGGTTAATGTAGAGAAATTGATAAAAATGACAGCCAGCCCCACCTGAGAGGGTAAAATCATTAAGGCAGCACTGTACATCTAATAATTCCTCAAGAGTCTCCTCTAGAATACTACAACAATAGTGATAAATCCTTCCACACATCAACTCCCCTCTTGTATACTTAATTAGTATCCTGCACCTTGTTAAAAGAAAAAAAGGAATATTTCCAAACAATTGCCAATTGGGCAAAAAGTGAATGAGGTTGCGGGAAGGGCAGTGTACCACACTTCCTTCCAAACTGTTACATATAGTAGATAGGGTGACATCCAACCAGGGAAGGGCCCTTCGCCCTCCCGGGAGCCGCCAAGTCTGGCTTAGCCCATAGATAGATGCTGTCGCCTCATGAAAGACTGCATCTATGGGGGAGAAACACCCAAGAATCAGATACAGGGTTAGAGAAATCAAAAAGGGTCAAAAATAAGTAGGGTTTGGGGATGTTAAGGGTGGGGAATAAAGGTGCAATGGCTCCTTGGGTCCCAGTCTCAGAACTTCTGTCCAGCAAGCCCTCAATATTTTTATCAGGAGAGCATAAACAGTATATGTAGTAGTACATTTTCACATACCTTTTTTAAAGAAGCAAGTAAAACAACAGTAGAAAGAATATAAGAACAATCAGTCTTATAGCTTGTCAGAATTAAGAAAACAGGAAGATACTCTCCATGTCTGAGAAGGGAGGATTATCTCATCCCCCTAATGACCTTTAAATATCTAAATCAAATTATAAAGTCAGACTTCTATTGTCTATTCTAAACTGATTAAGGTAATAAAGAGTCTCTGTTGTCTAAAGCCCAGACATGTGATGTTCAGCCCCTGTCCTGGGGTAGTCTAAAATGAAAGCAAGCATATCTCAAAAGCAATTCACCAAGTTCTGCCAGGATCATAAGAAGCAATTCCTCTCTCTTCTGTAGGAGATCCAGATCCTAGGTGCCTCCTTTTTATAGAATTCAGCCTGTTCCTGCCAGTGCAGAAGCCCAACACCCCGAGCCATGGGCCCTGGTCCAACCCCCCCCCCAGTGGCTGAGGGGAACCCCAGTGAGGGTCGACTACCCAGGAGGGACCATCAACAAACCCTGGCCCCCCCTCCGAGGACCCCGCTCCAGGATACTTAACATTCCTCAGACCCTTTTCTTTATCTCAGTTCCATTACCAGGAGCACAGGCATCAAGGAGAGTGAGGACAATCTTGGTGAGGGCTGAGACCAGTGAGCCCAGTCACTCCATATATGGGATCTCTACTGAAGGTCCTTCATACCACCAGATGCCCTCCGTGGGATCTAAAGGTGTTGGCCCAGAGACAAGGGCCAAGCAATTTCCCAACCAGGAGTCCGGAGGCAGCTGGGTGGTCTATATCTGACCAGCCAAGGGATATAATTAAATAAGGATCCCAAAAGAGAATGTACATCTTCGGCTATATATAGGCCCGGGACTGGGCCCAGGGGAGGAAGGCCCCAGAAAGACCAAAACGATTATTGTTAATCATCTGCCTTTAAATCCAGTCAGAGTGGAGCTCTTGTCTCACAGTGGTACCCAGCCCACCCTGTGTAAAATTAGTTGTTATTGAGTGTAAGGCAATAAGGTCCAATTTTGCAGCTCACTTTGACCCGCTTTACAAGGAAGGGGGGGCAGAACCAGGCAGACAAATACTAAATGTAAAAGATCCTATTTAGCGGATCCCAGGCATCGTGAGGCCATGGAGAAAGTCCCTGCACTCATGAGGTCCTCTTTCAGAGTCACCCCCACCACTTATACATACAGTTTGCTCTATCTGCTCCACCACCCATGCTCCAGTGTCCTATCTAATGGACCACGTTAACCGAAGGGGGGCCTAAAGCCAATGTGTCCCCCTTTCTAATTCAGAGTGAAAAGCATATACCAATCCAAGAGGCAAGAAATATGTCAATATGTTAATTAAACTGGGGATCCCCCCAGGCCATCAGCCCGGGTCCCATGCCCATAGAGCTGAGCAGCATAATTGTATTCTAGCTGTACAGAGGGCCCCCAACTCCAAGACCTACACAGATGTGGCAAAAATAAGAAGAGAGTTGAGGTGAGCCAACAAGGGACCCCCCACAGCAGTCAACCCCAATGGTAGAGGCCACAGGCCATGTGTCGTCAGATCCCCCATCCGCAGACCAAGGCATGAAAAGAGAGAAAAGGAATTACCACACCTTTAGATCAGATATTCAGGGGTCAGTTAAGGGAGTCACAGATTGCCAGTGCTTCAGTTCTGATAGGGCTGATTGCTGTGCCCCAGGATCTCTCTCATACATATGTAGACTAAGTCTCTTAACTGGGTCCCTTCTTGGGAGTGGGGTCTGAGCTGTGACTGCATAGCCACATTTCTGAAGGTCTTCTTGTGCCTGTCCTGCTGAGTCATATTGTTTTTGTCCTGTCGGATACTGAATCACCAATTTAGCAGGGTAAGGACTGTGGAATTTTAACTTGTTCTGTCTGAAGATAGGAAATAGCAGGATGTAAGCTCTATGTCATTTCGTTGTAACTGTGGCATAATCGTTATCAAGAAATATTCTCGTTGAGCCATAGAATATTTTCCCTAAAGACCAAGCTTTTATTAAGAGTTGCTCTTTCACTGCGTATCTAGCAAATCTAACAATAATGGATCTGGGCCTGGCAGATGGATCAGAGGGTTTGGGGCCTGGGGCTTGATGAACGCACTCCAGATCCAAGTTGAGGGAGTCCTCCAGTGACAGAGATGTGCACAGTTATGTTTCCGTAAAAGTCCTGAATGTCGGACCCTTCTGAATTTTCGGGGATGCCATGATATTTTGGTGGCAATTCCTGTTCTCTGCATCCTCCTGTCTTTTGATGGTGAGTTTACAGATTTGAATGATATGAGAGAGGGTTGTTTGCATGTGTTTCATCTGCTGGGTCTGTTCCGATGAGGTGGTCTCCAAGCTGGAGACCTTTGCATCCAGTGTGTTTAGATCCAGCTGTAATACCTCCTGGGTCATTGTGTATTGTGCAAGTTCCATTTTAACTCCTTTAATTTCAGAAAGAATCAGGTCTAGTTTGATATTCATACTGGCTTTCTTTTTAGATTTCTTTTCGTTGGGAGTCCTCTGCTCGGGTGGTCTGTGTAGGCATTGCAAAGTCATTGAGGCCTCCGAGTCGGAAAGATCTGCAGCTGATTTTGCGCTGTCTGGTCTCAATACAAGAAACTTATTTATGCTTCCGAGTTATTTCTGAGTTGCCATCCTTCACCTGCTATGGCAATATCAAAATTGTGGACTTTTAACTACAGTTGCGAGGCAATAATGAGCGCACTGGACTAGAGCCGAAAAACTAAGCCACCATTAAGCTAGTCGCTGCACCGGAAGTCTCCTTTAAGCAGCTCTACTTGAGATTTCTCTAGACTGTTTTGTTTCCTGTAGGAGTGTTGTTATCGGCTCATATAAAATCATCTTCTAGGTTTATCTCCATAGAGGCATAATACATTGGAATTAAGCCAAAGTATCAGGACCTCACAGAAAGGTTTTTCAAGATGGTGCTTCCCAAATTAATGAGATTATGTGGACATCTTTGGTAGGTAGTGTCATTTAGATAACATTTGTGGGTCCCAACCACTTCAGTTCTTTTGTCCCGATATCAAAAGAGTGAACATCAGACCAGCGGAAGCAGCTTTTCTGTTATCATAGTTTTGCTGATAGAATTATGTTTTCTCTGGTATCTTCACCTTCAGGAAATCTCATTCACTGGTGCATGTCATACAATATGTGTATGTAGGACATCTTTTCACCATTGTCAGTGCAGAAAGTGGATACATCGTGAGGACACCCACAAATTGTGTGTGTGTTATTTGGGTCTAGTCCACGATGTTAGAAACTGAGACATCTCCCAGGATTTGAAACAAACTTCATGGAGACGCAGGCAAAAAGCTTTAGAAAATTTTTACAGAAGATGGACAAAGCTATTGCAGTGCCCACAAGTCACTGATTCTGTAACCTAGGCAGAAATCATCTCAGTTGAAAAACAGTTGTGTGCTGAAGTCACAGTGTAAGTCTGCTACCCAATCAGATTCTTCTCTGTTGTTGACTGAGAGCCTCCAGTTGGGCTGCTTGTTATCAGTGAGACAACATGGCTCTCCTGCCTACCAATAATTTAGATCCTTGCTCTCAAACTGGGATGGCAAGTCCAATGATCCATCTGGTGCACTGGCAAACAGGTTGGGTTCTGCCTTTGTAAGGCCAAAACCCTGCCCTGCAACACTTGGGTCGAATGCAAAAGGTACTGTAGTCTCCTTCCTGCACTTCTGGAACTACTTCAGTGAGTTCTGTCTCATCAATGCCAACAATACCAGTGATGCAGGCAACTGCAGCAGCCCTGTCACTGGATCTGGCCATCGTCACCATTCCACATGCACTGCTGGCAGAAGGCCTGCACCTCCCACAGCCTCTCTCATGACTGACACAGCTGGTCACCTATCACACTGTCATTCTGGATAAGTGACAGATAATCAATATGTCCATGAGAAGGTTGTTGATGAGACTGGAGGTTGCTGATGGGCTGAAAGGGAAAAGAATTGATTATAAAAAGAATTTTCGGGTTTGAGAAACTGTTGTATTCTCAGCCTCCGGTCACTCCTCAGCTGCTTCTTCAAGTGCTGGTGGCTGGACCTGCAGTGCCTCTTCAGACCCCCATTATTGGACCTGGGACTCCCCAGCTCTCTCACTTAGAGGAGGATGAGGAGGATGAGGAGTACAATCCAGATCTCCTGGAAGAGGAGGAGGAGGAGGAGTTTTGGAGGTAGGGGAGCCTGATCTCCTCAATCCTCTGAGATTGGAAGATTTGGCCGGTACCTCTGTGTCCTGGGACAGTGAAGATATGGCCCTGTACATGACCCATTCTCCTCCTGAGTAAGTAGTGAGTAGGGATTCAGCACTGCACCCCCAGGCACTTTAACTAACCTAGCTATAGAGATGCAAACACAATTATTTGTTGTATACATCTAACACACAAAGTCAGAAGCAGTGAGGGCAGGCACACAAGTTGGAACCAGTGCTCAGGCACAGGAACTTGTAACTTCAATAATGAAATACAGTTCATGCTGAGTACAACAAATGGAGCCTGTAGTAGATGTTTCTTCCAGTGCAAAGCAATAATTTAATTACAGTCAAAAGGGGGAACAAAGACAACAAGGTCAGAACACAGCAAACTCTCAAGATTTCAAAATGCTCTATTGCTTTTTCAAGGAATGAAACATTACCCACTAGAACCATCATTTTAAACAACACAGATTAACATAAATTAATTATTGAAGACAGGCTGCCTAGAATACTGTTGTGGTTGCGCTATGCTACCAAGGCAACTGGAAACCTGATACTCCCAGAAGCACCTTACTCTTTCTCTAATGCACAACCTGGTGCCATAGATAATTACATTTTCATACATAAGGGTGTGGTGTGCACATATATGGAACTCAAACAGAAAAGAGAAAGAACTAAGTGTCTTAGCTGGTTTTGAACCCAGGCTACCCGGAATACCATTCCAGTTGTGCTGCACCACCAAGGCAACTGCAAACCTGGGGCTCCCAGAAGTACCTTACTATTTCTGTAATGCACAACCTGATGCTGTAATAAGTGCCTTAGAACTTATTTCTTTTTCACTTCTCTTTGTTTGGGTTCTGTATATGTGCATACTGCACTCTTGTGTATGAAGATATAATTATCTGTGCAGCATCAGCTTGTACATTACAAAAAGAGTAAGGGGCTTCTGAGTGTCCTGAGTATCTGGTTGCTTTGATAGCACAGCTGGTAGCACAACTAGAATGGCAATTTCAGCAGCCTGGGTTCAAATCCATGACACCTCAGAAACCCATCCACCTATCCTGCAGAAGAAAACAGAAAGAAAATATAGATGAGTATTTAAAACAAAACACTCCATTCAAAATAAACTCTTTAGTCAGTGTATCTTTATACATCCCATCATAATAATTTACAATAAATTTTTATAGAAGTGAAAGCTCAACCCAATGACTAAATGTCCAAAAAGGGGTGGGGGAGGGGGAGTATTTTTAACACAGAAAATATATGAAAGGCCTTCCAGTTCAAAACAGAGGAGTACAGTAAAGTCCAATGGCTGAACAGGTATGCACAGGACAAATACATCAGAAAAATGTTATTACTGGCTAATCACAAAAAGGTTTCAGTCCTCATTAAGCCCTGTGGGTTTAAATCTGTTCAGCATAAAAACTCCAATAGATTTCTTGCTGAAGCAGTTTCTTAAGTCTATCACCATCACGCCTGTTGGCACACACATGTTCCAGCCCCATAAAGTGCATTGATTTAGGGTTGTCACCACAGAACTGCTGAACGTGTGAGCCAACTGGGGTGTACAAATTTGTGTTGCGTATACTTCTGATATGTTCAAGAATTCTTAAATGGTATATGGTATGCCCAATGTAGATAACTGACAATCACACCAAATAAGGCAAGGCACAAAATTGGTTGTACAATTAATGAATTCTCAGACCTCCATCACTTTGGATATGTGTGGGAAATGTAAGGACTTGGATTGGTGACAAAAAGCACAGGCACAGAAACTGCCACACCTACGCATACTTACAGGTTTGGCTGGTAGCCATGACAGATATTCTGGGCAGGCCTGCATCTGCTTAAATTGGCTTTGGACCAGATCATTCTTAAGGGTTCTTGCTGGTTTAAAAGAAATCCTAGGTTTGTCCCCTGTGGCTGCCCCAAGTACTGAGTCACTTCTGAGTATAGGTCAATACTGGTGAATCACAGCCCTATCCTACTAGCCAAAGGATTGTAAAGCACATATGAAGTACTTAATCTGTTGCTTACCCTCATGTCTAGTCTTAGGGCTGAGCAGAGTGGACTTGTCCATGTTTAGGGCCCTGTTATAGCCCCCCCCTCGATGAAGCTTTATCAAGCAGAGTGCTGGGGCACTTGCATGGGTGGCTGATAGCTGTATCTTTTTCCTGCACTGAGTCAAATGCTCAGTACATTTTCACTTAGCATATTTTGATATTTTTTAGTGTTATGTTTTTCCCGCTCACGTGCACCACTCATAGGAATTTCAGATGTTATTATATGCAGAATGGGCCCTATTGTGTATTCCCACCCCTGAAATTTACTTTCCATGACCTCACTGACACATGAAGATTGATGGTCATGTGACTAAATATAAGATCAACAGTCAGAAAACAGAAATGTTACAATTTTTGATTCTCCTTCACTGCACTTAGGAGCTATGGGTTCTATGTCATAACGGTGATTGCATAATAGCGATCACCGTTAGGGCGAGTGTACATCGCTGAAAATTAATTTTGGCAGTGCAACCTCATGGTGAGGAGCAAGAGGGCGCCCGAGACCCCCCCCCCCCACTAATGGATTCTCAACTCCAGGGGGTGTCAGGGTGTGTGAAAATGTAGAAATGTAAAGCCACCTGCAGCCAAAAAACAAACATGCTACACCCCACACCTCCCAACCAACCACCTTCCCACCATGCTAGCAGACCACCCGCAGCTGCCACCACACCTTCTACATACCTTCCTCCTGCTCTCCGATGCGTACGCACTTATTTCTCCGTCGCCGTATATCACCCACCCTGGTTTCTGGTTGCCCCCCGGCAGGTAGCCCTGAACACAGGTGCTATAACTGAGTCACCATTTTTGTAGGCACTCAGTTGTGGTCACCTTGTTCACAGGTTACCGGAGCTATGCTCCCTTTTAAATGGGATATGCAGGAGATAAAATATTTTTGAATATAACTTGCCCCAGGATCTGAACCAAGTGCATTCCCTTTTATACAACCTCTTGACAAGATGGCTCTATGCTGACCAGGCCAAATGGGGTACTCTGCCCCTCAGACTGGAACACAAAGTAGACACAGTCAATATTGGTCACATTAACCACACTGCTGTATTTGTTCTAGCCCTTACTGTTGATGCCAAGCCAGCAAAATGGTAACAGTGGGACATACTACTATTTAGACTTATTTGGAATAGAAAGGCTCATAGAACCAAATACTCCATGCTGCAATTTCCAAAGAAAAGGGAGGTCTGGTATCACTGTCCCTTGAGTGATATTTTCTGGCAGCGCAGGTTTACATAGACTTGTTACGGCTAACTGAGGGTGCACAAACTAGATGTGCAAATGTACAGATAGCAAGTATGGGGCAGAGGTAGGATATAATGTGACCACTTTTAACAGGCATTGCACAACTGGAACACAACCCTCACAATCCATATATTAAAATAGCATTACAGGCATGGGGTAGGGTGCTCCGGCTGTGTAAGGTGGTAGCCTATTTGCCAGCATTGCTCCTTTTCACATTTGCGTACAGAGTTTACACCTGCTCATTTAGATCAAGGATTTCAGGATTGAGACTGGAGTGCCTTGGAGTACCCCTTTCAGTTACACAGTGAGGTCAGATGCGACTTAGTCTATGCCAATGACTTTTCGTAATTGTGAGGGGAAACTTGAGGTAACATTGACACAGCAAGACCAAATGCAGATATGTATTAATCACCATAGAGTTACTGTGGCCTATGGACTGTAAGAATTTGTGTGGAAAAGTTACTACATTACTTTCTAACCCTGATGTGGCAGGTTAAGAGGTGCACTGCTGTTTCTGCTGCATACTGGAGATAGTGCAGAGAGATATCTGTTTCTGATTCATATATCTTTTGAGACAGTCTAGCTTTACAGCTTTATAAGGGAGAACTGGAAATTGCATTAAAGAGTATTTTCTTGTCTCAAACCCTGTTAGTGGCATCTCTTTTCCTGCTGCTGCAGTGTCCAGCAGAGCTGAAAGATAAAGCAGTCAAATATTTATTAGGTATACTCTTAGCTGCAGTGAGAAAGTGTATAACTTAAGGAAAACTCCAGATCACCTGCCTATGATGAAGCAGAGGATGGCAACATTATGCCACATACTGCATATCAAATGGAGGAGATCACATATTCAGTGCAAGACAGGTTAGAAAGCTTTCAGCAATGGTGGTCTCACTGGGTACATACATGATCCTATTGGGTACTGGCTTCACACCATGATAGGGGGTGATTATGATCGGGGGTCTTGAAACAGTTCTGAAGGACATATTCCTTGAGGGATGGATGAGTGAGGACAGTAGCCTGGTGTGCTGGATCCTGAGGTCCCCTTAGTCCCTTTCGTATGCCAGGTGTGGTACCAGTGTCTCCTCTATACTTCCCCTCTACTTAGAAATCTCTGATTGTACTGGAGGAGTCACAGGAGGCAAAGACTCCTTTTCTTCCTCCTCTTCACTCCCTGCACAATTGTGATTACTACTGTATGGCAGCTTGCCACTGAGCAGACTTTATAATGGTCCCTATAAACTGCTCTGAAAGTTGTTTTTGTGTTCTTATTTTTCCGTTTTCTCTACCGGGTTTCTCTGCCATTGCAGCCCTGTTGGAGGCTACAGTGGAGTTCACACAATTGCATTAGGGGAATATACTGAGACATTGCAAGAGATGCTCACCTCTTGATCTGAGACATCATATGATACCTTCATTTTGTAATGTAATAGATTATTGTCTGTTAGTGGTAGGGAACACTGTAGTTTGCCATAGGTGATGATGTTGCTGGGCTATATGGAATGTTACTGTGCATTTGACAGGTCTGTCCTCTTTTCATATTTAGTTGTCATGCATGATAAAAAGATTGAATACAAATCTGAGTACAAAATAATGAAGTGCATCTAGATAGAACAGTACAGACTCGATGCACCCAGTCATTTTCTACCTGCATAATTTCTGTTTTTGTATTTCTGTTAATCCTGAGCGTCACAGCCAAGCAGTCGGGGGAGCCACTGCTCTGGATCTTAATGATACAATTGCCCAGCAGGTATTCCAAGCTTTTATCCAGTGGTAGCCAGGTCAGGTTAGTGTCGATTGAACCACTTTGTGTGTGGCAGTTTGAGGGTTAAAACAATGCAGACTGCAGCATGAGTCATTTAAACTGGGGTTTACCGAATACAATAAAATGTCCCTGCATGACCTATTTTCCTTCAGAGCTATGAAAAATATTTAAAAAAACACTTTCTTGGTAGTCCTTGGTTTCAGAACAAGTGTGCTATGCTAATAATGTCCAGATGAGCCTGCTTCATGCAGTGCTATGTTTGCTAGCAAGCCTGATACCAGTTACTAACCTAATACTTTGTGTGTTTCTACGCTGGTTTGTTCCCACTAGAAAGTACAACAAAAAGTTGATTCTGCAATGCATTTGGGAAAACACCTGAGTAGGAGAGCAGTGAGAAGTGAAACTAGAAAAGCCTGCAGTGCACATTTCAATATCTAAATATGTTTTAATGTTCAGTGAGTGCTTATGGCAAGCAACATAGGACAGCAGTGTAAAAACTTGCTGACTCGAGGATTTTCTGATATTTGACATGTTACTGTGTTCAAGCCTACTTCAGTAGCGAGTTTTCCTTCTGCAAACAGCACGTAGGCATTTTTCGTATTTCTCACAGGAGGCTCATTCCTGTCGTGTTGATTAGTGTATGCTGAAAAGCACCACACAACTGACATCTCATTAAACAAAGGGCAGGACGGCCCATCTAGCTATACTAAACTTAAAGCTGAGTGGCAAAAGGATTTTTTTGTCAGTTGCCAGTTATAACTAATGCAATTATTAGCATGCCTGTTACATTTCCTTTTCTATGTGCTTCCTAGCATACACAAATCCAGTTTCAAGTGCTGCCTCCCCTTAACCTATGATAAAACTGTACAGGGAGGAGTCTGCTCTTCACAGACTATTCTGATGCACAAAAACAGATGGGCTGAATCTGACTCACTAAAATGTACTTCAGTTGTTAAACTGGAAATGTTTAGGTGGGGGAACTCTTAAATCTACTGTAGATTTCTTGCTGGTGGAATTGTCCTTTCTAGTTGATGGAACTCTTTTATAATAGTCAATGAAGAAAGATGATAGAGTGGTGGAAGTGTCATACAATTTTTTTAAGTGGTGGTGGAACAGAGTTCTGTGTGCTCCTGCCCAATTTAACCTCTGCGTACTACACAAAAATGTAATTTCTTTTCAATTTTCCACAGTTGCTACCTCCACCACTTGTGTTCTTTCAGATTAGCACAGCTCTTCTCACACTGAAAGAACACGAGTGAAACCATACTTATAGTGGTAAGAGTACCTCGGGCAGACATAGTAACATACACTAAAAAAATCACATGAACTTGGAACGATAACAGAATGTGAACCAGTATGATTAAAAAAAATCTTTTTCTCTAGAGAATACTCAGGTTAAAGACAACTCTCCTTTAAAACTTTTTCCTAAGTGACAGCACCCCCTTGCCAACCAGTCATGTGACACAGTCCACTAGTAGTTGCTGGGATGTGGATTTCAGGCCTCCAGGCGGTGGGCCCTGGGTATTTTGATATGACATTGGTTCTTACAGTTTTCAGAGTGGGAGTGCCTCCACCTAGAGAGCTCCTTAGCTTAATAAACAGCAAGCAGGTGGACTCTGTCCCCCAGGAAAGTACTAACGTATGTTCCCAACAGACCCTGCATGCAGTAGCCATAATTGTCAATAAATCGAATCAATCAGTCAATCAATCAATCAATCAATCTTTATTTAGCCAGGTGAAACATCGTTGAGAAGAACTCATTTACAAGATGGACCTGGTAATAATTATATATGAGACAGAATAACATTGCAGTATACAATAACACATCCTCTTAGAGTAGATATTCCAAGCACTTACAACATTCAAATGGATGTTTATACAAAATGGTTAGGATATATACAGATGTGTTGAAGCAAAGTACAAAAACAGAATATGGTAGACATTCTATTGGCTAGATTGGTTAAGATAAACACAAATTGGTTTAAAGAAAAATACAATTCACAAAATACTCAAGAACCGTAATAGCTAGCTGTACCAGTCTATACTGATAGTGTTAAAACTGACTGACAGGATGTCAAGCCAGGGCCAGTAGGTCAAAGGTCTGCAAGGAGGAAAGGTCACCTCTGAAGGTTGAAAAACAGATCTAGATCAAGGAATAAGAGTCCAGAGCAACAGCTATCTGAGGCATTGTAAATATGTGGGCCAGAAAAAGTAGGTATGCTGGATCACTTATAATGGAAGTAAAAGGCAGTGAGAAAACATAGTGGTGTGGACCTGAAGTAGGGAATAAATGAAAGGTAATTACATAGGGGTTTTATGAAGCACACTTGTAAATTTCTGTAGCAGTCTTGACCAGTGGTTGTTTTGTGAAGCACACTTATAATTTTCTGTAACAGTCCTGACTAGTAGACATAGGTAGGGGAAGGGGAAGGAAGAAGGGGTGTTAGCATAGGGTTTTAAGTAGCACATTTACAATTTTATGTGGCTGTCCTGGCCCGTAGGGTTTTGAAAGTAGCTATGGGAAGTGAAGAGGCAATCTGTAGTACTTTTTGGAGCTTGTTCCATAGGATAGGAAGGGAATAGCCAATGGAAAATTTGCCATAACGAGTTTTGACTTTAGGGAATAACAAGAGTGATATAGGTGGATTTTCTTAGTGCATATGAACCAGGGGGAAAAATAGGGAGGCAGTCCGAGATATACAAGGGCGGTTTCTTGAAGATAGCATGGTAGGTCCAGATTACGGCATTTATGTATTGCCTTATGCCAAGGGAGGTCCAGCTGACCAGGGCATATAAGGAACAGTGGTGTGTAGCATAGGGGACTCCCGATATGAATCTTAAGGCCCAGTGATATAAGATGTCAAGCTTTTTTAGAGCTGTGATGTTCCCTTGTCTGTATAGAATATCTCCATAGTCATGAATAACACAATAAGCCACTAAACTGAAGAACACACTATACACAAACAAAACAGGAGATAGGATTTATTAGGAGAAAGGATTTAATAGGAGAAAGCTGGAACAGGGTTCTGGGAAAGGAAAGAATGGACTAAGCTAATAGGACAAAGCAATAAGTAAGAAGTAAGGCATGATAAAGGGGAGAGTATGCTATGTTAATGTACCAAGTGGTAGGTTGG
Organism: Neoceratodus forsteri; assembly: GCA_016271365.2. Classification (NCBI taxonomy): domain Eukaryota; kingdom Metazoa; phylum Chordata; order Ceratodontiformes; family Ceratodontidae; genus Neoceratodus; species Neoceratodus forsteri. Next base: position 957,584,906 of record CM057449.1, on the reverse strand, counting down.
AGTCCTGAGCCCGAAGGGTGAGGGATTTCCACCACCATGAGGTACATTGACATAGCACACAATTCCAGATGGAACTGCCTTATTCCACTTATACAATGTTTAGTAATGTTAGTTTTTTTTCTGTTCTTTGCTTATCTGCCTTGCACTCAGATGTCCCCCATCCAATGGCTACCCCCAGCCCATTACCCACTCACTCCAGGACATACCTTCCACCTCTTGAACCTCAATGGGTGGGTGGTGCAGAGCCCATGTGGGATTATGCCACCATCATCCCAAGCTGTTTTCCCTACAGCTTTTTCTCTGCTGACCAGCATGTGCACTATGGCATGCACACACTATGTGATTATACAGTATGCTTCAGCGACCTTCACCCAACCAACAAGGAAGGGGACTGCTGTAACACCACCTAGTCTCCACTAGTTGGTGCTCAAGCAGGACAGCCATCATGGGATGCTCAATTGTCCTTCCCCCTGCTGGCCTCGGTGACGCTAGTTCATTCTTGAACCCTGGACACCAGTGCGGCTGGTGGTGAGGCCCCCTGCTTCAGTTCACCACACTACTTGGCCAACTGTAAAGTTAGCTTTTTTAGCAGCATCATAGTTTCGCTATTTGGCGCTGTATCTTTAAATGATTGCCTTTAGGGCATTAGCATAATTAGATATGTGAGAGGAATTAGGCTGCATCTCGTAAACTGCACTAGTTGGGTGCATTTGCACTTCAAGGAGTGTGCTATTTTGCTGCTTTAAATAGGTGTTCCTGACTCTTAACTTCCTGTACTTCCCTTATGATCTGTGACGCTAGGTTGGAAGCCTAGGCTGTGCTTCCTGTTCTTCCCATGATCTGAGTCAGACTGGTAGCCTAGACTGTTACACAGAAACATAGACAGTGATGGTGGAAAAGGACCAATGGTCCACCCAGTCTACCCAGTTCTCTATTTAGCCCTGGGACATACTGTCCCTTCAGAATCCTAGCCCTCCCCATCCTGTCCCCCATTCTCCTCCTAGTTTCTTCTGCCCTGAACAAACAGTATACCCTTCATTCTGTCCCAACTGTGCTTGAAACCACCAACAATTTTAGCACCCACCATTTCAGCTGATAGACAGTTCCATGACTTGACCACCCTTTCTGTAAAATAATACTTATTTATGTCCCTCTTGAACCTCATTCCTGTCAGTTTCTCCTCATGTTCATCTGATTGCAAACTAGTATTTAGGATAAATACAGTAGTTTTCTGCAGTTAACCCTGTTAGTTCCTTTTAGGAACTTAAAGGTCTCTATCCTAGCCCCCCCTTCTGGTCTCCAGCAAGTACATGTTCAGTGCCTTGGGGCATTCCTCATAGGACCTGCCCTGTTGACCCCAAATTATTTTTGTTACTCTGTGCTGCACTGTCTCCAGCCTATCTCTATCTGTTCTGAGATGAAGACTCCAGAACTGGGAGCAATACTAAGGTGTGTCCTCACTAAGGATCTATATAGGGTAAGTATTACCTCTTCCCTTCTACTGTCAATACCCTTCCCGATACTTCCCAGCATCCTACATGCTTTGGTATATGCCTTATTGCACTGACTTGATTGTTTGAGGGAGTCACTGATGATAACTCCTAGGTTCTGTTCCTCAGCCGTAGTCCTAAGTCTCACCTTACCCAGCCAGTACTTTGTGTTGGAGTTCTTGTTCCTTGGTGCTTTACCTTGCACTTTTTGGCACTGAATTTAATTTCAACTGCCAAACCTTAGACCACCTCTCTAGCTTCTGTAAGTTATTCTTCATTTTCCTGATTCTCTCATTGCTATCCACCATCCTACAGAGCTTAGAGTCATCTGTGAAGAGATGCAACCTCCCCAGATTGCCTTGCCTTGCCAGTGTCTCTGATGAACATTTGAAGAGGACCTGATGCAGTACAAATCCCTGTGATATCCTGCTTGTGACTGCCCTCTCTTTTGATTTGATCCCACTGACCACAACCCTCAGCTGCCTTCCCTTTTATCTAGTTACCTACCCAGTTTACTATGATCTGAGCTGCACCCAGTCCCAGAAGCTCCATCTTCTTCAGCAAGTGTCTGTGGGGCACCAAGTCAAAAGCCTACGCATAGCTGAAGTTGCAGTAAAGCAAATCTACAACATGGCCCCTCTCTCATTCCCTCATCCACCAGTCTAAGAAAACTATCAGGTTAGTCTGACAAGACCTCCCTGCCACAAATCTGTTGATTAGATGTCACGTGACCGCATTTAGATGCACTGCTGGCTGGTAAATGTATATTTTTTTTAGCTTTGGAACAGTGTTTGTAGAAGTTTTGCTGATGGTTTAGTGATGAATGTATTGCTTGTTGCTGTTGTATAAAATCATAGTTTTGAAATGTGTTTTGTGTTTTTATTAAGCTTGTAAAATGTTTTACTTGTGTGAGCAGCACTGAAGCTTTTTGGGGTTTGGATTCATGAGTAGGGGGTAGTGTATGTTTTTTCAAAGTTGTTGGAAGGATTTCCTTTACAGTTTGTGATTGAACAACATTGCTGGGGGAGGCACATTTTTTTTTTATTTAAACAAACACAAAATTAGCAGCTCAACCCTTGTTCATTCTCAAACTTTAAATTGGCTTTTTCATTAGGGGTGCTCCTGCTTTATATTTTTGCATTAAGCCTTTTCTCCTGTGGCCCACCCAGGTGGGGCTTATTAGTCCCATCCCTGCCCCCTCCTGCTTGGTGACCTGCCTCAACCCAGCCACATTCCTTGTACCCCCATGGATTTGCCTGTGTGCCAGCACCAGGAAGGGGAGGGCCATCCTCCCCTCATCTGGAGACCCACAGCCTGTTGCTGGGTCCTGGCCTGGCAGCTGAGCAAAGGGCTGGCAGGCAGGGTGTTATGGTGCCCAGGAAGACCGTTTCTGTTTTCTCTCATCCTAGACCCGCAGCAGCATGGAGGATGCATGCGTGTGGATGCGCGCATGCACTCTGGAACCTTGGCTCCTTCCACCCCACCTTGACCTCAGTCTGCCTTCCCTAAACTTGACACTACCACCAGGCCTCCCGCTGGTGGCAGCCAAGAGCTGTAATAGCACACCACCACAGTCTGTGAGAGGAGAGCTTGCCAGGCGGTTTTCTCTCAGACCCCCCCATGACCCCCAGTGACCTGAACTCATTCCCAAACTGGGATCTCCAGCATGGTGAAAGTTAAGGTGCCACAGCACCTCAGCCTTCTGCACCACCGTGCCAGCCTGGGTACTAATTGCTTAATGGCGTTAATCAGTAAAAACAGAGAATTCAGTGTACCCCCTTCCTCCATGGTGAATCTTACAAACATAATATTCTTTCTGCCTGCATTGCCCACTTACTTATTTTATCTCCAATAGGATATAATGGGAGAGCCACACATCTCCCAAGTATTAAACTACCCCCATGTGCTTCTATCACCGTTCTCTCTAACCAACCCTTGTTGGAGCCTCTACCTTCCATGATGTTGGGCCTCCTACTGGGTTCTGCCTCAGCCTGTATCAGGCTCTCCACCTTTCTACTCCTGCATTGCAATTATTCCCCCGTAGTCATCTCTCTATTGGTACATCATTTGCTGCTTGTTGTGCCTTGCTGCTTTTTTTTTGCACTTGTACCATATTAAATTGTACCTTGATCACACTTTATTTGTACCAAGCATTGATATTGTGCATGTTTTAGTGTATTTCCTGTTCCCTGCCTCCCAGTCCACACCTGGAAATGAGTCTTGGCTTAGGGTGCCTTTCTGGTTACCAACTTTCAACTAACTAACTAACTAGCTAACTAACTAACTAACTAACTGACTGACTAAATCATTCACACACTTTAAATGACTTTTCAGTTAGGGGTGATACTGCTTTATGGCATAAATCAGTGAAAACAGGGAATTAAGTGCACCCCCCATGGCAGATTTTACAAAATGTAAGGTATTCTTTCTTTCTGAATTGGTTACTTATTTATTTTACCTCCAATAGGAGTGGGGGTTTCTTTGTGTTCACATCAGGGCCCTACTGCGAAGTTGCCCAGCTTCCAAACGTCAAGGTAGACCACCCATCAGCTGGGTCCATGTTGGGTCTATGTGATAATGGTGAATGCCTAAAGGTGATCACTGTTATTGCACAGTCAGAGTGCTGAAAAGATTTTTGGCACGGACAACCCCGGCGCACAGGACAACGGCACCAGGAGAGTTTTCTAATGCTTTCTGTGGGGCTGCAGCCCCACACCCTCTCACAGGCTCACAGGGCTTACCTCCACCCCCCATTAAAGATTCTCAGCTCCAGGGGTGCTTGTCTGGGGCGGTGAAAGCATTAAAAATAAAGGTTTGGGCGGGCACAATAAATCGCACCAGCTCCTGGACCCGAACCGGTACCTCACCCACCTCAACCACTAGCCAGCCACTGACACCACAACGCAACAGCCATTCACCCACAGTGCCACCCCTACAGCTGCCCTTCACCCCCTCTAGCCCACCGCTCGCCATGTCGCTCCCCGCACACGTGCACATACTCACATCTTGCCGCCCAGTTCGCCTACTCCTCCCATCTGGTCACCCTACCCTCCCATCACCATGAGGGATTGTGCCAGGAAGGAGTCACCATTATGGATGGTGCCCCTCCTCATGCACCCACCTCATGGGTTACCGTCCATTATTATGTTGTCTTGTGCATGCACAAGCAACATCCTGCTGTACTATGAGAAATGCAGAGTTGTGTCAGTGTTGGCGAATGCAGGGCATGCTTTAGAAGGTGTGTCCCTCGTTTCCAATTAGCCAGCATGCTAGCGCTGACACAAGTGTTATGCGAAGTGTCAACAGCTTGAGAGAAATGTGCTGCTACAATCAGAGACAAGCTCGTCATGTAGCTGCACAGATGACACACCTCACGTACGTGCCTTTCCTGGTGAAACATTTCAATAAACATGGCAGCAGCAGGAGAGCAAACAGCTGTTTGTGTTGTAATGTCTCTGCCTCGCCAGCCTACCAGTCCCTGCCTGAAAGGTGAGAGGAGGCGCTTTCCTCACCCGCCTCCTCCACATCCCGCTGTCTCCAGCTCAAAAGTTTCTCCCCAGTGTGCTGAAATCCATAGTTTTCCTGTAAAAAAGAAAATGGACTCACTACATCTTTTTTTTAACCTGAAAAAAAAGAAAATGGTCCCTCGTCGTTGCCACCAGCCCCCCTTCCCCAACCTGCACCCTCCCTCTGTGCACCCCACCTCCCCACACCCCCCCCTCACCCATACTTATCTGCAGAGGTCAGGAGTAGCGATCTTCAGTGGACCGGGAACACGTATGCACTCTTCAAAAGCTGACCGTAAAGTGAAGAAATAGTGGTAAGTCCTATAATGGCACTGAATGGGGGAGTTTCAATTTAAGTTGCTATATCAGCCATTTGTGGGAGTTTTGGTCCCAAATTTTCAACATGGGATTCTTGGGACCTCACCTCACGAACACAGTGACTGTCATTTTGTTATTTGGTCCTGGAAGGTCATTTCACAGTCACTGCATGGAATCACATTTTGGGACTGATTAACAAAATGACGATGCCACTGTTCATGAGGTGGACTCCCAGAGAAGTCTATGTTGTAAATTTGGTGAAAAAATTCGAAAAAAATGATTGTGTTATGAGTGTGCATTGCGCAGTTTCCACGCATGCTCATAGCTTCGACAATTTTTAATATTTTCACTCCAGATTTTCAACACTGTCATTTTTTCACACCTCCTTATGAACAATACAGCTGTCATTTTTCACATCCTATCCAAAATGTGTTTTGCACATCTGGCGCACAATGGCACGATCACTGTGGGAAATCAATGTTTGGGACAGATCAACAAAATCACAGTGCCACTGTTCATGAGTGGAGGTCCCAAAATGCCTATATTGAATATTTGGTTAAAAAAAATCCCCAAAATAATTGTGTTATAGTTGTGTGTTGCACAGTGTCTACGCATGCTAGTGACTTGACCAATTTTTCATGTTTTCACTCCAGATTTTCAGCATTACCATTTTGTTTGCACCTCCTCATGAACAGTAAAGCTGTCATTTTTCACATCCTGCCCAAAATGTGTTTTTGCACCTGTGGCGCCAAATAGCACAGTCACTGTGCAGAATCACCTTTTGGCTAACTGGTAGTGCCACTGCTCATGAGGTGGGGTCGTAAAAAGCCCATGTTGAAAATTTGGAGTGAAAATACCAACAAACACCTGGGGTGTTAGGGTTTCCAACCATAATGCCCCACTGTGTAGAGACTGACTGGCTTCAGGGCTGTGACTTTGGATTGTCTTCTATAATGCTCATGCCATTCCACCCCCACCCCCACCCTGCAACCAATGACAGGCATCGAGGTGTGCCTTGGACTCTTTGACCCCAAAGTTCACCTCATCTCAGTGTATTTCCTTATGGAATGGGGTGAGTGCAAGGCCTAGAAGACCCCAAGGCACACCGCGACGCGCCGGTGTCTACAGAAGGTGAGGAGGTGAAATGGAGGGCGTTATGGCCGATGACTCTAAAAAGCACACCCCAATGCCTGTCAGTCTCTGCAGGGTTGGGGTGGGGTTGACGTCAGTTCAAGACTTCATTGCCATTCCTATTATGCATCTCTCTAACTCCTGCACTACCAATGCCAGTACCTACCAACAAGACAACATTTGGCATTGACAAATGCTTGTCTAAAATGTAACTGCCCTGAATTGGCTTCCTTTATACAAGGTGCACTGCCTAAATTTGGTTTTAATTAATTAAGTTGCAGTCCCCAAGCAATGTGCAGGTAACTGGTAAGGAGCTAGCCAATGAGAGAGCCATACATCTCCCAAGCATTAAGCAAACACAAAATTAGCAGCTCAGCCTTTGCTACTTTACAAACTTTAAATGACTTTTCATTAGGGATGATACTGTTTTATGACACACCTCAGTAAAAACAGATAATTCAGTGCATACCCCGCCCCCATGGCAAATCTTACAAATGGAATATTCTTTCTGCATGAATTGGCCACCTATTTTATCTCCAGTAGGAATAGTGGTCTCATGGTGTTCACATTAGGGCCCTGCGGTGAAGTTGTCCCTCTTCTACATGTCAAGGCAGACTACCCACCAGCTGTGTCCCTATTCTAAAATGTAACTGTCTGCATTGGCTTCCTTTGTATAAGGTGCACTTCCTAAACTGGCTTTCTTTACTTAAGGTATAATCCACAACCAGTGGGCAGCTAACTGGTGAGGAGCCAGCTTATGAAAAAGCCATACATCCCCAAGCATTAAACAAACACAGATTAGCAGCTCAACCCATGCCCATTCACAATCTTTAAATGGGCTTTTGCATTAGGGGTGCTATTGGTTTATGGCATACATCAGTAAAAACAGAGAATTCAGTGTATACCCCTCCCCCCCCATGGCAAATCTTGCAAATGGAATATTCTTTCTGTCTGAATTGGCTACTTACTTATTTTATCCCCAGAAGGAGTAGGGGTCTCTTAGAGTTCACATCAGGGCTCTGCAGTGTTGGAATTATACCTTTAGAGCTCTGGGAGCTGGGTGGGCACTATCTTTATACTGAGCCCCCCCCCCTTTCCATTATAAGTCAATGGCAGGGATGTGGTAGCTCCTGGAGCTTTCTTTAGAACTGGGGAACTGGGGGGTCTGAGCCCTGGCAAAACCCCCTGTAATTCCAACACTGCCAGCCCTGCTGTGAAGTTGCCCAGCTACCAAATGTCAAGGTAAACTATTCATCTCTGCTCTAAAATGCAACTGCCTGAATTGGCTTCCTTTGTATAAGGTGAACTGCCTACATTGGCTTCTTCTAAAATTAAACTGCCTGAACTGGCTTCTTTTATATAAGATGCACTACCTAAAATGGCTTTTTTTAATTGGCAACTTCACAGCAGGGCCCTGATGTGAACACCAAAAAAATCTCACTCCTATTGGAGATAAAATAAGTAGGTATCCAATTCAGGCCAAAAGAATATTATGTATTTAAGATTTGACATGGGAGGGGGAGGGTGTGCACCGAATTCTCTGTTTTTACTATTTTTAGATTTGCGTGATTTCTTTTAGACATTGCTGTGCTCTTTGTTTTGCATTGTGACCTTTTTGACCCTGAGGATATGTGATTATCATATTGATCTTTTTGACCCTTACTGACTGTGCTGTCAATTAATGTACACCTGTCATGTCTTTCAAGCAGGAATATATGCTGGTTTATTGCAGTACCACATGACTGGTCCTGGTCATGAGGAGTCAGAATTAACCAGACATCACTTTATAAAACACAAATAATATATGCACAGGTGATCACTGGAGACTCCCCTGACCTCCCAACAAAAACAGTCCCAGACACAGTCACTGAACTAAATGGGTGCACCTTTATTTAAACTATTGTACACATAACTAGGGAGCTCCTTTAATCCTGTTTGTTGTGAGTGCCACAAACCTACAGTCAATGCACGTTGCAGTATGGTGTAAACTAGGCAGTCACAGGTAATGAAGAATGATAACAAATTCAAGAACATGATTAAAATTGCAATCCATAAAAATTCACACCTGCAGGCCTTCTGTATGAGCTATACCCCTACACCACATTTGTTGTGAAACTCAGGTCTTCCGAGGGAAAACCTACTGGCCCTACTATCTATCTGAATGCAAACCATTGTAGGACTGAAGCTGTGATATTTTACTCATGGTCCAATAGATTTGGACCCTACAGGATGACACACAGGCAGGGAACATTGCCCTCTTTCACAGTCACTGCAAACCTCTGGATTAGTATGCAGACAGGCTAAGGTCAGGAAAACAGGATCTCAATCTATGTGCGCACAGCAACTGCTACACATGGATGCCTCTCATGGAAGCAAGCTTTGTTATTGTCTCTCAGCCAGGATGAATCTTCTCTCGCCTTAATGTGTAAGGGTCGTCACCCTGCACTGCTGCAGTGCAGGCTTTTTTTTCTCTCCAGTTCTCTTCTGCCTCTACTCTGTAGGCGCCTTCTGCGATGACAGCGACAGGCTGACCTGCGGGAATGAGAGGGGTATAAAATGGTAATACCTCACCTCAGAGATGACAGGATTCTGGACTTCATCAGAAACTCAGTCACTTCAGGCCCTTGCCTATTATGATCATGTCCCTGGTTTGGCACAGTACCACTCTGTTTAGAAGTTTCACTGCTGGGCATCTGGCCTAAGGCAGACCAAAAGCCAAGGCAGCTTTAACTCTACCACCATCTAGTGGTCTCCAACTCATGTACCTGTTTCTTGCCTCGCTGAGTAATATACAATACTTATGTCAGCATATGTCACACTTTCGATTATCTCCTGACCCCTGCTATCATTTGGTCTATCTTCCATCCCACTTTTGGGTGGTCCATTGCAGCTCTTTGTGCAGTTTATATTATTTGTGCTAAGAAAAGTGTTTGCTGAATTTGTTTAATTATCTGATGCACTTTGTTGCTAATGCACCTTATGCTCCTGTTGCTTTTGTTGCAACATACTTGGTCTCCTGGCTACCTAGATTCATGTACTGTATTGTATAGTTACTGCTCATGTATTTTACTGTGTAACTCTAATACTTCTAATGTCATTATTTCTTTATGTATTTCTACTCCACTGTGCTTGTAACTATACTCTTCTGGGTTGTACCTGAAAATAGGCATATTACTATCGCGTGCACTTACCCGGTAATCAACAATCAAGTAAATAAATAACTAAATAAATATGCAGTCCCAGGAACTGGCTCCTTTCTCCTGCAGGAAAATCAAAATCAAATCCACGTAGAAACTAATGAGACACTACCAGTCTCACAGTGCAACTCTCCGTTGGTTCAGTCATGGAAGGGATGGAACTGAATATCCTTTTGTGCCAATTGACAAAACCAATATGTCCCACAGTACTTCAATGCTCTTCAGTCCTGATGCTTTTGGCACCTTGCAACCAGTTGGATGACAAATATGACCTCTGACCTTTTTACAACATCCGGGTCAACAGGTGCACAGCTAGGGGCTTTGCTTACATTTTCACACAGTGGCTGTCTTAATTAGCTTTGGCTGCACCAAATGTGCTCCATCTCTCTGCTGCTTGCCCTGGGGTCCAGATACACATTCCAGTCATCAACGTGCAACGTCAGGTCAGTAGCCCTAGAGCAGAAAAGAAGAAATAAAGCACCCTGCATTCTTTTTATTAGGAACTGTGTTGTATTCTATATAGCAGTGTTCATCTGACAGTTACAAGCACTGAAAGGAGCACACAAGTACAGTAAGCCCCATGAAAGTGATGGAGGGCGGTTAAACAAGCGTACTCAGGATTGACAAGTAAATGAAATCAGAGTATGTCAGAAACCTTTTGTACTGCTGCCTTTTGAACTACTAACATCAGTAACAGTAAAGGATCAGGAATTATGCTGACAAATGGGGTTAAATATTAAACAGAATGGAAGTACAACTTGGGGCTATAACAAGCAACTGCAGGGAGTACATTTCAAGGTAGATAGGCAGAACTATTGTTTCTTACAGAGGGTGGGAGGTAAATGAAATTCACTCCTAAGTAGCATAGTAAACCTGGAAAATAAGGAATAATTTAAGAAAAAAAAACTAGACAATTATGTATGGGAGTCAAAACCAGATAGATACTACAACTGAAAAGTGGTTTCTATAGGCAAAAAGTAATCTTCTAGCTACAGTCATATGTTTGCATATAACATCTCAGGAGAAGTCTCAACCAAAAGAATACTATGTAGTCAGTTCAGCTTATAGCTCATATATTTTCTGTTTTGCTTCCCATCTTTCTTTATAAACAATGACACGGTTATTAACTAGCATTTGTCAATGCCGAATGTTTGCTTGCTGGCACTGGTATTGGTAGTGTAGGAGTTAGAGAGCTGCATAATAGGAATGGCAGTGAAGTATTGAACTGAAGTCAACCCCACCACCACTCTACAGAGACTGACAGGCATTGGGGTGTGCCCTTGGGGCATCAGGCATAATGGCCACGCCATTTCACCACACCCTACCCTGCAGACACTGACAAGTGTCACGGTGTGCCTTGGGGTCTTTGGGCCTTATGCGCACCCCATTCCATAAGGAAATATGATGAGATGGGTGCAGTATAGGAGAATGGAGTGAACTTTGGGACCAAAGAATCCAAGGCACACCTCGATGCCTATCACTGGCTGCAGGGTGTAGGTGGAATAGTGTGAGCATTACAGGCAACAATCCCAAGTCACACCCTTGATGCCTGTCAGTCTTTAGAGGGTGGGGCATTATGGTTGGAAACCATAATGCCCCAGGCGTTCATTGGTATTTTCACTCCAATTTTTCAACATGTTTTTTTTGTGACCCCCCACCTCATGAACAGTGGCAATATCAGTTTATTAGTTGAAAGCTGATTTTGCACAGCGACCACGCCATTTGGCACCACAGGTGCGAAAACACATTTCGAACAGGATGTGAAAAATAACAGCTGTACTCTTCATGAGGAGGTGTAAAAATGACAATGTTGAAAATCTGGAGTGAAAATATAAAAAAAATGGTGAAGTCACAAGCGTGCATAGAAACTGTAATTAGTTTGGGGATTTTTTATAGTAGATTGTCAACACAGGCATTTTGGGACCTCCACTCATAAACAGTGTCACTATGATTTTCGTAATCTGTCCCGAACACAGATTTCCCACAGTGACCACGTGTTTCTGCGCCAGAAGTATGAAAACTACATTTCAGCCAGGGTGTGAAAAATGACAGCAGTACTGTTCATAAGGAGGTGTGGAAAAATGCCACTGTAGAAAATCTGGACTGAAAATATTACAAATTCATGAACTTACCAGGGTGCATGGAAACTGCGCAATGCATGCTCGTAACACAGTCATTTTATGAACTTTTGTCACCAAATTTTCAACATAGCCATTTTAAGACCTCTGCTCATGAACAGTATCACTGTGATTTTCTTAATCTGTCCTGAACATTGATTTTGCACACCAACTGCGCCATTGTGCGCTACATGTGTGAAAACACATTTTGGGCAAGATGTGAATAATGACAGCTGTACTGCTCATAAGGAGGTGTGATAAAATGGCAATGTTGAAAATCAGGAGCGAAAATATTAAAAATTTGCGACATTATGAGCATGCGTAGGAACTACGCAAAGCACTCTCATAGAACAGTCATTTTGGGGAATTTTTTCACCAAATTTTCAACATAGGGTTTTGGGGAGCCTACCGCATGAACTGTGACACTGTCATTTTGTTACTCAGTCCCAAAAGGTATTTCTGTGCAGTGACAGAGAAATCACCTTTCAGGACCGAATAACAACATGACAGCGACTGAGTTCATGAGTTGGGGTCCCAATAACCCCACGTTGAAAATTTGGTGAAAAAATTCCCAAAAGTGGCCAAGACATGAACCAAAGTTGAAAAAAAAAACATTTATGTCATTATACAGCTTACCGACATTTCTTCAGTTCGCGGTCGGCTTTGAAGAGTGCAGACATGTTCCCGGTCCACTGAAGATCGTCTCGCCGGGCTCCAGAGGTAAGTATGGGATGAGCGGGGTGTGGGGAGGTGGGTGCACAGAGGGTGGGCATGGATTGGGGGAAGGGGTGAGACAGTCAACGAGGGACCATTTTTTCTTACAGGGTTTTTTTCCTTTTCCAGGAGACATGGGACTTTTACCACACCGGGGTGGCTCCCAGCATGGCATCTGGAAAGTTTTCTTTGGGGGGGCAGTGGAGCTGACAGGGGATTGGGCATTCCCATTGGCCATACAGACATCAGACTGTCGCCACGCTGGGATGGGCTCCCAGCGTGGCAGTTGGAAGGCTGTTTGGGGCAGAGCCACTGGGGATTGGGCACCCCTGCTGGGCTATGGACGATGGACTGTTGCCATGCTGTGTGGGCTCCCAGCATGGCACCTGGAAGTCTATTTTGAGGGGGGCAGTGGAGCCGATGGGGGACTGAGTACCCCTGGTGGGGATACGGTATGCGGGTGGGGGGAGTGCATGAGCATGCTGGGGTGGGCTCGGGTTAAACATAGAAACATAGAAACATAGAATTTGATGGCAGATAAGGATCGCTTGGCCCACCCAGTCTGCCCATTTCCCCTACCTGATGGATAAGCTGCAGATCCTAGTTAACCAGCAGCCTACTTCTTCCTACCCCACCCCTAGAATTGCCTTATGACTGTCCCATGCATGCTTGAATTCCACCACTGTTTTTGACTCCACAACCTCCTCTGGAAGGCTGTTCCATACATCCACAACCCTCTCTGTGAAAAAATACTTCTTTAAATTACCTCTGAGCGCCCTTCTATCTTCAAATTGTGCCCCCTTGTTCTTGCACACCTCTTTTTTTGAAAGATGCTACCCTCTTGACTTTGTTGATTCCTTGAGGTACTTGAAAGTTTCTATCATGTCCCCTCCTCCTTTCCTCGAGGCTATACATATTAAGCTCCTTAAGTCTCTCTTCATATGTCTTCCGGTGCAGACCCTGCACCATTTTAGTTGCCCTCCTCTGGACAGCTTCCATCCTGTCTATGTCTTTGCGGAGATTGGGTCTCCAGAACTGCACACAGTACTCAGATGTGGTCTCACCAGCTGTCTGTACAGAGGATAATAACTTCTTGTTTTCTGCTGGTGATGCCTCTCCCATGCATCCCAGTATCCCCCAGCCCTCCTTGCTGCCCTCTCACATTGCTTGCCCACCTTTAGGTCATCTGATATGACTACCCCAGGTCCCTTTCCATTTTTGTTGTTGTTAGTATCTCACCCCCATTGTGTACTCTTCCCTGGGTTTTGTTTCCCAGGTGCATTACCTTGCACTTCTTAGCATTGAATCTAAGCTGCCATACATTTGACCATTCCTCTAACCTTGCCAAGTCCCTTCTCATCCTTTCCACCCCACCTTGTGCATCAACTCTGTTGCAGATCTTTGTGTCATCTGCAAAGAGACATACTTTTCCTTCCAGTCCCTCTGCAATGTCGCTTATAAAGACATTGAAGAGGACCAGTCCTAATACTGAACCCTGTGGTACCCCACTGCTCAGGTTCAGGTCGGGGGAAGGAAGAACTGTCTATGATAGACAGTTCAGATGCAGTGTGACGTGCAGGCAATTTGCATACTGCCGACGACAGCAGTATGCAAATTGCCTACATGTTACCACCACTGATTGCAGTGTTTTTTCAGTTTCAGCTGTACACCACTGCATCTGAACTGCTGTCATAGATAGCTCAGACATGTATTGGTGCGGTGAGACAGCGCCTGCAAAAGGGAGCAGGGCATTGGAAGCTGAGTGGCACACCTATGACAAGGCGTATAGTGGCACTATGTTTCTTGCACATGTGTGCAAGCAAACATAAAAAGGCTAGAATTTCTAATCAAGTTAGCAGTTCTGTGGCAAGTGCTTCCCTTCCTCTACTCAGATTTACAGGACTAATATGGGTTAGTTTTTACAGGATTAATGTGGGTTAGGATTTCCAGTTGCAAGGCAGTGAGCTGTTGGATCTCGGTGTAACAGGCAAACAGAAACATCTGTCCACTGGAGGTGTACTAGATACTGAGGGAAGGAAGTTGGCTTAATGGTCAGGGCATAGAGGTATGACTCTTGAAGGCCATGTTTGTATCCCACAACTGAACTGTGTGACCCCGAACAGGTCACCTAACCTCCCTGTGTTCAATGTCTCTCTAATCTATCTCTGTGTTCTTTGAATCTTTCTGTGTGCCTATTGCTGCAATTGTTTCTCTCCGTCGCCTGCATTGAAGAGATCTTTGAGATACAGTTTGGATAAACAATGCTTTATAAAGTGAAATTCCTTTCCTAGATTGGTGATGTCAGGGTCTCTCAGTAGTTACTGTATATATAGGATAACGTATGGAGTGCTGTGTGTAATCAGAGTTTTATACACCTGAGGTATGTGATGCAACATAAACTCCAAGTGTGAAGCTTGAGGGATTTAATAAAGCATCACACACTGAGGGTGTGTTTGAGTTGCTCACAACACCTCATGCCTTATCTTATATAATTGCTGGTTGTAAAATCCAGAATTTAAAAAAAAAATGAGGCCTCCCCCAAATGCCCCCAGACCTTCTCTTCCCTAGAAAAATGATGTAATGTGAATTTAAAAAAATATTTATTTATAGTCTTAGAACAACTGAACTTGTCTTAGCATTAGAAGAGGGAGAGCAGTGTGCTGTGCTGAAAGTAACACAGTCATTTAAAAATGTATTTCTTCAATTTCCTGTTAGTGTACTGTGTTTAATTTTGTCAGTTTCTGCCATTTCAGGCTGTGAGGAGAGAGAACAAATGTACTGTCTCAAGGCAACACTACACACTGATTTTGGTGCATGATCGCCATTACTGTGGCTGGCAGTATAGTCTAGAGGTTAGAGTAATGAGCTGTGAATGAGCTTGGTACATCCAGCAGACCTGGGTTTGATTCCCACAACCTCGACTTCTATACTGTGTGACTCTGAACAAGTCACTTAACCTCTCAAGTGTTCCTAGGTCACCCCTGAAAACAGGAACTTGTGCCTAGTGGGCCTTACCCAGTTACTAAAGAATTTAAAAAAAAAAAGAGAAGAAGTCACAAGCAGCTGGTTATAACAGACAATAATCAACTTTTTACAAAGAAAAAAAAACATAACCAGTTATTACATAAAAATAATAGATGGGGGATTACCTCCACCATCTCAACAGTATCACAGCACTGGTTCTGGCACCTAAGTTCTTCTTTTTCTAGGACCTTTTTTATCCAGGATAACCTCACAGAGATGTAACGTGTCCTTCACAGCCAGGAGCCCTGCTTCACTTAATTTTGCAGCTATGAAGACTGAAGCATAATGAGATCGAATGACTTGCCCAAGGTCACTCAGTGAGTCAGATTTGTACTGAGACCTGCAGGTTCACAGTGCTGTGATTTAACCACCGGACCATACTTCCTCATTCTTACCACATGCTGCACATAACCTCATCACAAGATATACACACAGCTGATTCTGTTTGTATTGCATTACATTGAAAAGAAAAAGAACAAGAAGTTCTCAGTCTCAACATTATAGATCTGGTTCCACATGAAGACCCAGTATTGCATAGTTTGTACTCATCCATAAACTGGGGTGGATGTGATCATGCACTCACAGTTTTGGGAACTACTTGCACTAAGCCCTCCTGTACAAAGGTTATGCATAGCTCACTTTACGACCTCAGCCACCACAAAGAGGGCAGGCAGGAACTCTGTTCCTGACAGGCCAGATCAAGTGGCAATTTGCATCCCTTTGAAGGACTTCAAATAAAAGTAAAATTCATCGCAAGAAAGTACAATAATGCATCAGTTAGGGGTTCAGCACAAAGCATTCACAGTAGGGAAATGTCACATTTGGGTAAACCATCACCTGAGTCTTGTGGAATGTGCAGCATGGTGTTCTGCCAGGTTTAAATGAATGTGGGATACAGCACTGGCATAGCCCTTACTTGGGCACTACATTCTGATACACAGAAAAATACAGTACTCACACATACACTTGTTTGGAGAAAAGGTGTCTAAGTTGGAGCAATGCAAATGCTGCATCACACAATCATTCAAGCCACAAAGAGCACCATACTACCAAGTCACCAAGGCTCAGGTGACGTTTACCCTAACATCACATTTCTCTAGTTATGATGCATTGTACTTAAACCTTAACTGATGCATTCACTTATTTTTTTAAATGAATTTCCTTACTTAAAAAGAAAATAAAAAGATTTTCAACAATACATGCTCACAGCTTAGCATCAGTAAACAGTCCCTGCATTGACATTGCCATCCAGTGGCACCTCTCCAACACCTGACCCTGAGCAAAGCATCCCTGGTGTCCAGTGGCACCCCCTTCCACTTCTGAACCCATAACAAGCATTCTTTAGGATCCAGTGGTAACCCCTCCCCCATTCTCAACCATGCCAAGCAACCCTGCTCTCCAGTTGCACCACCCTCCCACACCTGACCCCGTGCCAATCATCCCTGGTATCTAGTGACACCTCTTCCTACACATTATGACAGTGGAATGCCATCCCGATGCCACTGAAGTGGTCTCCAGATGGTGGTACTCAGTATCTTTCCTTTTGTCTCCTCAGCCTGGGGTTGTCTAAATCGCATAACAGTGATTGTGATACTGAAATATACAAAGGCTTGTCTATTTCTTCATCACAACACCCTGCTATGTGATTCAGATGGCAACTGGCAGGCCGAGGAGGTGCGAAGATTGTTATTTTGGACTGAAATTTTGGGGTTGGGGCTCTTTAGAAGCACAGAAGAAGTAGCCAGTATCATAAGTGGGGGGATGGGAGCAAGTGCATGCCACTAAGGGGGGCTTCTGGGGATAGCCCTTTTTTTTAATTACACTTATGTCCAGAACTGCTGTTGAGTTCCCAGTATCAGAGTCGTGTTGGGGGGACCAGCAGCAGCCACTGCAGATGAGCTCCAAGTGACTGCATGTTGTTGTTTTGTTTAATTACACTGTTTCTGACACCGGAATTGGGCTCCCGGTGTCAGTGTCTACAGGGGGGAGAGAAGTAACAACCACGAGACATGCTCTCCAAGTGGCTGTACTCTGTTTACCAATACACATACACAACATTGTTTGACAAACAGTCCCTGCATGTACAATGTCATCCAGTTGCACCCTTCCACATCTGACCCTATGCAAAACATCCCTGGTGCCTGGCAGCACCCTTCTTACACCTGAATCCACACCAAGCATTCCTTGGCATCCAGTGGTACCCCCTTCCCCACCTGACCCCATGCCATATATCTATGGCTTCCAGTAGCACCTCCCTCCCACACCTGACCCTATGCCAAGTATATCAGGCATTCAATGGTACCCATTATATACCAGGCCCTATACCAAACATCCCTTGCATCCCTAACATCACATTTCTCTATTTGTGATACATTGAACTTAAACCTTAACTGATGCATTCGCTTATTTTTTTAAATTAATTTCCTTACTTAAAAAGCAAATAAAAAGATTTTCAACAATACATGCTCACAACTAAGCATTCAGTGGTACCCATTATACACCAGGCCCTATACCAAATATCCCTGGCATCCATAGGCCCATCCCTCCCACATCTGAACTCATGTCAAGCAATCCCTGGCATCCAGTGGTACTCCCCTCTTCCAGCCCATCTCATGCCAAGCATCCCTGCTTTCCAGTGCCACAGCCCTCCTATACCTGACTCCATGTCAAACATCTCTGGTATTCAGTGGCACACCCAACCCCATACGGAGCATCTCTCTTCTCCAGTGGAACCACTCTCCCTCACCTGTTTCCATGCCATATATTCCCTGGTATCCAGTGGTAGTCTCCTCCCTTCCCTCACTTGACACCATGCCAAGCATCCCTGCATCAAGTGGTAATCCATCCCCATTCAACCCCATGCCAAGGAAAAGGGAAAGAGGAAATTGTTTTACCAGGAAAGGCACGCTAAGCCAGAGCTTGTTTTCAGGTGTGACCTTGGAGCACAAAGAAGTTAAGTGACTTGCTCAGGATCACACAGTATGCAAGTGATGGCTGATGGGATTCAAACCCAGGTCTCCAGGTTTGCAGCTCAGTGCCCTTAACCACTATGCTATACTGCTGCCAAGCATCCCTGCTGTCCAGTGGCACCATTTTCCCACATCTGAAACTATGTCAAGCATCCTTGGCATCCAGTGACATTCTGTTCCACTCCTGACCCCATACCAAGCATACCCGACAGCCAGTTGCACTCCCTACCACACCCAGTGTTGAGCATCCCTTGCAGCTAGTGGCACCCTGTACCCCCACTCAATCCCTGCTCTCCAGTGCCACCACCTTGCTACACTTGAAACCAAGCCAAGCATCCATGGCATCCAGTGGCACTCCTCTTCCCTTACACTCAAACCCATGCCAAACATCCCTGGTATCCAATGCACCTCCTCCCACACCTGGGCCCATGCAAAGCATTGCTGGCATACAGTGATACTCCACTTCCACACCTAAGCTCACACTAAGTATCCCTGGCATCCAGTGGTTCTCCTCTCCTGCACCCAACCCCATGCTAAGAATCCTGGGCATTCAGTGGTAATCTCCTCCCTCACTGGACCCCATGACAAGCATCCCTGGCATCCGGTGGCACCCGCTTCCACACCCAACCCCATGCCTAGCATGAATGGCATCCAGTGGCACTCACATCTAACACCTGACACCATGCCAAGTATCCTTTGCATCCAGTGTCACCCCTATATATAGGAAATGTGAGGAAATACTTCTTCACAGAGAGGGTGGTGAACACATGGAACAGACTCCATGTGGAGGTGGTAGGGGCTGAAACAGTTACAGGATTCAAGAATGCATGGGTTAGACTTAAAGGGCTCTTACAAGTAAGGAGGGGGGAGATTGGAGACCAATTAGGGTCTGTGATGTCACAATAGGTAGGGGAAATAGGACAGACTAGGTGGGCCAGGAGGTCCTTATCTGCCGACAGCGTCTGTACCCATAATGACACTGGGACCCCATCCCTGATGCCACCAAAGTGGCCTCTCAGATAGTGGCAGACAATATCGCTCTTCCATCTCCTTTGCTGGCCATGTCTTAATCAGATGAGAGTGATTGGGGTCATGAAATATACAAAATGTTGTCTATTTCATTAACACAATCACAATCAAGCTTATGTGATTCATTTGGCGACTGGCCAGCTGAGAAGGTATGGAAAGATGAGGGTTATTGCTGGACACCACTTGGGGGGGCTGTCCAGAAGCAAGTGGATGTGGTCAGTGGTGCGGGACTGGGGGATGGGAACAGGAGCATGCCACCAAGGAGGGCTCCTGCTGGCAGCATTTTTAGTTACACTGTGTCTGATACTTGCGTTGGGTTCCCAGTGCCAGAGTCGCAGGTGGGGGGCACCAGTAGTGGCCACTTCAGATTGGCTCCCAGGGGCTGCATTTCTAATTACATTAATGTATGTCCTAGTGTCAGAATCAGGGTGGAGGACCTGTAGTGGCCACTGGAAGGGGATCTTGGTGGCCACATTTTTGTATTATCATATGTCTGACACAAGAGTTGGGCTACCCGTGTCAGAGTTGTGGCAGTGAGAGATCAACAGCCTTGCAAAGCCAAGCAATTGTGTTCATAACTATGCACACACATTTTACTGGTTTTGATTTGCGGCAGCACAGTTTGCGTGGCTCAAGGAGTGAGACTGGGGCTACCCTAGCACAGCTCGGTTGCGCCTGGCGCAACCCCTTTGAATATCTAGGCCCTGATTTTTGTTCTACGCATGCTTAAGCACTGTAAATGTTTTCAGTTTATGCTTTTTTTATTTCTCATTGTTTCATTCAAAAATTACTGAAAGTGACTAGTCAGGGTCTAATGAACATGCAAGTTTCAGGTTTCAGACTGGTGCCATTTTTATGTTTGCTTGCACGCATGTGCAAGAAACATAGTGCCATCATCGGAGTTTTCAGAGGTGTGTCAGCCCACTTCCAATTCAGTCAGTGTGTTGCAGGCGCGGCCGCAGTTCTCCAATGCCTGCTGGAACTGTCTATGACAGCTCCAAAATGCAGTGGCATACAGTTGAAAGGGGGGGCTATGCCTCAGTGAGCAGCGATCAGATATCGCCTGCTCATGAGTGCCCCTACACACACACACACACACACACACACACACACATGCTGCTGCTCTCCCCCAAGCGCACACACTGTATAGCTGATGGGGTGCCCAATCCCCGTCGGCTGTGCTGCGCCCGAAACACAGTTTCATATGCCACACTGGGTGCCCACACCAGCGTGTACGTAGAAATATAGCCGGCCAGGGTGCCCAATCCCCGTCGGCTCTCGTCCCGAGTACAGGGTGCCATGTTGGAGCCCACCCCAGCGGGCAACAGATGCCATGGCGAAGGGTGCCCAATCCCGTCGGCTCCACACCCCAGCCATCCTTCTGCCATGCTGGGAGCCCACCCCAGTGTGGCAAATGTCCCGTCATCTTTTAAAACAAAAAACCTATAAAGAAAAAATGGTCCCTTGCAGTCTCCCTGCCCCCCACAACCTGCACCCACCCACTGCGCACCCTGCCTCCCCACACCCCTCACCCCATACTTACCTCCAGAGTCCAGTGCGACGATCTTCGGTGGACCGGGAACACGTCTGCACTCTTCAAAGCCGACCGCGAACTGAGGAAATGCCGGTAAGCTGTATAATGGGATAGATAGGGTTTTTCAACTTTGTTGCATATCTCAGGCATTTTTTGGAATTTTTGCACCAAATTTTCAACATGGGGTTTTTGGGACCCCTCCTCATGAATTATTGCACTGTCATGGCGTTACTTGGGCCCAAAGGGTGATTTCGCAGCCACTGTGCGAAATCACCTTTCCGGAATGATTAATGAAACGACACTGCCAGTGTTCATAAGGTGGGCTCTCAAAAAGCCTATTTTGAAAATTTGGTGGAAAAATTCCTAAAAATGACTGTTTTATGAGCGTGCATTGCGCAGTTCCTACACTCGCTCGTAAGTTTACGAATTTTCAATATTTTCACTCCAGATTTTCAACATTGCCATTTTACCACACCTTCTCATGAGCAATACAGCTGTCATTTTTCACTTCTCACCCAAAATGTGTTTCCGCCCATGTAGCTCACAATGGTGCTGTCGGTGTGCGAAATCAATGTACGGAACACATTAAGAAAATCACAGTGACACTGTTCATGAGCAGAGGTCTTAAAATGGCTATGTTGAAAATTTGAACAAATTCCTAAAAATGACTGTTTTACGAGCATGCGTTGCGCAATTCCTTTGCACACTCATAAGTTTGTGAAATTTCAATATTTTCACTCCAGATTTTCAATATTGCCATTTTACTACACTTTCTTATGAGCAGTGCAGCTGTCATTTTTCACATCTCACTCAAAACGTGCTTCTGCCCATGTAGTGTACAATGGCGCAGTTGGTGTGCGAAATCAAAATACGGGACACATTAAGAAAATCACAATGACACTGTTCATGAGCAGAGGTCTTAAAATGGCTATGTTGAAAATTTGGTGAAAAAATTCCTAAAAATTACTGTTTTACGAGCATGCGTTGTGCAATTCCTACGCACACTCGTAAGTTCGCAAATTTTCAATATTTGCACTCCAGATTTTCAACATTGTCATTTTACCACACCTCCTTATGAGCAGTACAGTTGTCATTTTTCACATCTCACCCACAACATGTTTCTGCCCATGTAGCACACAATGGCGCAGTCAGTGTGTGAAATCTATGTACGGGACACGTTAAGAAAGTCACAGTGACACTGGTCATGAGCAGAGGTGTTAAAATGGCTATGTTGAAAATTTGGTGAAAACATTCCCAAAAATGACTGTTTTAGGAGCGCACATTGTGCAGTTCCTACGCACGCTGACAAGTTTGCGATTTGTAATATTGCATCAGATTTTCAACAGTGCCATTTTACCGCACTTCCTTATGAGCAGTACAGCTACCATTTTCACATCTCATTAAAATGTGTTTCCGCACATGTAGCGACAATGGTACAGTCGGTGTGTGAAAACAATGTTTGGGACAGGTTAAGAAAATCACAGTGACACTGGTCATGAGCAGAGGTCTTAAAATGGCTATGTTGAAAATTTGGTGACAAACTCATAAATGACTGTGTTACTGAGTGAGCATTGTGCAGTTTCCACGCACCCGTAAGTTCATGAATTTGTAATATTTTCAGTCCAGATTTTCACCAGTGGCATTTTTCCACACCTCCTTATGAACAGTACAGCTGTCATTTTCCACAACATGGCCAAAATGTGCTTTCACACTTTCAGCACAGAAATGCGTGGTCGCTGTGGGAAATCATTGTTCGGGACAGATAAAGAAAATCACACACACTGTTCATGATCGGAGGTCCCAAAATGCCTGTGTTAACAATCTGCTGTAAAAAAATTCCCAAACTAGTTACATTACGGGTGTGCATTGCACAGTTTCTATGCACGCTCATGACTTCACCAGTTTTTTTAAGATTTTCATAGCAGATTTTCAACACTGCCATTTTTTACACCTCCCATGAACAGTACTGCTGTCATTTTTCACATCCTGTTCGGAATGTGTTTTTGCACCTGTGGTGCCAAATGCCATAGTCGCTGTGCAAAAGCAGTTTTCGGCTAACAAACTGATATTGCTACTGTTCATGAGGTGGGGGTCACAAAAAAAACATGTTGAAAATTTGGAGTGAAAATACCAACGAATGCCTGAGGCGTTAGGGTTTCCAACCATAATGCCCCACCCTGTAGAGAATGACAGGCATCAGGGGTGTGACTTGGGATTCTTGCCTGTCATGCTCATACCATTCCACCCCCTCCCACACCCTGCAGCCAGTGAGAGGCATCAAGGTGTGCCTCGGACTCTTTCGGCCCAAACTTCACCCCATTCTCCTATACCACACCCATGTCACCATATTTCCTGATGGAATGGGGTGCGCGTAAGGACCAAAGACCCCAAGGCACAGCGTGACACTTGTCAGTGTCTGCAGGGTAGGGTGTGGTGAAATGGCATGGTCGTTATGCCTGATGACCCAAAGGCACACCCCAATGCCTGTCACTCTCTGCAGGGTGGTGGTGGGGTTGGCTTCAGTTCAGTACTTCGCTGCCATTCCTATTATGCAGCTCTGTAACTTCTACACTACCAATGCCAATGCCAGCAAGCAAACATTCGGCATTGACAAATGCTTGTTAAGTTAGAGGTGAGCAAGAAATGCATCTTAAACTTGATACTTTTAACTTATTAACCCCTCCAAATATCTTTAAAACTGTAAAACCAAATGGTACCACATTTTCAAGAGTTTGAGATCCTGCCACAAAATACATGCATGCATGCCAGTGCTCAGGTTAATGAGTCAAACAATGGACAAGTTATGAGCGACTGGATAAAGGGGTTTTGTAGTGAAATGCCTACCAAGCTTTCATATCATAGCTTGGTAAATTAAGGTAATGGACCATTCAATCATTACTTCGGGAAGCAGACCATCTGTGGCATGTAACCATATTACTTTCAGTCACCAAAACTGGGAAAAAAAGAAAGTTAACGCAGCAGTATTTGTTATTCGGCACAAAAAGTAATCATATAGTTTTTAACAACTATTTTTGTAATTAATGTCTTAGGTTCATTAAAGATGCCTGCCACTCTTAATATGAAACAATCTCTTCCACAGAGGGTGTTTTTTGACATTTACTACTGAATTTATACTGTGCATGGATTATGATGTTGCGGCCACGTGTTTCTGATAGTAAATGCAGTCATATCTATTAGGATCTGACATACAGTAGTGTCACAGTGCGTCACAGTTTCCTGCATGACAGCTGCCATTGAATTGTACTGTATGGCATCTGATCCAAATGGGCACCACCGCAGTACCGCTCCATACCAAGATGTTAGATTTTATCATGGTGGGCACTGCAAGAGAGCAAGAATTTTTAAAACTACAAAATTACATATCTCCTTTCAGAAATGGAAAACAATCAAAAGTAAAATTGGTATAGTGATGTTTTTGCTGGAAATACATTATTACCTACACAAGTAACATTATGACTAACAGATACTACTGCTTTAAGACATCAGACCCATTCAAATGAGTAGGCTGGATTTTCCGTTGAATGGCTCCATGGATCATACAGTGCTCATGGAAAATGAAGGGTTTTATATTATAACAAGTTAGCATAAAAAGTGACAATCAGAACATTCAATTAAGATTTGGAATGAGTGGTTGGTGTGCTGATGAAGAGGTAGTGGGCCTCAAAATGTAGAGATGTCTGGCAGTGACTGGTCAGTGTAGTCAGTTTTAATGTGACTGAGCCATGGTATCTTTGTAAAATTGTGTCCGTTTTCATGCACTTGCACCTTAAAATTGCACATGGTGCAATAAAACTTATAAATAGCAGTTCTCTATGTGCATTGCCTTCTACTTCTATTTTTGTTGATATGTTGGTGCAATGAAGAATTGTCTCTTGTGATGCTGGTGATGCAGGCTGGCATCCCAAACCCAGTGTACAAGAAGGGTGTTCAGAAGGAGGAAGGAGCGTCCCAAAGGATGCTGTCTTCCTGCAGGGAAGGAGGGCAGTGCCACCTGCTGTGATGCTTCATTTTTCATGCAGTATGAGATGCTTTACAAGACAGAAATACAAGTTGAGTAGAATAAAAACCAAACAAGATGATACACAAGGGCAGTATTGCTATGTTACAAACAATAAATAGGTGGACAGGACTTGTAATACACAAGTCTGTGCTTAGGTTAGGCTGGCCCTGGAGGGTCAGGAGTCAAACACCAGGGAAAAGAGAAGGGAATTTAAGATGGACGGAGAAGTCCATAAGCTGTAGCTAGGCAGGACAATTATTCCCATGGTTGTATCTTTTTCAAGGAAGTCATGAATATCGTGATTTTTCCAATTTTTATTAAAAAACATTGATTTTTGCCATTTTTTGCGATGACACCATGTTTTGTCTTTTACTTTGAAACATGATTTTCTATTTACCATGAATGCACCACACATTTTGCCATTTTCTGTGACAACACCATGGTTTTTGCCATTTTCAGTACCATGGCATCATGGCTTTACCATTTTCTAGTACAAACCCAACATTTTGCCAATTTCTATGACAACATTATAATTTTATCCATTTCCTGTACCATTACACCTCAATGATCTGTGGCATTTTACATGAAAACACAAAGGCGTTTGACATTCATATTGACAAGTCCATGTTTTTGCCATTTATCATGAAAACACCATGATTTTTGCTATTAACCTTGATAACACCATGTTTTTTGTCATTCACAATGACAACACCATGATTTGTAGAATTTTACATAAAAACACAAAGGAGTTTGACATTTATCTTGACATGTCCTTGTTTTTGTTCTTTACCTCAGTGATGCATTTGACACCAAGCCATCCCCAGTTTGGGATAATGGGGCTCACACACAACACTCAGTTTAACAGGTGGTAGCACAATAAGTCCAGGTCTGCCATGGGAGCAGCCCACAAACGCAATTTTTTATAATATTGAAATCTTTCCTTGTGTGACTTTACTACAAAAATGACAAAAATAAAAAAATTTAGGATAACACAAAAATGATCCATGGCTTTTCATGACTTGTCCCACACTGGTCACTCTGCTAATTATTAATTTCTCCTCCCCACTTGCAATGCTGTCTCTCTAAACAGCTTAATTTCTTCTGTGCCTTACCTATAAACCCCCTCTTACACCTCCTCCTGCTGCTGCTGTTGTCCTCCTCAGATGTCCTGGTGCCAAAGCACAGAACCCCCCTTCCAGTTAGCTCCTCTTCTATCTCTAAAAAATTGCCTTGCATTTGCCACCTCTTTACTTTGTGCTTTGTCTTTCCCCATTGCCTGCCCCCCCCCCCACTGAGCTTGCTATTGTACTCTAGCTGTATTTAATTCTCTGTCTTTCCCTTCTTGTTCCACAGACAGCCCATCTGTGGGCTTCCCAAGCTGCTGCTGTGGCCTCAGCACTCTCCGAGCCGGCCGCAGCTAACATACCGCCCGACTGACCCCCGGACAGATTCAGGTACGCACCAGACCTCCAAAACTTGTGGTTTTGAATGCTACTGTTTTGACTGGACACCCAGTGGAGGAGCCAGGCACTGATTGGCAATTTCTGCTCCTCGGCTGATTTTCGAACTCCTGGCACTTCCTGATCTTGGGGAAATCTCTTTCTGTGTTGTGTTCTGGACTGAATTTTTTCAACCACTCCCCTCCCCCACCTCCTAACAGTATTAAATAGACCCTTGCTCTGCCCCTTTCCTCAGCCTAGCAGCTGATTGATCACTCCACTGCTGCACATTCTTATGGCTATTGGCCTCCCTGTCTTCAATACCTGACTTGACCCACTTTCTTACCACACCTTTTTAAAGCAATCTCACCCACAGGGTTGCACATTTTCTCTCAAGTTTTTCTCCAGCCACTCTAGTTAACTCCTCTCAATTACTGTTGTAACCTGGCCTATTGTTAGGGACCTCACCTTAATTCGACTATATACTCTTTCAGTTCTTTCACTTCCACTGCCTATGGTTCCATACCCAGTCACAGCCAAACCATCTCAGTTGCTGGCACCTTTGCTTAAGCTAAATTTTCAATGGTACCACTAAATTAGAACTAGTATCATTTCCACCCCCATGCAGTAAAGCAATATTACAGTGACTCTTTCCAGGCGTTTTACCAAAATTGCCCCATGCTTCGGCTAATTTCACAGCTGACACACCATTGCTGGCTCAGTTTTACCTCCAGCTACCTACTACATGACAATGGGCACCATCGCTCTTCTACTAGGCATGCTCATGTTTACCCTTCTGGCTCAGACCACCCCTCATCCTGTGCCCCCAACCTCCACCCTGAGCATTTCTCCCCTAAGCCACTCCCAAACAGCTCGGCCCCCTCCCACCTTGGACACCCCCAACTCCTCTGCATCCACCACCTACCAACATCCCCACTCTCTCTGCCCTCCCAGGCCCATTCTGGACCCACTTCTTCCTTGCCATACCCACCCTCCGTGCCTTACCCATCCCCTGCACCCCTACCATCAGGACCTCACATCGGCACAACACTAAGGTTCCTTGTTGCCACCGTCCCCTAATTAGATTAATCACTCTTCTCTTACTGCTCTCCAGGAATATACACCCAAACCCTGGACCTATGCCAACTAGCTCTCCCATACCCCACTCTGGAGCTGGTCTCCATGTTGCATCACTGAACATATGCATCCTTCTAAAGAAATCTGCCACGCTTCTGTGCTGGGTCGTACAACACCAAGCTGATATTATTGCGTTAGTAGAGACCTGGCTCTCCAAAACAACCCCTGACTCCATTATTTCCCTCCCAGGATACACTCTGTTCAGGGAAGACCGAGTTGGTAAACGTGGAGGTGGATGTGCAGTCTACATGTGGGACACCCTTATAAGCCATGTGCTCCCTGCCCCCAAACTTGACGATGGTGCCCAAGCCTTCACTCTAAAAATTACCCCGATCCAGCCAGGGACCCACTTCCTCACGGTCTCCTACATACCCCCGAAGAACCAGAACCCAGCGTTCCAGTCTCTAATTGACTACCTTACCTCCCTACCACACAAAGCCGAGCAACTCATCCTAGGTGACCTTAACATCAATAGACTTGGTACCACTGCCCATACCAGGGACTCCTTCGCTACCCTGGACATGTTCTAATTAGTCACCCAACCCACTAGATTCAACCGGACAAGTGGGTCCAGCACCCTCCCAGGCATAATACTATCGAACCGTCCTCATAAAATCTGGGATATCAACGTCCTCCCCAACTCACTTAGTGATCACTCACCTGTCCTCTGTCTCTGGTCATCCTCCATACTGAAACCTGTGTCTCAGGCCACCTTGCACCAGTGCCTATACCCCAGGGGGTCTCAGAAAGCTAAAACTGCATCTAGCACAACTGGATTGGTCCCCCATCCATCATACCCCTGATATTGACTCTGCCCTAGACCTCTTCACCAATGCCTTTAGCAAGGCCTGTGACCTTTTCATCCCCCACACCAGAATCCGTACAATAAAACAAAATGCCACATGGATCTCCCCATCCCTTATCCAAAAACTTAAGCATAGGAATAATCTCTGGCACATCGCTATTGGATCAGGCAAGTTGGCTGATAGACAAGCCTACAACATGGTGTGTAATCAGTGCACCTGGGCCATTAGATGGGCCAAGGCAGAGTACTATCAGACCACACTCGCATCTACCTGGGGTTCCACCTGGACTTTCTGGGACAGCATTAAAGAGCTTAATGGAAAGACCCACCCCCCCACCATTCCAGCTCTCCTTCAATGGCACCATCACTACAGACTCAACTCGTATAGCTGATTGCCTCAATACTACCTTCTCTGACCTAAGCTCTGTCCTCCCAAACAGCTTTTTTGACCCAATCCCCACCTCTATCCCCCCTGCCTTGGATCGCCCTCCTTTCTACCTGCACACTATATCCCCCATGTAGCCAGGCCGCTCCTGCTAAAAGCCCTTGGTAGCAACAACCCCAACTGTGACCCCCTAGACTCCAGGATCCTACGCCTGGTCTTGGATGTCCCCCTTACAGACCTACTAAACTGGTCTCTATGCCTTGGTCAGTTTCCCAGTGTTTGGAAATCAGCTAAAATCACCCCTATACATAAGAGTGGGGATCGATCCGCACCTAACAACTACTGGCCGATCTCGATCCTCCCCCCACTCTCTAAAGCCCTAGAAAAAATAGTGTCTATTCAACTCTCTGAGTACCTGGCCAAATATAACATAATGTGCCCAGAACAACATGGTTTCCATACAGGATGCAGTACCACTACTGTTCTCCTGGAGTTCTCTCAATACCTGCACTCTGCTCTTGACTCCGGTAACCTTGCCGGCACGGTGTTCATAGACCTCTCCAAGGCTTTAGACACTGTTTGTCATCCCCTCCTGCTCGACTCCCTCCACCAACTTAGCTTTTCCACTGGTCCCCTTGCCTGGTTTTCCATCTACTTTTCTGCTAGAGCCCAGCATGTGAAGATAAATTGCTCCCTGTCCAATACCTGGCCGTTCGTTCTGGGGTACCCCAGGGCTCCATTCTGGGCCCTGTACTTTTCAGTCTCTACCTCAACACTCTCCCCAGCTCCTGCACAGGAAAAATGCTTCTCTATGCCAACGATGCAGTTCTCTTTGCCTCCCACCCCAATCCCTCTTCTCTCCATGTATCCCTCAAGCACACCTACAACCAAGTTGAAAAGTGGTTCCTTGACCACCGACTTGTCATTAACCTAAAGAAGACTAAGTCAGTGCTCATTTCCCATCACCAAAACAAGGCCAAGAATGCCCCCCTCTTCATTCTCCCTCGCACTCTGCACCCACTGGAGCAAGTGAACTCTTACAAATATCTAGGCATCACTTTTGACTCTGCTGTCACCTTTGACACCCACATCAATGCCCTATCCTCTGCCATAAATTCTCAGATAGGCCTACTGTACCATCATAGAGATTGCCTCCCCCAAGTTGCCCTCCAGCTGGCCATCACCTCTTCCATCCTGTCGCTAGTGGACTATGGCTTGCCCATTGATGCTGCGGCGGACGATACTGCCTTGACTAAAATCCAGTTCTCAGTCAATAAGGCCTGCAGGCTCCTAACAAGAGCTCCTAGCCGCACTCACACTTGGCTGCTCTACTCCACCACCAACCTGCTCACCTTTGAGGAGCATCTGCACTACCAGACCTGCCTACTCACCAAAAAATCTCTTCTAGGGCTCTCCCCTCTGGGGTCTCTGCTTCCCTACCGCGTGCATCCTCATCTGTTGCCACCCGTAGCTCTGTCAAGGCCACCTTTCTGGTGCCCAGAACCAAGACCTCACTATCACAGAGGTCCTTCCATTACCGAGCCCCTGCTTGGTTCAACTCCCTCCCACCCTGCATCACAGACCTTGCCAAAATTGGTCCCTTCAAAATCGTCCTCCGGAACCATCTCTTCGATGCTCTTTGCTGTAGATGCACCTAATTAATCCCACTGTGGGATCCTCCTGTCAGGCCTCCCTGACTTGACAACAATCTTCTGGACAGCCGATCCTCTCCCTCTCCCTCCCATCCCACTCCCCATCCTTACCTCCTCCCTCTCCAGGTATTATCTAGGTATGTCCAGGGCTGTACCCCCAATGTAACCCTTGGGTACCTTGTATTTGACTGTAACCTATTATAAGTAACATTATTATGCAACCTATGTGTACTCTAAGTTTAATGTTCTGCACCTGTACTGTTCTCACTGTTGTAACTACACTATGTATCTCTGTCTACCCCCCCCCGTGATGAGGTGCCTTTGTAAATGAGTCCATGACTCAAAGATTGTAAATCCAACTTTTCTAATAAATAAATAATTTTCATGGCTTTTATCATTCTTACCATGACAATACCACAACTTTCTCCAAAACATTACCTTGACACAACACAGCCCTAATTACAGACAGTAGAGGGAGGTAGCTAGGCAAAAAGATCTCTGCAGTAGTAGGGGATGGTAACATAATTGACAAAGAAAAGGCCAGAGTTAGAGTGAAGGGTGTGGGGTCAAGAGTAGGTGATGTTGAATTAAAAATAATAGGGCAGAAAGTTCTGAAAATCAGAACAACAATTTTATGCTGCATGTTAAATTGAACTGGAGCTAGTGTGGTTTCTGATGATGGGGGACATATGGTCTAGGCTTCAACAGCAAATGAGGAGACATGCAGCTGTATTTTTGATGTATTGGAACATATTGAGGAGGGACTTGTGTTCATATATGGAGGAGTTGCCATCGCTGAGTTGGGAGAAGATGAAGACATGGATAAGAGTTTCAACTGACAAAGGGTTTAGGTACTGTAGTGGTGATTGGAGACAATGTTACAGAAGTGGTAATAGGCAGAGTTATAGGATATACAGATGTGGGAAACATAAAAAATTAAGGTCAAGGAGGCAAGGTTTCTAACATAAGAGGAAAGAGCTGTTTGGAGTCAAGGAGGGTGATTGAGGCTGTGAAATGTACTTGTTTTGCCAAAGAGGAGGGTTTCAGTCTTAGAACCATTTAACTGGAGGAAGCTGAGATGAAGCAGAGTTGATCCAGGAGAGATAAGAAGAGAGAGAAGATATACCAGGATCAGAGAATGAGTCAAAGGATATATAAAGATGACTATCATTTGCATGGAAGAGATACCCAAGTTTTAAAGAAGAGATAATGACTGAGGCTAAGAACAAAGCCTTGGGATGGACAATAGAGGAGAGGCCTAGTGGCATAAGTACACCTACCACCTGTTGCAAAATATGGAGAGGTAAAAGTGGAACCAGGTTAGTACAGTGCAAAGATTAAATTCAGAGAGGTTAGGTAACTTACTCAGGGTCACAGAGTTCATTGCTCTGTGATCTAACAGCCAGACCAAATTGTGAATCACCTGTGGGAACTTAGAATTACCAAATGAGCAAGGTGTGTAATACAAACCGTGTGGCCAGATGGGTGACCAGGAGCAGAAGCAACCTAAAGAAACTTCAGCTATCTAGTTAACCTCATTCTTTCTTATCTACTGTGTCTCTGTCAAGCTTTCTGCAGAAT
This sequence comes from Neoceratodus forsteri, assembly GCA_016271365.2. NCBI lineage: Eukaryota > Metazoa > Chordata > Ceratodontiformes > Ceratodontidae > Neoceratodus > Neoceratodus forsteri. The sequence continues at coordinate 957,552,857 of CM057449.1, read as the reverse complement.
TTACTGTGAAAGATGTGAATCTCTACATTAGAGATAACGTTCTAACACCAGAAGAGTGCTAGAATCCTCAAGAAACTCTTCATTAAAGTAAGCAGGGAGACACAAGAAAGCAATTGTAGGGATGAGGATGTTTATTGGGGCTCTCTATTCCTGTATGGGACCCCAGTGAAAAGTTTTCTCCTGTATAGATAGTGCCATTGCTGTCATCAAAAAGGAGAGCCTCAACTATCCCTGTGTAATACAGTATGTCTAGGTCCATAAGAAAGAAATGAATTAGACATCTTTGTAGCTATAGTATATATGCAGCACACAGTCCCTTCTAACTCAAAATGCTTCCTCGCACCAGATCAACCATTTACAAAGTCAGAGCTTTCACAGCACTTTGACAAGTCTGTCTATAATAATGAGAAACAGAATTAACTCAGGAGTCATTTAGAATAAGTCCTTAACTGTCCATGTATATGGGGCTTATTGCATCACACTGTAGTGTCAGTTTTAATGTTCTGGTAGTCTTTCAATCGTATAAGTTATGAGCTCTCTGAGGAGCCTATGGAGTTTGAAATGTTGTATAGGTAACAGTATGCTGAAATACAATATAGTGTATGGTGGAACATTGTTGGGGATGGAAATCAATCCATTGAACAACATTGTTGTGCTGCACAAGCTACGTCAGCTAGTTTGTTGTGCTAGAAACATAGAAACATGGAATTTGACGGCAGATAAGGACCGCTTGGCCCATCTAGTCTGCCCATTTCCCTACCTACAGAATAGGCCGCAGATCCTAGTTAACCAACAGCCTATTTCTTCCTACCCCCCACAAGAATTACCTTATGTCTGTCCCAAGCATTCTTGAATTCTCCCACAGTTTTAGAACCCACAACCTCCTCAGGAAGGCTGTTCCATGCATCCACTACCCTCTCTGTGAAATAATACTTCCTCACATTGCCCCTGAACCGCCCCCATCTTTAAATTATGTCCCTTGTTCTTGCAAGTCTCTTTTCTGAAAGATGCTACCCTCTTGGACTTTGTTGATTCCACTGAGGTACTTAAAAGTTTCTATCATGTCCCCTCTCCCTTCTTTCCTCAAGGGTATACTATTATTAAGCTTCCTTAGTCTCTCCTTCTATTGCAGACCCTGCACCATTTTAGCTGCCCTCCTCTGACTGACTCTATCCTGTTCACGCCTTGTGGAGATGGGGTCTCCAGAACTGGACACAGTACTCCAGATGGGGTCTCACCAACTGTCTGTACAGAGGATAACAACTTCCTGTTTTCTGCTGCTGATGCCTCTCCCTATGCATCCCAGTATACCCCCAGCCCTCCCTACTGCCTTCTCACATTGCTTGCTAACCTTAAGGTCATCTGATATGATTACCCCAGGCCCCTTTCCTTTTTGTTGTTGTTACTACTCTCCCCCATTTTGTATTCTTCCCTGGATTCTTGTTTCCCAGGTGCATTATTTTGCACTTCTTTGCACTGAATCCTAGCTGCCATACCTCTGACCATTCCTCCAACCTTGCCAAGTCCCTTCTCATCCTTTCCATGCCTTCTGTGTATCAACCCTGTTGCAGATCTTTGTGTCATCTGCAAAGAGGCATACTTTTCCTTCCAGTCCCTCTGCAATGTCACTTATGAAGACATTAAAAGGACTGGACCCAATACTGAACCTGCGTGTACCCCACTAGTAACCCTCTTTCTTCAGAGTGGACTCCATTTACAATTACCTTCTGTGTCCTGTTGTCCAGCCAATGTTTTACCAGGCTACCACCCTGGGACCCACTCCCAGGCTGGTTCATTTGACTACTAATCTTTTGTGTGGGACTGTGTCAAATGCCTTGCTAAAGTCTAGGTAGGCCATGTCCACAGCCCCTCCCTGGTCTACTACTTTGGTCACCCAGTCAAAGAAATCTATTAGATTTGTCTGACATGACCTTCCCGCTGTGAACCCATGCTGCCTTGGGTCCTGTGCCCCACTGGCCTCTAGGTACTCAACTATTCTTTCCTTCAGAAGTGACTCCATCACTTTCCCTACCACAGAGGTCAAACTGATAGGTCTGTAGTTTCCTGCCTCTGTCTTGGTCCCACTTTTGTGAAGGGGAATCACATCCGCCTTCCTCCAGTCCTCGGGTACCACACCATCCTCCCATGATTTATTAAAAAGAGTAGCCAGTGGTTTCACTAGTTCCCCCTTAATTCTTTTTAGAATTCTGGGTGAATTCCATCAGGCCCCATTGCTTTGTCCACCTTCAGTTTTAGGAGTTCTGCAGAACCTTTCTTCTGTGAAAGGACTGGATCAACCCCTATCAAGGGTGCTTCTGTTAATTAGATTAGCACTTCCCCTCTTCTTTGTGAATACTGAGCAGAAATATTTGTTCAGTATCCTGCTTTTTCACTGTCCACCTCTGCCCACCCACCGTTCATTCTATTCTGCCTCACTATCCCTCCCTTTGTCTTTCTCGCTACTAATGTACCTATAAAAGGTTTTATCCCGCTTCTAACCGAGTTGGCTATCTTTTCCTCAGTTTGGGCCTTTGCTATTCTGACTTCCTCCTGCTTCCTTCTGCCTTAACTGGTACAGCTGTCTGTCCTGCTCCTTCTGTGTTTCTTATACTTCCGAATGCTATCTTTTTCTTCCTGACTTTCTACAGCCACCTCTTTTGAGAACCATAGCTGCTTTTTCTTTCATTTTGATTTGTTTATTTGTTTCACACAAAGGCTTGTTGCCTCTGTGATGGCAGTTTGATGATTCCCCATTGTTGCTCCACACCTTCTTCTAGCCTGTTTGCTAGTGTTTTTCTGAGGCACTCTCCCATCTTGCCAAAGTCAGCCTCTTGAAGTCCAATACCTCACTTTTGTATGGTTTGACTCTGTTGCTGAGTTTAACGTGAACCACACTGTTTGATGGTCACTTGTTTCAGATGGCAACCCACTTCTAGATCTGAGATCCTCTCACTGCTCCCGTTTGAGAGCACGAGGTCTAAGATTGCTCCCTCATGAGTGGGTTCTGAAACTAGCTGTCTGAGGCCTGCCACCTGTAGGGCATCAAGAATGGCCCTGCTCTTGGATGTGGCTACTAAATGTGCTCCAGTTAACATCTGGCATATTCAGGTCTCCATCAACAGTATCTCCCCTTTCTCAGCCATTCTAAGAATGCCTTCGATCATATCCTTGTCCATTCCCTCCCCCTGACATGGGGGTCTGTACACAACCCCTGTGCGGATTGTGGTGCCCTTTCCAGTCTCCAAGGTGACCCACAGTGCCTCCTCTCCTCCCTATTTACTCTTTTGTTCAGTTGCTTTTATCTCTTCCTTTACATAGAGAGCTACTCCTCCCCCTCTTATCCCCTGCCTGTCTCTCCTGTAGGTTATGTACCCTGGTATGTTAACATCCCATTCATGGTTTTCTGTGTACCATGTTTCTGTGACTGCTACGATATCCAGGCATCCCTCTTCCATCAAGGCCACCAGCTCAGGGAGCTTGTTGCCTAGACTACGGGCATTGGTACTCATTACCCTCCATTTCCTGATGGCCTTACTCCTTTTTGCCCCATCCCTGTCCTTCTTGCATTTGTCACTTTCTCCATTTACCCCTGCCCTTCTCCATATCAACACCTCCATGTTGGTGTTTACTGCACTTACTATCATGATTTTTGGGAGGGGGGCTAGGATTTCCCTGCTCCTTTCCAGTGCCTTCCCCCTTGGCTAGTTTAAATGCTTGCCAATGAAGCATTTAAACCTATCACCTAGGATCCTGGTTCCCGTCCTGGACAGATGCAGCCCATCATGCCAGTATAGGCTTGCATCACTCCAGGTGGACCCCAGTCCCCAATGAAGCCAAATCCCTGAGCTCCACATCAGTTTTTCAACCACTGATTGAATACCATGGTGTGGAACACCCTAGCCTCTCCTACGCCATAGATGGGCAGCACCTCCGAGAAGGTTACCGTGAGTGCTACTTGTCTAAGGCCCCTCCCCAATTCCACAAACTCTTCCTGCACTTCTCTAATCCCTTTTAGCTGCAGGTCATTTGTCCCTAGGTGGACAATGACATCAAACTCCCTCCCTGTGCAGCTGCTCCGGCAATCCTGAGGATTCGCTCCCTGTCCCTCCAAGCCATGGCGCCAGGCAGGCACCTTACCTCCCTCTCCCCTTCCTCCACCAGTTCTACCATCCTAACAATGGAGTCCCCCACCAGGAGTTGTTTCCTTCCTGCGGGGTCCCCTGCCACCCTCCTGTGGGTCTCTCTGTGGAGGTTCCAGCATCCTCCTTGGTCTCCACTGGGTGCCTCCATAGAGGAACCACACTTTGCCAGAATGGCATAGGGAATGTGGAGAGGCACAACTGGAGGGATGCGCCTGTTCCACCACCTCACCTCCTGAGCCCACTGTGGTCCAACTGCTCCTCTTTGGCAACCTCTGAGGCAACGGCAGTGGCACTGGTGGTCCCTGGATGAAAGAGAAGGTCCCACAAATCCTGGCCAACTCAGCCTGGAGATGAGCAACCTCCTCCCTCAGCCCAGAGAGGTGCCTGCAGATGGACAACACCGCATCCTCCAGAACGCTCCTGGAAGACTGCTGCTCCACAGCCACTGCACTGCACCACTCCCATCATGTCTTATTTCTGGCCCTTAACTGTTTGCAGTCCTTACTCTTTCCTCTGTTTTTTTTTCTCTCTTTCCTTACTTTCTGCCTGTGTGCCCTTTAAGCTCCTGATTGTCCTGTTCTGAGACAAGAATATCCTATATTTCTCAGTAGACCCCTTACTTGCTCAAAGGCAGACCTCCAGCAGCTGGAAGGGGCCGGAGAGCTACTCTTGCCCTTCTAGGATGGTGGATCTTTGGTGGTTCTGTGATCACTCACTTCCTGCTCCCAAACAGGACGTTCCTATTGTCAGTCAAATCCTGTGCTTATAAAAGTAGAACTAGCTTTGGGTGGGAGGGTGGAGGGGGGAAGAAGGGCAATATAGTCCCAGCAGAGAAGTCCAGTCACACAGCAGTCCTTTCTCCTGGTGTCTTCTGCCAAGCTACTAGTAGAATCTTTCTAAGGCAGTATTTAAATGTAGCTTCCTTCTAGCTAAGCCACTCCCCCTACTTACTAAATCTTTCTACAAGTAATTTAAACCTCACAGCTATCAGTCTTTTCAATTACCTGAGATTTACACCTAGATAACTGTTCAGATAACCATTCAGTTCAGTTAACTCAGACAAACACACACTTTTTTTTTGTTTTGTTTGTTAGTTTTTTTTTTTTACCCTAAATTAAAGGTCCAAGTAAAGAGTTCTACTTCTTTAGTCCCAGCAGAGAAGTCCAGTCACACAGCAGTCCTTTCTCCTCGTGTCTTCTGCCATATAGCTAGTGCAGCACAACAACTTGAAACACATTCATGCATGCGCACATAGCTAACTCGGCTTTCAACTGAACGGCTGTGGTGGTGACAGATGGACCCGGAAGACAGCAGCGGTGAAAAAATAAATGCAAAAGTTGGGACTTTACAGTTCCATTTAACAAAAAGTGACTTGTTTAACTGTTATGTGTGGATCAGACACTGTAACAGACAATGTATGGTCCACTATCAGCAACACGTGTTTGTAGCCATCTCGAGGCAGCCATGGTGCCCAAAACCTCTCAAGCTTCACTCTCGAGGTTTAAACAGTCAACGTGGCTACCTCTCAGTGGCTACACACACTTGTTGTCAATAATAGCCCATACATTATCCTCTATAATTTATTTGGGCATTGTGTAAGGGCCATATCTGCTTAGGAGAAACATTCAGTTTTCACTAACTGGTCTGCCAAATTAGGCAAGATAAGGCAAGGCGATTTTATTTCATAGCACCTTGTCTCAAAGGCACAGGGCTTTATGCAGCAAAATGAAACAGACCAGGGAGATAAAACACAGTACATACAAAAGAAAACAAAAACATAAAATAGAAACATAACAATAAATAGATACATAAATAAATAAGTAAAAACAATACAGTGCTGAATGCTTCAGCAAAATGATTCAATGCAACCCCTTTTTAAATGCTTCCACCATGGGGGAACTCATAAGATGCAGAAGAAGGGAGCACCAAGTAACTGGTTCTGCCACTGTGGAAGCCCTGTCTCTGAACTGCTTTAACTGGGATCTCAGGGTGGCCAACAGCAACCCCTCAGTGGAGTTGAGTGTGCAACCAGGAGAGTACCATACCAAGAGATTTATTTAATAAATAATAAGTAGTGGAAAGGGAGGCAGGAGGGACAACGGTGACCAAATAGGGTCAGAAGTGTTGGAATAGGCAGGGAAAAATAGGGAAGACTGGATGGGCCTGCCGGTCCTTTTCCGCCGACAAATTCTGTTTCTAAATTGCTGGGACCCAAACCATGCAAGGCCTTGTGAACTAACAGTGAAATTCTAAGGGTTGCATTCCACCTAATTGGTATCCAGTGCAAATGCTGCAGCACAGGCGTGGTATGCTCTGTAAATGGTGTTCTGGCAGTCAGCCTGGCCACTGCATTTTGCACCAGATGTAGGAGATGTAGCTATTTCAAAGGCAGCCCCTTGATTCATGCTGGAGCTAGCTACTGTATTTTTTTATATAGCGTTTTTATCCTCCTATGGCAGGTACGGATGGCTGTTTTCAGCCCTATCCCAGTCAAACACAACTGTCCCGAATCTCCTCTGGTGTCCAGGACCATTATCCCCCATGGATTGCCCCCATGGTGGGGCCAGGAAGAGATGGCCATCTTTCCCCATCCAGAGCACAAATATACTGTAGACTGTCCCAGACCAAGAGAGATTGAGTGGGCCATGGCATGAAGGGCAGGGCTTCATGAAGCCTGTCCTCCATTTTCCTCCTTGTTTTTCCCTTGGGCTACACAGACATGTAATGAGCATGTTGTACACACTCTGCCTCTGCAGAGCCGCCCCCATGATGCTCTGAATGTTGGCCCTCCCATCTTGGTGACTCGCACTTACCACCACCTAGATTTCTCGAGGTGTCAGTCAAGTGGTGAGACATGGAATTCCCCCTTCCCAAGGGAAGAATGCAGTCTTATGGTCGCTTTATCTTCTCTCCCCTGGCCAACCCCCGAGTGACCTGTGTCCATTTCCAAACCCAGGTCACCGGTGTGGAAAGAGATAAGATGCCCATGGCACCTCAGCCCTTTCCACCACTGGGCCAGCCTAACTAGAGTATTTTTGATGTATTAACATAATTTCACTGTTTTTGCATTGTTGTACTTTCAATGTGATGCTTATTCTTATCGGGAGCACCTAGATTCTCTAATAAATCTATTTACCTATTCATCTACGTGCGCTACACTTTGTTTTTGAGGTAGTCCTAGGTTTAGCAGTATGGGAGGCAGTATAGCGCAGTGGTTTAAGGCTCTGAGCTGCAAATCTGGTGACATCCAGCAGACCAGACCTGGGTTTCAATCCCACAGCTTTCACTTGCATACTGTGTGACTCTGAGCAAGTCACTTAACTTCCCTGTGCTCCCAGATTGCTCCTGTAAAAAAGCTTTCAGCTTAGTGTGCTACTCCTGGTTAAACAACTAAAAAAAAAATACAGTGTTACAGTAGTGTAGTCTCAAGGTCACTGAGTCATGTACCACAGTTGCCAGGTCCTCTTGAACCAGATAAGGCTTAATCCAGGAGATAGTCCAAAACCAGAAAAATCCACTGCGAACCACAGTCGACACATGATATTCAAGTGTCAATCGAGAGACCACAGTGACTCTTAGACTTTTTATCCTCTCCACAGCAGACAATGCTATGGTATTTAAGGATTGTAAAAGGATTCATAGACCTACATTCAATGAAGATTGCCAATGGCATCACTTCCACTGTTGGGCTGTCAATCAAGCTCAGAAAATGGAGGGAATATGTAAATAGATCTAAATTTTATTTTTTAGGGTGAATGTCACACTACCATTCAGTGTACACTGGCCAAGTGAATTATGGAGAGACTATGGCAAGCTCTTTCAGGCCAATCCATGAGCACCTGATTCTACCAATAATAACTCTGTTGTTGCAGGGCTGAGTCTCAGCCAGCTGGAGGCCATCCAGTCGGCAATTTCTTGAAGACATTACTCCAGCACAGAGGTTGTACTTTGCCTGTCAAGTGTAAAAGAAGTGAAAACTCATGTCGTACCATCTAATGATTCAACCCACAGGCAATATGTATACCATGAACAGCTGGGCAAGTTCAAGATAGGTCTGTCATCTACCAGCACATCTGGGTCCAAAGATAACTTTTTTTTTATGAGGGACTTCACCACAGCCTTTTTAAGGGCTGTAGGCAAACACCCCTCCCTAAGGGAACACCGGATGGTTCTATGTCATAACGGTGATCGCAGTTAAGATGAGTGTACATCGCCGAAAATAAAGAATGGTGATGTACACTCACGGCAACAACAATGGTGGCGACAGCACTGAAAAGTATGTGGGGGGATGTGCCTACCCCGCACACACTAACTAAAGATTCTCAGCTCCAGGGGGGTGCATGTTGGGGGTGTGTGTAAAACTTAGAAAAATAAAAAAAGTCGCATGCCGCAAAACTTACCATGTTGCCCAGGCCAGAATCCTGCACCCTCCAAAACGCAGACGGCCACCCTCACCACAACACCACATGACCAGCTCTGCAGCCTACTGCCGCACTGCCTCCCACATACCTCCCCTTCCCTTCCATCCCTTGCACAGTGTAATTCCTGTCATCCTCTCTTGCCCTTCCTCCTAGCCCTTTGCTACCCTGTCCGGTAGTCCAAAACACAGATGCTGAGATTGAGTCGTCGTTACTGCAGTCGCTCAGTCTCAGTTGCACTGTTCACTGGATACCACAATGGACTACTCTGGCCATAACTGGACCCAGAGTCTCACAGCAGTCCATGAAGAGCTTTGTTGGTCCCGCATCCAATTCATAGCTGGTAGGGTGGAGCCCAGAGACTACTTCAAGCACCACTTCCTGAGAAACTGGCTTAAACTCACTAACAGCTATTGGACTGCCTGTGGGCTGCTCATCTTCATCACTTCAAGTCCATGACAGGCCACTAGAGGGATTCTGACTCTGACAGAGAACACCTTGTCTAGAAAAAAAATCGCCAAACTCCTCACACCATTGGTGAGAAGTTTTTCAGAAAAATCCAGTTAAGAGACTGTTTTGAAATGGCTACACAGTCGAAGGAAGCCACATCACACCAGCCTAGAGATGTGATGGAAAATGAAGAAAATTACTTTGACATGCAAGATATCCAGAATTTAGAGGCACTCGCTGAACTTACAGCTCCATAGAGGTTCACAGGAACCTTATGATAAAATAACAGAACAGCAAAATCCTGGAGACAAGTGCAGTATCTGAAGGAGGTGACAAGCTGCAAAACTGAACAGATAGAAATGAATCAAAGCCACACTGATACTTGCATATTAACTAACACCCTCAATAAGTCTTTGTTCTCCATTTGTTTACCACTTACTGTACATAAGGTATCTAAAATAATTGTGTTACCTACAGTATATAGAGATACCCCCAAGGACTTTCAAACCATGTACTGTAACTATTAAGTATTTGTATTGGAACTTATTGTATTTTATAATCACTTTATCTCACAACTTTATACTGTTATGTCACTGTGTAGGGTATCATTAATTGCCAGTACCTAACAATTAGACAATTTAAAGCAGTTTAAGGAATCTGCCTGAGTGAGGAGACTGGGCAGTCAGCTTATAAGAATACTCTCTGAGGAGGGTCAGTACACTGAAGTGTTGGGAGCTTGCTTGTTGGTGCTTATGCCCTCGAGCAGATATTTTTTCATTGAATATAGCCACTGTTTATTTGGTTATTTATTTAACTGGGTCATTACACTGATTCCAGTGACTGTTTTCAGGCATGACCCGGCCCATAAGGATGGCACAAACAAGGTAAAAAAAAAATCAAGTACATGAAAAACTGGGTACTGTTACCACAATACTTTTAGTGAATACTGTACAAACAAATGGCACATGGATGAACGAACTGGGTAAGCATGACATTAGTGCAGGTAGTTATTAAAGGGGAACTGTCAGCAATCTGGTCCAGTCTATATACTTTTGAAAGTCTCTCCATAATTCACTTGGCCAGTGTACACTGAATGGCAGCGTGACGTTCACCCTAAAAATAACATTTAGATCTGTTTATGTATTCCCTCCATTTTCTGAGCTTGATTGACAGCCCAACAGTGGAAGTGATGTCATTAGCGATCTTCATTGAATGTAGGTCTATGAATCCTTTTGCACTCCGTGATGTATCGGGCTTTGTTATCTTTGCTAACCTGTTGGATCTTTACTTGCCGTTTGCTTACCAGCTGCTACTCTATTCAAAAAAACAGGTGAGGGGCATTTTATGACTGCAACCTTTGATTTAAGCAATAAGGCATGACCAGGGGTTAGATTAACAGTCTGCTAATCACACCCTAGGGGTGTAGTGTGGCATGAGGTGCAGCTGAGTGCCATATTGCCCCTAGGGGGTGATTAAGTGGCCATTACTCTAACTCCTGGGAGTGCCTTATTGCTATTATAAAAAAATTGTTCCAAAAGAAGAGTGTTAAAAGTATACTTTTTTAATGTTTTCCTCATTTACAAGGAGATTTTTAATAAAATAGTTGTTCCACCAACAGTGTAAGAATGCTGGTTCAGAATCAGAATGCATCATTCCAGTCATTCAGCAGTGCTAGAGGATGGAATGCTGATAGGAAGAATCCATGTGCCATGGTGATCAGGCTGTACATGACAGTGTAACATGGCTTAATGAAATGCTGTTGGAATCCTAACAGCCAATCAGATTGCAGCACTTCTAAGAACCTTTATATAATTGTTATTCACATGCTTTTTTGTAAGCAATATTACCCAACAGGGTGGGTGGTATTGTGCTATACTGGAATGCCCGGGGGCGTCATAAGGCCTGACACCGCAGGCGGAGGGCATTTTAGCCCCTTGAAGGTATAGCACAATACTACCCACCTTGAAGGGTATTATTGCGCCAGAAATGGGCACAGTAAAAATGTAAGTTTGATATAAAATAATTAAGTAAGAAATTAGTTTAATATTATTTTTGTAATAAAATAGTTCCTCTGCATGGATTTGAATGCTGTGTTATTTTTGTAAGGAGTGGCTGTTGTCATGGTATCCCCCCCCCCCACACACACACAGGAGACACTTGGTGGTACACTCTGGTATCTTGGCAGCAAAAGAAAAAACTGTTTGTACAAAAGAGGCAGAGATAGTGATACCTCCAGTAGCATTGTGTGTGATATAGTATGCTTGCTATCACTGAAGTGCCCTGTCAGCTATCGCGTTAAATTGAGTACCACATTTAAGTGATTTTTTTATGTGGAGGCAGTTGGGTGGAGCAAGGTACTCCTAGAGGCACTTGTGAGCTGTGGCTGGCTGTAATTTATTATATTTCGTTTGACAGAAGTGGGACTGTGTATATCGCAAGCAACGCGGGCAAACAGCATTTAAGGAAAGGCTCATGCTGCTCTGGAGAGGCTCATGCTGCACTTAAAAAAAACTCTGCTCCCACCGCCATTTATGACGTGAAGCTAATCTGACCAGCGGCTTCCTTTTGCTTCCTTTTGTACTTTTTAAATTTATTTTGGGTGATGGTCTAGTCACTGTTTCCATTAGTGGTGTTGCTGGGGTTGTGATTGGGTGATTGAATGTGGGAGCATGGTCTGTTTCAGGCAGAAGCACAGTCTGTTGGAGCTGAGATGAGGGCAGTGTTGGGAGCTGGCATAATGGCACTGCAGTTAGGGGACTGAAGTCTGTTGTTTCAACGGGAGTAGCGGGACCTGTGAATATTTGGTACAGTTGCGCCTGGGCTAAGTACTGTACATACCGGGTGACTGTGGTGTTAGTAAACAAGCATTCGGGGGCTAGTGTCTCGCTAAACAAGACAAAAAAAATGGTGGATATTTCAAATTAAAATGAGGGGGTTTAGCCAATTAGGGAGCAGGGTGGGCATCAGGATGCTTGTGATGGGGCAGGCTGGGTTGGTACTTTTAATAACCAGGCATCTGTTGTCTGATAGATGCCCGGCTAGAGAAGTCCCTCAGCCATCAGGAGCCTGAAATATTTTTACCCATTTTCTAAACCTCTGTAAACACTCTGTGCCAGCTCTCTGTGCACCGCATCTGCAGGAACAGCTGTGTCTTGGAGTGGTTTTGTGTGTGTGCTCACAGTGTGCAGTCTCAAGAATCTGTACTGTGCCAAACGCTGGCTATGTATAATTGTGATATTCTAATAAATATTTTCAGATGCCAAAAGGGCCATAGACAGCAGCGCACTGGAGCACAAACCCATCAACCATCTGCCGCATAAGCATGGTGGGCTAATGTGCCCCACATCGGGGAAAAGTTTTTGTGTTTTCATGATGTGGGAAGACCACAGTTCTTACTCTGCACTCTATGAAAGAATGCCTGTAAAGTTATTCTATACAATGTTTGATTATGGTTTTGCTTTGCAGTGAACACACAGTGTTCAGACACAGAAGCCATGGGCGATCACACTACAACTGGGAACCGGTGAAGCTCTTACTGACTGTGGCTTGTGCTTAGTTCTCTGTCATATCAACCAAATGTCAGTCCTTACTCTTTTTATTCAGTGCCTGCTGTCTTCATTGATAATAGTTTTATAAGCTTGACAAGTTATTCTCCCTGGTAGTGACTTTGCTCTGAATACCATAGATGTTTGAGCTTTGCGATTCTTGCTGGTGGCACTGTGGAAGTGCGATTCAACATGCTTCTCCATTCTAATGTTTTTTTTGGGGGGGCTTTATTTCTCTCATTGGTGCACTCGCAGGTAGCAGATTTCATTGTTATTCTGTGGCCTATTTTTTGAGTCTATTTGCAGCAGCACAGTATTGTCACCGAATTTGATTTGTAACAAGAATGCAGTGTGTCTGCCTAGTATCATGAAATCTGCAACCACCCCCACTCATAGCTTGCACTGCCATCTAAGCAATGGAGGGAGTACTTGACACATTGTTAGCAGTTGACTGTCGGTAAACAACTGGAACGTATTTTCACCTCTCAAAACAATGAATTGTGCAACACCTAGTGTGTGGGACTAATCATCAGGACATTATCAGCATACAGTGGTGCAAGCACAGAGAGGTCTCCCTAACCAATTGACATATTATGTCCAGCTTTCTCTCACTACTTTGCAGTCCACCTGACCACATCAGTGTTGTGTCCCATACTGGAGACAGAGCAGTATGCCGAATTGCGGGTCAATTACCTTGTCTATTCTGAACATGCGGGCAACTTTCTGTGGGGGACACGCTGTGTTCTTTGGGAGACATGCTGTGTTGGTGGGATGAGATTAGGGTGGATGGAGCTGTGAGTTGTGCAGAGCCAAGAAAGGAAACGAAATAGGGGGCTAATCAACCCATCCTGCAAGATGCGGCAGGCCAGTAAGGAACTAGTTTGCTGTATGTTTCCAATGCTACGGGAACTGTCATGTCGATTGTTAGAGTTATGTACCCTGCCAATATCTGATCTATAAGAATGCTCAACAGAGCCATTAGATCCAGTGGTACTGTTCTGTGCATGTAAGGGAGATTAAGAGTCTGCTACTGAACGGATGCCATGCAGGTGAGTGCTTGGACACAATAGCTGAGAGTACTGCCTGTGTCAACACAGTTCTGTGCGTTTGCTCTCAATCAACATTGTCTACTGAACTAACCGGTTCTGCAGGGGCTGAACTACATAACACTGCTAGGGCAACCTGGGTTTTCTTCCATTGCACATCCTAAGAATGTCTGGTGCACCCACTGTACCATGGTATATGGTTTGCGCCAGTATTGGATATATCCACAATTAGTTGTGAATGGTGCTGGTGGTGGGGATCATAAGAAAACAAGATGGGCCAAATTTACAGTGCACAGTATAAATGAGTATAGGCTTATAATTGATTGATATAACAGAATGAGCAAGTGGAGGGTGGGTGAGCGAGCTCAATGGAGCTCTATCAGGACTGCTGCAGATTTCTTTGTGGGCAGAAAAAGGTGTCAATGCAGACAGGAGCCCAGTACAAAAGGGCAGCCTGCAGCACCAGGAGAAACAGAATGAGCGAGTGAGAGAGGGGGAGTGAGCGACCTCAACAGAGCTCTGTCGGGACAGCTGTGAACTTCTTTGTGGGTAGAAAAAGGCACCAATGCAGGCAGAAGCCCAGTACACAAAGGCAGCCTGCAGCCCTGGGAGAAGCAGAATGAGCAAGTGAGAGAGGGGGAGTGAATGAGCTCAACGGAGCTGTGTCGGGACTGCTGCAGATTTCTTTGTGGGTAGAAAAAGGAACCAACACAAGCAGAAACCCAGTACCAAAAGGGCAGCCTGTGGCGTCAGGAGAAATAGAATGAGCGAGTGAGAGGGGGGAGTGAGCAAGCTCAACGGAACTCTGTCAGGACTGGTGCAGATCTCCTTGTGGGCAGAAAAAGGCACCAACGCAAGCAGGAGCCCAGTACAAAAGTGCAGCCTGCAGCATCGGGAGAAACAGAATGAGTGAGTGAGAGAGGGGGAGTGAGCGAGCTCAATGCAGCTCTGCCTGGATTTTAGAGTTGCCCACCCTCCTGCCCAGGTTCCTCTGTGGTTCTATATTACAGCAGGGTTTCTGGAGTGGAGACAAAGCAATGATTGGATACTTTTAGGATTGCTGTAATAATATAGATTTAGTTGTTCTGTTTATTTCTCTAACTGAGCTAAGTACTGAACTATACCATTATGATTGCTGTAATAATACATATTTATTTGTTCTCTTTATTTCTCTAACTGAGCTGAGTAATACTTGGAGTGCAATAGGATTTCTAACTGTGCTAAGTGAAACTATATGAGAGCTGAGAACAATAAGTATGGTAGCTGAGGGGTGAATAACGGACAAGGAGGCTTTAGGATTGCTACAGTAATACAGTATCTAATGGATGAGATTTGAGACTGAATTAACCCGGTCAGCAAGTGGACAGTAGGGGGACTAGTGTGTGTGTGTGGGGGGGGGCAGGAATTGGAGTAAATAGGGGCCTAACAGTTGTAGTAGGGTACAGAACCTGGGAGTAAGAGCCTGTAACATAAGATGGGGGCCAAAATGGGGCAGGTGCCACATGTCAATAGGGCGGGCATCTTTGGAAGGTGGTGGGGTGTACAGTGGGAAGGGGAAAGGATGGGAGGGGCATCACTATTGGGGTAGAAGGGAATGGGGGCTCTAAATTGACAACAGCGGGGATAGGAGATGGGTTGGCAATTAGCAGGGAAGGAGGGCAGGTCGACATGGGAAGCCCAGTAGGAAGTAGTCAGGCTGGGAAGGGGTCAGGGGGATGGGAGGAATAAGGCAGAGAAAAGGGGTGAGGTGGAAGTAGGGGGTACAGATGCAGAAGTCACAGAGGGTGCAGTTGGTGGGGTAAGGGAAGAACGAATATTGGGGTAGTGGAAGGGGCATTAGAAGAAAAAGAGGGTAAGGGACGGGGGGGTACTCATTCTGGGGGATTCTATACTGAAATGGTTGAGATGGGCAGAAATGGGGAAGGCACAGCCGTATTTGGGTTGAAACTGTTCCCAGGTTGACTGCAGGAGGGGCAGGGCAGGCACTGCTCAAGCATGCAGCGAGGGGGAGGAAGAAACCTTATTTACTGTTGCATGTGGGTGCAAACGACTTGGCGGGGGACACTGTGGAAGTAGTGAGGGGAAGTTTGAGTAGTTGGACAGGCAGTACGTGGGGGTGGGGGAGTCGGTGGCATTCTTGGAGGTACTGCTGGTACCATGTGCAAGCATGGGGAGGAAGGGTAGGCTTGAGAAGTTCAACAAGTGGCTGAGGGATTGGTGCCACACCAAACATTATGGGTTAATGACTAACTGGGGTAGTGTCTGGGGGGAATAGTGACTTGTACGCGTGGGACAGGGTACACTGGAGCAGGAAGGGGAGGGGAGTATTAAAGGCAGCATTACTGCTGGCCCACTGGCGCTGAGGGTTGAGGAGCCGGATGCCACACCTCGGGCCACGCTGGTGACCCGGGTAGGGACATGAGCCCAGGCCACCAGGAGTTGGCAAGGAGGGGAATAGGATTGAGTCCGGAGGACTGCTCCTCATTCTGGGGGCGGATCTGACCCACTGCCTGTAGCAACCCCTGGTGATGACCGGGGGTGCTACTAGAGCGGTGTAGTAAAGGGGGCGGAGTGTGGTGGACATTGGAATGCTGTGCCTAAGCGTCATTGCACGCCAACACTCCGCAAAGGGGAGAAAAGTGGAAAATAGGCTACGGTCAGGCAGCATGAGCTTCCGACCCCCACTGTCCAACCTGAATGGCATCTTCTTAACTGGATCCTGCTCAGGTGGGTCGAGCTGGGAAGCTTCTCACCACCCCGCCACAGGGGGTTATCCATGGAGGTGAACAGGTCGGCCTGAAGTTGGGGCCAGGGCTGGGGGGGGGGTCGGTCAGGATTACCCAGCTGACAGTAGCCTGGGGAGAAAATATGTACCCAAAAAAAAAAGGCAGGATTAGAGGGGTATATCTCTACTAAGGTGGATTTAAACCAGTGGGGGGTGGCCAAAAGACTGAGGTTGGTAGAAAGGTCCAGACAGGGGAGGCTAATGAGCTCACTACCCTAGATATAGGTAAATGTGGAGGCATAGTAACCCCGGAAGGGGGCAGGCAGAGTGGTCTGAGTGTAATACAGAAGGCACCACCACCCAGTATGAATAAGGAGGAGAAAGGGTGCAGACTACCGGGAGGAGGGACACAGACCAAGGAGACGAAGAGTGAGGAGAAGGAAGGGTATGGGTGGAAGGTGGTCTGACTAAATGGATAGAGAACTGGTTACAGAGGAGGGTGCAGAAGGTGGTGGTGGGGGGGTAGCTCTTGGCACCCAGAGCAGTGACAAGCGGGGTGCCGTAGTGCTTATTGCTTGGCCTGGTGTTATTTGGGCTCTTTATCTCTGATAGAGCACACAGAGTGGGGAGCAGGGTTAGCCTGTTCGCACATTATACCAAATCAAAAGCAAATAGTTATAGTAGCAGAGCCCCCCCTACACACACACATATACACACTACCCGAAAAGCTGCTTAAAAGCCTGCAATTCATTCAAATCAATTCCATTTTCTTACTTACTTGGGGTTCAATGCCAACAAGTATAAAATCATGTACCTAGGGCATAGGAACCCTGATGCTGAGTATAGGATGGGGGAGGTACTGGTACTCAGTAGATATGAAAGGGTCCTTGAGGTTATTATATCGGAGGACTTCAAGGTGGCAGTACAGTGTGACATGGCTATGGGCAGGGCAAATAGGATTCTGGGGTGCATAAGGTGTGGCACCTGGAGTAGTAGGAGGAGGGATGTTGTGCTGCCATTGTATCATCCCTGGTATACCCCCAGCTGGAGTACTGTGTCCAGTTTTAGAGTCCTCACTTCAGACAGGACATAAGATGGAGGTTTTCCAGAGGAGGGCAACTAAAATGATTCAGAATGTTCACAGGAATCCCTACAAGGAAAGGCTGAAGAATGTCAACATGTACACTCTGGAAGAGAGGAGGGTGAGAGGTGGCATGATCAAGACCTACAAAGTACCTCACAGGGGTAAAGAGGATATAGTTGGGGAGTTTTCTTCAAATGAGGATGAGCACCCAAACCAAAGGACATACAATGAAGCTGGGGGCGTGAGCATTCAGGATAGATATGAAGAAATATTTCTTTACTGATACTTGAACTGACTGCCAGGAGAAGTGGTGGAAGCTAAAATGGTAGGAAGCATGAAGCATGCATGGGATAAACATAGGGGTATATTAGAAAAAGGGAAGGAGTGGGTCAACGGAGATCAATAGGGCTATGGAAGTGGAGTAGGTTCAAGTTCATTGCAGGAAAAATCCATTAAGCAAGCTCATTCACAAGGAAGTCCTGATGTACCCAGGCAGAATAAGACATGCAGTAACATATACAGGCAGGTAGAGAACCTTTGCGCAGTCTGGGTGGGCTGATTGGTCCTTTTCTGCTGACAAATTCTATGTTTCTATGGCATCATGTGCTCATTCAGGTGCAATGTTTATTTAAAGTTGGGCCTACTATACATCCAGATGTAAGGTACAGTAAATTACCAAATCAGATGCAGCCCACTTACAGTACAATGAACAGAACCCCCGTGCTTCGAGAAGCCTTTACCCTTCATAAGGCTGCTTAAAGAGCTGGGGTTCTATTTTCTGTGTCCACACCAGTATGCTGATCTTAAAATTGATGCCACATCTGAATGGGTACTTGATTCTTGCTCACTGTATTTCTTCCCCACTTTGAAACCTGCTTGTCTTGAGTTAGTTTTGGGCTGGCAGCACCTTGCCTGTGTTGGAAGATGACCAATAAGCGGTACTGAAAGACATCAGACTTCACAGACTGTGAAGGCAGCTGCTCACCCACCATCTTGGCAAGAAGAAGGCTGCAGCTGTGGCTACTGATGACTGTTGGGGTGTGGGGATAGGGGGACCAAAGGGGACAGACATAAGGAGATAAAATTATAATAATAATTGTGAGACCTTCACCAGCTTTCCAAAATGCTTACCAGTAAAAGAACACTTTATGAAGTTTTCCAAATGGCAACACAATCTGGTGAGCCCTCTGTCTGCTGTCTGACACCAGGCATCAACCAGAATAACATTGCCTAAAGAAGGCAGTGTGGTCATGTGGTTACTGAAATACTGGAGATTACAGATGTATAAGAACAAAAGAATATCATACAGAAGCTGGCACATGTGTCTATAGCAGCTGTCTCCTGCTTCTCAGTAGTTATACTTATACCCTTGAGGTACTTGAATGTTTCTATCATATCCCCCTCTTTCCCTCCTCTCTTCCAGTGAGTACATATTGAGGTCCCTTAATTTCTCCTCCTAAGTCTTGTGTTGCAAGCTCTGTACCATCTCATTCACCCTTCTCTGGACCATCTCCAGCCTGTTAATATCCTTACAAAGGTGCAACCTCCAGAACTGTACACAGTACTCCATGTGAAGCCTGACCATGGTTTTATATAATGGCATCAATACCTCCCTCCTTATGCTGGTGATACCCCTGCCTATGCACCCCAGCATGTCACTGGCCCTCCCAGCTGCCCTACTACTTTGACATTTTCAGGTCAACTGAAATAAGAACCCCCAGGTCTCTTTCCTTCTTTGTGACTGTCAGCAACTCCTCCCCCCATCCTGTACCTTTCCTCAGGGTTTCTGTGTCCACAGTGCATAATTTTGCATTTTTTTGAATTACACTTCAGTTGCCAGTCCTCAGACCATTTTTCAAGCTTCCCCAGGTCCCTCTTCATTTTCTCCACCCCGTCTGGGGTATCCACCGTGTTACAGATTCTGGTGTCATCTGTAAACAGGCAGACCTTTCCCTTCAGCCCTTCTGCAATGTCACTAATGAAGACATTGAACAGTACTGGCCCCAGGACCAATCCCTCTGGCACCCCACTGGTCACCCCCTCTCCCCAGACTGCACCCCATTTACCACAACTCTCTGCCTCCTGTCTGTTAGCCAGTTTCTAACCCACTTTACCACTCTTTCCCCCATGCCCAGCCTACTCAGCCAGTTTATCAGCCTCTTATGTGGGACGGTGTCAAAGGCTTTGCTTAAATCAAGGTTAGCATTGTCCACTGCCCCACCCTGATTTGCTTCCTTTGTCACCCACTCAAAAAGATCAACCAGATTTGTCTGACATGATCTCCCCACTTTGAATCCATGTTGCCTATGGTCCTGGGCTCCGATGGCTTCTAGATGCCCCACTATCCTTTCTTTAAGCAATGTCTCCATGATCTTCCCCACTACTGAGGTGAGGCTGACCAGCCTATAGTTCCCTGTCTCCTCCCTACTGCTGGATATGTATAAAGGGACCACATGTGCCTTCCTCCAATTCTCTGGTACCACCCCTGTGTTGAATGACTCAGTGAACATGGCTGCCACAGGTACTGCTGTCTCCCTTCACAGTTCTTTTAATATCCTTGGGTGTATGCCATCTGGTCCCATCACTTTGTCCACCTTCAATTTAGTCACCTCCTGCAGGATTCTTCTGCCTGTGAATGGACTATTGTCCACCTCTTCATGCCTTTGCAACTGCTGTACTGCTGTGGCCCTTTCCCCTCCTCCTCCTCTTCTGTGAATATTGAACAGAAAGACACAATGGATGTCTTGGGGGGGTCCATGACAGTTCTTAGGCATGGTACTTTCACTTCCAAATACCTAAACAGCACATATAAGCAAGCAACATTCAGAATTGACAAATGCTGGTTTGTTTTACTAATTATAATGGAAGTAGGTAATTTGTTCCAAAGATTTATAATCCGAAGGGTATAAAAGTATTTTTGTTTGCTTGTTCTAAAAGCACGACCCTTGACCAGTAATGGGTGCTAGCCAAAACTACAATTACCTGAACAACATATCCTGTTGTTTTTGTGAGAGAGACAAGAGACATACCTTGTATTCAGTTGAGTTAACCATTTCAGTCAGGAGCACTACCCCTGCACCAGTCTATCACAGTTTTGCCTAAACAGAATGACAATCTGACCGAGAAAACCCTGTCCAGGAACAAATTCCCAAACTCCTCACACCATTTGTGAGATAAAAGTCATCTGAACTGAAGACAGGTAGGGTTTATGAATCTGTCCACAGTACAGAAGAGCTAAGCAGACCTATTTTTGCCTGATGCAATAACCAATGACAGGAGTTCTGCCTTTTTCATGGATATTGCTCTCTGATAGCCTTTATAATGGGACCTTAGAGCCATTCTGTTCTATATCAAGTCAGTCCTTCTCTAGGAATGTGCCAACCTCTGACCTATCACCATGAGCCACCTCAGCTTATCAATATACCATGACGAGCTGTGCTGGGAGGCCAATGGTGGACACATATTGGTGTGAAGGAGTCCAGAGCTGTTGAAATAGCTCAGTTGTAACCATCCACAGCAGTCTTTGAGCCAACTTAACATGCTGACACCACACCTGAGATATCCAATAGTGTCAGGAGGTTTTCAGGTACCAGATCTCTTTTTGGGGAAAACTGGTCCATCTCTGTAGGGAGGGATCTATACAGGGGCTCCTGTTAGAAACTGTATAGTGTGGTGTTCCAACCACCCTACTGTATCTTCCCTGACATTCTAGATTTTCAGTCCTAAAAAGGAAACAAAGTCCAAGGTGTGACCATGTTCATAGATAGCAGAGGTAACTATCTGTGTGAGGCATAGAGAGTTCATCAACTGAAGGAATTGCTGAGCACTACTCAATATTTCATCATCGACCTAGACACTGAAATTCTCCAGTGCAATTAAGTTGTGGACATTCAATATGAGGCTGAGAATAAAATCTGCAAATTGTTGTGGGAACTCCTGTTCCCATGCATGGTTTCAAGGTTATTTTATTACACAAATGTATTAAAATCACAGATTTGTTACATTTATCAGGAAATATAAAATTGTATTACATTATCACATAATACAACAATTAGTATCACAGTACATCCATGAGTAAATAGTGGTATGTAGTTAGTTAAGATTATTACTTAATTAATTTGTGCATAATCTTACTTCCAAATTGTCTAGAGCATAAATAACATGGGTGCTATTTAAAGAGAGCAACTGTTCTTGCCCTCTGTTATTGAAAAAAGAAGTGTTATACAGTAAAGGAACAACCCTTTCTTTCTTTCCTTTCTTTCTTTCTTTCTTTCTTTCTTTCTTTCTTTCTTTCTTTCTTTCTTTCTTTCTTTTCCAAAGCATTATATGTACAATAATGGATGGGGAAGTGTGCTTAATGGAAATATAATTACTGACCAGCGCTTTTTCCCATAGGGAAACCCGGTTATAATTTGCAGTTATAACCAGTTGGGCTGGTTATAATGGCAAACACGCACCAGGTTTCCCTCTGATCATGCATGTGCCAGTCACAGTGTTCCTTTACTATGCGACGTTCACTGTTCCGAGAAGCAACGCCCCTTGCTGTCGGTGTTTTTTTTTTATTTGAAAAAAAAAATAAAGTCCTATTCGGGTGAACGAAAACCAGCAGAAAAGGAACACCGTCCGGTTTCCCTCTCCACACACAAGAGCTAGCGGGTCTCTCCTCTTCATACCGAAGTACACTGCAGCTCCGCAACCGCTGTTTGCCAGTAAGTTTAAGAATACCAGATACAAACAGAAAAAATACAGACACAGCTACCGTTATTTTCTCCACTTCTTTTTACCTCACATAAGCGAAGCAGTATAACTTGGCAGACCGCTAAGACTTCTGACTAGTCCGCGGTTGTCTGAAAACTGATCAGTTTATTTTCTATGATTGCTGAGGCAGCAATTATAAAAAATAAAGTAAGGGGTGATGTGTGTAAACTTGATTTACACATTATTTCGGATGAGCTTTTATAAACCTTCAGGCTTCACCCTCGGGTTTATGTAGCATCCCATTGTCCGGGTGTGTAATATCTCATTACACACCACCCCATATATTATTCTCTATTTAATGAGTTGTTTGAGGTGTGGGATGCTACATAAACCCAGGGCGAAGCCCAAGGGATCTATTAAAGCATCCCACACCGAGGGCACCATTAAATTTGAATATATGACACACTTCCCCATCTTTTATTTGTTATAATTGCTGATCAGCAATTTTTTGCCACACTGGCATTACTGGGGTATACACACACACACACACACACACAGACAGACAGACACACACACACACACACACGCATACACACCCACACACAGACACACACACACTCTCTCTCTCGCTGTCTGTTTTTCTGAGACAGTTTTTCTATTTTACATTTTTCTTTGTTCAGTTTTATGTACTTGTACTTTTACTTTTTGTAGACTTTGAATTTAGATCACGATTGCGATCTTACTTCAGTGAGCGAGGTTTGGAGACATTCTCTGATGCAGTTCTCCGGGGCCATTTTCAAATGGTAGGATCTACCAGATAGATTTCTGTTATTTCTAATGAGTGTTTTATGTTTTTTTTTTAAAAAGAAAAGCGATGAGGACTCTAGGTCTAGCAGCTCCTCGCTACGCGAGTGATGAGCTGCCATGTTTGCAAAATCGTTTAGCCCACCCAGAAGGAAGTGACTAGCCAATCAGGGAGCGGCTGTGTTCAAGTGACTTGGTGCATGTTTGCCATTATAACCCGTGGGTTATAACAGCAAATTATAACTCATTCAACCTAAGGAAAAAATTGCTGACCAGTTATTATAGTATTATAACAGATGTTCTACTGTAGTTAAGAGTTCTATGTTACAGAAACATTTGTTTATGTCCAAATCTAGTCAATATGTTTGGTAAACAACCCAGCAGAACTCTATACCTGAAATTGCTAAGTATATGTCTATGTAATTTCTTTCCACACACCTTTAGAAAATGTTCTAAACCGCATTAATTTTTCATATTTGAATATCATTTGACATTATCCATGGAATGGATTTTCCATAAATCTGTTTGTTGGTGTATGCCTAAAATTCTTTGCTCAGCTTCACTAGTATAAATAAGTGGAGTGTCTGGCACCCTTATACACCGTATAGTCTGTAACCCATACTTTATAAGGTGTTATTTAATTTAGAAAATGAATTGTTTATGTGGTTATGTTGTGCATCCTACCAACATAGCTTCGGAAGCTTATTGTCAACCATATCATAAATTTGCTTCCACAATCTAACTGTAGTTTTCCACATTTGTGCTTCCAAGGATATTGTTCCAGCTTTGATTCTTAAAAATGCAGTCTGAGTGTCCCTTGGAAGACCAAGTGAAATCCTGCTGATTTTTTTTTTGTTGTTTATTAATATTTTCTAAATTTTCCAAATAACATCCACACAGTAACACTACAAAAAGATGTCGAGCCAGATTCACAAAGCTTTGTCCAGGCACAAATCTAGTTTGCCTGGGGAAAACTGGGCTTTGTGAATAGTTGGTATTCACAAAGTCCAGTTTGCCCCCGCAAACTGCGTTTATGGCTGGGCAAAGTAGTGAGGGGACCACAATGCAAATGAGGGGAAGGGACCTGCATATCCCTGCAATACCATTCACAAAGGATTTGCTTTATGCAAGGGCCTTTGCGAAGGTCCTTATGTGGAGCAAATTACCACCGGAAAAAACCTGGCTGTAATCAGTGAAACCCTAGTGGTTGGCAGAGGTACTGGCCCCCTCACCCACCTCTCCAGCCCCCGATCACCCACCCCATATAGTATAGTCCCACCCTGGTTTCCGATCACCCAATTACCCACCCATAAATTTTAAAAAAGTATTGTCCATAGTGTAAGGTCCCTGCCCGATCCCCAATCCCCGATCCCCAATCATCCAATCACCTACCAGTTAAGTAAAAAAAATATTTTCCATAATGTAGGGGCCCTTTCTGGTCCCCAATCACCCACCTGTAAAGTAAAAAAAAGTATTTTCCAGAGTGTAGGGGCCCTTCCCTGTCCCTGTTCACCTGATCACCCAACCGTAAAGTAAAAAAAGTATTTTCCATAGTGTAGGGGCCCTTCCCAGTCCCCAGTTGCTCTATCATCCACCAATTCAAAAGAAAAAAAATTCCATAGTGTAAAGTCCCACCTCATTGCCTGCTCTTCCACCTGATATGAAATTTATCATCTTTCCATAGTGTGGTGATCCCCCCAACCCCACAACCACTCCAGTAAGCACTTTTATGGGCCTATGCAACTTGGTATAGATTTATGCTTGTACAACTTTGAGAATCTTTGACTGTTTGCCTCTCTTATCCGTGGGATATACCACCCTGTAGGGATACAAAGGCAAGAAACCCTAGAAGAGGGTTCCACCCCTAGAGGTGCTACGGGAATGATTCCTGTGGCTAAGGGTATGTTAGAAAGGAGCCCATGGAGAGAGAGAGAGAGATGAGCCACTGGAGGAGGAGTGGAGGATGGTAGGGCAACAAAGAATGATCGAAGAGTGAGATAAAGGGGGTGGCCCTTTCTGGCCTGAACAGGGATGTGGTTAGTTGCTGTGCCCCATTGAACTACTGGCAGACCCTTTCAAATACCACCCTGCTCCCCCCAAACCAGCACAGCCACCAGTCAGTGAGCAGCACAGCCCTCCTCACACCTCCATGGCTGCCTGCCAACTGAACTGTCAATGACAGTGTACAGTATACAGTATACACTACAAGCCCATTGGTCAACCAATGGGCTCTTAGTGTATGCTGTATGCTGTTATTGACAGTTCAGTCGTCGGGCAGCCATGGAGGTGGGAGGAGGGCTGTGCTGCTCCCTAACTGGTGGCCATGCTGGGGCAGGGGGAGTGGGGTGGTATGTGTTTACTGGAGTGGATGGGGGGTTGGAGGACCACTACACTATGGAAAGATGGTAAATTTCATATCGGGTAGGATATCAGGCAATGGGATGGGACCCTTCACTATGGAAACTATTTTCTTTTGAATGGGTGGGTGATCGGACAATCAGGACTGAGGAGGGCCCCTGCACTACAGAACTGTATTTTTTTACCATAGGGTCTACAATCGGGGTGGGAGAGGGCACCACTAATCTATGGGGGAATGCGGCTGCGTGGGGCTTGGGCTGGTGGTAGGAGGCCACACACTGCCACACTAACAGCATGCAAATGAGCCTATGATGGGCATGTAATGGTCACTAGCACCTTGCATGCCCAATGGGCTCATTTACATGCCTCCTTTCATGAAAAGCACTTTAGCACCTAAGCGTTATTGGCTGCAGGACCATTTTCCTGGCTGGCTGTGGGGCAGTGCTATTGGGTATTCCACTGCTTTTCCTGGTTTAGCACTGCCCCCACTGACCCCTAATCACAGTTGGATAGTGCACCACACTATTTGACTGTGAATAGCTCCATTGCCCACTAGCGCAGCTGGGAAGTGCAGTGCAAACTTTTGCACCCACTTTGCGTTATCTTTGTGAATCCTGGCTGTCAAGTCAAATGCAGAACAGGAGAATGTGTCATGAAACACTAAGCATATCCATTGAACAAGAGATAACACACAGTAAAATGACTATGTAATATGGTCCCACAAAATATAACATGTTCTAGTAATAACTAACAATTAGTATGGGTAGAAATATATAGCCTACTTAAATACAACATTAAAAATGGGAATTTTTGTAGGTACATAAGTCATACACAAAGTGAGTAGTTTCTGAAATACCAGTGCACAGAGTGGAATGCACAGGCACTACAGCCTCCTCCAAGAGGGGGAATTCCAACAGCAACTTTCACATGCATCCCCTGCTGATAAGCCTCAAAGGAGACCTTCCCAGAGTATCATTGCCTCCACTACCAGCAGCAAATTGATAAATTTACCCCAGAAACATTAAAAAACTCCTCACCCCTTAAGCAAAAAGGGCAAACATTCCAGGGAGAGAATTTGAAGAGCAAGGGTTTTCCACATCACTATGGTCAGAGTGACACAAGAAACCCAAGTGTTTTGTATTTATTGTCTCACTAAAACAAGGAGGACCTGGATCCATCTAGGATACAAGATCCAATAATCCTCACTCATGTCCTCCATCCCAAATAACAAGGTTAGTGGAGCACACGGAATAGTTACCCCAGCCACCACATAAATCTCCCATGCCACCTCCTACCAAAATGCATCACCTGCATCACTCATTGAAAGCAATAAGATTAGCCTCTTCAAAACAGGGCTTAGAACTCTACTGCATCATGAACTGGCCTGTGCATGCTTCTACTAGCCAACTACAGGACTTCTTGGCCCGAATAACCCACCCCCTCCCCACCTCCTCCTTTCCACCCCATCCCCTCCTACACCACCATCCCCCTCCACCTCCCAACCACCATCCTCTCCTGCCCCTAATAGTCCCACCCCAATTCCTCTCCTGCACAACCCTCCTCCATTACCATACCACCTACCTCCCTTGCTGTTTATATCCCAACCTCCTTCCACACCCCCACTCTAGTACCTCTCCCCTTAGTTTTCTCCTCATGCCTGTTCCCCCCCTCACTTGCCTCCTACTGAGTTCCAGCTTGCACCCCCATGCTGCTTGGTTTTGTCCAATCCAGTCACCTTAACTATCACCCCTTTCAGGGATTCGCTGATGCTGTATGCAATGAGCTCCATCACATACAAAGGTGAGCTTTCTAAAGAGTCTCACCCAAGGTTCCTCCTGTAGGCCCTGACCTGTAAATAATATAAGTGGTGGGATCCTGTATCTGTTCTGGAGGTCCCCAAACACCTTTATACCCTCTGTGGACTAAATGTTCCCCATGCAATGTACGCCCACTGCTCCCATGTCTGAAAACCCTGACCCAGCAGCCCCGGTAAGCAGCTCTTTGGCTTTCCATCTACAGAACCCCTCTGCCCAAGGGTCTATTTAATTAAAGGGATATATCCTCCTGCTGCAGCATGCACCCTGGGCCAGTCTGGAGCCAAACAGGCAGGCAATCATGACCCAACCACATCTTCTTCCAAGCCTACCCAGGCAGCTACTTCCTCTTTCTTAACCCAGTCATGGATGTTTTGTTTTATTTTGTTGAATTTTGTTAACCCAGTAAGCCCACTGGGCCTAGAAGTCCCTTTTTCAGTGGTGACCGGGGGGGGGAAGGGGATACAGATGGTAAGCAACTGAAACTGAACCAGATTAAGCTTTTGGTGGAATTTTTTTAGTGAATGAAGGAAATTTGGCCAGGACATTGGGAAAGTTCCCCTTCTCTCCACTAGGGGTTTCCATGTCAGACTGCTGGTCAGTCAGTTGATTGCAAGGTGGAGATGAGTGCAGACATGTGGGTGGTTGGAGCAGAGGACTCCACTACAGCCAGAGAACCAACAGAGTCCATTTGCAAAGAAGATGTGCTCATTTCAAAAAAGAAAGAGGAGCAGTGGTTTAAGAAACAACAAAATGAAAATGTGCCATGGGGTGGAAATGAATGAAAAACTACTTTAAAAGTTTCTCACAGTAAGTCAGAGCAAAATGCAAAAATGTTGTCTGATATTGAATTAGAAGAGCAACGTTTGAGACAGAAAAAATAACTGCTATTGAGAGACTTAGAGGAAGCAGAGCTACCTGACAGAAGTGAGGCCTGTCAGAAACAGCTGAAACCTGATGATGTGGCACAGTGTAGTCAGGCTGAAATGGTTAGACCTGACAGTCAGAAGAAAAAAGACACTACCCTGAAAGGAATGGACAGGAAGGGCTGCAAAAGGCTCAGCCTAAGAAAGGCAGAAAATGTACAAACAGAAATAAAGGCATAGAAGAGAATAAGAGTGAGGAAAATATGGAAGCAAGGAAACATGAGCTCACAGATAAAACAAAAGAAAATGGGGGCCCCCAACAGTAGATATGACTGACTCTTACATGGACAAAGCAAATAAAATGGATGAGACACCTGAATGGGTAAAGACAGATTTGGTGGAGGCAGGATGGAAGCAGACTAAGTCTGGGTGGGAACCTAACAGGCCGGGTTCAGTGGAAAAGGACCATGAGACAAAACTGATAGAAAATTAAAATAAAACAACAGGGGAAAAAGCAAGGAATATAGATGATGCAAAGGAACTAACGGACAATGAGAGTGGGAACTCCAGAATGGAGACTGAACTAAATATCTCTGGGAATAATAAAAACTTGCCTGATGATACTGTATGGAGGAAAAATATGAAGGAGAAGCTCTTTCCTGAGCAGCAGCAACAACAGGCCAAATGCAGAAATGCAGTAAGACTTAAGTATAAGGGTTTGGTGACAGATGCACCAGATAGACTATATATTGGCAAAATCCTGTTAAAACAAAGCATGAAATACTACCCATACAAAATGTACGCCTTTATACATGTACCCAGTACTTCTGAATATGATGTAAGTTTTGAGCACCCTAGTGGTCTCGACAAATTTTGGAAACTGTACCACCACTTAAAAAACATGGATCCATGGAACAAGTTTGTAGCAATACCACTAACAACACCTGCTTTCAAAATCATCATGGAACTGTTCAGAAATGAAGGTGTTAATGTTTCTGGTATCACGTTCTGGTTAAAACAATGATGTGCTATTCATAGCCCCCTTGAACCCATCCTGGATAAGGAATGCCTTTGGACAGGGGGGGTGGAAATATAAAATCACTTTGAAACATATGGAGGGTGAAGTGCAGCACCTGGCAAACTGTTTTTATTTGGGAGGAGACTTGGGAATTGTATTTTATGTAGGTCAGCCATGGGCATACTTTAAATGTGGTGAAAATGGCCATTTGAGTAATGCTTGTGGGCAAATGAAGTGTGGTTTATGTGGGGAGATTGGGCACTATGGAGCTGACTGTAAAAATAAGGTCCGATGTAGCCTGTGTGAAGATGTAGGCCATTTATGCCCGGTTAAATAAAGTGATTGATTGATTGATTTCTTCAATGGCCTTGGGCAGCACATAACAGCCCAGAACCTGGAGTTTCAGCTGAACAAGATGTTTATTTGGAAGTAGCACAAAAAGAAAGAGGAAAAGAAGGTAACATTTTCTTAGAAGCCAAAAAACAGGATGATGGCTCTTTGGAAGACAGGTCTAGTAAGAATCATACCTCCACCTGACCCTCTTCTCTTAACAGAAATGCCCCGGTGGAGGCAGACTTATATATAAAAAAAGTAACGAAACATAAAAAGAAAAAGGAATAAATTAAGCATAAAGAACCCAAATTCACCATGGTAACTAGGACAAACAGAAAAAGATGTGCAAAAAATACCAGCTGTATTAAAGAAAAGGATAGAGAAGGATTTGTTTTAACTAATAAATACACGGTGTTTCAGGGCAAACAGTGGGAGTCAGTGGAAGAGGAAACGGTATCATCTGATACAGAATTTTCACATGACAATAACTTTGAAGGGGAAGACACCACTGACACACAAGTGTCAAAGAAAAGGAAGAAGGACAAATTGGCTGAAGAAAGTAGAAGTGAATAATTTTTTATAAAAACAATGCATAAAATAAACTGGCTAACTGTAAATGTTAATAGCATTGAGAACAGGCAAAAATGAAAAGTTGTTTTTCAAACCCTAAGTGAACTAGATTGTGATGTTATTCTTATTCAAGATACTCGCTTGTACACTTTAGAAGAATTATCTCAGGTACAGAAGGAATGGAGGTGGGGCAATCATGGTGTACAATAGGTGAAGAGCTATGTTCTGGGTTAGGGATTGTTTTTTCAACTTCAGATATAAAGATCCTAAAAACAGTAGATGTAGTTCCTTGGAGGGCTTTTATTATAGATGTAATTATTAAGAATCTGGCAACTAGGGCAATTAACATTTATAATCCTCAGTCAAAAGCCCTTAGGAATAAAAGTATGGGTTTAGTAGAGCCTTTTTCTCATACTTCCAAAATTATTCTATGGGGAAGGGACTTTAATTGTGGGTTAGGGACAGAAGACTGGGGAATAAAATCAAATAAAGATTATTATGAGTCTAATAAACTAAAGGATATCCTAAAAAAGGGGAATTTAATAGATGCTTATAAAGCCAAAGGGACTAGCGTTGAACATACCTTTTATAAGGGTACAACATCCACTAGAATAGATTTTTGGTTTAAATTAGAAGGGGACAGTAGTAGAAAATATTCAGATCATTCCTATGGAGTTTTCAGATCATATGGGGTGAAAATGGAGATAGGTACAGGTAAACAGGTTGTGTTTGGTAGAGGGTATTGGAAAATGAATGTGGAGAAATTAACAGAAGAAAATTATAAAAATAAAATTGAGGACCCTTTTTTGGCTAGGGATTTAGTAAAAGATCTGTATGTAAAACAACCATTATTAGAATTTTCATATGCTAAGGAGCAAAATTGCTATAAGAAATACTTGACTTTGAGAGGGAAGCTGTATAAATTATTATCCTTGTGAGCAAAAACAAAAGTGGATAATTCAGAGAAAATAGAGGAAGTTAGAAATGAAATATGGAAGTATCAGTATAATAGAGTCAGATCATTAGATATGGAACAAAGTTTGGAACCCAGGGCTTGAAGTTCCAAACAAACTCCTATGATAGTAATAAAGAAAGAATTATGAATCGGATATTATATGAGGTTATAGATGAGACTGGGAGAAAACATACAGATGCAGTTAGTATAAACTGTCGGGTTCAGGAATTTTAAAGGGAGAAATATAAAAAGGAAATGGGAAATAAATAAAACATTTTTTCAGCATACAAAAATTCCTAAATTAAGTGATTATGAAGCAAAAACAATAGAAGGAGAAATAAAGGAAGAATATGTTAGGTTGGCAATTAGTACACTTACAAATAATATGGCCCCTGGGATGGATGGCATCCCAAATGCCTTTTATAAAATACAAATAGAGTACCTAGCAAAAGCCCTAACATACGTATATAATCAAATTCTAAATGAAAATAAGATAACAGAAAGTACGAACACAGGAGTTTTAATTTTATTATACAAAAAGGGTGATAGAGCAAAGCTGAAAAACTGGAGGCCAATTAGTCTTCTTATGACAGATTATAAAATATTGGCTAAAATATTGCATCAAAGATTAATAATATATGCAGATCAATTAATAACACAAACATAAACCTGTGCAATCCCGGGGTGCAACATAAGGAATAACTTAATTTTTCTTAGAGATATTATAAATGGAGCTCAAAACAAGAAGATAGATGGGTATATCTATGCGGTGGATTAGGAGACAACATTTGATTCTATTTAATATGAGTATATGTGGGAAGTATTAAAACAATACAATTTTCCAGAAAATTTGAGGAAAATGATTAAAATATTGCATAAGGAAGTACAAATTAAACCAATGGTAAACAGACATTTAGGTTGCCCCATGTACATGCATAAAGGGGTAATCAAGGGTGCCCACTAAGTCCCCTTCTATATGTTTTATGTTTGGATCCTGTTTTACAAAAAATTGAAAAGGACAATAAGATTAAGGCAGTAAACTGGGGGATAGAGCCACTTCCAAAAGTGTCTGCTTATGTGGACGATTGTAACATTTTAGTTAAGGTCCAAGAATCTGGTGAAAATATGTTGAAGGTTATTAATGAAAGTAAAGGGTTCACTGGAATTGGTGTAAATATGGAGAAAAGTAAAATGTTTGTATTAGGACAAGTGAGCAAAGAGAAGAAAGGTAGTTTAAATGTGACTACAGATGAAATCACATTGCTAGAAGTGAGATTTGGTACACCAGAAGTGGTTCAAAACAATTGGGTTGAAAACTGCAATATAGCACGAAAAAAGGTAAATAAATGGCAAAATTGGAAAATGTCAAAGGAAAAAAGAATATATCTTTTAAAAACTTTTATTTTGCCTATTTTCTTGCACATAGCGTATGTGCTTCCAGTCCCTTGGAATATGCAGACTGTAATTTTGGGGATTTATTTTCAGTTACTATGGGTATCTAGGCTTAACCCTGTGAAAATAAATCACACATATAAACCTCCAAAGGAAGGGGGTTGGGAATGGTGCATCCAGTCATTTTTCTCTTAAATATTTTTATTTATGCAAACTTAGTTCCAATATTACAAGGGAAAAAGAATATAAGGAGTAACGTAACAAATAAATGGGCAGACAGTGTAATTAAAAATATTGGAAAAAAGGGGAACTGTCAAGGGAAAAAGGAGGTCCCCCTCTATATAGAAACAGCTAGGAAATATATGACTGAATGGGGGATCATGGTAGATATGCTTGTAACAAAGAATAGAAAACAAAATTATAAAGAGTTAATGAAGAAAAATGTTTTTACAAGATCCAGTTTTTTGTGTAGCAGAAGATGTCCAAACTTCACAGATTCTAGATTGTACATTGGAAAAGAGAATCCCAAAGCATATGAGAGAAGTAACATGGCTATATAGTCATAGCAAATTGAGTGTAAAGGGTAACCAGAAACATAAATGCAAGGAAGAAAGGTTATGTCCGATAATTCAATGTGGAATACAGGAGGAGGATATGCAGCATATGTTTTTTGATTGTTCGTCTATTAAACCCTTTTGGAGCACCCTTGCAGGCTTTTGGGGAATTGAAGCATTTGAAAACATGTCATATAATATTTTGATATATGGTCAAATTAAGGAGGGGTGGGACAAATGGAATGTACATACTTTATACATACTGTAATGTTTGCAGTTTTAAAGTGGATAATTTGGCAGGCAAGATGTCAAAGAATTTTACAAAAACAGCAGATAATGATACAGAATCTATTGTTTAAATTTCAATGTGAAATTGATAAAATATATCAGAATGAAAGTAGAATTTTTGGTGAAAAGATATCTCAAACTTTGTGGAAAAACATTGAGGGGATTGGATGAGGAATAACCTTGTAAGGTGATAGGTTATTAACAAAGAATTATTGGTATGAATTATGTGATCTGATGTAATGTATGAAAGTTTGTTTTTGTTTTCTTTAATAAAAATTCCCCTACTCTTTTCAATAAGTGCCATGGGATCTTTAATAGCCACCTGAGCTACCATCAATCCAGACAGATGGGACCTCGGTTTAACGTCTCATCAAAAAGATGGCACCTCAGAAGTGCAGCACCCCTCTCATGCTGCACTACAGTGTCAGTATTGGGATATTAACCCAAGTGCCAGATGTGGGAAATGAACCCATAGTGGCTGTATCTCTGTTGGGCAGCTAAATAATTCCTTAGATCTGGGAATTCCAGACCTCACACTGCAGTGCCCCCTTAAGCCTCTGAAGGCTTATTTAGGGTCTTTTATTCTGCCAAATGAAGGCTGGAACCCCCTGCTCCAGATGCTTAATATTGTCTTTAGGTGGCCCCATTGGGAGCATCTGCATGATGTATAGTAGTCTGGTCAGGATGTTCATCTTAAGTAAGTAAATATGCCCTATCCAGGAAGTTGGACGTGCCCTCCACTGCTCTAACTCTCCCAAAACAATATTAAACACCAGCTTATAATTTAGATTATACAGGTTGCTAAGCTCCTTACCCATTTTAATACCTAGGTAAGTCAGAACTTTTGTAACTGATTTAAACCCCCATTCTCTGTACAGCCATTCAGGAAGATCAGAGCCCAAACACATATGATCAGTTTTATGAAGGTTCAATTTATACCCCCAAAATTCAGTGAAGTACATAACAACCCACAATAATGTGGGCACGGAGATCTGCGGTTTAGTAATGAAAAAAGAGGAGATGTCTGTATACAGGGTGAGTTTATGCTGCTGGGCTGGATGGGCACCCACTCCCTTTCTAGCTACTGCAAGGGGCTCAATAGCCAGGACAAACAATAAGGGAGAGAGAAAACAGCCTTGCCTCATGCCCTGACGTAATCATAACTCCTTCGTGAGTCTCCCATTGACCAAGATCCAAGCCCTGGGTTCTACATTCAGTAATTTTACCCACTGTACAAATGTCTCCCACAGGCTGAATCTTTTCAATATTTAGAATAGGTAGTTCCATTTAGTGTAATCAAAGGCTTTCTTGGTGTCCATAGACAGCACAAGTGTGGTGTCCAGATGCTGAGAACCCCAGCAAATGACATTCAGGAGTGAATGCAAATCATTGTAGGATAGATGCCCTTTCACAAAGCCAGTCTGATCTGGATGTACTAAATCTGGAAGTACCTACTCTAAGTGCCAGGCCAGGATCTTTGATAATTTCATATCACAATTCAGGAGGGGAAACTGGCCTACAGGAGAAGTTCTCCAGAGGATTCTTGCCCAGTGTTTGAAGCAAACAGATGGAAGCCATATAGCATGAGGCAGGCAATCCCCCCTCCTCCTTAACCCCTAACATCTCAAGGAGTGGTGCCTCCAAGACTTCCCAAAGCTTTTTATAGAACTCCACAGTAAACCCATCCTGTCCGGCAGCCTTCCCCCCGTTATAATGACCTGATAGCTGTGCAAAGTTCCTCCCTTGTGAGCGGGGCCTCCACCATTGCCCTTTGCTTTACTGTAGCTTCAGGGATGTCCAGCCCTGCCAGAAATGTAGTAGCAGCCTCCCTTGAACCCTGGCATTTGGCCGTATATAAAGTTTGGTCAAAAGTGCACAGTATCCTCTGTACCTCTTCCACCTTGGACTCCACCCTCCCATCTGGAACCCTGAGGACAGCAATCCCGATGGATTTACTATGGCCCTTAACCAATCAAGCCAATGGGGGCCTGGTTTATTACCCCAATCGAAATTCTCCTGCCAAGCGAAATATCGAGACTTCTAAGCCTCCCCAGCATAAAGGAGGTTTAAAGTTCTCCTAGTAGCCGTGAACTCCCCCAGAAGTCCAACATCTCCTTTCTCTGCTATCTGGGCCTCCAGAGTTTTCGCTCATCTTCCAATTCCTGTCTCTTTTCTTTTTGTTTCATTGTGGTGGTAGCAACATATTTAATGATTGCCCCACCCCAACATAAATACTTTTCCATCTTCCCATAATAACTTCTTAGAGGGGGTTGAGCCTACATTACTGGCCAGGTAAAGGTCCTATTGGTCCTTGAGAAACATCCTAAAGTGTTCTTTCCCCAGGAGGTATGTTGGGAACCTCCACAAAGCCTCTCTCAGGCTGTCTGCAGCCAACAAAAAGCATAACTGGACCATGGCATTGTCCAAAATAAATATAGGAACATGGGAGACCTCCTGCATGCTACTGTATTTCTCTAAAGTCTAGAATATAGTTCAGCCACAACCATGTCTTGTGAGGGTTGGAATAAAAAGTATATTCCCTCACTCTGGCAGTCTGCCATGTATCCACTAATTCAAGTCTACCAGCCCTTTAACTCAGTGTATGATTTGCTAAAAAAATGTGAATACTTTCTAATGAGAATTTATTTTATTTATTTATTTATTTATGAAATTCTCTGATTACAAATACCTTTGAGCAGAAACTGCTCATTTACAAAGGTTCCACGTCAAAGGATGAGGGTCAACATATATACAGAGGTAGTAAAAGAATGCACAATAAACAACCAAAACATCTAAAAGAAAAAATAAAGATACTCAGTTATAACATACTTTGAGATAATATTCATATAACAAGCAGCTTGAGTAGGCAGCTGGCTGCGGTAACAATAAGAGATAGAGGGCACCATAGGCAGTTAATATTGCAGGCGTGTGACTGGGACAGGAAGTTGGCAGGCTAATGGGCCACTGTCCGATGGTGGTGAAAATGTCTTGTACCAGTGGAGATGTGAAGAAGGAAAGGAGTCACAAGGAAGGCCTGGTGCCAGAGGGAATGAGACTGGGAAAGGGCGGTCTGGGAGACATGAGTGAGCTGGGAGGTGTTTAGAGAGATCTCTGTTCAGAGAAGCAGTCACATTGAGTGGTAGAGGTGAGGTAAAGTTTGAGATTCCTTTTGAAGGGTCCAAGTGTAGTAGAGGAAAGTGCTTCTTTATTGAGGGAATTGAACCATTGAGCAGCTCTATAGATAAAGGACCGCTGACCCATGGAGGTACGATATCTGGAAACCTGAAAGGTTAGAGAATGGGCACCACGTGTTTGTTGAGTGCCACTGTAGGTAGTAAGGAGTGAGCTAACACCAGGTGGTGTTTTTTGGTTGTTCCCCATGTTTCACCACCATGTAATATCTGACTTACAACTTCAGCATGAAACACTCTTTTAAGAACACACAATTTATTATCAGCAAATCTAGAGGAGAACCTATTTACTCCCAGAATAGATTTATTAGCTGGATACTTAGCTTTCCTCACTTGTCTAGTCTAAACTGGTGAATAAATTACATTTTGTTCCAGGGTTAAACTAGACAGAAACACAGAGTTTCATTGTAGCATTTCTCTTTTACATAGACCACTGTAGTGAAAGCACACAGAGCATAAAACACATTTTATTTTTGTATCATAACTTGCCCTGTCACCTAAGTTAAGTTTTGTAAGTTACACTAAAATATGTTTATGGTTACAAAATGTTTACACAGCAGGGATCTCGTGACATTATCATGTTGACTCTACATAACACTGAGTGATAAAGCCCCTCTGCTTATACTCCCCTTTTCAGTACCAACCTTTGCAAGTTCTGCTGACTTGACATTCTTAAATGAGAAAAACATGTTATTCAGACTAATGTATTATGACCTCATATTAGTGGTATGTGCATAGAATATACTCTTCTGCCCCATCTCTGAGACGTACAGGATAACATGTTTTTCACTTATTAGGCACCTGGGCTTTATCTCCCAGGTTTTTGCTAAGCTACACTAGACAGTTTGTCTGCAAAAGTTACAACAAGGGAAAAGTAAATTATGAGAAATAAGACATTATTTGCT
The DNA here is from genome assembly GCA_016271365.2 of Neoceratodus forsteri. Taxonomy (NCBI): domain Eukaryota; kingdom Metazoa; phylum Chordata; order Ceratodontiformes; family Ceratodontidae; genus Neoceratodus; species Neoceratodus forsteri. The sequence goes on along the minus strand of CM057449.1, from coordinate 957,515,701 downwards.
AAGCATTTGAGTTGCCACAGTTCTTTCTTTGCAGCTTACCAAGGTCATACAATTTAAGTATATTTTAGTCTTTTCTAACAAATTCCCTGTTAACCCTGTTAACACGCTCATTCACATATTGGGTCTGTGTCATACAGAATGGTCTGCATGTCCATTGGTCCACGTGGTGGACCAATAGGCATACAGACTGTACTGTACGCTGTCAATTGGTGGGTGGCTGGGCTGCATGTGGGTGGGATGCTGCCATCCACTGCTGAATGGGGGGTGCTGGGTGGCAGGGACCTCAGTGGGCAGGTGGGGAGAGGGGTACCACTGTACCACCAGGGCATCTTTTGCTATGTCCACCTGCGATTGAGCAATGGGGGGGGTGGTTTCCACTGGACCACCAGGGATGTTAATTTTACATATGTCTGTGAACAGATGATGGGGGGATTCCACTGGACCACCAGGGACTTTTATTACACTTATACCTGTGATTGAGCAATGGAAGGGTGGAATTCCACTGGACCACCAGGGATTATCTAAATTTATGCACACAGTCAGGTGATGAGGAACCTTATACTGGACCACCAGGGAGTATTTCTACATATGCCCATGATCGGGCACTGGAGGGCATTCCCCTTGACCACCAGGGTTTATTATTACATATGCCCATGATCGGGTAATGGGGGGGTATCCACTAGACCACCAGGGTTTTAAATGTACAGTCACCCATGACTGGGCAATGGGGCAGGGGGCACAATGCTCCCAGGGCAGGGGGCTTACGGTCAGTATTCTGGGTGGGTGGGTGGCCACCTATGGCTGGCAGCTGCCGTATTGCACCCTACAATGTGGCAGCTTGCCTGTGGGTGGCCTGGACTTGTTCCTGGTTTTCCCAGGCATATCTTTGCACCCCCCTCAGTGGCGCATGGCTGGGTTGTGCCAGCATATGTGCTGCACATCCCAGGCTGAATATCGGGATGTGCTGCATATGCATGGGCATGCCCCCCACACTTGCACAGCATACATTACTGATGCACCCCACTGCATCAGGAGTTGTGCATCGCAACTTGCCCCTTTGAATATCGTGCCAGGCACATTGGTGGGTTGTGCATAACACATCCCTGCTGCACCATGCATAACCCGTTTGAATATCCAGGCCACATATTCTTCTTGTGGGCTAGAAAAAAAGTGATTTCAATGTTATCATTTTGAAGTTTTTCAATCTTTTTTCTAGCTTGCTTGAGTTCTAGATCATTTTGTTTGTCCCATTTTCTTAATTAAGAAACACACAAAGAACATGCAATACAAAACAGATAGCACTTATATGATGGAATGTGGTATAGTTAAACACTGCAAAGATCACAAGATAGAATTGACTGGGTACAATGTAAAAAATTTAGAGTATGCAACATATTTTTTAAATGATATTCTTGTTTCAGTAGCTATCATATATATATATATATATATATATATATATATATATATATATATATATATGTGTGGAACATAATGTTTTTTCAGGTGAAGACAATGTTCAGAATCTCCAGAAATGTTCTGTAAAATAAACTGAGCACCATAGTTCTTGCTCATAACTTTTTCCACATTGTCCACTTAAATCAAAATATAAAAGAAAGGGGCAAACTCCAGCAAAAATTATCTTGTTTGACTATCCTTGCTCTCAGCTGTCACAAGTGTGTTATAAATACCAAAGTTCTACTTCTTTGGATTACACCAGTCTCATTTTTTGTTGATACAAGTCTGTCCCTTTTAGCCTTAGGTTCAAGCCAAAGAGCAATAAGTGCCTGTAAATAAAACATATCCAAAAACACACTACAAGTAAATAATACAAGTGAAAAAAGGAAACACGTGAATAAATTCACTCAATTCATCTAAACAATAAGAAGCAAATAGTAGTAAAAACTAAGAACTTACATCATAGTGCCACCAATGAGTAACAAGCGTGCCAATATTGGATCTGTGCCTATAGTCCTGCAGAACAGGAAAACTCGCTCTGCAGTAAAACATAACTGAACACCGCTGTATATTTAGTGAGTATATTAAACTGAAAAGTTGCTAGTTCTTGATTAAAAGTGCACAAAAGTGCTCAAATGTGCATTTACAGCTACAAAACTGGCTCACACCATAACTAATATAGTTGGATCTATTTTGCAAGGGCAAACTGATACATAAACTTATAGACTTATAAAAACTTGCTAGAACAGATGGTAATAAATGTGGATACTCCTGAAATAATAAAATATTTAATATATCAGTTGAATTTGGCTATCAACAAAGCCATATATGCTAAGCCTAAGAGTAGAACCCAACTGTCTGAAAACTGGTTTGACAACGAATGTAAAGAAGAAAAGAAAAAATGAAACCAACTTATAAAATGGACTAAAAAATTTCCTACTAAAGTAAATTTTCAAAACCTCAATAAAACTCAGAAACAATACAATAAATGGCACACACATAAGAAACTGTTACACCAGCATAAACTTTGGAATGAAATGTGCAAAGTCATCTCAACGACACCCATTCATTCTGGAAACTGGTCACAAAAAGAGTACAGGAATACAAACACTCTCTGACGATTCATGTCCCAAAAGAAAACTGGATATGTTACTTTAAAGCAACATTTACTAAAATACAACTTGATAATGTGGGTCTCCCTCTAATAAATAACCTAAAGTTAACAGTAACTAAAAATATTACATCTGAAATCAAGGTTGAAATGGCCATAGCCAAACTAAAAAATAATAAAGCAGCAGGAGAGGATGGCATCCCATCTGAAATCTACAAAGAATACAGAGAATTTTGGATACCTTTACTAGCTTATTATTTTAATCTATGCATTAAATTCAAACATATCCCCCTAGCCTGGGTAAAAAACATCATTGTACCACTGCACAAAAAAAGGCTCTGTTTATGACCCTTCCAATTACTGGCCAATAAGTTTGCTAGACATTACATCAAAAATATTTGCAAGACTTCTCCTAAAAAATGCCATCATTTTATTTTCACAGGCTGGTTTTAGGCAGGGGGTCTCCACCATAGACAATATTTATATTTTTTTGCACTTAATTGAGAATTATGTTCGATGGAGGAAGATGAAATTGTATGTAATGTTTGTAGATTTCTCTGTGGCATTTGACTCCTTAAATAGACAAATACTTTGGACAACTTTGTTAAACTTAAATATTGACAAATCGCTGTTAGTAATGATTTGCCTTCTTCACCATGCTACCATATCCTCTGTAAGATGTGATTAACAGATTATTTCAAAACACATAAGGTGAATAAAAAAGGGCTGCTTATTAGCTCCCCTACTGTTCAACATATACATCAACAAACCTCTACTTTACAAAGAAATAACTAGTTTAGATCCCCCCAAATTAACAACACTTATTTATATTCCTTTGCATATGCTGATGATTTAGTCTTATTTTCCCTATCAAAAAATGGATTGCAATGAGAAATCAATATATTTAAAAAAAGTGTGGCTGTTTGGTATTAAAGATTAACCTAAAAAAGACAAAAATTATGATATTCAATGGAAAAGGAAAATGCTCCCCATGGTCCAATTTTTTTCTGGGAACAAGTCCCATAGAGGTAGTTAATGAATATCAATATTTGGGTGTAAAATTGGTAACTTCATTTAATTGGGCCCCTCACCAAAAGGACCTCATCCTAAAAGTGAAAATCATAGCCAAGGCACTATTGAAATGTAATTTCACATATGGAGGTAATTCCATCTTCCCAGCACTGAAAGCTGGAGAAGCAAAAATAAACCCCATTCTAACATATGGGGCAGAAGTCTGGGGATGCCAGATCTCAAAAGAACTAGAATAAGTGTTGTCCTATTTTTTATAAAGCATTACTTAGTGTACCTAACTCAACATCTAATACCATGGTTAGAGCTGAAATGGGAAGAATCCCAATGTACACCATAATAAAACAGCCCGTTGCAAATTCCCTAAACTCCACTCACTCATAATAGTACTCCTCTTACTCGCATCAGGAAATGTTCATCCCAATCCTGGTCCCACTACACATATCCCTGCCAGTTGCAATCCTTCCACTAATGTACCAATGTCCCTCCCCTGCCCTCCCCAAGGGCCTGAAAATCCTCCACTTAAACATCTGCAGTCTTGTGTCAAAAATTGACCTTTTATATCCTATGACAATCTTTCTCACACCTGATATACTAATTTTAATGGAAACTTGGTTAAATGTTAAAATACCAGATCTCACCATTAATATCCCAGGTTATTCCATAATCAGGCAGGATAGGACTGGCAGGGGTGGCAGAGTAGCTGTGTATATTCTGTTCCCACTTCAGAACTCAACCATTCTATCATCCGCATTACCCTTTGCCTAAGAAACACTTGTAGTAAACATTACCTTGCCTTTTTACTCCCCTATCTTCATAGCTGGCATCTACTGTTGACCTGGCTCCAAGGCATCTGATACTTTGGACCTCATTACCTCCTTAACCTCCCTCTCACATAAAGGCAAGGTATACAGCCTGGGTGATGTAAATCAAAACTGGCTATCACCAACAACTGCCAAGACATGACATGACATCATGGCCCTCAATCTCTCCCAACTCATCCTGGAACCCTCCCGCCTAAATCATAAAACTCTTAACCACTCCCTGATGGACTGGGCTCTCACATCTCACCCCCACCAAGTCATTAAATCAGGCATTCTCCCGGATGCCCTTAGTGATTATCCCCCAATCTTCGTAGTCAGGAAAGTTCATAGACCTAAACCACCTTACAAAATTCTGCAACTCTGCTCCTTCAGCTCCTTAGACCTTAATTCCCTTCTTAATGAACTGGCCAGCTCCAACTGGTCCCCTATTGCCTTTGTCCCTTCCATTGACCAAGCCCTTACTTATTTTAAAGATAAATTTCTAACTACGTGGAACTCCTATGCTCCTTTCAAATGCACTAGAGTTCATGGCAACCGTCCTCCCTGTGTCTCCCTTGAGTTACTGACCTGTCTCAGGGAAAGGGACAAAGCTTGGAGGAAACATAGGGCCTCCCAGCTTCCCCTAGACCATGCCAGGTATCACATGTTACAAAATGCCACCACTAAAGCTACCAGACTTGCCAAGTCTGAATAGTTTAAATCATCTTTTCTCAAAAATTCCCCCTCCAAATTCTTGTAAGTGGTACATGCCCTATTCTCTCCCCCTTCACATCCACCTCCCTCTGTGCTTAAAATAAACAAATCATTCATCTCTGAACCATGTGCAGTGACTCAAGAGTTTAAATCCTATTATACCTCCTGCACCACAGCACTTCTAAAGTCACTCCCCTCTAACCTCCCCCTCCTCATCCTCCCACACCCAGTACTCAACCTCTCCATGCCCATCCTTTCTTCTCTTTTTCTGTGGTCTCCCCAGAAGAAACACTAATGGCCCTTCTCTCTCTCTCTTAATCCTTCCAAAGGTTCATATCTGGATGATCTTGACCCTAAACTCCTCTACCTTTCAGCTTCTGCTATAGCTTACCCTCTCTCCCTGATCTTAAATCCTTCCTTCTCATCCTCATCTACCTCCTCATCCTGGAAACATGTAGTGGTCCTCCCTCTCTGAAAGGGTGGTGACCCCTCCTGCCCTGCAGATTTTTACCCAATCTTCCTACTCTCTGCTCTTGCTAAATTCCAAGAACACCTGGTCCTCTCTTAGTTAACCTCCTTCCTCAACGACTCTTCCTTTTTTACCCCATTCCAATCTGGTTTTCAGAAGAACCACTCCAGTACCACCTCCTTATTCAAGCTCACTGACTCCATCCTCACTGAGATAGATAATGACCTCATTACCTCTGCCATCTTTGTCGACCTCACCAAGGCATTCAACACAGTCTCCCATGCCCTACTTCTTGACTCCCTTATGGCTGCTGGGTTGTCTACTTCTGCCCACAACTGGTTAAGAGCTTACCTCTCAGGCAGAACAAAATCAGTCAAGATCCAGGATACAATCTCTCCCCCTTTCTATTTCCACTGGAGTCCCACAGGGCTCGGTACTTGGGCCCATTTCCTTCTCCATCTTCCTAAATGACTTGCCCTCAGTATGCTCCCTCTCAACCTCTATCCATATGTATGCCAACAACACTGTTCTGTTTTCACCTGGCAGATGCCCTGCTGATGTTGCAACTACCCTTCAGCTTGACTTCCACCAGGTTCAGCTATGGTTTGCCTCACATCAGCTATTTCTAAATGAGAAAAAGACTGTCTCCATGACCTTTGGCACTAGGCAGAGACTCTCTAGGCTCCACCCTTTACCTTCTTTCCATTCCCTTGATGGGACAATATTAGAGGACACCTCCTCATTCAGATACCTTGAGATTTGGTTGGACCAACATCTCAACTTCTCTGGCCACATTGATGCCATCCTGAAACAATTGCACCTCAAGCTTGGTGCCTTATTCAGGAACCATAGTTGCATCCCTCCTACAGCACTACGTGAACTAGTCCAGAAGATGATCCTTTCCATTTTTGACTACTGTGATGTAGTCTATGATGCCACTCCCAAATCCTTCCTAACCAGACTGGACACTCTATTTAACTCCTTCTGTTGATTTGCCCTTGATGCTCCATCATGCACTCATCACTGTGACCTCTACCACACCATTTCCCTTCCCCTGCTTGCAAACAGGCACCTCACTCATTATGCCAAACTCACTTCTAAATTTTGGTTAGGAGAACTTCCCTCCTATCTCTCATGCTTGCTCTCTTCCCCCCTCCTCCCTCCCATTCCATCAGATCCTCTGTCACTCGCACTTTGTTGGTCCCCCATCATACCACTCTCATCGGTCAGTCAGGCTTTACCCATCGTTCCCACAAATCTGGAACTCCCTCCCCCCAAATACGACACTCCTCCTCCTCCCACTCCCTTTGTCTCTGCCTTGCATAACTTTCTCTCATCTAACTGCTCCTGCTTTAACCCTCCTTAACTGTCCTCCTATACCTCTGCTCCTCTCCATGACTCACATCTCCTATTAAACCTTCCACTCCCCCAGCCTGCATCTCAGCACACTCTCCTCTCCCTTCACCACTACATACTATGTTCCTCAGATATTCCACTTGTAATTAAATGCATATTTCACAGGTATGATATATTTAATTGTATGTTATATTACAAATGCGACTGAATGATTATTTATGCTATTTTTTAACTGTCTTGTTACAAATGTAATTGTTTAATTTTTTGTGTATTTTAAATGTTAAACTGTATGTCTAATTCTTCATCCAATTGTACCCCACTCCTCCAGGTTGCACTGGGAGATGAGCAACTTGTTGTTCAGTGTGCCTTCTTGGTGAAACATTTCAATAAATAAATAAATAAAAATAAATAAATACAACTACACTTGTTAACCTATTGACTGAAAATTATAAATAGCAAACATAATGACCTTCCACATACGTGTCTAAAAGAAAAAATCAAATGGACAAAAGAAGGCTACAAATCAAAATGGCTGAAGGCCCTGGAAACTTATAGATATAAAAATGATCCATCTATGGAAAGATTATAATAAGAAAATAAGCTTCTCTCCACAATTCAGAGGCATATTAAAGAAGAAACAATTTGAGAAATCAAGGAAATCTGATATGTGCATAATAAAAAAGCAAAAGTGCTCAGAATGGTTTAAGCAAAATAAAATGAGGCACTGCCTGGAGGAGTATCTGACCTTGCCTATTTCCTCAACCTATAGAAAGCTTATCACCTGGGCCAGGTTTGAGATCCTAACCTCAAGATATACACACTACAATAATGTTTTACTAAATGCTGAAAATCTAAATAATCAGCAGTGTAGATGCAATAAAGGGCATAAAGAAATGCTTGCACACATAATAAACATTTGCCCCTTATACACAAAACCTAGAAATACATTTCTCCTAAATTACCATAAAACATATGTGAATAGCAATTATGACAACACATTTATATTATTACATCCTAGATTTGTGAAAGATTCTCTGCTGATATCCAAATTCATCTCTTCTGTTATTAAAATAAAAAAAATACTTCAGACTGATTAAACTTTCAAAGTCTTAGCGGGACATTCTCCTAACCTCTTTTATAAATCAATTAAGTAAAAATCTATGATTATATACCTGTGTTGGACAAACACAACACTGGCTATTAATTTATTTGATTTTAAACTATTGTAATGTCACATGTGTTTTTTTTGTTGAGAAATCAGACATATATGGTCTCTTTCTTATGTGCGTCTATGTTTATACTAATGTGGATTTTAATGATTTTAATTGTCATAACTTTGACTGCTAACAGCAGCAAAGTTGAACAGTAAACTTTTTCTTTACCTTACAAAAACTTGCATGGTGTACAACAGTATGACTAGTTATGGCAGGTAAAAAAAGTTGCTTATGATTTTCATATTGTTTGCCAACATGACCTGTTGTTTGACAGGTCCAGGGCTAAATGAACTAACTCCTAAACTATTGCCATTTAAGTATGTTTGTGTATGTTTGGCAGATACACATCAGGGAAATGTCATGTACTAATCGTCAGACTGATTTGGCAAAATTGCAACAGCCCGTTGGAATGCAATTTCCTGCTTTTCAAAAAATGTGAGTAAAAAAAACGTTCTATTTGTCTAAAATCAAAAAAGACAAGAAGAAAAAATAAAATAATGATGAACTTGTATAACCCTGTTGGTGATTAATAATATGCAACTAAAAAAGTATACAGGGTCCCCCAAACAAGTTTTGGGGACAGCTATACTGGGATAATTGCTATCTGAATTACTTAATCAAGTATTAACATACTTATCCAGTTTTTAATGCTAACACATACACACATAACATTCCACTATGCTGCACTTCACAACTAAAGAACAGTACATTTCTTTGTTTTTTAAATCCTCCATTATTTCTTAAATCTCCCTTTCTATTCAGCAAGTTTAATACTAATGTATGCAGCCTTCTCTAAAACTTTCTCCAAACAGACTTGACACCCAGCTCTGTTCCTTCCAGCAGTCCAGCAGTCACTATCACACTGATTCACTCTGACTATGTTTTGGTTTTAATTTCAGTTTCTTCTTTCCAGGACTCCACAAACTGTCCTCTGTTTTTTTTTAACTTCTCCATGCTCTGTGCTCCTCTATATTCCATACTCCAGTTTCCAACAAGATTCCTGTACACCATGTACTGGGCTGTGTACTGTTGCTCTGGCTCTAACTCTACATCCCACAGACTTTTCCAGTGTTTATTTTTCCATCCTCCTCCCTCTGTCCATGTCTTTTATCGGACCCATCACCTCACTCTCTTAACTTCTCCCTATTAATTACCTTTGCTAGACTCCAGATTTTCACTCTCTATCTCCCCCTTGCTTCCACCCTACGCTACATTTCTTTACTTCAAGCCTACGCTAATTAGGGCCTTGGCCCAAACTTTGTTTTTGTAAATACATTCCACAGGTGACAAGAACTGTCTTTATAACACTTTTGCTATTTATTTCTGCCAAAGTGTTTTATTTATTACTATTAATTCCTCTGCTATCCTCTAGTATTCCACTCTCTATGTCCTCCTAGTTCCCACCCTATACAAGCATTTCTTTCCTTTCAAGCTCACACTAATTAGGGACATGGCCCAAACTTTGTATCATATGATCGATTCATTGTTGATAAGACCTGTTTTCAAAACGTGTTTTGCTACTTTATCTTTCTGTCAAAGTGACTGTTTTAGTATATGTTTTTCTACATTATCTATATATGCAATTTTTTCTCTCATTGTAATTGCTTTTTAAATGAATTGCTTTGATTTATCTTTAACTTGACGTGGACACTTTATAAATGAGCCTCTGGCTCAAAGGTACTGTATTCCAAGAATGTGCCTTTTAAGCAGAGTAACTCACAGACTCAATATCTCAGTTTAAAGCTCATGAATAACCCTTTAGGCAAAGATGGCATAACAGTCTTTTTCTTGTATCATGCATAAAAACATAGAGATACAGGCTCTCCCAGTTTCACTGAAATAAGTACAACCTCCTCTGTCCACCATCTTTTCCATCCCAGGGGTTGGTAACACCAGAAGAATCCATCACCTCCCTCTTGCAACACCCTTTATGGCCACATATTCAAACAACTTTGTTTATTCAGTGGGCACTCTGTAAACCTGAGGCAGGATCTTAAGCAGATGGCTACCTCACTCTCCCTATGCTCCTGCCTTGATTAGTGCAAAATCAAGAGCCCATCTGGGACTGCTGCCTCTAGGACTGTCACAGAGCTGTCACCAAGTCAGGTCTCAATGAGACACACCAGGTCACCTGAGGAATCGGCAATAACATCTTACATCACCTCTGTTTTATTCCTAAGGGACAAGGTGTTACACAACAAACCTCAAAGGGTAGGAACAGGGTCAGTTGGTTCATTCGCTATTTGTCCTGTAATTCTGAGGCTCTCTTAGGACTGGGATGAGACAGTGTGAACCCTTTTCTTGTATTCTTCCCTGACTGGTGCATCTGCTTGGCTTAACACTCCTGATCTGCCTCACCCTGACATTTACCTGCAGTGCTTGCATCTATCCAGCCATTGCCCCGTGATCTCAGGATCTCCAGTAACCTACAATGGCCATGGACCACTGCAGGAAAAGTGAGGGTCTGGAACATGCAGATTTGGCAGAGCAGTCCTGTAGAGCAGGCGTGAAAAGGGGTTGACATAAAATAACACATACTAAATCCAATTCTACAGAATGCCTATCGACAACACATTCATCAACTAAAGATTAAAACACAGAAACCACCCCAGACCACCCTGCAAAGCCACCTTCAGCCACACAGACTCTCCATTCACTCACTAAAACAATATACAACAACAACTATCCTAACTACACAAAACATTCCTATAGACTACATTTGCAAATAACAAAAAATGTGTAAAACAGTTTGAAAACAGACAAAGTTCACAAGGTGTTTCCACACTGAGGCAACACAATGCCAGTTCAGAAAATTCTGCAGAAGATGTGAAATATACAATCTCACCAGTCACTGGGATGGAAAGATACTCGCTGCTATCTAATGAGCTATCCCCATTAGACAGCGAAATTATATGGAGGTCACAGCAGCCACAGAAAGAAAATGGAAGTACAACTCCCTCTCCATCTAGTTCACCTTCTCTCAAAGGGTTGGGGGGGTGAGGTGAAATTCCAAAACCAAGATGTCCTCTAATATATGGATCAGTTTAAATAGTTATGTATTTGGTACAGTACCAGATAGGTACACATACTGTAATATATGCATGTAACAATAGCAGTGGATTGTACAGTGTAAATATCATGTAATTATAAAATTATAATTATTGCCAATTGTATTGTGAAAAAGGGATGTTTATAGCTGTATTTGTTCTTGTACCAATAAAGTGAAAGTAGGTGTTGCCAGGCCCTTTGGGGGGGGGGACTCTCTCATGTAAGATGATAGATGACCTGGGTTGTTATTGATGTTACTACCTCTGGGGAAAACTGAGGGGAGGACTTCGGTGTCAGGAGAAATCCTGATGTAACCCACTATTTTAACATTCATTACCACTTCCTGTTCCCCTGGTGGGTAAGGTGCATAACAGTTCATCACTCACGTCTGCTTTCTGGTCACCAAGACCAATGTAAAGGCAGACAGAAGAGGCAACATCCATAGTATGGTTGCAGAACAGTACACTGCGATTTGCTGCAGGGCCAGGCATTTCAGGTTCAACTTGGAATGGAGGGGAACTAAATTCTTGAAACTGTCCTCCTGGGAAAGTTATGCAGTAAGCAGAGAAGAAATACAATAGCAAATCATCAAGTTAAAGAAGACCTTCCCCTGGTCCTTTTAACATTCATGCATAAATTTCTCCTTCCTGCATTGATTCTTGTTTAGCATTTCTGTAATGTTCTCTGCAATTAATTTTTGCATTCTTAGCTGCTAAAAACTGTGTGTTGCACCAGAGCTTCTGCACTAAGCCTGGTGTTGCTATAGACCCTGGGCTGTGCTGCTGACATCACTATATGGAGAAGGAGTGAATCACATTGTGCTGTATAGTGAAGTTGCAGTGGTTTCACTAGGGAAAACTTTCATAACTTGGTGCACATACTATGTCCAGCATTGTTCCCCTTTCCCAAAACACCCTGTTATCAATGCATTATACCAGCTCTGGTGGTTAAGGAATGCCTTGTGAGTATGTCATTTTACAAAGTGGATTTATTTTGTACCTCAGCAGCAAAGCATGTTGGATTAGAGAAAGTCGCTGTCAGTCGATAGAGCTCACTGTAGAAACATAGAAACATAGAAACATAGAAGTTGACGGCAGATAAGGACCGCAAGGCCCATCCAGTCTGCCCATTTCTTTTTCTACCTTATAAATGTGCCATCGGCCTTTGCTCTGTCAGTGCTCTATCTATTCATAGTCATTTGTATTGCTCCCTTATGCCTATCCCATGCCTGTTTGAAGCCCTGCACTGTATTCATAGCACCACTTCTTGTGGTAAGCCATTCCATGCATCTACCACCCTTCTGTGAAAAAGAATTCTCACATTCCCCTTAATCGGCCTCCCTCTAATCTCATGCTGTATCCTCTTGTCCTGCTATTTTTCTTATATTTAAACATGTTAGACTCTTTCACCTTGTTTATGCCCTTAAGGTGTTTAAATGTCTCGATCATATCACCTCTCTCCCTCCTTTGCTCAAGGGTATACATATTGAGCTCCGTTAATCTGTCCTCATATGTCTTCTGATGCAGTCCCTGCACCATTTTGGTGCCCTTCTGGACTGCCTCAATTTGGATAATGTCCTTGTGAAGGTGTGGCCTCCAATACTGCACAATTACTCAGATGGGGCCTAACCAATGTCTTGTACAGAGGGATTATTACCTCCTCTTACGACTTGTGATACCCCTACTAATACACCCTAACACCCCTAGCCTTACCTACTGCTTTAGAGGTCTGCTTGATGATTTTAGGTCATCAGTGATGATGATGCCCAAGTCTCTTTCTTCCTTTGTGACTGCTAGCAACCCTCCCAGCCTATAAGTGGCTTCAGGGTTTCTCTTCACTATGTGCATGATTTTGCACTTCTTTGCATTAAATCCCAGTTGCCACTCTTCTGACCATTCTGCTAGTTTATCCAGATCTCTTCTCATTCTGCCCACCCCATCTGGATCATCTACTCTGTTGCAGATCTTGGTGTCATCTGCAAACAGACAAGCCTTACCCTCTAGTCCATCTGTGAGGTCACTAATGAAGATGTTGAATAGGACTGGCCCCAGGACTGATCCCTGAGGTACCCCACTTGTGACTTGCATCTCTTCTGACTGTATACCATTTACCACCACTCTCTGTTTTCTGCCAGTCAACCAGTTTGCCACCCAGTTGACCAACTTTACCACCCCGAGCCTACCTAGCTTATTTATCAATCTTCTATGTGGAACAGTGTCAAAAGCTTTGCTGAAGTCAAGGTAGGCGACATCAACTGCTCCCCTTGGTCCACCACTCTGGTTACCCAGTCAAAGAAATCTATGAGATTAGTTTGACAGGACCTTCTTTGTAAACCCATGCTGTCTTGGATCCTGTGCCCCTATGGATTCCAGGTGTTGCACTATCCTTTCCTTAAGGAGTGCCTCCATAATCTTGCCCACTACTGAGGTAAGACTGACCGGTCTGTAGTTGCCTGCCTCCTCCTGCTACCACTCTTGTGGAGTGGGATCACATGAGCCCTTCTCCAGTCTTCTGGGACCTCTCCTGTGCTCAGAGACTCACTAAACAATTCTGCTAATGGCTCTGCTAGTTCCTCCTTTAGCTCCTTAGCACTCTGGGATGTATGCCATCAGGTCCCATTGCCTTATCCACCCTGAGCTTAGCAAGCTCTTGTAGGACCCTTTTGTGAAGGGAGTAGTGCCACCTCCTCCCCTGTGTCCATGATGAGCTGTGGGCCTGCCCTACCTTCTCTTCAGTAAATACTGAGCAAAAGTATCTATTTAGGATAGATGCCTTTACAGGGTCCTCCTCCTCACATGCTCCTTTTCTCCATTAAGCTTAGCAATACCCTCTGGACTTTCTCCTTTCACTAATGTATCTATAGAATGTCTTGTCACCTTTTACTGTTCGTATAGTGTTTCCTCAGTTTGGGACTTTGCCTGCCTTACTGCCTTACCTGCTTCCCTTAGGGCAGTTTGGTATGCCTCCCTATCTTCATCCCGCTGTGTTCCCTTATATTTTCTGAAGGCCAGATCTTTGGCTCTGACCTTTTCTGCTACTGTATTTGAGAACCAAAGTGGTTTCCTTCTTCTTTGCACTTCCTTTCTGTCTAACACAATGGGATGTTGCTTCAAGATTGTATCCTTAATGCTTGCCCACTTTGCCTGTACCTCCTTACCTGTGTTTCTTTGCCAGGGCTAGCTTAACTCTGTTGGCCATCTTATCAAAGTCAGCTCCTCTGAAGTCCCATATTTTTGCTTTGGAATGGGATGATTTAGATGTAGTAGCCAAATTGAACCATACCATGTGATGGTCACTGGCCCCAGGTGACCTTCTACCTGGAGATCTGTGATCCCTCTTTGTTAGTCAGTACTAGATCTAGGATAGCCCTGTCTCTTGTGGGTTGCTGTACCAGTTGTTTGAGGCCCTCCCCTGCAGGGAATCCACTATGAGTCTAGTTCTGGCAGATGTTCCTGCTGGTATTGACCAATCTGTATCTGGCATGTTGAAGTCTCCCATTATCAGAACCTCCCTTTAGCTGTCATGTTTTGTATATCTTCTAACAGTAATGTGTCTATGTCCTCCTCTGGTCTGGGGGCCTGTAGACAACCCCAGTTCTTATGGCTGTCCCATTTCCTGTTTCCAGGGTGACCCACAGTTCTTCTGGCTCCTTATGTGTATTCTGAATTTCTGTAGCTTTGATATTTTCATTAACATACAGGGCCACCCCTCCCCCCTTTTGCACCTCGGTCTCTTCTGAACAATACATAGCCAGGTACTGAAGTCTCCCAAGTGTGGTTACTGGTAAACCACGTCTCACTAATTGCTACTATGTCCAGTTTAGCCTCTGACATTATTGCCTGCAGGTCTGGGATCTTATTTCCCAGGCTGTGAGCATTTGTGTACATGATTTTCCATTGGCCAGATTTTGGTGTGTTAGTTGTTGTGGGTGAAGTTTGGCATTACCCCTGTGCATCGTATGGGGAGACAAACCTTTTTCTTACCTGGTGATGCAAATGAACGGCAAACACGCTGAATTCCTGTTTGACCACTAGCTGAGGGGGGAGGGGTGTTCTTCCCATTTGACGTATGGGGTGCTGCACCCCTCTCCCCATTTGCTAGTTTAAATATTCTGCAACTGTCAGTTTTTCATCTGTGTTAAAGCCTTTGTAAGCTGTACTCAGTACACTGAAATGTTGGATACAGACACTTAAAATGTAGGGAAATGAGGGGCACTGGTCTTAATAATGTGGGAGAAATTGTCAGACAAAGGCACATTCAGAAAATTGAAAGCTAGTTAGCAATCTGCACTTGATCACACCCAGGACAATAGCTGAAAGTCCTGACAGTGTAGTGATAATGATGCTTTGTCACTTCCCCCTCCCCCTTGAATTGCCAGATAACTGCAGCTCTTAATGAGCTATCAATCACACCAGATCATCTGGAACATTGAAAGAGAGTAGCATAAAGACTACACCCTGCTAAAACAGGGACATTCTTAACTTCATTAACAGCCATGGAAAACCTGCACTATTCAAGATGGACAAGTACAGAGTTAGCTGCACTAGCCCTGGTCAATTTGCACAAGATCTTGGGGCTACAAAAATAATGTAAAATATACCCTTCCCTTACAGAAATAATTATATGAAACCTTTTCATGCTGCACACATAAAGCTATCCATGTGATATGTGTGCTGCAAGCATGATTTAAATGATAAATTGGAGCCAGTTGCATGCATGTGGTTGCATGCATGCAGCAAGCAAGTGTGGAAAGCATGCTTTTTATGTTAAACTGGAACAAAGTGCATGTAACAAGTGGTCACTGATAACTGCACACATACAAGATAAGTGACTTGCTCAGGATCACACCATATACAAGTGGATGTTGATGAGATTCAAAGCCAGGTCTTCAGATCTCCAAGTCTCTTGGTTTGCAGTTCAGTGCATTTAATCACTAAGCTATGCTGCCTGCACACATATGGCTCACTTGTATTTCAATACAAATCTGCATACTGTACATCTGCATACACGTGGCATACTTATAGCCACTGTTATACTTTTTAGTTGTCTTGTTCCCCCTCATCTCAACTGCACAGCTGAACTGTAGCACACATACCAATGGAAATGCATGTGATTCTTCCCACCCCAATACAAACACTTACCCACAAAACTACTTAATTACTTCTGTCTGGCCTGTACTCCTACTATTTTCTCTCCATGGTTTTGAATGTTTCCAAGCAAACAGACTTTAATGGGAAAATACAAAAGTAGCAATAACTCGACACCCCACCTACATGGCCAGTCCCCCCCATGCACACACACTGTAGTGTGTGTGGCCATGCTGCTACAGACAACCCACCAAGTATAAATACAAGTCAAGAGTCTCTTACCTAAGTACTAGGGAGCCAGAGGCTGGAGTCTTTAAGAGATGATGTCCATGGGTCAAAGTGCTGGGGTGTACCCCCTTGAAATGAATGGAGTTATTTTTTATTACTATTTCATACATTATGACAGCAAGTTCGAGAATAATGAAGGCCACTGTTCTACTAACAAGGCTCTTGTTAGTTGAGCAGTGGCCTTCATTAATCTCCAACTCTCCATCAATAATGTAGAAAATAGTAATAAAAAAACCCTGATTAATTTCAATGGTACACAACCCTGCAGTCTCCCTTGCCCTTTGTAATAATGTGCCTGAGCATGGGGATATGGAGGTCAGCTTCACTGGGGGAGCATAAGCCAGACTATAGTGGGCTCCAATAGTCTGTGCATACCACACTGCTCAACTGTCCCTGAATACAAGGGACAGCCCTCATTTTACCCGTGAAAACTGCTTTGCTCCTCATCCATCCCTCATGGAAAACATGCTGCTCACACAGAGGATATCCTGTAAATTTAGACTTTATGGCAGAGGCGCCATTTCAGATTTTAGCAGGGGTGAGCCAACAACCAGTGGAGGCCAGGTGCTAGTTAGCCCCTAGGTGGCATGCTTTAGTATGTCTGGAACATCTCTAAAAGGTAAAACTTATTTGTTGTGACTGAAAAATGGTATGCAAATCAGGAAAAATTCAAATGTATAAGATTTATCTGTGTATACCCCAGAGCAGTGCATCAGATTTGGGCTTTAAACCACCTAGTTACTAACCAATTTTTTTCCTGGCTGAAGTTCGGGCCCCCCTCCCAAAAACAACTTTTTCCTGATTTTTCTCTCTGACTTCATTTCATTCAATACCCAACCCATATGGGTCATGAAGCCACCCAAAGGTGCAGAGGCATGAAAAACACATCAATATTTCAGTCCTTCCTCCTTCCCCAATCCCCCTGTAAAAAAATTATTTACTTTTACTTACCTGGCCATCTGGCTAGAACCTGTGGCCTGGCACAGTGTGCCACCAGCCCAGTTTTCAGTCCGCTCCTCCTCCATCCTTCTGCCAGAGGCTGGATGCTAGAACTGAACATCCCACATCCCCAGCGTGGTCCATGACCAAGTCACCTCACCAACCAGACCCATCCAACCTGTGTTGCTTGCTTCTTGCTTGGCTGCTGCCTGTGCTGCTGTTGCACTGCACTGATCAAGGCCTGTGAAGGCCACCCTCACTGCTGTCACTGCTGCTGCTAGGGCTAGCTTGCTGACATTGGGGGTCTGTGCTGTGCTTTTTTGCAAGGCTAGCCTAGCAGAGTAAGCAGATAGCCTAGACTCGAGTTCACTTCTGGCTCACCCTCTGCCACTTGGGGAGACCCTTCAGCCACCAGGGGAGATGGAGACTCACTAAGAGTAGACCAACAAAAATATGCCATCACAACACTGCTATTGAGAGTTCAGTGCTCACCGACTCCTCCAAGCTGTAGTGAGCAGCCAGTCTACTCTGTGGCAGGAAAGACAGTGTTGCACTTGCTTGGCTCATGTGCTCTTGCTTGGCTGGAGCTCCTCCACATCACATGTGATGGTGCCACCGCTAGTAGGTGGAGAGAGTGAACAACACAATACAGACTCAGTCGACCATCCCAGGTCTTGGGCGGGAGGGCAGAGGGATGGGAAGTAAAAAAGGGGGGGGCAATCTTGGGAAGACTAGATGGGCCAAATGGTCTTTTTCTGCTGGCACAATTCTATGATTCTATGAGTCAGGAGTGCACCTGCAGCATGAGTGCCCACAGGCCTGATGGGCACTTATTGTACAAAAGATGAAATCCAAATTTAATGCCATTATTGCCACACCATGAGAACAACCTAGGCATAAATGCAGGGGGGGGGCACTCCACCCCGCCATCCTACCTAAATTGCATCCCTGCTTTATGGTAGAAATTCATTCTCAGGTGCTAATATTGGTACAAGTAAATACACTAGTTTCGGTTGTGTTCTGAGATACTGTATCTCCATGTTTCAGGATGTGTCTGATCATCGTGAGGGTTAGTGTCCCTCATTGTTCCTCATTTAGAGAGTCAATATCACTCATTTCAGTGACAAAATGTGAGGTATGGTGCATGCTTTCCAGACTCTACTCAGCACAAAAAGTGCTGAGCATGGCCATGGTGTATATGCTCCATACAGAATGACAAAGGGAAAGTAAGTGAGCTGAAACAGTCATGGTGAAACACATGTGTAGCACTAAATATGCATAAGGGGATTTGCATGGCCCAAAACAAAAATGTCAGGCTTCACAACACAGAGGCCCCTCTATGCACATCTGGAACGGGGGATGTTGGCTGACTATATCCTATGCATTTAATGCAGTAAGCAAACAATACTTTACAAAAAAATGGCAATTTATTGGCAAAAATCAAAATCCATTAAAGAATTTTCAAAAGGATCAGAATTAATGAGTTTACCTAATTTTAATAGGAAATCAATGAAAATGTATTGTAATGGCTCTATTTGCTAGCAGTAGTATCAGAAATAGAAACTGATATGTTTTTTAGATGAGATTTGCACCAGCTTAGTTGCTGCACACATGGCACGTGTGCAACATGTGAACCTGATGTGATTTTTAAATGATGTTCACACCATTTTAACTGCTGCACTCATATCTAGCATGCAACATATGAACCTGATGTGATTTTTAGAAGATGTTTGCACCAACTTACCTGCTGCACACATCAAGCTTGCAGCATATGAACCTGATTTGCTTTTTAGACCTGATTTGCTTAGGTTCACTTTGTGTATGCGAACCACATCCAAACATTGCATAATTAAGCATGTGACATGCATTCTGCATGTACACAGCACACTTATATTTCTGTAAGGGTTGCCTCTCTTGATAGCAGTGAACACAATATCAAAAAACAACAACAAAAAAATCACTAACAAAAGCTTTCACAATTCTCAGTAAAGGTTTTTAAAACTCCTTAAAAATTCCCTGGCTAATTTGGCACTACTACTGTAATACGTACACCAAGTTATGGAAGTTTTCCCAAGAGAAACTGCTGCAACTTCATTGTACAGCACAGTGGGATTCATTCATCCTCCATATAGTGACATCGGCGGGAGTCAGCAGCCCGACAGTTGAACAGCAAAGGCAAGTGCAGCAGGGCTAACAAACAATTCAAAATATGGAAAAAATAGTAAATCTTTGACAAAATTAACACATGCACACAACATTTGAGGCACATTACTGCATAAAACGACTACAAGAATTAACTTTTTGGGCCACCAGGGAAGGTCCTCTTTAAAGGAGTGCTACAGTAGCAACTTATAAAAACATTAAGCTGTGCAGAGTGTTTTGGTTTGTGTGTGTAGTCCTGGTGTGTCCTTCCCTTTGTTTGCTACTGAGAGTTTGTTTTCTAAATTAGCTTCCTAATTATATGGTAGTTTTATTTATTTTTTAAATTTAATAAACTTTATTATAAGAAAAACACAAGCATCCAATAAACATTATAACACAGTACATTAAAAGAGACACCTGTCTGAGCTATCAGTTCCAATTCTACTTCCAACCAAATGGGGACATAGTTGAGGGTCTGACCTGGAAGGGGAGGATCTAACCATCTAAACACCTTACTCAGATGGCTGGCAAAATAATAAACCAGAAAATATGGAAGTCTAAGTCCACCACAGTATTTGGGAGCTGCCAGTTTGAGATACGACCTACAGTATGTGGGGTTTTGCCAGACCAAATAAAATCCAAAATTATGTTATGTAAGCAACAAAACCAAGATATTGGAAGGTACATATTAAGCATATTAAGGGGGTTAAATACTCTAGGGAGAATATTCATTTTAACTGTGTTGATCCTCTCCCACTAGGACAGTGGTAAGGTCTTCCATCATTTAAGGTCATATAACATAACCAACAGATCATCCAGATTAAGCTTCCTGATGAGATGTTCATTTTTTGTGAGATAAATACCCAAGTATTTAATAAACTTTGGGGCCCACCTCAGTCTCAATAAATCAATGCCCACTTTGTTGACCTCTGACTTGTCCAAATTAAGCTTATAATTAGAAAGATAGCCATACTGACTAATAACTTCTAAAGCCGTGGGAATAGATATGTGAGGGTAAGTAACATACACTGAGATCTGAAGGTTTTTAGAGCCAACCACCACCCCATGTAAGCCTGAGGCAC
Source organism: Neoceratodus forsteri (assembly GCA_016271365.2). Lineage (NCBI taxonomy): Eukaryota > Metazoa > Chordata > Ceratodontiformes > Ceratodontidae > Neoceratodus > Neoceratodus forsteri. The sequence continues at coordinate 957,494,964 of CM057449.1, read as the reverse complement.
CCTTAAGTTTATGAATTAGAGGTTCCAGATATAAATTAAACAACAATGGGGAGAGAGGACAACTCTGCCGAGTGCCCGAGTATAAAGCAAATATGGAAGAAAAAAATCCTATTGCAGTATATACGAGCTCTTGGACCAGAGTATAGAGCTTTAACTCAACAAATAAACTTTTTGGGAAAACCAAACTCTTGTAATGTAAGAAACAAAAAGTCCCAATTAACCCTGTCAAATGCTTTCTCCGCATCCAGGGAGAGCAACACGGTCGGTGTGATCAAGTCCCTGGACACAGAGAAAACATAACTAAGTTTACAGAGGTGATCCGTCGATGAACATCCAGCTACAGTAGTAGCCACAGACACTGCCAGCTATTTCCCAAAATTTCTGTGATATTTCCAGAAATATCTGATGCTTTTTGCATTTAAACAGTAGGGGCAGCAGAGAGAAACTCTTCAGAACTTTCGTGAAATATCTGGAAATAACTGGCAATGTCTGTGGCTACCACTGTATAAACCCCACCTTTGTTCCTGACTTATGAGATCTGTCCGTACTGCTGCAATCCTAGATGCCAACATTTTCATGAGAATCTTGATATCATAATTCAATAAGGAGGTGAGCCTCTAGCTAGTGACTTTAGTGGGTGATTTTCCTGGCTTGAAGAACAGAACTATCATAACCTCCAGGACAAAGGAATCTGTGGTACCATGTTCCAACAAATAAACAAAAAAAAATGATGTAACAAAGGAACTAAGTCAGGGGCAAATGTTTTATAAAAATTAGAGGTGAAGCCATCGGGGCCCAGTGCTTTATCCAGCGCAAGGTACTTGATAGCCTCTGCCACCTCTGATGGTAATATTGGCTTAGATAACATAAGTTACTGCTCTGCTGACAGTTTGGGAAGGGCAAGACTTGCCAAATATTCTGACACTTCCTTAGGAGCAGGGGGATTTGGCATAGGGCCATAAAGATCTGTTATAACACAATTCAAACTCTTGTGCAATATCCCTGGGGGGAAGTCTTATGAGTACCATCTGTAGACTCAGTTGTGGAAATCAAGTGGGAAGCTTCCAGCTTTCTAAGGTGAAGAGCTAGCAAATGGCCCTCCTTTTCACCCTGGTCATTGTACTTGCACTAAGTCTTAAGGATGGTATATTCTGCCTTGTCTCGTGAGAGTTCAGCATATTTGTCTTTAAGGAGTATCAACTCCCTATGAGCTTCTTCGGAAGACTGGGAGGACAAGGTCAGCTCTAAAGCTGTGATACGAGACAGAAGTGTAGATGCTTCCTCAAGATAGAAACATAGAAACATAGACTTTGACGGCAGATAAGGACCACTTGGCCCACCCAGTCTGCCCATTTCCCTACCTACTGGATAAGCTGCAGATTCTAGTTAAACAACAGCCTGCTTCCTGCAACCCCCCACTATAATTGCTTTGTGTCTGTCCCATGCATGTTTGAATTCCCCCACTGTTTTAGACCCAACGACCTCCTCAGGAAGGCTGTTCCATGTATCCACCACTCTCTCCGTGAAAAGAATTTCCTCACATTACCCCTGAGCCGTTCCCCCTCTATCTTTAAACTATGCCCCCTTGTTCTTACACATCTCTTTTTCTGAAAGATGCTACCCTCCTGGACTTTGTTGATTCCCTTGAGGTACTTGAACGTTTCTATCATGTCCCCCTGTCCCTCCTTTCTTTCATCAAGGGTATACATATTAAGCTCTCTCAGTCTCTCTTCATATGGTTTCTGATGTAGACCCTGCACCATTTTAGTTGCCCTCCTCTGGACTGCTTCCATCCTGTCTATGTCCTTGCATAGATGAGGTCTCCAAACTGCACACAGTACTCCAGATGGGGTCTCACCAACTGTCTGTACAGAGGATAACCACTTCTTTTTCTACTTGTGATGCCCCTTCCTATGCATCCCAGTATCCTCTGGCTCCTTACTGACTTTTCACATTGCTTACCCACCTTTAGGTCATCTGATATGACTACTCCCAGGTCCCTTTCCATTTTGTTGTTGTTAGTACCTCCGTGATATGTGTGTACTCTTCTCCTGGGTTTTGTTTCCCAGGTGCATTACTTGCACTTCTTTGCATTGACTCTAAGTTGCCATATGTCTGACCATTCCTCCAACCTTGCCAAGTCCCTTCTCATCTTTTCTACCCCCTTGTGTATCAACTCTGTTACAGATCTTTGTGTCATCTGCAAAGAGGCATACCTTTCCCTCCAGACCCACTGCAATGTCACTTATAAAGATGTTAAAGAGGATTGGACTCAGTACTGAGCCCTGAGGTACTCCACTAGTAACCCCCCTTTCTTCAGAATGTGTTCCATTCACTATTACCTTCTGTGTCCTGTTGTGCAGCCAGTTTGCTACCCAGGCTACCACCCTGGGACCCACTCCCAGGCTGGCTAACTTGATTATTAATCTTTTGTGCTGGACTGTGTCAAATGCCTTGCTAAAGTCTAGGTAGACCATATCCACAGCCCCTCCCTGGTCTATTACTTTGGTCACCCAGTCAAAGAAATCAATTAGATTAGTCTGACATGACCTTCCTGCTGTAAATCCATGTTGCTTTGGGTCCTGTGCCCCGCTGGCCTCTAGGTACTCAACAATTCTTTCTTTCAGAAGTGATTCCATCATTTTCCCTACCACTGAGGTCAAACTTACAGGTCTGTAGTTTCCTGCTTCTCCTGGACACGCTTCCTCCTGGAAGCCAATTTAATAAGCTCCCCTCTGAGGAAACATTTTAGAGCACACCATTCCAAATCACCACTCTCAACAGTACCAACATTCTGGGTTAAAAATACTGAAATTTGTGATTTAATCTTCTCCATAATAAATGTATCTTTTAGGAGTTGGTTATTTAACCTCCAAGAAGAAACTCTCTGAACACTGAGGGACAAGGAAAGTTTCAACCATCCCAGTGCATGGTCTGAGAGGACCCTTGGCGCTATCCCACTGTCCAGCACTCCCTGCATACTTGGCTGTGTGATCAAAATATAGTATATTCTTGAATAGGAGTCATGGATGGGTGAGTAAAAAGTATACTGTTTATCCTGAGGATGTAGCACCCTCCAAGGGTCACACAAACCAAGAGTATCAGACATATCTCATAATGAGCACCGGACAGGGGACAGACTAGCCAAAGCCCTGCCAGACCTATCTAAGTCCTGGGTAAAAGTGATATTCCAGTCACCACCAATGATCAGAGGGATCTGGAGGAAAGGGGCCAAGAGAGAGGCCAGCTGCATAAAAAAAGGATATATCCCCAGAGTTGGGCCCATAAACACAACCCAAAACAACATCTACATGATTCAGTACCCCCTTAACAAAAATATATCTCCCCTGAGGATCTGAAATAATCACACAAGAGTGCAGTGTGCATATATATGGAACAAATACAATCAGAGGTGAAAGAGAAGTAAGTACCTCAGCTGGGATTTGAACCCAGGCCACCCAGTATACTGTTCCGATTGTGCTAACCAGCTGCACCACTGAGACAACTGGAACCTGGGCTGTCCCCATAACAGCATCCCCTCTGATTCAAGGAGGGGTGTGTCTCCTGTAAAAAGGCATTGAGAGTGTAGTTGCTGCAAATGCTTAAGTATTTGATACCATTTAACTGGGGACCGGGATCCTTTCATATTCCAGGAAGCATAACATAGAAAATTAGCCATTCTTTATAAACAGTGTCCAACACTGACATAGAATAAGGCCCAAGTCTGACATCTGTAGATTATACCATAGGATCCACTCTGCAACCCCCCACCTTCCCCCAACATCTCCCAACCATATCAAATATTCTCAAAACTGTAATCTTAAAATAGGAAGAATTCCCCCAAAAAATCCCCCCAACCTCCCAGTCATAAACCTTCCGGAAAAATCACTAATGACATATCAATACTCGCTATGACATAACCACCCAAATAACCAACCCCTCCCCCCAAAATTGTTAAGCAAGAAACAATGCAAACATTTACTGAACTATATATGAAGGTTTTCAACACCCAAGATAAAATCCTCCTTGAACAAATGAACCCCTGAACCCTCTACCTTAAAATTAAATCTACCCCAAAAAGCCCCAAAATGACACTTTCCCACAGAAAAAAGTAGGAGTTTCCCCACCCTCAATCAAGTATGTGATATCCATCCCCATCAGCAGCATATAACCTCCCCATACCGCCACCCCCACTCCAAATTAGCCTATAGGAGCACTAAGTTAATCCACAAAAGAAGGCTATATAATTAAAATATACGTAGGACTAACTACTTAAAACTAAAGGATGCCCATTTAGCCATTATCCCTATATCACCAGGAAATCTACCCCAGAGCTCAACTAAAAAAAAAACACTAGCAGCACTATAAAGAAATGAAAATATGTGTGTGTGTGTGTGTGTGTGTGTGTGTGTGTATATATATATATATATATATATATATATATATATATATATATATATATATATACTGTATATGTATGTATAAAGATAATTGTCCAAAAAGCAAAAAGGAATTGCCATCCTATGGCCATAAAATAAACAACAAGAAGGCCACCATTAATTTAAGGAGGTTCCATATCATAATAACGATCACAACACAGTGATCACTATTATGGTGAGTGTACATAGCCGAAAATCAATTTCGGCGATGCACACTTGCCGCATGGACAAAAACAGTGCCCAAGACCTACAGGTCTCATTCTTAATGCAGGGGCTGCACCTTGCACTCCCCAACTTATAGATTCTCAACTCCAGGGAGGTACATGTCTGGGGGGGGGTGTGTGAAAAACATAATAAAAATACATGCCGACCAGTGGCAAAAAAAACAAGCACCATGCTGGACCAGAACCCTGTACCCTGTGCATCCCAGCCTCTCCACAACACCAGTGGTCCAGCTTGGCAGCTGCCCACCACACCCCCTCCCAAATACCATCCCTCCCCTGCCTCCCCCCCATGGGTGCATGTGTGTGTATACCCACTACTTCCCGTCATGGTTTCTGCCAACCCCAGTATCTGGTCACCCTCCTCCTTGGTAGCCATGAACACAGGTGCTGTAATTGAGTTGCTGTTTTTGGAGGCATCCAATTTTGCTCACCTTGTTCACTTGCTACCATTTAAGGACCATAGCCCAAGTCTAATGAAACCATCTGCTGTTTGAAAATATAGCATCTAGTCTTCAGCTCAGCCTTCTCCATTCCTATCAGAGAAGAAAAATGAAACCACCAGTTCCTGAAAAAATATCCATGTAGAGAACCTTAAGTCAGGCAGGAGACCTCGAGGAATAATCAGATATGCTTGGTGAAATTTCAGCAAAAGCCACAATGAAGTCATAAAACAGGCAGTTGATTGGGAAAGCTCAAGCTGGAATCCAATATTGAATGAAGATTATGAGTTGCACACTAAGTCGAGCCGACTTAGATAATGCAGCTGACGATTTAGCAACATTGTTCCCAGCTCACTCCTGTATGCACCGTGCCAAGAGGATAAAAGAAAGAAGTAGTGATCACTGACATCAAAAGAAAATGTGCATTTATGATGTATATATATATATATATATATATATATATATATATATATAAATATACATATACATTTTTTAAAGACAAGTGTCCAAAAAACAAAAAGGCTGCTTCAGTGATCACTGCTTCATCACATGTGTAAGGACACCCGCTATACATATATCTACCTCTACATAAGTTTTCAAAAGAAGCCACAGGAACTTTGATTCTAATGCATTCCTTTCAAACCTGCAGCATGCCAACTGGCAAAAGTTCTACTTAGCCCCCACTGTGGACGAGGCATATGAGTCTTTTCATAGCATTCTACTCAATACCGTTAATAAGCATGCCCCACTAGTTAAAACCCACACAAGAAAAAGGTCCTGTCCATCATTCATCAATGAGCTTAAGGCAACTCTACAAACCAGAGATGCCCTATGGAAAAGGGCAAGAAAAAACAAACACCCAGAGGATTGGGCAGCATTCAGAGTGGCTAGAAATCATAGCACCAAACTAGTCAGAGTGGAAAAGGCTAGATATTTTCGTAGTGAGCTTGAATCCTCCTACAAATGTGCTTCTAAATTCTGGAGTATGCTCAAAGGTTTGGAAGGACACAGCCCTACCAGTTCACTCCCATCCTATGTCTTCTCTGATGGGGTTGTCCATGCTGATAAGCATAAGATATTTGATCTCCTTAATGATCACTTCGCCACAGCGGGGTTGGCATTTGATACTTCCCTTGCCAATGCTCTTCGTACACAGCTGTGCAATCAGAATGCAGCTTGCTTATCCTCAGTGTCTACCATACACAATGCAGTCTTTTCATTTGTTCCAGTACCGGTAAAAACCATGGAAGACTTACTCTTGGATATGGTTATAAGAAAAAGCGATGGTGCTGACCAGATTGAGCAATTCTACCTAAAACTAGGCTATCACGCCTTATCTCCTCTCATTATGCACCTATTCAACCTGTCCTCATCTCAGGGTGGCCTCCCTGTGGTCTGGAAGATGGTGCACATCATACCATTGTTCATGTCTGGAGACCAGAGTGATTTAAATAACTACTACCCTATTTCCCTGCTCCCTATTCTATCCAAGATGCTGGAGAAAGTTGTTAACACACAGCTCAGGTGCTTCCTCAAGAGTAATAACCTTCTTAATCCAACACAGTCAGGGTTTAGGCCTCAGCACAGTACAATTTTAACACTTGCCAAAGTATCCAATGATTGGTTAATGGCCTTGGATGAGAAATAACATGTCTGTGCTTTGTTCTTAGACTTGAGCAAAGCGTTTGACACAGTTGACCATGCATTACTCCTCACTACTCTCAGTAATCTTAAGTTAGACTGGTTGAATGTGACTTGGTTGACAAATTATCTAATGGATCACCACCAGAGTGTCAAGGCTGGTGGGGATCTTTCCCTTCTAAAACCCCTTTTGGGGGGGCCCTCAAGGATCCATTTTAGGCTCACTATTGTTCGCAATTTATATAAACAGTATTGATACCTGGGTCAATTTGGCCAATATACATCTCTTTGCCTATTACATAGTCCTGTACATATCAAAGCCCACCCCAGCATCAGCATGTGCAGACCTGCAAGATAAATTCAACACCCTGCAGAAAATTCTTCTGCACTTGAAGTTATTACTCAATGTCAAAAAAAACCAAGACAATGTTGTTTTCACCCTTTGTTCTTGCACCAAAGGTGAGTAACTCTGCCATGGCACTGCAGGTCACCACCCAACTATGCGAGACCCTTGAATTTGTGACTAAATTCAAGTACTTGGGCCTGTGGATTGACCACAAACTTTCATTTGTGGAACACATGGAGGAGCTTGCAAAGAAACTGAAACAGAGGCTTGGTCTTTTCTTCAGGATTAAGAACCTGCTTACACAAATAGCAAGGGTTAGGCTAATCCAAACTACGTTCCTGCCACTTGTGGATTATGCAGATTTTATCTATGGGCAAGGCCCGAGTTCTGCCTTGTCTAAATTAGACACACTATTTCATTGGGTGATCAGATTTATCACGGGTGCACCATATCATACCCATCACTGCACTCTTTACGCCATGGTTGGTTGGTCTTCACTTAGTTTCAGACGCCATAGGAATGCAGTCTTTTGGACCTATAGGGCTAAAATCAACAAACTTCCACAATGCATTTCTGATTGCCTGCCCATCTCTCCTGCTGGCTGCTACATGCTGAGAAGCCTTTCCCTGATTTCCCTGGTTGTTCCTAAGATCAGGACATGCTTTGGAGCAACAGCTATAAGCCATGCCCTTTCAGCGATATGGAACAACACGTAAAAGGTTCTAAAGCTTGCAATATGAGTAAACTGGGCCTTCTTTAAGGTTCTGTTTCTTTTTAAGTTTAATGAATCATGTGACTGCTTTAACTAGCCAAGCCCTGTATCTTGAACCCTGTATACTACTTGTACATTGACCTCTTCTTGTACATCTTCAACATGTCATGCCCTGCTAGTCTTCCTCTGTTCATCCCGTTGCCAAACCAGTACCCTCCTCTTCTTAAACATTGTATTGTCCTCCTTTTACTACCTGCCCCCATTGACTTCTCCTCATCTCTGACATCTTAACCCTCACCTTGTTCTACCCGTCACACTTCCCCCCTTGACTTCCCCTTACCTGACACCCAGCCCCTCCCCCTCTATCCCATAAGTCTTGTTGCGACTGGGCGGGTATTGTTTATATTGTAAATACTGATTTGTATTATTCTGTAAATGTTGTTTGTTCTTGTCCTATCAATGTTGTATTTGAGTTTTTGAGGTCTTCTGTACTGTTAGTCTCATTGTAGGCACTGATATTTATGCCTAGCTTGCATTTGCTCTACATGGACTATTGGCTCATTGTATTATAACAACATTCAGCTTATATGTTTTTGTTATGACCTACACAGGTCCACCTTGAAAATGAGTCTGTCTCAATGGTGTTTTGCCTGGTAAAATAAAGATGATTGATTGATTGATAGAATAAAACTATTTATTCAGCCAGCCACCGAGGAAATGAGAGATGGCCCAGAAAGATGAATTCAAAAGCACTCCTCTAGCGATCTAATTACCAGGAGCCTGCCCAAGTTTGAATCAAGATCCTCATTCAAAACAGGTCACTGAACTTGAGAGGGTGAGCCAAAGGTGAATGAGAAGAAAAATGGCTGAAATCTTAATCCATCTATCCAAGCATCCCAAAGAGAACACTCACTGGAGAAATCCATGGCCTTTTCAGAAGATGTGTACAACATACAGTCCATAGGCACTAGAGAAAGCTTAACCAAACTCTTGCTAGAATTAGGAAATAAATATTAGGGCAGGCAACACAAAAACCCCTTACCAGAGTAATTACAGACAAGACTGCATCGTGGTTCAAAGGAGAAAAAAAGCCAACCGCATCGATTCAACTGAGAGTTCCAGCCAGAGTTAAACAGTCCAATCCTGCTTAGGAACCATCTTTCCTTATACAAATCAGGGTACAGCTTCTAGAGCTCAGGAGAGGCTTGTTCAGCTGAATCAAGTGAAAGTCAGGAACTTCGGTGGAGAACGAGTAACCTGGCCAGGTAGGTAACTCTGAAATGAACCCCAGTCGCTATCAATTTAGATACCAATGGGTGGTATGCTGCTCTTTTCTGCCAGGTGACAGCAGGCAGGTCCTGGGAAATATAGATTCTTAAGCCATACCAAAGAATTTCTTGATGCTCCTTAACTTTCTGCAGTACATGCTGCTTATGAAGATAGTTGAGTAGTTTCATGATCAAAGGATGGGGAAACAAGCCCTCCGGTGGTCTAGGGCATAGAGACCCATGTGCCCTTTCAACCACATATGCTGGGTTGTTAGCAGAAGGGTCAGCATCTTTGGCAAGTAGCTTTTGCACAAATAAAATAGGAGCAGCACCCTCTGCATCTTCTGGAAGGCCGAAAATGACAATATTATTCCTCCAACTTTGGCCTTCCAGATCTTCCAGTTTAGCTTCTATCTTTGAGATCTTGTGCCAGAGGGAAGTAAAGTCAGGTTCCACTCTATCATGCCACTGTTCGAGTGAAGATGTATGAGCTGCCACATCAGAAATCTTCCTTGTTACATCTCTGAGATCTGCACACATGGACTTTAATTCTGAGGTAAGTTCTTGTAAGGCAACTTTAAACGGCTGAAATTCAGATAAAGATTTTTCCTTGGTCAGCAAGACTGGTGCCGGGCTAGTATAGCAGCTTTTCTGGCTGCAGCGTTTTGGCTCTTAGTACACTTTGAACTCTTGTCCAGTGTTTAGGGTGACGTATGGTGAGGAGACGCCTGATGCATTTCTGAGTCTATCTCAGCAGCAAGATCTTGCAAACCCCGATTGAAACTTGACAATTAATATTTTAAAGTAGTTCCACCAACTTTCAGTAGAGTCCAGGAGAGGAAAAAACAAATTGATGCAAACAAAGCAAGAGCGTGGTTCAGGAGCTGCTACCCAGAGGACTGCATCACGTGATCCCCCCCCCCCCCCAATATGGTAGTTTTATGGCCCCTGGAGATTTCCATCTTAGCAAGATTTATTGCTCTTCTTTTTCCTCACAGTGCATCATGTTCCATGTGACAGTGATGTGTCCAAGACCACTGATTCAGCAAGTACTAAAGATAGGATCTGGATGTTCTGGCCTCCACCAAATAGGTCTAATTCAATATTTTTGTTTTCTATGTGTGTGCTAGGTCTAGCAAGCAGGAGTAAATGTTTTGCTTTTAAAACTTTTCATTTCATCAAACTACACACAGCCATAAAAAGCACACAACTCACCCCAGATAATCAGTGCTATAATTAATAAAGACTCAAGCTGTTGTCTTACAGAATAACCCACTCAGTTAATCCTCAAGTATTTGCTAAATTATAAATGTAGCCAGTAGTGGTCAGTGGATAAGAAAAGTTACTTAATATCACAGCTCTGCTGTTGTAAAATTAGCTCTAAACAAGAGCTTGCTCAATTCATAGTCCTTGATACATCACCATCACATGAGAGAGGAGGCATCATAAGAACAAGAAGAGCAATAAACTGTGCTAAGATGGAGTTCCCCAAGGGCCATAAAACTAGCATAAATCTAGAGGCTAATTTAGAAAAAGCTCCAAACAGCAGACAAAGGCAAGGACACACTAGGACTACACACACACAAATCAAAACACTCTGCACAATATATGTTTTTGCAGATCTTGACTGTAGTAATCTGACAGTGCATTAATAGGTGCCAAGACTCAGACATTGAGGCTTCCAGTTTATGGTACCCTGGTGCTAAGTCCTGCACAAAAGGATCCCTGATGTAATCAACAGCAAATGTCCATTTAGAAATCACAATGCCTTCCTGGGAAAAAGGCTTTCTGGGACAGGGGACTGTGATCCTGGGCAACCCCTTTTTCCCTCTGCTGAGCCATTCAGGGGAAACCAGGCATCTTTGCTGAAGCTATCCAGTGCATTCTGTCATTGAACAAATGGATACTTGGACAGAATTCCAGTTCTGGGCATCAGATGGAAAACTCAGTACACACCACTTTCATTCTTAGATGGCAGCTCTGCCTAGCTGCTAGCCAGTTTCCCATCCTCCTGGGAATATTAGTCAACAAATGGTGCTCTACGTGGCCTAGAAGAAACCTGACACCAGCAGTCTGGTGAGACCTGAACTCAGTGGGACAAGCGACACCTGGATTCCTGGCTCAGGCCTAGCTGGGGGCCTCTAGAGATAGGTGTATGGCAGGAGTGACACCTGGATAAAACTGAACCCAGGTAGCTCCTGTCCTGACCCTTCGTCAGGCACACTCAGTCACAGCCATGGCATCACTGACCAGCCTGGTTTCATGCCTCTTCCTCCACTGTGTCACCATTTTCAAACTCCATCTCACTCTAGATTCCCAGTCTAAACTCCCATATCCTGGGTGCCCCCTGGCTGATTTGCCCTTGCTCAAAGCATACTACTCCTTTGCACTCCATCCCCAGTCAGGGGAGCCCTGGGTATACAGTATCTAATCAAAATGCCCCAATTATGGGGTCTGCTATACATAGGTAAGAGACACTTTTTAACTGCACCAATAAAAAAGTTATGAGATGGTATTCAATGCCTTTATATTACCTTTATGTAATGGCATAGATTTAGTATCATTTTTACTTTAAACAAATGTTTACCTTTTGCTTCCTCTTTCCATGACCCTTAGGAAAAAGACAATTATTTTATCGTTATGGAAATTTCTGGTGTTGAAAGTTTCAGAGAAAAAAAAAACATGATGTTTTTGGTATACCCTGGTTCCCTGTTCAGGCAAAATCTGCCATTGCCTGTGGGGAGACCTGCTTGAGCTTGGAAGCTTGTGTATTGTAACTGATACTCTATGATGGTTCAAAAGTATCACTTACTGCAGTTACTTTGACTGTTTGAACCAGGAAAATGGCAGATACGAGAGTTTAGATTTGATTATGCCAGTGAACTCTGACAAAAAGAAAACATCTTAGATAAGGGGACTGTTTCCTAGAAATCATCTTTCCCTTGTTAATTCATAATGATACCAGTCAAACGGGATGTATAAGCCTTTTACAGTTCATGCAGTTTATAACTGCTAACAAACAGCCGTTTTTTGCATTTGACTCTACTGTTCTGAGCTAGCTTTGTTCTTGCTTATCTGTGTTTCTGCACTGTAAATTGTACTAACGCTGCATCACTTTGCAGGCCTGTGACATCTGGCATGCCACAAAGGTGTGTTTTGGGGTCTCTTGTGTTCATGTTATACATTGCAACACTGGCAGACATAGTAACTGAACATTTGTTTATTTGAAAAATGTCACCAGGAAATGCATACTTAAAACAGCTCACTTCCAGATGAGTCGGGGGGGGGGGTTGAAGGGGTAAGTACTTTTTATTTATTTATTTTTTAACCAGGTAAGTACACTGGTCCAGTGGACCTTCTTCAGGCACGGCCCGGGCCATCAAGATGGCAGATTGCACAGCACAAACAGAATATGTAAGCATTGGTACAACACAACACAGAGGAATACAGTAGAAATTTTGATTTTACACTGTACAGACATCAACTTTCAACATTTAACTCCTGTAGAGAAAAAAACAGAAGTTAGAGCATTCCAACCCCATCAGACAGTTCCAGGCAATGCAATACTTATTTCCGTGGACCGATGGTCTTCAGTCATACTGCAACAGTAGTGACTTTTACCAGAGAGGTGTATTTTAAAACCCATTTACATAGGGAACTGTTGAAAGACATTTTAGTGCTTAATTGGAATTAAGTGTGTTTGGACAGGCTAGCATTTGCAGTCTGCATTAGCCATTAGGATCTTCCAGAAGTGCAGTTTAAAGGTGGGAGTGGATTTTAGGGACTGTAGCTCAGCTGGTAAAGAGTTCCAGAACCTAGGTGCATCACTGGAAAACACCATCTGCCCCATTGCTGTAGTTATTTTGGGGCATTCGAGGGCCAGGCATGAGGAAAGCCTGAGCTGTCTGGAGACCTGTTTCCTAGTAAGCATGCCCAAGAGTGGAGACCATTGCAGAGTGCCTTACAGATGAAGGTCCCATACAGGAGGTCCCTGCAAGCTTGAGGGTGCAGCCATCCTAAGGATTTGAATAGAGTGCAGTGATGAGTGTTATAGGGAGCCATGGAGACAAACCTGCATATGTTATTGTAGGCAGTGTTCAATCTAGTCAGTAACCTGGCTGAAATGGGGTGTAGGATAGGTGAGCAGTACTATAGGATTGGGATCAGGGTGTAGTGACCAATTGCCAGTCTTGCTTCAGGTGACAGTAGGTGCTTCACATGGTAACAAGCACCCAGCCTCTGATTCACCCATTTTATGACCTGCCCTACATGAGAGGCAAAGGTGAGCAAGGGGTCCAGGGTGACTCCTAGGTATTTAATATTTTCCACCTGTTCCAGAGTGGATCTGTGCTAAGTTTAAATGTTCAAAGAGGGCATGAAGGCATCCGAGCTCCTCCCCAGCCTTTAACATGAGCCAAATAGCATGGCTTTATTTTTTTTTTTGGATGTGGATGTAAACTCCCTAGATAGCCGCTGAGACAGCTTGTTAGTGGATCTGTCACTACAGAAAAGCATTAGGTCATCAGCATATATAACTCTATTGGTAGAAGTGATTTTGAGTGGCAGTGGATTCACAAAGATTGAGTATAATAGAGGTCCTAAAATGGATCTCTGCGGGACAGCAAAATCTGCAAATGGAAAAGTAGACACAAAACACACAAAAAAAACACAGATAAAATCACACTTTAAACTGAAGAAATTCAGCACTGAGTATTAAAACAGTCCAGAAATCAGAGGCAATACTGGATTGGAGAAAATAAATAATTAAATAAATAAACAGAGGAATAAGTAGATATTCCTAACAACAGTTAAGGGGCCAGAAATAAGACATGATGGGAGTGGTGCAGTGCAGTGGCTGTGGAGCAGCAGTCTTCCGGGAGACGTTCTGGAGGATGCGGTGCTGTCCCATCTGCAGGCACCTCTCTGGGCTGAGGGAGGAGGTTGCTCATCTCTAGGCTGAGTTGGCCAGGATTTGGGGGATCTCTTCTCCCACCCAGGGACCACCGGGGCCACTGTGGTTGCCTCAAAGGTTGCCAAGAAAGAGGAACGGTTGGTCCACAGTGGGCCCAGGGAGGGTAAGGGTGGTGGAACAGAGGCACATCCCTCCAGTTGTACCTTTCCACAATTCATATGCCCTTCTGGCAACGTGTGGTTCCTCTATGGAGGCACCTGCAGTGGAGACCAAGGAGGATGCTGGGAACCTCCACAAAGGAAACCCATAGGAGGGTGGCATGGGACCCCACAGGGGAAGGAAACAACTCCTGCTGGGGGACTCCATTGTTAGGGGGGTAGAACTGAGGGAGGAAGGGGAGAGGGAGGTAAGGTGCCTGCCTGAAGCCATGGCTTGGAGGGACAGGGACCGAATCCTCAGGATCACCTGAGCAGCTGCACAGGTGAGGGAGCTGAATGTCATTGTCCACCTAGGGACAAATGATCTGGCTAAAAAAAGGATCAGAGCAGTGCAGGAAGAGTTTGTGGACTTGGGGAGGGGCCTTAGACAAGTAGCATGCACGGTAACCTTCTTGGAGGTGCTGCCTGTCTATGGCATGGGTGAGGCTAGGGTGCTCCACATCATGGGATTCAATCAGTGGTTGAAAAACTGGTGCAGAGCTCAGGGATTTGGCTTCATTGATGACTGGGGATCCACCTGGAGTGATACAGGCCTATACTGGCATGATGGTCTGCATCTGTCCAGGAGGGGAATCAGGATCCTAGGTTATAGGTTTAAATGCTTCATTGGCAAGCATTTAAACTAGCCAAGGGGGTAGGCACTAGAAAGGAGCAGGGACATCCTAGCCCCCCCCCAAAAAAAAATCAGGGTAGTGAGTGAAGTAAACACCAAGATACAGATGTTGATAAGGAGAAGGGCAGGGGTAAATGGAGAAAATAACAAAGGCAATAAAGACAGGGATAGGACAAAAAGGGGTAAGGCTATCAAGAAATGGAGGGTAATGAGTACCAATGCCCATAGTCTGGGCAGCAAGCTCCCTGAACTGGTGGCCTTGATGGAAGAAGGATGCCTGGATATCATAGCAGTCACAGAAACATGGTACACAGAGAACCGTGACTAGGATGTTAACATACCAGGGTACACAACCTACAGGAGAGACAGGGAAGGGAGAAGAGGGGGAGGAGTAGCTCTCTATGTAAGGGAAGAGATAAAAGTAACAGAACAAAAGAGTAAACAGGGAGGAGAGGAGGCACTGTGGGTCACCTTAGAGACTGGAAATGGCATCCACAATCTGCACAGGGGTTGTATACAGACCCCCATGTCAGGGGGAGGGAATGGACAAGGATATGATAGAAGGCATCCTTAGGATGGCAGAGAAAGGGAAGATACTGTTGATGGGTGACCTGAATATGCCAGATGTTAACTGGAGCACCTTTGCTGCAGCCACATCCAAGAGCAGGGCCATTCTTGATGTGCTACTGGTGGCATGCCTCTGACAGTTAATTTTTAAATCCACTAATGAGGGAGCCATCTTAGACTTCATACTCTCAAATGGGGATAGTGAGAGGATCTCAAATGAAGTGGGTAGCCATCTGAGAACAAGTGACCACCAAACAGTGTGGTTTACGATAAACTCAGCTACAGAGTCAAACCATACAAAAGTGAGGGTACTGGCAGAAGGGCTGACTTTGGGAAGATGGGAGAGTGCCCTAGAAAAGTACTAGCAAACAGGCTAGAAAGAGGGGTGGAGCAACAATGGGGAAACATCAAAACTGCCATCACAGAGGCAACAAGCCTTTGTGTGAAGCAAATAAATCAAAATGAAAGAAAAAGCCACTATGGTTCTCAAAAAAGGTGGCGGGGAAGGTTAGGGAGAAAAAGATAGCATTTAGGAAATATAAGGAAACACAGAAGGAGCAGGACAGAGAACTGTACCAGTTAAGGCAGAAGGAAGCGGGGGAGGTAAGTCAGAATAGCAAAGGCCCAAACTGAGGAAAAGATAGCCAACTTGGTTAAGAAGGGGGATAAAACCTTTTATAGGTACATCGGGGAGTATAGAAAGACAAAGGGAGGGATAGTGAGGCTGAGAAGAATGGATGGTGGGTGGGCAGAGAGGGACAGTGAAAAAGCAGGGATACTGAACCAATACTTCTGCTCAGTGTTCACAAAAGAAGAGGAGGGGGGAGGCGCCTAATCCAATTAACAGAAGCACTCTGGATAGGGGGGTCAATCCCAGTCCTTTCACAGAAGAAAGGGATCTGAAAGAACTCTTAAAACTGAAGGTGGACAAAGCAATGGGGCCTGATGGAATTCACCACAGAATTCTAAAAGAATTAAGGGGAGAACTAGTGACACCACTAACTACAATTTTTAACAAATCATGGGAGGATGGTGTGGTACCTGAGGACTGGAGGAAGGCGGATGTGATTCCCCTTCACAAAAGTGGGAGCAAGACAGAGGCAGGAAACTACAGACGTGTCAGTTTGACCTCTGTGGTAGGGAAAGTGATGGAATCACTTCTGAAGGAAAGAATTGTTGAGTACCTAGAGGCAAGTGGGGCACAGGACCCAAGACAGCATGGGTTTACAGTGGGAAGGTCGTGTCAGATGAATCTAATTGATTTCTTTGACTGGGTGACCAAAGTAGTAGACCAGGGAGGGGCTGTGGACATGGTATACCTAGACTTTAGCAAGGCCTTTGACACAATCCCACACAAAAGATTAATAATCAAATTAACCAGCCTGGGAGTGGGTTCCAGGGTGGTAGCCTGGGTAAAACATTGGCTGGGCAACAGGACACAGAAGGTAATGTAAATGGAGTCCACTCTGAAAGAGGAGTTACTAGTGGGTACTGCAGGGTTCAGTACTGGGTCCAGTCCTTTTTAATGTCTTTATAAGTGACATTGCAGAGGGACTGGAAGGAAAAGTATGCCTCTTTGCAGATGACACAAAGATCTGCAACAGGGTTGATACACAAGGAGGCGTGGAAAGGATGAGAAGGGACTTGGCAAGTTTGGAGGAATGGTCAGAAGTATGGCAGTTTGGATTCAATGCAAATATAACCCCCCTACAAATGGGGGTTCCCAAAAGTCTTCCAAGAGCTTGCCTAATTACTCACAGCCTGGCTGGTGTTTGGCGCCTAAGCCATTTAAAAGTGATTGCCAGTGAGTGCTTTTAAAGCCTCCATGTACTGTCTCTTTAAGTGCTGCCTGCTTGCAGTCCTAATTAATTTGATTTGGAGGGGACTGTGTATTTCTATGCCCGAGTCCCACCCAGGCTGCTGAATAATCACTCCATTTCTGCCATCACTAAATGTGCAGAGTGAGCCCTTTTGAAAGATGTAACTGATTGCTGGTAGATCATTTAAATAGTAGTAAAAATGTAATTTGTTCTAACCTGCCTTCTTGCAGCAACGACTGGTTCTGTTTAGCGCCACCATTTTGGTCCCGGACTGCTGAATGGGACCAATCAGTACTTGGGACTCTGAAATGGAGCCTGCTGAAATGGGGCTGTGTGGAATGAGACTCTGGGAATTGTAGTTTCTGGACTGTTGGTGCCTTTTTGCACCTATAGAGGGAGCCCTGCTGTGACTGACATCTGAACCGAGCAACCAAACCTTTTGGATCTGAATGAAAGCTCCTGAGCTGTCTGCTGGCAAGCCAGATTTGAGTTGGAAGCTGAAGGAGCAGCACCACTGTGTGCTTGAGCAGCTGTTTGTGGCGTAGTTCGTGCAGGAGAACCGTGGAAGGCCTGTCTGTAGGCCTGCTAGCTTGATTTCTGCCCTGAGGGGGAGGAGAGGACTTTTTTGGACTGAATCCAAATTTGTAGAGAATGAAGCAAGCTGCTGTGGGACCAGGCTTACCCTGTAGAAAACGGAAGATTTTGCTGAATGCGATCGGCCTGTCAGGAACTTTAGCTACTATAGTGCTCCCGGGTTTAACAGTGATTTTGCAATCGGGACCGAGGAGTCGTTTGCCTGGTACAGTAAACTTTCTTTACATGTGAATGTGCTATGTGCTGGAAGGGGATCACGATCTGATTTCCCCCATTTGCTGGAAATTGTGTGCTAGCGCTGGAAGTTGTTTTCCCAGCAAGAATCGGACTGAATCCATGCTGCCTGATGCAGATAGGCCCTGCCACGAGGGTCTTGCCTCACTACCCTGCTGCACATAGAAAAGATCCATCGACAAGGGACCAGCTAGGTGACCAGCCCCTTACACCTTGCCTGAACAAGAACAGAGACAAAACAAATCATGTGGGCCCTGCTTCCTCTGGCAATCCAGAAAGTTCATCGATCAGCCCTCCTGTGTTTAGTCTGAGTACTGTGAGTAATTATCAGGGTAGCTCCCTGCAACTTTTATTTAATCAAAGTGTGTCATCTGATTGTCTTGTGCTTTTCTTTCCATGAAATGAGCCCTCTGGCTCCAGATTACAAATTATTTGTGTGCATGTTGTTTTTCTATCACAGGGCCCCACCCAGCTGCGATGCCGACCTACCCCGGACAACTATCCTGGCTAGCCCATCTGCCTTATAACCTGGGTACCCAGTGTGTGTGTGACAGTGTGGGGGTTTTCTGTACTGCATGCATAACCGTGTGATTATTATTAATGTGTTCAAGCTAATTAACCTGATTATTCCCCCTCCTTGTTACAGACCCCTGAATAAATCAGATCTGTTTGTTTCTGCAATTTACATTGACTGTAGTGTCAGTTTATGCTGAAAGTATTGTTAAGTTGTTGATGGAGGAAGGAAAAACTATGGAGGACTTAAAGAAACTATTCCTGCCACCTGGGGGTGTCCCTTCCCCAACACCCCCTCCTGCTCCAGCACCCGTTATTGCCCCTCCTTCTGTGCCCATACCAATGCTGGCGCCTATGTCTGTACCTGCCATTAGTCACGACTCTTACCAAAGGTTGAGAATCTTCTCCTGCACCCTCCCCGGGTAGGGATGATTGGGAGACCTGGATAGATTGTGTTGCCCCCTTGGTGCCTGAATGGCAGTGTGAGGAGGCTGAGAAATGGAAAAGAATCATGGAAAGTTTGAGGGTCCCACCCTAGAGGCCACTAACTTTTGAGGTCCACAAACCTTGATGCATCTGCCCAGAGTACCTATCTGCACTCAAAGGCAATTTTGGGAGCATTGAGTCAGGGAAAAACTTGATGTGGAAATTTCAAGGTACAAAACAATGGTCAGGGGAAAGTTTGTCTGCTTATGTTACTCGTCTGGAAAGAGCCCTGCAGAAGGCTTACCCAAAAGGTGGGGTAGCCGCCAGTGACGTAAACCGTGTGAGGTTGGGGCACATACTGCAACATGCAAAGAATTCTAAATTACATCTTCTTTAATTAACGCTCCAAGATAGAAGGGGTAACCCACCGGACTATTGTGACTTGATAAAAGAACTCCGGGAGGTTGAAGGTGATGAGAAGGATTGTAATTCTAGGGTGAGCACGCCCAAGTGATCGCGGTATCGGAAGGCCTTTCCGAAGTGGGGACCAATGAGGGTGTGCCACCACGGGATGAACTGCTGAGGGAGTTCATGGAAACAAAAAACAGTCTCTCTATGAAGGCCGCTACTGCGAGTACAAGCACTGACCCTTATCTGACTGCATCTGCTATAGGGGTGGGGGTGCCCACCCAGGCATCTCCGGCTGACAGCAGCTCAACACTTGATGATTTGACTATGACAGTGAGAGAAGTGACGAGATGGCTCCAAATGCTAACCACACCGCAGACAGAGGTGGCACCAAGGTTTTCTATTGGTAGTACCACCGCACCAGCTACCAGTGTGATGCCTCAGCCACCCCAAACACCAAAAAACATATTTTGCCAAAATTGTGGGAAGGATGGGCACATGAAGAGAGAATGCCAGTTCACAAAAGACCTAGATAAAATTGTATACAGGCTTCAAGGAGAGATTCAAAAAATGAATCAGTGGTCAAGGAGTGCCCAAAATGACCACAGTAAGGGTTCAAGAAGTACTAATTCAAATCCCTATGTGGCTAAATCATCTGCCTCTGCTGCTGTCCCTCCTTAATGGTCCAAGGTGGTGGTCCCCTCAATGGAAGCCACAGTAAAAGTGAATGGTGTGTCCACCAGAGCCGTGCTTGACAGTGGGTCTCAAGTGACTATTCTGTTTCAAGATTGGTACAATAAGCACCTGCCTGATGTGCCCCTACAACCCTTGGAAGGTTTGCATGTCTGGAGGTTAAGTGAAAAGATGTACCCCTACTCTGGAAACATTCAGATTTGGTTGTCTTTTCCCACTTCTGTGGTTGGAGTTGTGGAGCAAGTGAAGACTTTGGCCCTAGTGTGTCCCCCTACTGGACTGTATGATGGGGTTCCTTTGCTAATTGGGACAAATGCTCTTATGTTTGGGAGGTTGGCACAACTATGCTATGAGAGACAGGGGCAGCGGACTGGTAGAGCTTTGAGGATTCCTGCCTTGATCAAGAAGGCTTATGAGTCACGGAAGAATGCTGATGAGATAGATGTGGACGAACCGGTTGGGGTGGTATGGAAGAAGGATCCTGAGTCCAAGATCCTGGCCCCCAATGCTCAGTGTACCTTACAAGGGGAGGTCTGCTTATGAAAAGATGTCAAGAACAAGATACTCATGCTGGATGCTCCAGGCGATGGAAAATTGCCAGAAGGATTGCTGGTTAAGCCCAGTATCTTACCCGCTTGGGCTCATGCCTATGCTCAACTGGTAATGGTCCAGGTTCATAATGTGTCAGACTGAGAAATTAGGGGGACTAGAGGCTTCACCCTGGCAAACGTACACTGTGCAGACACTGCAGTGCTACCCAGTAACAAGTACTCGGGGGAGACTGACAGAGTGGCACCCAAATTGTTCTACTTTGGTGACTCCCTGTTGCCAGCAGAATGGAAGATGAGGATCAGTAAGAAACTTGCCCAGAGAGACCAGGTGTTTTTGCTAAAGGAATGGGATGTGGGATGTGTGCAAGGAGCTGAGCATCATATCCGGCTGCATGATGAGCGGCCATTCCGTGAGAGGTCTCGACACCTGGCACCTGCTGATATAGAAGGTCTTAAAACTGATGATCTAATAAATAAATAAATAAATAAAATAGATGATGTGAGACGGCACCTACATGAGATGCTTGAGGCTGGTGTGATACAAGAATCCAGAAGCCCTTATGCTTCGCCTATTGTAGCAGTGAGAAAGAAGAATGGAACAGTAAAAATGTGTGTGGATTATCGGACCCTCAACAGGCGGACCATCCCTGAACAATGCACCATGCCCCGTATTCAGGATGCTTTAGGCTGTTTGAACAGTAGCAAGTGGTTCTCAGTGTTGGATCTCCGCAGTGGGTACTACCAGATCCCCATGGCCCCAGAAGGCCGTGAGAAGACAGACTTTATATGTCCTCTTGGGTTCTATGAATTTATGAGGATGCCTCAAGGGATCTCAGGTGTCCCAGCCACTTTTCAACAGTTGATGGAGCGTGCAGTGGGGGACATGAACTTATTAGAGTGCCTAGTATATCTAGATGATGTTATAGTGTTTGGGAGTTCGTTGGAGGAACATGAAAGCAGACTTTTTAAAGTGTTGGACCGTCTGGAAGATTTCGGCATCAAGCTATCCATCGACAAATGCCAGTTCTTTCAGACATCAGTAAAATATGTGGGGCATATAGTGTCCACTGAGGGGATAGAGACTGATCCTAGCAAAGTTGAGGCCTTGACCACCTGGTCCCAGCCCCGCAACCTAAAAGAATTACAAAGATTCCTAGGATTCTGTGGTTATTACCAGCGGTTCATTAAGGACTATTTAAGGGTGATCCACTCACTTCTGAATCTTACCCAAGGTTACCCTCCCACCAACAAAAAATACAAGAGAGTGGCCTCCACTGAAGCCAAGAGAGTGTATTTCCATCCAAATGAGTTTTTTGGGTCACGCTGGACACCTGATTGTGAAGCTGATTTTCATGAAATCATATACCAACTCACTCACGCTCCTGTCCTTGCCTATGCTGATCTTGCAAAACCCTATGTATTACATACTGATGCTAGCCTACAAGGCTTGGGGGCTGTGTTATATCAAGAGCATGAGAATGGCCTGAGACCAGTGGCCTTTGCCAGCAGAAGTCTGACCCCATCCGAAAAAAACTATCCTGTGCATAACTTGAAGTTTCTAGCATTGAAGTGGGCCATTGTTGACCAATTCCATGAATACTTGTATGGGGCCAAGATACTGGTAAAGACAGATAATAATCCTTTGACCTATGTGCAGACTTCAACCAAATTGGATGCCACTGGCCATCGGTGGCTTTCTGCATTGTCTATCTATGATTACGCTGTTGAATACAGAGCAGGCCTGAATCACATAGATGCTGATGCTCTCTCCTGGAAGCCTGTTTCTCGAAGTGATTGGGTCAGACTGTACGAACCTGACATTCGAGCACTCTGCCAAAGGTTTGACAAGGAGGAACAAATGTCCACAGGCGCAGTGGACTGTCTAGTAGACTGCTTGGGGCCCTCTGACAATTGTATACCTGCTGCTTACTGCCACTTTTCTGCATTAGATATTGGTGCACTGCCTCAGCTTGATAATGACAGTCTCCAGCGGGCTCAGTCCCAAGATCCTATGATCAAATCAGCACTTGAAGCCCTCTGCACAGGGAAAGATGTATCCAAGTTGTGCTCCTCTGATTTGAGAACTGCATTATTGTATAAAAAAGGCCCTAAACTGAAACTGACTAACCGATTGCTGTACAGAGAAACAGTAGACATAGGGGGGCAGATAGACAAGCAACAATTGGTTTTGCCCACCGCTTCCAGAGACTCGGTACTCAGATCCCTACACAACCACATGGGGCACCTTGGTGTAGACCGTACCCTTGATCTAGTGTGGTCTAGATTCTACTGGCCTAAGATGGGGGCTGATGTTGAGCATCATATACAGACTTGCAGTCGCTACCTGCAGAGAAAAACCTTGCCCCAGAGGGCTGCACCCCTTGTTTACATCACCACCAGCACCCCTATGGAGTTAGTTTGCATTGACTTTCTGAGTTTGGAGCCTGATCAGTGGAATATTAGTAATGTGCTGGTGGTCACTGACCATTTTACAAGGTATGCCCAAGCATTTCCCACCAAGGGCCAAAAAGTATCCACTGTGGCCAAGGTACTGGTACAGAATTTCTTTGTTCACTATGGGGCCCCCCAGAGAATCCATTCTGACCAAGGACGAGATTTTGAGAGTCACTTAATCAAGCAGATGCTTTTTCTTTGGGGAGTGCGGAAGTCTAGAACCACCCCTTACCACCTCCAGGGGACCCACAGCCAGAACTTTTTAACCGCACCCTGCTTGACATGCTAGGTACTCTCCACCCAAAAGACAAGCCTAGATGGAGCCAGCAAATTAGCACCTTGGTATACACTTATAACTACACCAGAAATTATGCTACTGGGTTCTCCTTCTACTGCCTTATGTTTGGAAGAGAGGCTCAGTTGCCAGTGGATGTTTGTTTTGGAGTCTTCCCAGATGGGGTCCGAGCTGTCAGCTACCTACAATATGTGCAAAAGTTAAAAGCTCAATTAAACCATGCATACCATCTAGCTCAGACCATGGCTGCAATGAGACATTTGGCTAATAAAGAAAGATATGATAAAAAGATGAAGGCCCAAGAGCTTCAAGCGGGAGATTGTGTATTGTTAAGAAATCTGGGACTGCATGGCAAACACAAGATTGCTGACAGGTGGCACCATTTCCCTCACATAGCAGTGGGAAAACTAAATGACCTACCAGTTTATAAAGTGCTGCCTGAGACGAACTCAAAGGATGTCAGAACAATGCACCATAACCATTTGTTGCCTATTGGACAAATGATGATTGAATCTGAACCTTCAGAGATTGCTTCCCCTTGACCAGTGAGAATGGCTGCTGCCAGACAAAGACAGAGAAAGCCTTCACCTGCAGTTACTGACTTAAGGTTTTCTCCACAGCAAACCCCCCTTGACAATGACTGCCAGTCTACTTCGGATGAAAGTGAGTGCAACTATAGTTATTATCCTTCCTATGAACTGAGCCAGTTGTTTTAAGGTAACCCCTGGTCAATTATGGGGATGAATCTGGGCCTTCTGGACTGCCTAAGCCCCCAGCTTTGTCCTTGGAGCCCATGCTCCCTGAGAGTGAAGCACAGAGTGTCACATCTGATGATATTGAATCACTATGTATGGTGGAACTGTGTGATTTCCCTGAGGAAGAACCAGATGAGCTAAGACCGACTGGTGACTTACCAGAGCAGAAAGAGTACTTTGAGTGTCATGATAGTTCACTTCCAGTGCCAGAGAGTTTTTCAAGTGAGCGAACTGTGGTGGAGCCAGCACTTGCTGATCCAGAGGCTGACAGTGCCCTAAGTCTGAACTTTTCTGCTCAAGTAGAGGTTCCTTTTTTAAGTGAGGAAAGTGCAGAGACTCAAGTGAAATGTACAGGGACTGTTTCCCCCAGGAAGACTGGTTCGAGATGTCAAGCCAATAGTGCGCCTCAGCTATGATTCCCCTGGGAGGCCTGTGGATTTGCCTCTCAATGTGGTCCATAAAGGAGTGTATGTGTCCCAGAACTCACTGCCTAAACTGAGCATAAGTGTAAATTCCAGGTTAATTGTTCTGCCCTCCAGGTATGGTGCCCCTGTCCCATCTAGCCCCAAGGTAGCTGATAGGGAAGGGCCCCCATTAGCCTTGTTCAATGTGCAGGAAATGATAACCTGAAGTTGTATAATAGTATGTGTGAGTTACCTATGTGAAATGTGTCTGATGTAACTCAGAATGGGTATAGTAACATGAATCATAGCTAATATGAATAGTATTGGTTAAGAATGTTGATTGATGTATAAAATGTGATTCATATAACATTTTGATGGTATAATTGCATAGCATAATTTGCATCTGAAATTATAGTGATGGAACCCACTTGACGCGGATGCCAACTTTTTCCAGGCCAGGAAGGGTGTAACCCCCCTACAAATGGGGGTTCCCAAAAATCTTGCAAGAGCTTGCCTAATTGCTCACAGCCTGGTTGGTGTTCGGCGCCTAAACCGTTTAAAAGTGATTGCCAGTGAGTGCTTTTAAAGACTCCAAGTACTGTCTCTTTAAGTGCTGCCTGCTTGCAGTCCTAATTAATTTGATTGGAGGGGACTGTGTGTTTCTATGCCCGAGTCCTGACCGGGCTGATGAATAATCACTCCATTTCTGCCATCGCTAAATGTGCAGAGTGAGCCCTTTTGAAAGATGTAACTGATTGCCGGTAAATCGTTTAAATAGTAGTAAAAATATAGCTTGTTCTAACCTGCCTTCTTGCAGCAAGGACTGGTTCTGTTTAGCGCCACCATTTTGGTCCCAGACTGCTGAATGGAACCAATCAGTACTTGGGACTCTCAAATGGAGCCTGCTGAAATGGGGCTGTGTGGAGTGAGACTCTGGGAATTGTAGTTTCTGGACTATTGGCGCCTTTTTGCACCTAAAGAGGGAGCCCTGCTGTGAGTGACATCTGAACTGACCAACCAAACCTTTTGGATCTGAGTGAAAGCCCCCGAGCTGTCTGCTAGCAAACCAGATTCGAGTTGGAAGCTGAAGGAGCAGCACCACTGTGTGCTCGAGCAGCCGTTTGTGGCGTAGTTTGTGTGGGAGAACCGTGGAAGGCCTGTCTGTAGGTCTGCTAGCTTGATTTCTGCCCTGAGGGGGAGAAGAGGACCTTTTTGGACTGAATCCGAATTTGTAGAGAACAAAGCAAGCCACTGTGGGACCAGGCTTACCCTGTAGAAGACCAAAGATTTTGCTGAACGTGATCGGCCTGTCAGGAACTTTAGCTACTATAGTGCTCCCGGGTTTAGCAGTGATTTTGCGATCAGGACCGAGGAGTCATTTGCCTGTTACAGTAAACTTTCTTTGCATGTGAATGTGCTATGTGCTGGAAGGGGATCATGATCTGATTTCCCCCATTTGCTGTAAACTGTGTGCGCTAGCGCTGGAAGTTGTTTTCCCAGTAAGAATCGGACTGAATCCATGCTGCCTGACCCAGATAGGCCCTACCACGAGGGTCTTGTCTCACTACCCTGCTGCACAGAGAAAAGATCCATTGACAAGGGACCAGTTAGGGGACCAGCCCCTTACACCTTGCCTGAACAAGAACAGAGACAAAACAAATCGTGTGGGCCCTGCTTCCTCTGTCAATCCAGAAATTTCATCCATCAGCCCTCCTGTGTTTAGTCTGGGTACTATGAGTAATTATCAGGGTAGCTCCCTGCAACTTTTATTTAATCAAAGTGTGTCATCTGATTGTCTTGTGCTTTTTTTTCCATGAACCGAGCCCTCCAGCTTCAGATTACAAATAATTTGTGTGCATGTTGTTTTTCTATCACAGGACCCCACCCAGCTGTGACACCGGCCTACCCTGGGCAACTATCCTGGCTATCCCATCTGCCTTGTAACCTGGGTACCCAGTGTGTGTATGACAGTGTGGGGGTTTTCTGTACTGCATCCATAACCGTGTGATTATTATTAATGTGTTCAAGCTAATTAACCTGATTATTCCCCCTCCTTGTTACAGACCCCTGAATAAATCAGATCTGTTTGTTTCTGCAATTTACATTGACTGTAGTGTAAGTTTATGCTGAAAGTATTGCATTGTTGCTGCTGTACTGCATCATCTTATCTTACAGGGGGTTCCCAGAGTCAAGCTGAAGGAACCAGTCCTGGGGGTAAGTGCCAAGTACAAATGTATGTGGTTTGCATATCTGGGGTATTGGGAAGGTTACTTCGGTGTACTGTGTGGGCCACTAGTGGGAGATGAGGGCGGTCACAGTGACCCAGAGGGCTGTGGTCTGGTTAGCATAACCCAAACCAACCCAGACCTTTGGGTGGAGGAACCCATTTCAGAACTCAGGCCCCTTGACCTGTTAGTAGTCAAGCAGGCAGGGGTTGTAGCCCTTGGGATAGCGCCACCTAGGGGTTACACAAAGAAGTGCAAAATAATGCACCCGAGAAACAAAAACCCAGGGGAAGATTACACAATGGAGGGGAGGTAGTAACAACAACAAAAATGGAAGGGGACCTGGGGGTAATCATATCAGATGACCTTAAGGTTAGCAAGCAATGTGAGAAGGCAGTAGGGAGGGCTGAGGGGATATTGGGATGTACAGGGAGAGGCATCACCAGCAGAAAACAGGAAGTTGTTATCTCGCTGTACAAACAGTTGGTGAGACCCCATCTGGAGTATTGCATCCAGTTCAGGAGACCCCATCTCTGCAAGGACATAAATAGGATGGAAGCAGTCCAGATGAGGGCAACTAAAATGGTGCAGGGTCTGCAAAAGAAGCCATACGAGGAGAGACTAAAGGAGCTTAATATGTATACCCTTGAGGAAGGGGGGAACATGATAGAAATTTTTAAGTACCCCAATGCACTCCAACAAAGTCCAAGAGGGTAGCATCTTTCAGAAAAGAGATGTGCAAGAACAAGGGGACGAATTTGAAGATAGAGGGGACAGCTCTGGGGCAACGTGAGGAAGTATTTTTTAACAGAGAGGGTGGTGGACACATGGAACTGCCTTCCTGAGGAGGTTGTGGGGTCTAAAACAGTGGGAGAATTCAAGAATGCATGGGATAGACATAAGGCAATTCTTGTGGGGCGTAGGAAGAAATAGGCTGTTGGTTAACTAGGATCTGCAGCTTATCCTGAAGGTAGGAAAATGGGCAGACTAAGTGGGCCAAGCGGTCCTTATCTGCCGTCAAAGTCTATGTTTCTATGTTTCTATGTAAACTGACTGATGGTAGTGACATAGTCCAGTCGGGAGGAATTTGAAAATGCCTGGCAGGATGAGGAACCAAACAAGGAGTCATGGTCCATGGGTGACCGATAAAAGCTGTCCCAAGAGAAAGACAATTGTCCTTAGAAAATTTACAGAGACAGCCATGCAGCCTTGCGTTCCCGGAATGCTGTCCAGACTGTACCTGCAAGCAAGGGCTTGGGGAGCATGGTGGCAGGCTCTTCTCACTGTGGAGGCGTGTAGACCCCCATCGGAGGTGCTGTTAGCCCAAAGGGCTATGAGAGGACGCCTGCAAGCAAGGACTCAGGGAGTCTGGCAGCAGGCTCTTCTCATTGTGGAGGCATGTAGACTCCCGTCGGAGGGGCTGTTAGTCCAAAGGGCTATGAGAGGACGTGGGGTTGGTGGTCTCAGTGACAGGACCAATTACAATAGGTAGAAGAATGATCACTTATTGAGTCAGGTAGTACCCTTACAGACATGATTTTGTCCTCCCTGTTTGTCATGATCCAATCCAAAAGAGAGTGGTTTAGTGATTTGGTGTTTATTTGTGTGGGGATGCCTATCAACTGGATCAGATTTTCCTGATTGAGGAGTTCCGCATACTCTTGGCTTTTACTGCCCAGCCAGTTTAAATTAAGATCCCCCACTATCACTGAGTCCCTAGCAGGGGATAAACCCCCAGCCTTGTTAGTGAGTGTTTTTAGTCCAGCAAGCCCTTCCATAGGAGGATTATAAGTGTAGCCCATGTAGATTTTCTTGGCCAGTCCAATAACTAGTTCAGTTATGAGCCATTCAATGGTAGAATCGCTCACCTGACTGGCCGAGAACCAGAGAGCTTGTCGTTTACATGAATAAGAACCCCTCCACCTTTCTTATTCCCTGGTCTGTCATTTTGTAATAGGAAGTAGTCATTTAGTCTGCACAGGGAGTCCGGACAGTGTGGTTTCAGCCATATCTCAGTTATGCCCAGGACATCAGGTTTGTGAACATCCACCCAAGCCTCAACCTCCTGCATCTTAGGTAGTAAACTCCTTGCATTTAGGTGTACTGTCCTTACATCTTTTTTGCAAGTCCATGTGGACCTGACCTGAAAACTGTTTGGGTGGTTTGGGCCCAGGTTCTTTTTTATATCCCCGCTCATCAGCAGCAGTGTCCTAAGGTGCATGAGGATCCATGCTCTATTTTTAGTAGACCATACTCTCAGGGATGTTCTGTTAATAAGAGAGAAGCCTATCCCCTGACTACTCCCATTTACTAAGTAGGGTTAAGGCCAACAGAGGGTGAGCCAATAAGGCTGGGCAATCTGCCTGTGGAAAGCAACATATTGCAGAGGAGGAATACCTGTCTGATGAGTTCTGGCCGGAGCTGAGGACAGTGCCACAGAGATCACATGCTAGTAACTGCAGTACCAGAGAGAGTGCCATGCCAGTAGTCAAAGCTGCCTGGTTCATTTTTAGAGCAGATTCTGTGAATATAGCACCAGAAACCACCAACAGATGGAGCACCAGCCTTGAAACTTTCTGTTTCACATTGGTAGGGGCACAGACTGAGCCATGAAGCCAAGTCCATGCAAATCCTGACTCGTTTAGTCACTGCTCATTGAGTTAATGTTATGCCTCACCAGGACACCTCTAAAAGCCTGCCTATGTGCAATCATTCCAGGGGCTGAAAGGCTACTTTGGATGTCAAAGTATTTAAGTAAGTTAGAGAGCTTAGCTACTCCTTAACCACTTAACCACTCCTGCTTGAGACCAGTACACTTGATTTCATAACAGAGTAAAGCTTAACAAAATGAACTTCATACAGTGATTAAAAAACATTGAGACAGCTATGTACAATATGTAGGTATGTGAACTAAAACAGTGTAAAGTAAATAAATACTGAGCCACAAGGTATAGTGTAAGGTATATAGAAAGGATTAGGAAGGAGGGGGGTTGAATGGAAGCAGGGTGAGAAGGCAGAAGCACTAAATGAGTACTTCTGCTCAGTATTTACTAAAGAGAAGAGGGGGGTGACACCCAAGGAGGGAGAAATGGCAGGGGGGGGGACAGATGGGCAAACCATGGAGGGCAGAGTTCAGGAGGGTTTGAAGGCACTGAGGGTGGATAAGGCACCAGGCCAAGATGGCATCCACTCCAGGGTACTGAAGGAGCTGGCAGAGATCCTTGCAGGACCTTTGACAGACCTATTTAATGCCTCACTACATTCGGGGTGTGTACCTCAGGACTGGAGGACGGCTCATGTGGTGCCCCTCCACAAGAGTGGCCCCAAGGATGAACTGGGAAGCTACAGACCAGTGAGCCTCACATCAAAGGTGGGAAAGCTAATGGAGACTATCCTGAAGGAAAGGCTGGTGGCCCTCCTAGAGGCCAAAGGACTACAGGACAGCAGATAGCATGGTTTTGTACGGGGCAGATCCTGCCAAACCAACCTGGTGGAGTTCTATGACTGGGTAACTAGGCAACTGGACAGGGGCATGCAGTAGATGTCCTCATCTGACTTCAGTAAGGCATTGACTGCGCGATGGAAGGCTGGGGCAAGTTAGTAGGCACAGGGGCGGGTGCAAATCTGGTGAGATGGGTAGGGAACTGGCTTCAGGGAAGGCAACAGAGGGTGGTGGTGGGTTCGGAGTTCTCACAACCAAGGGTAGTGATGAGCGGTGTTCCACAGGGCTCGGTGTTGGGACCAGTGTTGTTTGGGATATTCATTGAAGACATGTCATGGGACATCAAGAGCAAGATCAGTCTGTTTGCTGATGATACCAAGGTAGGAGCGGTGGTGGATGACCTAGGGGGATGGCAGGGGTTACAGGATGATCTGGCAAAGCTTAAAACCTGGTCAGACACCTGGCAACTGGAGTTTAATGCCAAAAAGTGCAAGGTGCTGCATTTTGGGATGAAGAACCCAAGGAAGAGTTATCAACTGGGGGGAGTACAGCTAGCCCAGACAGAGGAGGAGGAGGAGGAGAAGGATCTGGGGGTGCTTATTACAGAGTCAATGAACAACTCGGCACAATGTAGGAAGGCAGCTGCAAAGGCCAACAAAATGCTGGGTTGTATTGCAAGGGGTATATACTCGAGGAGGGAGGAGGTGATTCTGCCACTGTATAGGTCATAGTTAGACCACACCTGGAGTACTCATTTGGCCTGGTGTATGTCTGAAGAGGAACATTAAGTTACTGGAGGGTGCAGCGCGAGGGCTACAAAAGATGATCAAGGGGTTGGGGGACTTATCATACGAGAGGAGGCTGAGGGAGTTGA
Source organism: Neoceratodus forsteri (assembly GCA_016271365.2). Lineage (NCBI taxonomy): Eukaryota > Metazoa > Chordata > Ceratodontiformes > Ceratodontidae > Neoceratodus > Neoceratodus forsteri. The sequence continues at coordinate 957,463,896 of CM057449.1, read as the reverse complement.
ACATGTACTCACTGGAGGAGAGGAGGGACAGGGGGGACATGATTGAAACCTTTAAGTACACAAAAGGAATAAACAAGACAGGTACAGAGGGCTGTTCAAAGTAAGGGAAGGGAGGGACACCAGGGGCCATGATATGAGACTGGAGGAAGGAGGGTTCAGGAGGGAGATGAGGAGACACTTTTTTACAGAGAGGGTGGTGGCTGGGTGGAATGAGTTACCTGCAGAAGTGATATCCAGTAGAACAGTGGACTGCTTCAAAAGGCGATGGGACAGGACAAGGGGTAGGGTCAATGAAGGGGAAGGGTGGAAGGGAGGGGCAGCTGCAGAATAAGGGGTGCTAGCTGCACATTCGAGCAGACTTGATAGACCTGTAGGCCTTTATCTGCTGGCAAATTTCGTATGTTCGTAAGGCAAGATGTCCAATAGCGAACAGCGGGGGGGGGAGGCAATAGTGCGGAATATTGTTGAGTGTAATAGGAAAGGAGTAGTAGGAGGAAAAGAAGGAGGAGGAGGAGTAAGTTGAGATGGAGAGGCAAGCCATCATCCCTCTTGGGTGAAAAACCCACAAGGGCCAGTCACGACTGGGTGCACACCCACCATGAGACTGGTTTCCTGGTCTACACTGAAGAAATGGTAGAGGTGGGGAACATGGCTTGTCATATCATTTTTACTGTATGCTGACAACACATACATTTATGCCATTTTCTGCATTTCTCTAATATGCTCTTGCACATCTCACTTTTGTGGAGATATCCAGATTTGAATGTCCTCAAACTTGCTCTGCCTTACACTGATAAGCCAGAACTGATATTAGGTAATACAAATACCAAGGCAAAAACAGTTTGCTTATCTGAGCATGCCAGTCAACCTACTATGACTGTTCATAATCTAGGGGTGTCCATGTAGCAGATACTCCAAATGGATATAAGAAGAAATAACACTGTGAAAACAGCTTTTACAAGTTTATGGATGTGGTTGCAGATTCTCTAATGGATATGAGTGTCATCTCATGCGTTCTCAGGATGAGAAGACTGCAAACCAAAGGTGAGCAGTTCTTTTTTCCTAGGAACACAAGAAGTGATACTCCTAGATCCATAAGAGGCATGCCAACAGGACCCATAAAATTATTTTAGGTTGTGTATCTTTATTTTTATTACATTTTAAAGCTGGGGAGGTGGTCCAGGATCTGGCAGCTGTGCTTCAATGCTAAGAAATGCAAAGTTATGCATATTGGAGCCAAGAATCCCAGGACAGAGTACTACCTGGGTGGAGTCCGAGTATCTGTATCAGAGGAGGAGAAGGACCTGGGAGTGATGATCACTAGTGACCTGAAGCACTCCATTCAGTGCAAGAAAGCAGCAGCAAAGGCAAACAAGATGCTGGGATGCATATCTAGGGGGATCAATAGTAGGAGAGAGGAGGTTATACTGCCCTTGTTCAGGTCACTTACTCACTGGTAAGGCTTCATCTAGAGTATGGAGTTTAGTATTGGTGACCACACCTCAAAAAGGACATTAACCTGCTGGAGAAGGTCCAGAGGAGGGCTACAAAGATGGTAGCCAGTCAGCAGGGTAAGGCATACTAGGAGCGGTTGAGGGCACTATACATGTACTCCCTGGAAGACAGGAGAGAGAGGGGGGACATGATTGGGACCTTCAAGTACCTGAAAGGGATAAATAAGGTTGATAAGGAGAGTCTGTTTAAGCTGAGTGGCATCCATAATACGTGGGGGCACAGTCTTAAGCTGGAGGATGGGAGGTTTAGGAGGGAGCTCAGGAAGCACTTCTTCACAGAGAGGGTGGTGGACACTTGGAATGTGCTGCTGGAAGAGGTCAACTCGTTGAAGACAGTGGGCAGCTTTAAGAGAGGCTGGGGTAGGCATAGGGGAAAGGTAAGGATCATGGGTAGGATGGGAGAAGTGGGAAGGGAGGGCAGGGACATTAGCTGAAGCTGTGGACCCTGCAATACGAGCAGACTTGATAGACCAAATGGCCTTCCTCTGCTGGCTTCTTCATATGTTCGTATTTTCCTTCCCTGTGTTGACATGATAGGTTAGTGACAAGCCCATTTCAGTGGCTCAGCATGTGAGACACTCTTCAGGGAAAAAAGTACCTCACACACAACTAAAGGATGCACTGTGACTGGCCAGGAGCATCACATGATGCTCCAGCTGTCTCTTTCATTTACAAAATATTGCCAAAATTAGATAATGTTTAAACCACAAAACTACCTCAACTCTTGTTTAAGCTTTTGTTTTTTGAAGTATGGATTATTGTAATTCAGTTTTCACTGGCTAGCCATCTGGTAAAATTCATTGTCTTCAGCTTGTCCAAAAATACTGCCGCTGGACTATTAACGTGTACCAAGAAATGTGATCATGTGCAGTATATAGTAATTGCAATAATGGCTAATCAGCATTGGTTACCAGTACAACATTTCTCCGTCTGCCTCCCTACTTATTCCATATGGTTGAAATCCCTTTACCTGAAGTCAAGCACCTCAGCCTTAGACAAGGGCTTACAGGTACCCAGGGCTACCATTAACCATGTAATATTGTGGTCGCTGGACCCCAGTGGTTCCTGGACCCATACTCCGCATACAGTTTCTGAGCTGGTGAGCACCACATCTAGAATTGCTGACTGTCTAGTTGGATACCTGACCTGTTGTACCAACATGCAGTCCTACAAGACTTCAAGCAGGGCCAGGCTTCTGACAGTCTTGTCCAGTCTGATGCCCCAGTCAATGTCTGGTAGGTTGAGATCTCCAGCTATTACAACCTCCCCCTTTACTTCTTCCTCCCTACATCAGCACACAGTTCCTTATCTCTGTCTTCTCCCTGCCTTTGTGGCCTGTAAACCTCCCATATGTGAGTCTTCCTGCCTGATGACTCTATGAGGTGAACCAACAGTGATTTTACGTCTCCTTCCCCCAAGTGGTAGCATCCTCTACTGCCTCAGTCCTTTCTCTGATGTAGATGGCCACCTCTCCACCTCTACCCATCCCTCTATCATGCTTACAGTACATAAGGTAAAGCCTGGGATTGCTATGTCCCAGTCATTGTTCACACTGGCCCAAGTTTCTGTAACAGCCACTAGATCCAACCCAGAGTCAGCCACCAAGGTCTGAAGCTCACTAATTTTATTACACAGACTCCTAGCATTGAGGCATACCACCCTCCATGTGCCTACAGTTCTATTGGTTCTCACTTGCCCTCCCTATCACCTTTCACTAATAAACTAGGTGTGCTGCTTCTTCTTTTCATGTTTATTGTTTCTATCTGTCTTTTGTACCTGGAAGAACAGATGTGATTTATGTGGTGAATAAGTGCTTGTCCAAGATCTGGTCCTGGATGTTATCATATTGGCTGGGCCTCAACCCAGGGAAGACTGAAGTGCTGGTGGTGGAGCAAGGTTGGTGGGGCAGTAGAGGCCTCTTGGGAGGTTCTTGGGCTTTATATTGGCCCATCGAAACTGGAAACCTTCACCAAGGTGCAAAATCTGGGCATCCTCCTGGACAGCGAGCTGACACTGGAGGCACAGGTGTCAGCGGTAGTCAGAAATGGTTTTTACCATCTTCAGAATATTGCCCGGATAAAATTCCTTGTCCTTCCTGATGATGTTGCCACACTGATACATGATCTTGTTACCTTGAGGCTCAATTACTGTAATGCGCTCTACCTCAGGGTCAAGCGGGGTGTGCTGCAGCATCTACAGCTGCTGTAGAATGCTGCGGCATGACTATTGACAGGTCTTCCATGATCCTGTCATATTGCGCTGGTGTTGCATGAACTACATTGGCTGCTGGTGCACTGGTGCATCTCCTTCAAAATAGGTCTGTTGACCTATAAGGCTATGCATGGGCTGGGGCTGGGTTACCTGAAGGAGCTCCTGCATCCCTACAACCCAAGATGCTCTTGCCATTTAGTGGGGGAGGGCCTCCTGGAGGTGCCCAGGGCCAGATTGAAATCTTCAGGGATCAGTCTTTTGAAGTGGTGGCACCGATCTTCTGGAATTCATTACCTGGGTACCTGAGGGAGGTCCCCTCTACAGAAATATTTAAATGAGAATTGAAAATGTTTTTGTTTTGACAAGCATTTGGGGACTAATAGTTAGGTAGTTATGGTTTACTGTTTGCTAGAGTAAAGGGAACATTATATATTATGATATTTATTATATTTATATTGTTGATGGATGTTAGGTGTATGGATTTATACTATTGTGATGTTTAATATGCTGTAAGGGCACCCTGAGCCTTCTGGGAAGGACAACTTAAATAAATAAAATCTACTACTACTACTACTATTACCCTGCCCTGTCCCCTTGACTCATTCCTACCATTTATTATTCCCTGAACACCTTACCCCTGTCTCCAGGGAAGTCCTGTTGAGATTCCTAACTGTTCTTCCCTCCATAGTGGAATCCCCAGCCTCCCCCACAGCTAGTTTAACCATTTGCAAATGTAGATGTCAAACTTCTGCCATAATGCACTAGTCCAATCACTTGTCAGGTGAAGGCCATCCCCTTTGAAGAGCCTTCTGTCTCAGAACCCCAATCCCTTATAAAGTGGTGCCCCTGTCTTTGATACCAAACCATCAACCACCTGTTGAACTCCTCAATCTCTATCTCCCTTACTCTAGCCTTCCTATTTTCCCCACCCCAGACAAGAAGGACCTCAGAAAAGGCTAGGGAAGCTGAGTGCTTCTACAGTCTGTTCCCCAGCCTCCGGAGGTCCCTCTTCACCATCTCTACAAGCTGATTCACCAGGTTGTTGGTTCCAAGGTGTACCAGCACTCCCTGCTTCCCCCTCCTCTGCTATCCTATCCTATCCTATCCTATCCTGTCCTGTCCTGTCCCGTCCCATCCCATCCTATCCTATCCTATCCTATCCTATCCTATCCTATCCTATCCTATCCCAGTCTCGGATAGCTGATGCTTATCTACCACCCTCTCCACCCCTCTAACCATAGCATCTCTTATCAAAAGAATCCTCCCTGCCCAGCCCTGGATGTCACAACCTTTCCCTTCCCATCAGAACCAACAGACCTGTGGTCCCCTGCCTGAGTCAAGCACCTGTACCTCTTCCAGGGCCACAAAGTGTTTCCATTGGTACCTCATGGGAAGAGTTGACTGTTGTGTGACAATCGCTGTCACCTGATCTCCTTCTCCTCCTCCTCCTCACCACCCTCCACCCCACTGGGCCAGTGGGCTTCTGTGGAAATAACTGATCCAGGCTAAGTCTCCACTTACATGTCCTGTCTGTATTAAGATGCATCAACTGTCACCCTCTGACATACTCCATCATACTGTACTCTACTGACTCAAAATTCTAGTCTTGATGATTTGGAATTGGAAATATAATTTTTATCTTGTGTCTACCTTACAGCAGCATTGAAATTACATATTTTGGGCATTAGGAGCTATGGGGTTACCATAGGGGCCCTGTCTTTAAAATGAGCCCCCCACACTCATTATAAATTAATTGCATTGTTGCATGAGTTACTGGGGATTATTCCCAGTTTATGGGGACTGAGCCTCTGTACCCCTTTCACAATTTCAACACTACCTAATGTCATTTGACTATCACTATGGCCTTTTAAGCAACATAAAAACATAGATTGAAAAAGATCCAGAGGTAAGGCAAGGCAACATTTATTTAAAAATATGCCCAATCCCAGAGGCTCTGGGTGCTGTACAAACAATTGAGTACACATTTAAAAGCAAGATAGAAAGCAAAAGGAAAAATATATAAACATATATAAATATGTATATAAACATAAGAATAATTAACCCATATAAGAACATTTCCCATAAATAAAACTAACCAGTAGCTATGTTTAAAACTCTAAATGAACAGCTTAATCCAAAAAGACCTGGGTGAATAGGAAGGCTTTCAGGCAGGCTTTGAATACCTCCAACGTAGGGGCCCCCTTAACCCTGAGGGACAACGAATTCCACAGGATGGGAGCGGCAACACTAAATGCACTGTCGCCGACTGATTTCAACCTCATCCTGGGAATCGCCAGGGGATCCCCACAGGAGGAACGGAGGGGGTGAACCGAGAGAACAGGTACAAGAAGGTCTAACAGATAATCAGGGCCCTGACCATGTAGGGCCTTATAGGTGAGAAGACCCACCTAAAAGAGGATCCTCCACCTGACTGGCAGCCAGTGCAGCTCATGCAACACAGGAGTAATATGACAAAACTTTGGCTGCCCAGTAAGCAACCGGGCAGCCGCGTTCTGCACTAGATGCAGTCCATGGAGGGATCCTCCCACGACCCTCAGGCAGAGCACATTACAGTAGTCAAGCCTTGATGTAACTAAGACATGTATCAAAGTGGGGAGGTCTAGAGGCGGAACAAGGGGTTTTATCCTGGTGACATTTCTGAGATGGAAAAAACAGAATCGGATGGTGGAAGATATCTGCGTCTCCATCGTCAAACTCCTATCCATAATGACACCAAGATTTTGCACCCTGGAGGAGGCCTTCAATAGAATGGATTCCAGAACAAGTCCAGTCTCTGATCCAGAGGTCATCTTATCACGCATTCTGTTCAACTCCTCCACCAATACTTCTGTCTTATCGGGATTCAGTCACAACCGGCTAGAGGCCATTCAATCGTTGATTTCAGCAAGGCAGCTGTTTAGCACATCCACCGCATTGGATGTTCCTGGGGCAAAGGATAAGTATAGCTGGGTATCATCAGCATAGCAATGAAAACCCAAGCCATACTTCCTAATGATCCCTCCCAGGGGCAGCATATACACTGTGAACAACATTGGGGCCAATACCAACCCCTGAGGTACTCCACAAGATAGGGGGCTAGGGATGGAGGAGAAATTCCCCATCACAACCCGTTGCCTCCTGTTGGTTAAAAAAGACTCAGATCAGCAGATGACAGTGCCAGTGAGTCCGTAGAGTTCCCTGAGGCAGTCAAGCAACACACAATGGTCCACAGTGTCGAATGCTGAAGAGAGAGAGAGATCAAGGAGAACAAGAATTGTCCTCTCTCCTTGATCTCTAGCCCTGAGGACATAATTCTGCACCCAAACAAGTGTGATTTCTGTGCTAAGCCTCACCTGAAACCCTGACTAGAAGTGTTCATACAACTCATGGGTCATGAGGTGCTCCTCCAACTGAAGCGCCACTACCTTCTCCACAATATTTTCCAAAAAGGGAAGATTGGATATAGGTCAGTAATTCGCCACTACCTTCTCCACAATCTTTGCCAGAAAGGGAAAATTGGAGATAGGTCGGTAATTCGCCCTAGCCTCTGGGTCCAAAGATGGTTTCTTTAAGAGTGGTCTCACCAATGCCTCCTTCAAGGCATCAGGAAAGACATAGAAACATAGACTTTGACAGCAGATAAGGACTGCTTGGCCCACCTAGTCTGCCCATTTCCCTACCTACAGGATAAGCTGCAGATCCTAGTTAACCAACAGCCTATTTCTTCCTACTCCCCACAAGAATTGTCTTATGTCTGTCCCATGCATTCTTGAACTCTTCCACAGTTTTAGACCCCACAAACTCCTCAGGAAGGCTGTTCCATGTGTCCACCACCTTCTGTGTGGAAGAATACTTCCTCACATTGCCCCTGAGCCTCTATCTTCAAATTGTGTCCCCTTGTTCTTGCACATCTCTTTTTCTGAAAGATGCTACCCTCTTGGACTTTATTGATTCCACAGAGGTACTTAAAAGTTTCTATCATGTCCCCCCTCTCCCTCCTTTCCCTCCCCTTCAGACAAGGAACACTGGTCAATCACAGTGAACACCGGGCCAATGGCATTGACGCATCTCATCAAGAAATGAGTCAGCACCAGATCCAGTTAGCAAAAGGTATGCTTCAGATTGGTCACCACCCCAATGACCTCACTTACCTCCACTGGTCTAAACTTCCCCCAGCCAGGCAGAGTGCATTTAGAACATGACGGGTGACCACTGCCAGCTATGGCATTGCTGACTGGAGGAACTCCCGGCCGGATACTGGACAATCTCTCTGTGAAGAACTGAGAAAACTCTTCACATTCAGCATTAGAAAGAAACTTCTTCAGCTGTAGACAGGCTGGACGAAGCAGCCTGTCCACAGTCCGAAAAAGTACAGCTGGTCAGTTCTTCCCGGCAGCAATCTCCCTGGACAGGAACACTGCCTTCTTATGGTTTATTGCCCCCTGGTATGCCTTATAATGCACACGCAGGGCCAATTTATCCCCCCTCCAGGCCGGACCTGCTCCAGCAGTGCTCCAACCTCGACTCTTTCTCTTCATCTCCCCGAGGTCCCGATCAAACCATGGGGACCTCAGGTAGGAAGATTTGGGTCGCACATGGACAGGTGTGAGGGAGTCAATGGCATCAGATAGCACTCTATTATAGGAGCCCACCATGGTACCAGTGCTTCCAATGCATGCATTACCCACACCAGCTAGATCAGCTGCCACCAAAAAGTTCTCTGTGGTCAAACCCTGCAAAGGACAACAGCTCATTATCTCTGTAGGGGGAGGGCACCCGGTGGGAGCCCTGAACATGAACCACATCATGCAGAGACCGGACCATACCACCCGATCAATCTTGAGGCTATTTATCTCAAGCCCTAGTGAGAACACCAGGTCCAACGTGTGCCCGCCCCGATGTGTCACGGCAGAAACAACTTGCGACAGGCACAGCGATGACATCATCTGGAGGAGGTTATGACCAAGCTGAAAAGATTCATCGTCATCCCAGACATTGAAATCCCCCAAGACAATACATCTGGGGGCTTCCAATGTTTCACCGATAATGATTTCGGCAACCTCCTGCAGAAAATTCCCCACTGCCGGGGTAAATAAGAAGAATCCTGCAGCCTGTGCCCAGACCACCACGAACAGCCACACATTCAAAAGAACCCGGGGTTGCCACTGGGTGCACGGTGAAGCCCAAGTCAGATCTAAAGCAGATGGATACCCCACTGCCCCTAAGTTCCTCCCTGGGGCAGTGCACCACAGTATACTCAGAAGGGATGGCAGCTTCAAAAACTGGGCCAGCATTGTCCCCAACCCAGGTCTCCATGATGCTAGCCAGATCAACCAAGGAAATCAGATCCGCCATAATCGCGGTCTTATTCCTGATCGATCTGGCATTGCATAGCATTGCCCTCAGGGGATTGGTGGGCAAAGCAGCCCCTCGGGTTACCTGACCATTTGGTCTATCCACTCTGCCCATTTCCCTGCCTAGCTACATGGTCTTCCTAACTGGGCCAGATTTAGTGATCCAGTAGCCTTAGTGACTGATCATCATCCCCTTCCTGAGGTATTTCTTCCCCTGATCTGTATGTGAGCCCAACTATTCTCTTATATCTATCCAACCTTTGTTTGAACCCTGCCACAGTCCTGGCTTCAACCACCTTCCTGGCCAGTTTATCCCCTTCATCCACCTCCTAGTCTGTGGAGAACTTTCTCATGTCCCACCTGAATCCCCCTCACCAGTCTCCACCCACATAGTCACTGTGCCCTTGTTCCTTATGAACAAGTCCTTACAACCCACCCTGTTGATTGCCCGCAATGACCCGTATGTCTCAGTCATAGCTCTTCTTTCCCTCCTCATCTCTAGTGCATACATGTCAAGGTCTGTCAGCCCTTCTTCATACATCTCCCCTGCTGCCCTGGGTCACCTTCAGGGACACCCATTTTATGGTCTCAATGCAGTCCTTGTTTTTCTTGAGGTGTGGACTCCAGAACTGCTTGTAGTACCCCAGGTGAAGCCTTACCAGGTACCTGCACTAAAGCAGTATTACCATCTTCCTTCTACTATCAAATCCCCTTCGTATGCATCCTAGAATACTGTTTGTTTTCCCATATGCTTTGTTGTACTACGTAGTGGACTTGAGGCCATCACTAATAATGATTCCCTGGTCTTGCTCCTCAGTTGTCTGCACCACCCTCACTCCCCCATCCAGCAGTCCATTTTAGAGTTCTTTTTACCAGTGTGCATCACCTTGCATGTTTTTATGTTGTTTATTTGCTATAATCTGGACCACTTTTCTGAAGTTACTAGGTCTCTTTTCATTTCTGTAACTCTCTCCTCAGTGTCCATTCTGCCACAGATCTTACTGTCATCAGCAAAGATTTAACATTTAAGTCTGGATTCCCTCTTTTATATCACAAATGAAGATATTGAAGAGGACCAGTCCCATAACTGAACCCAGCAGTGCCCCACTTGCGGCTCCTCTGGAGTTGTTGTACCCCAATGTACCCCATTGTTGATCACATTTTGTGGCCAACATCCCAGCCAATTCCCATCCACGTGATCAGTTTTTTCATCTGTTCCCAAATTACCAAGCTTTTATATTAGCCTTCTATGTGGAACAGTGCGGAAGGCTTGGATACAGTTGAGTTACAACACATCCACTGTTTGGCCTCTGTCCACCACCTTTGTGACCCAATCAAAGAAGTTGATCAGGTTACTTCAGCAAGATCTCACTGCTACAAACCATGCTGCCTCCTGTCCGCAACCCATCTGCCTTCAAGAATTCCACTATTTGTTCCCTGAGGACTGTTTCCAGCAACTTGCCCACAGTCCTGGTTAGACTGTCCAGTCTGTAATTTCCCAGGTCATCCCTGTCCATTTTCTTGTGAGGCAGCACCACATTAGTTACCTTGCAGTGTGCAGGAACCATCTCTGTCTCCAGGGAACAATTAAATAGATTTCCTGAAGACACTGCTACTGTCTGCCTTACCTCCTTCAGCACTCTGGGTGCAGCCCATCAGGACCAGATGCTTGTTCGGATATACTACAATATCCCATCAGTTACAACCCCGACACTCTGTAGCCCGATACCAGACTCCAGAAAGGCAAAATCCTGACAGTGGGATTTTGCCTGTATTTCATGTTTCAGGGGGCTTTGATCCTTGCACCCCCATAATTACTATTACTAACTCTGAGTGGAGGGGGGGCAAAATCCCACTATTGGGATTTCGTGTTTTGGGATTTTGGTGTCAGGCTACAGAGTGTCAGGGTTGTGACTGACGGGATTTTGTTGTGATACCGCTTGTTCACATTCAGGGTTTTAAAGCCCCTGCGCACCCTTTTTTCTAAGATAGATCTTAACTCCAACCTTGTAACCCCCCCCCCCATTTTGGCTTACACTCTGCATTCCAGTAGTGCCCTGCTCCCAACTACATACTGAATATTAAACAAAAGTAAAAATTCATATAGCAGCCTTTTTCCATCCTCCTCTGCCCATCCCTTCCTTTTTTAATCTGATAATTCTCTCCTTAGATTATTCCCCCCAAATGTATCTAAAGACGATTTACTCTCCACCCTTGTTCCTCTCTGCTGTTCTTAGCTCTGTCAATGCTATACTTTTTCTCAGATCCCTTAAATGCAAAGTCTTGTAGCAGGGAGTACTTGCTGTACAGAAACAGTAAAAGTGAGCAGTCTAGAGGCACAAGTGAAAGGACATCCACCTTCTACTGTAGAAAAGGATGAGGCTACTTATTTTCACTAAGCTGTGAAGCTTAGTGATTAGAAAATGCCGAGTTGTTATGCTGGAGACCCCAGTCTGAATACTACCACCACTTGCTCATGTTATGACCTTGGGCAAGTCACCTAACCTCCCTGTGCTTAACCACCTCTCTTTGCCCTTCCCTCTCTTTTTTGCTGTTCTGGATCCACTAAGCTTTCATTAACCTCCTTTGTTTTATGTGACCTCTCTGTGTGCACCCAGTGCTTGCTGCCAAATGTTTAGTGATTTTTTTTTTTTATTTTATTATAATGTATGTTAGAACGCTGTTAACCTTAGGAAATCATCATTTCCTAAGGTTGTTAACCTATCGATGTGACGTAGATATGTTGTTAACCTATCGATCCTCACGTCACATCGATAGGTAACTAACAGCGAGTGGTCTCTGATGTGCCGCTTTTTTCGGCAACGGAAACCGGCCTGAAGGAAAACCGACGGGAAGAATTGAAGGGTCACGGTGACTTTTAAAAAACGTAAGCCCTTTTTTTGATAGTGGGACCATACACTATAAAAATAATGTATGGTCCCTCTATAGAGCAGCCGGTCCAATTTTAACCGTCTCGAGGTTGCCATGGCGACGTAAACCTCTCGAGCTTCGCTCTCGAGGTTTACATGGTCACCCTGGCAACCTCTCGACTGTTAACTGACCGGTTAACGATAGAGGACCATACATTATCCTCTATATAATGTATGGTAAGTGTCTATTAACCACCATAATCAGCAGTCACGCAGCTTTGTTATGCACTGTTTAGAATTTTAAAAGTTGTTAACCACACTTCAGAATTTCCAAACAGTGGCATAAGAAAAAAGAATGCACCAGAGTTCCATAATTCTCACACGTAGAATGCAAACAGTGTTTTTTTGACCATACACTATAAAAGATGATGGCTGGGGATCGGGTGACAACCACGCTGAAATCACCTCTCGCGGTTGTGTTAGGTTTGTAAACCTTCAGCTGCGCCTCGAGGTTTACCATGTTGCCCTAGCAAACAATCGAGGTGATTACAGTGTGGTTATCACCCGATCCCCAGCCGTTATCCTCTATGTTATTTATTTTTAGAATTTTTGGCCAGGAATGGCATACTGAACCAAAGTTCATTTCCAGGTGTGACCCTGGTGAGAATTACACACAGAGAGGATAAGTGACTTGCTCAATATCACATAGTATGTGAGTGGCCATTGATAGATTCAAACTGAGGTTTATGGGGTGTCCAGGTTTACAGCACTATGCTCTAACCACTAGCCTATACCACCTCCCAGTTATTTGATTGCAAAGCACTTTGAGACACAATATGTATGAAAGGCACTATGTGAGACCAAACTACCTCCTTCCTATCCTTTTTAACTAACTTTTTTTTATTTTCTTTAAAATTTGAGTGACTAATTTGGCCGCATATGAAAGGTATTAGGTGGATGAGTATGGAAAGTGGAGCATTCTGTAGATCAGGTACAGTGCACGTGGGTGCAATGCAGGCTTCCCCGCACCTGCTGCACCACTGCTCCTCAGTGCTGCAGGAACCACCTGTCTGTGGATAGCAGAGTCTAACTGAGTCTTCATGGTTATACATTTACCTATTAATTGTTGAATTCTTTGGTAACCAGGTAAGGCCCATTAGATGTATTTGCCTGTTTTCAGGGGTGACCCGGGAGCAATTTAGAGTTCTCCTTTTGAAGAAAGGCTACCAATTGTGCCCAGTTGTGCTGAACTGTTGTGGTAGCATTGTCATATTCTGTCCTCGTGCAAACATATGAGGCCACAGAACTCATTTTAATGGTCATATGAGTCACCAGCAGTGGAAGGCCAACAATGTGGCAGGCCATATTTAATATCTTTTCTTTCTATTTCACATTTATGTTTTTGTTCTTGTGCTGTGGATACAGTGTTAGATGTAGGATCTAAGTAGACAAAGGGACATTTTTAAAGGGGATGAAACCCTTGCCTTTCCTTTTTACTATAACTGTTGAGGTGGGCATGTATTTAACTGCCTTAACCTCCCTGCAATGCATTTTCCTTTATTCTCTTTTAAATCTTATTTTTATCCTTGTGTTTTAGGGTCCCTTGCTGATGCTGCCTTTTTCCTGCTTTATATTCCTTTCTACAGCTGCAATGGGTGAAGCCTGCAGCTGTTGTATGAGCATCTTAAAGTAAACCCACTGGACCATGCGAAGAACAAATTTGGAGTTCCAGCATGATCATTCCGCAACTCCAGAACACTTCACTCACTTCCTCCTTCCCTACTTTTGTTGCTGTCACCCGCTGTGCTCAAGATGCCACTGAAGCTCAGTGCACATGCACTAGCAGTTGCGCATGTGTGACTTCACTTACACAGTTGTGGTGAACTCACGCATGCTCACCGAGCTCAAGGCGGAACAGTCCACCAAGGCCAAGATGGTGGCTGGAGCTCAGTGTGCATGCTCAACTTCACTGCAACTGCAGAAATAATATCAAGCAAGTGCAGCTGCTCACACATGGATACTGAGCTCCAGCAGCCATCTTGGGAATGGCACATTGTTCTGCTGTGAGCTCAGTGAGCGAGGCTGCAGCCATGTTGGGTCTGGCTTGAGTTTGTTTTAATTAGTGATCCATTCCAGAACACGGTGACATTAGTAGAGTGAAAAGCTCACAGCACAAATGTCAGTGCAGGGCCTCCACTTAAAGAGCCAGAAGAACCAAAAGTAGCAGACAGAAAATAATGCAAAGTAGTAGTAACATCACAAAGTAGTTAGTTGTAACTTTTTTATTTCTGAATTATTTTTCTTCTTCCTTTTTCTCATTAGAAAGTGTTTTGTGATAGTATTATGCCGGATGTGTGGAATAGCACTCTGCCTGGCTGCTAACATAGTTAGTTCTGTTTCTCCCACTACATCATCAGCACTGTGACTTCACTGACAGTGACATTACAGGTAACTGACCTGAATACTGCTACTGAATGACTCTTCTGACCAACTGTGATGTCACAGTCAGTGAGGTCACAAAGCTGATGATGTAATGGGAGGGACAGAGCTAGATAAGTCAGCTGCCAAGAAGAGTGCTGTTTGACACATCATACCTACTAACATTAGGTAACAAAAATCTTTCAATTAACCAAAGGGAAAAAAAAAAAAGGAAAAGTACCTCAGACATAAAAGGTAGTAGCTGACTGCTTTTAAAAACTAATATTAGTTTTAGGCAGTACACTACCTCTTAAACTGATGTCATCAGGTTCAGACTGATCAATATCTCCAAAAAAAATTAACATCAGGTGGGAAAACTGACAACATCAACAAGGAAGCCTAAAAAAGTAAAAGAAAAGTTATTTAAAAGCAATCCAATAAAAAAGTACAACAGGGAGATTAAGGGGCTTCCATTTCTAACATGCTTGAATTCCCAATTATATAAAAAAATGTAACTTAAGGGTTTTATTTGGTGGTTGTTTCCATATTGCCCACATAGATGCACTTTTCCTTCAGCCACGAGGCTACATCAGTGACTGCATTTACTGTTAACACTAGTGCTATTCCTGGGTTGGGTAGCAGAAGTATGTAAATATTACTTGGCCCGTGCCTTACAGGACCTCTTCTCCCATTCTGCTGTTAGGTTGATAGCTGCTGAAACCCTAAATGGATTATTGCTGCCACCCACTGGTCTAAAGCCCTATAAAGCATAGACACACACCCCACCTCGTTGACAGCTAGTTGACTGAACAAAAAAACCCTATAGCTAGCCAGCTGGGTGGCACAGTGGTAAGGCCACCACTCTTGACTCAGGCAACCCTAGTTTAATCATGAGTCTGGGCCATTGGGGATTGGCAGTGGGGGTGGGGTGGGATTGAGCATCCCAGATAATGCTCACCTTCCCCAGAAAGGGGGGTGTTAGGCTCTGCTGTGCTAGGGACACCAAGGCACCTGTAGGTGACAGTGCAGCTTTTTAGGGAGGAGTGATGCTAGCTAGTGCCACACCATATGTGCTCACATGCACATGCCCACACTAGGTGCCGGCATCTTGAGGGAAGAGAAGAGAAAAAGTAGAAAAGACCTGGTCAGTGCAGGATAACAAGCTGACCTCTTGCAAGCCTTGCACTGGTGACTTGGACCTCCTCCAGGTCAGAATCCTGAATTGTGGTGGGAGATGAAGAGCATGCCTTCCCCCATCATGGAGCTGAGGTAAGCTGAAGAGAAGCTGGCGATGGGACTGGAGAAGTGAGTAGGAAAGAGGTATGGCTGAAGATGAGGGGGAATAAACAGAATACCTCCCCATGCTATTGGCTAATAACTACAGTCCAGTGTAGGCTGGGCACAGTTTAAGGCATGCATACAAGCAGGCTAGATAGGCAATATAGTCTTTGTGTGTCAGATTCTGCATATCTATTTACCTCTATGGCATGCTTGGCCTCAGTTGGCCCCAGCATGCAGTTGTGGGGCCCTCACATCACTCCAGGTACAAAGGCAGGTCACCCAGCTGACAGCGAGGTATGCTACTGCTGCTGTGGCACTGGGCCAGCTGCCTTATATATTGTTTTGCATTTTCAAAGTGCAGGTAGCACTGAATGAATGAGCAGCTTTTTTATTTTATATAATACTTTCCTAGACATGAAGGGTGAGAGTTTCAAACAGCTGGATGCAGCACTCCCGTCTGTATTTCAGATATGTGCTGCATCCCGGCAAATGCATCTGGGTGCTTGCAGCTTATCTACAAACATCTGGACAAATCTGCAACACTTTTCACTTTTTCTGGCAGAACAAAATGACTCATCTGTCTAATTTAGACACATGGGTCATTTTCTGGACACAAGGTGGGGCCATCATACCCAGAAGTTAGACCACCTTGTAGGTGGTCTAACTATTTTGGCAGATCTTGGGTGGTTGTGTTCATGAAATGGAAGCAGTTGCCTGAAAATCTCACCTGATATCTCAAAGTGTTTTACAAAGCAAATGAGTTAAATGCCAGTGGCAATGCAGGGACTGTAAGCAGACATTTACCACTACAACACAACTGACATACAACACTGATTTACAATGGGTTTTATAGATAAGGGGAGTGACAGACAGGACACTGTGGGTAATCCCCTGAGTTCGCTGAAAGTGTCATGGGACCCTTTACTTCCTCTTAGACACATAGAGATGGGCAGATGGGACTTTTATTTACTAGCTGATCTAAAGGATGACAACTCCAACAGGGCCGAGCCCCCACCCCATAATTCTTTGTAGTGTTAAAAGTTGAAATGAGTTCATGTTTCCAGTGTGGGGCTGGAACCCCGACCTTCTGGTCCAATGAAAAGAGTGCTGTAACCTGTGAAAAAATAGCATTATGTGACATATAAACAAAGCAAACAATTATAGAGCAAATAAAAAAAATCAATCATTACTATTCTCTCCTTTTAAGAATGTAGGTCATAAATAATGGCTGAGGCAGTTCCCATAAGTTGTGTTGTGCTTCAGGATATTGAGAAATGTAAGCAGTCATAGCAACGTTATTTAATTTTCAGTTACTTGTACTGCAATCCTTAGGTGTCCCTATAGTATAGTGTTTTGGATCTGAGACTCTGCTCTGATGAGTTGTACGTGTTTGTCGATTTGGCACTGCTTTGCTACAGGAACTGCTGCTGGCCTATCTAGCTGTACTCTGACCAGGCACAGGTACTGAAATTAGCATGCCCAAACATGTTCAATGCAGAGTTGTATTAACAGCCTCTTGCAGACAAAATAGGCAGACATGCACGAGGGAAAAAAGCCCAAGCAGGTGGCAAATTCTCTGAAAGTGTAAGTGGTGTGGGCGGATGAAAAAATCCCCAGTGACTTCACCACTTGGCTGTGGTTAGAATAGATGAGGTCACTTTTCTAGGTCTTTATACTTGATGCTGCCATCTGGCCTTTTGCATATGAGAGTGAAACTACTACTCATGTCTGACTCAGTGAGTTCTTAAAAGGTAATATTTGTGGGCAAACAGAAAAAAGGAAGTTGGAGTAATCAAATAAGAACTTTTAATGGACAGGTGCACAAATTGCTGATTTCGTGTAACAGAGGAAGTTAATTGTTGCTACAGGTGACTTCTGATAAGAGATGTAAACTGATACAAGAATATTCCTTTTCAGACCAAAATCCATCTCTGAATATTACTTGTCTTTTAAAGGAACACTGACAATTGCTGCTGATCAGATAATTAAGTAATAAGGCATGACCAGGGGTTAGATTAACTGTCTGTTAATCACCCCCTAGGTGCATAATGTGGCACAAGGCACATCCAAGTGGCATGCCAGTTTTTTTCTTGTCTGCAGTCAAAGAAGTGCATCAAGGGACATGGAGGATTCACAAAATGGGACACTGGGGATACACGACAGGGGATTGGGCGGACATGGTAAGGGGAGAGTGGGTGATGTGTCTTCAACCTCCTAGAAGTTTTATAACATTGAATAAACCATTATGATATTTACTGGATCCTTAGATATTGGCAAAACTCCATTCATGTTGAATTTTAGCCTATTGTGATTATAGATGACTGTGTTATTAAGGTGCACAAATTGGGATTTAACATTTGACTGCCAACTCAACTGTAATGTAGAGGCACTACTGTGCCTCAATAATATATATTAATTACAAAAACTATGTTATTGACTATTAGGGTTACAATGCAAAGCATAGAAAGAAGCAGATATACATATATGATGATGACAGAAAAAGTCTGATGGTCCATCCAGTCTGCCCATATTACCTTAAGTAATGAAGGCAATAGAGCACCAGGAATAATGCAGCGGTGCTATAGTCAAAAAACACACTGCAGAAGAAAGGAACAGGACCCACTGCCCCAAACCAAAATGCAAGGACAACTGGAAATGTTTAAGTCCTTTATATAAAAATAGGCATGTGCATAGGAAGCAATGAGTTTTTTCTGAGCCACCGCTTGCTGTTCCTTTCTTCTGCCATATTACCTTAACACACCCCAGGACCTATTGTCTCTGTGGGGTCCTCACTTACACTACTTCTCCTTTTTTTCTTTGTTTAATCCACCCTTTTCCATTGGGTAGCTAGTATACAGTACCTTTGACTATATCTTGGTCACATTTGAAGCCGTTTATGGTTTTGGCACCCATCACTTCTGCTGGCAAAAGGGGTGTGCAAGAATTGAGTATTATTTCCCAAATACTATGAATAATGCACTTTTCATTATTCAGATCCCAAATAATGAAAAGTAGCGCTATTCGTCTTTATTCAGGAAATACAGTATTATCTTAAAAAAAATGCACATTCCAACAGCCCCACCCTTCTCTCTAGCACAGATCCTTTAAAATATAGAAGCCCCCATCCTCCCACCCTCAGTTAGCTCCCAAATCCCCCTTCCCAGTACTCATGTTTTGATAAAATTACATGCAGATGTTAAGTAAAACTCCACTGGTGGGCAACCAGCACAACCTGCCCACCTCCGCAGGTAGCCGCTGACTTTTAGTACTTTGTAGAACATTGTAAGAACAGTATTGATTGTCCCCCCACTTCCCACCCTGGTTGCAGCACCCTCCTCCCTTCCACCTGAATGCAATTCCAAAGGGAAGAAGGTGTCTGACACAGCCTGCCCTCCTCCACAGCTGGCCATCTTCTTCTGCATGAGGGCACTTGTTCATTTATTTGCATAGTTAAACCAGCTGATCATGTGATCAGCTGGTTTAACTATTTTAGCAAACATGTGAGTACCTTCATTCAGAAGAAGGGGATGGCCATGGAGGTGGGAGGGCTTCAGAACTGCATGGTAAAGGGGGGTGGTGAGGAGGAGGGTGCTGCTACCAGGATGGGGGGTGGGGGGACAATAAATATTTGTTATACTGCACAGCAAAGCGCTGAAAGTTGGTGGCCCATTATAGAGGTGAGCGGGTTGGTCTTGTCACCCATCAGAGTTTTATTTAACAAATGCGCATAATTTTATCAAAACATGGGTGCTGGGGGAGGAGGCAGGATTTTGGTGCTAACTGAGGGTGGAAAGATAGGGCTTCAATATTTTAAATGATCTAGGCTTGGAAGATGGTGCAGGCTGTTTCTTTTCCTGTTTTTGTTTTTGAAATAACCCATATACCGAATATTTGGCCAAATACCTGGCTCCTGAATACTGAATATTTCACAGAATATTCAGAAAAAGATATTCACACAGGCCTAGCTGGCAGACCATTCCATGACTCAAGTACTCTTTCTGTAAACTAAGACTTCCTCACATCCTTTCTAAAACTTACCCCATCAACATCCACTCATGACCCCATGTCCTAGCTTCTCACAGGTTACCTTCTTAATTCCTTTCTGGAACTTGAAGGTCTCTATCATATTCCCCTTGTCTTGCCTAGTTTTGAGTGAATACATGTTCAGCACCCTTAGCTGATTCCTATAGGATCTACCTTCCTGGCTCTGAATCCCCATGAGCACCCTGCATTGCACCTTCTTTAACCTGTCCCTGGCCTTTTTCGGGTGGGGACTCCAGAACTGGACACAGAACTCCAGGTGCAGCCTCACCAGTGACCTATACAGTGGTAACAGTACAGCCTGCTTTCTACTGTCAAATCCTTTTCCAGTGCATCCTCACATCCTGCTAGCCTTACTGCCAGCCACATTACATTGGCTGTTTTGGTTAGTCACTAATGATGATTTCCACTGATGTTTTGTCCAGTCTAACCCCTCCCATCCAATACTCTGTTCTGGTGTTTTCCTCTAAGTGCATCACTTTGCACTTCTTGGCACTGAATTTCAGCTGCCAGATATTGGACCACTATTCCAGCCTTTGCAGGTCTCTCTGCAGTTCCCTTATCCCATCCATGTTGTCAACCCTACCACAGAGTTTAGTGTCATTTGTGAATAGACACAACCTGAGTGGGATTCCCTCTCCTATGTCACTGATGAACATATTTAAGAGGACTGGGCCCAGAACAGATCCTGTGGTACTCCACTGGTGACCTCTCTTTCCACTGATCTGACCCCATTAACCACATACAGAATACTAGATGGGCAACTATGCACAACCAGTGTGTTCTGCCACAAAGGGGTTCTGATTTCCTCTGACCTCGAGAGTGAAGCTCGAGAAGTCCATGGGAATCAAAACCCTGCGGTATCAGAACACACTGGTTGTGCATAAAGTTGCTCATCCTGTATTTTTTTTGTGGTAATTATTTACCTTCTGACCCCTGCCAGCCTATCTGGCCTCTCCTTCGGGCAGCCAGCCCCACCGCCATAATCCTCCCATCTGCTGCCCCTCATCTTTCCCCCTTCCAACCGACTCGAAGCATCCATTCACTGGGGGAGGGCGCCCCACCAATGGGGGCTACCAGGAGGGGAGACTTTCCAGCATCCGAAGGCACCTTCTGCAATCCTCACCGGGGGTGGCCAGGGTGTAGCACAGGCATTCCCAGACTATTGTGGTGAAGGGAGGATACGCCGCCATCATCCGGTGGTTAGGTGGCTATTTTCTGTTTTCTTGTCCCCCCACCCACTTCAGACGCATGCCGCGGTGTCCTTGGCAGATCGCACATGTGACATGTGGTCACCCACATCGCAAAGCGCAATGCCATGCCTGGCCACCAGGAGCCAACAAAGGGTGATGCATCTTTGACCCTTCACTCCCCTTCCCGGAAGGACAGCATCTGAAGGACACATCAGGCACACATTGGGTCCATGACGGGATGCCAAGAAGATGGATGCTGATTTTATCTCAATAAAATGAAGTTTTAAATGTGAGTTTTAAAGTATCTGTGGTGGTTTTTAAGATGGAGTGGTGTGTGCACAATTTTTGTAAATGAAGTGTATATTTTGTTGGTAGCACCACCTCCCAGTGCAAATGTTTTTAGTAATTAAGCTAGGTCATGTATGGTTATACAGAAATACAGAGCCCCTGAACATAGCTCTACACATGAAAAATAAGGCAAAAGTAAAACATGTCTTTACAGGTTGTTGATAAACATTACAATACGGATATATATATATATTGTATATATATATATATATATATATATATATACACACACACACACACACACACGCACGCACGCACGCACACACACACACACACATAATTTGCACAAATAATTTGCATACTTTATTTATGTACAGATATATGTTGCACCCACTAAACCCACTAATGTTTCAGGGTGTGAAACCCCTTCCTCACCACGCATTTGGTGGAAAGTAAGTGAAAAATACACGCAATGACGTGGTACAGTGCTTTTAAAGTCTATTGCAGAATCACATGAGTGAATGTACTGTATATTGCATTAACAGATGATTGCAGTATAACTGCTGTGGGGATTACTTTTAAACAGGTATGTATGATGTGTACTTAGAGTATTCACAGCATGTGCCCATGCTGAATAACTTATGCCATTAGTACAGATATGAGGTAGGACACACCATGATGGATGTATTTTTTTGTGTGCTGTATATTTAACAGATTTACAGAAGGATACTATATAGAGAAATGTGTATAAAGGAAGCCAACCCACCCTAAAGAAGGGGTCTCACATCCCTAAACATTTTTGAGTTTTGTGGGTGCTATGGATATCCTTACATAAAAAAACCACGCCTGAGTGGGTGGGCATTTTATTCCTTTGACTGTTGGTCTGTAACTGTGGCAAACATATGAACTGACTACTCCCTGATTAGAGTCTTTGTGTTTGAACCTACATAGGGTTGCCACCTTTGGAAGAGGCAAAAACCAGACACTAAACCACACGCTTAACTCCGCGCCAGCCCCTCCCCCTTTTCATGACTGATCATGCATTGCTCCCCTCAAAAGCCATTTGTTAGATCAGTGAAGACTTTAATGGAACAGTAAAAGACAACACTTAGAGCAGCAGTTCAACAAAAATGTTAACATGCTGTACCTGTTAAATTTGCTTTTCTTGGTTCTTACTATTTATTTATTCACTGAAATTATTTTACCAGGTAAACATGTAGTGATAGGAAACCTCATTTACAGATATTATGGGGGGAAGGGACAGGGAAATACTGTAAACAGTATACAATTATATATGATAAACAAATTGCTTGTTTCCTATAATATGTACTTTATATTTTTCCTGGATCCAATTCCTTTTCATGTCCACAATATTATTTTGAAGCCAAAAGAAGTAAACATACTTTCTAATGGAGGAAACAACTATTTTATAAAAAATAATTTGAAACATTTCAAAGTACTTAAATTCTTTTAGAGATGAAAAAGTTTACCAGCAAATAAAAATGGAACATAACTGAATCTTTTACCATTACAAAAGACGCTTTTACAGTACACTACAGTTTCTGTTATGGATTCATAGAAACATAGAAACATAGAAGTTGACGGCAGATAAGGACCGCAAGGCCCATCCAGTGTGTCCATTTCTTTTTCTACCTTATAAATGTGCCATCGGCCTTTGCTCTGTCAGTGACCTATCTATTCATACTCATCTGTATTGCTCCCTTATGCCTATCCCATGCCTGTTTGAAGCCCTGCACTGTATTCATAGTCACCACTTCCTGAGGTAGGCCGTTCCATGCATCCACCACCCTTTCTGTGAAAAAGAATTTCCTCACATTCCCCCTTAATTGGCCTCCCTCTAATCTCATGCTGTGTCCTCTTGTCCTGCTATTTTTCTTATATTTAAACATGTTAGACTCTTTCACCTTGTTAATGCCCTTAAGGTGTTTGAATGTCTCGATCATATCACCTCTCTCCCTCCTTTGCTCAAGGGTATACATATTGAGCTCCATTAATCTGTCCTCATATGTCTTGTGATGCAGTCCCTGCACCATTTTGGGTTGCCCTTCTCTGGACTGCCTCAATTTAGTTAATGTCCTTGCAAAGGTGTGGCCTCCAGTACTGCATGCAGTACTCCAGATGGGGCCTAACCAGTGTCTTGTAAAGAGGGATTATTACCTCCCTCTTAGGACTTGTGATACCCCTACTAATACACCCTAACATCCCCCTAGCCTTACCTACTGCTTTAGAGGTCTGCTTGGATGATTTCAGGTCATCTGTGATGATGATGCCCAAGTCTCTTTCTTCCTTTGTGACTGCCAGCAACTCCCCCTCCCAGCCTATAGGTGGCTTCAGGGTTTCTCTTCCCTATGTGCATGATCTTGCACTTCTTTGCATTAAATCCCAGTTGCCACTCTTCTGACCATTTTGCTAGTTTATCCAGATCTCTTCTCATTCTGCCCACCCGATCTGGATCATCTGCTCTGTTGCAGATCTTGGTGTCATCTGCAAACAGACAAGCATTACCCTCTAGTCCATCTGCAATGTCACTAATGAAGATATTGAAGAGGACTGGCCCCAGGACTGATCCCTGAGGTACCCCACTTGTGACTTGCATCTCTTCTGACTGTATACCATTTACCACCACTCTCTGTTTTCTGCCCGTCAACCAGTTTGCCACCCAGTTGACCAACTTCTGATCCACCCTGAGCCTACCCAGCTTATTTATCAATCTCCTATGTGGAACAGTGTTGAAAGCTTTGCTGATGTCAAGGTAGGCAACATCAACTGCTCCCCCTTGGTCAACCACTCTGGTTACCCAGTCAAAGAAATCTATGAGATTAGTTTGACAGGACCTTCTTTGTAAACCCATGCTGTCTTGGATCCTGTGCCCTATGGTTCCAGGTGTTGCACTATCCTTTCTTAAAGAGTGCCTCCATAATCTTGCCACTACTGAGGTAAGACGGCTGGTCTGTAGTTCCTGCCTCCTCCCTGCTACCACTCTGTGGAATGGGATCACATGAGCCTTTTCCAGTCTTCTGGGACCTCTCCTGTGCTCAGAGACTCACTAAACAGTTCTGCTAATGGCTCTGCTAGTTCCACCTTAGCTTCTCAAGTACCCTGGGATGTATGCCGTCAGGTCCCATTGCCTTGTCCAGCCTGAGCTTAGCGAGCTCTTGTAGGACCCTTTCTTTTGTGAAGGGAGTAGTGCTCATCTCCCTCCCCCTGTGTCCATGGTGCTGAGCTGTGGGCCCTGCTCTACCTTCTCTTCAGCAAATACTAAGCAAAAGTATCTATTTAGGATAGATGCTTTTACAGGGTCCTCCTCCTCCTCACATGCCCCCTTTTCTCCTTTGAGCTTAGCAATACCCCCTCTGGACTTTCTCCTTTCACTAATGTATCTATAGAAAGTCTTATCACCTTCTTTTACTGTTCATGCTAGTGTTTCCTCAGTTTGGGACTTTGCCTACCTTACTGTCTTCCCTGCTTCCCTTAGGGCAGTTTGGTATGCCTCCCGATCTTCATCCTGCTGTGTTCCCTTATATTTCCTGAAGGCCAGCCTTTTGGCTCTGACCTTTTCTGCTACTGTATTTGAGAACCAAAGTGGTTTCATTCTTCTTTTGCACTTCCTTTTCTGTCTAACACAATGGGATGTTGCTTCAAGTATTGCATCCTTAATGCTTTCCCACGTTGCCTGTACCCCCTCACCTGTGTTTCTTTTTGCCAGGGCTAGCTTAACTCTGTTGGCCATCTTATCAAAGTCAGCTCCTCTGAAGTCCCATATTTTTGCCTTGGAATGGGATGATTTAGATGTAGTGGCCAAATTGAACCCTACCATGTGATGGTCACTGGCCCCCAGGTGACCTTCTACCTGGAGATCTGTGATCCTTTCCCTGTTAGTCAGTACTAGATCTAGGATAGCCCTGTCACTTGTGGGTTGTTGTACCAGTTGTTTGAGGCCCTCCCCCTGCAGGGAATCCACCATGTGTCTAGTTCTGGCAGATGTTCCTGCTGGTATTGACCAATCTATATCCGGCATGTTGAAGTCTCCCATTATCAGAACCTCCCCTTTAGCTGTCATGTTTTGTATATCTTCTAACATTAATGTGTCTATGTCCTCCCCCTGGTCTGCAGGCCTGTAGACAACCCCAGTTCTTATGGCTGTCCCATTTCCTGTTTCCAGGGTGACCCACAGTTCTTCTGGCTCCTTATGTGTATTCTGAATTTCTGTAGTTTTGATATTTTCATTGACATACAGGGCCACTCCACCCCCTTTTGCACCTCGGTCTCTTCTGAACAGTACATAGCCAGGTACTGAAGTCTCCCAAGTGTGGTTACTGGTAAACCACATCTCACTAATTGCTACTATGTCCAGTTTAGCCTCCGACATTATTGCCTGCAGGTCTGGGATCTTATTTCCCAGGCTGTGAGCATTTGTGTACATGATTTTCCATTGGACAGATTTCAGTGTGTTAGTTGTTGGGTGAGGTTTGTCATTTCCCCTGTGCGTCGTATGGAGAGACAGACCTTTTCTTACCTGGTGATGCAAATGAACTGCAAACATGCTGAATCCCTGTTTGATCACTAGCTGAGGGGAGGTGTTCTTCCCATTCGACGTATGGGGTGCTGCACCCCTCTCCCCATTTGCTAGTTTAAATATTCTGCAAAGAAGTCAAACTTCTGCCCCAATGCACTGACTTCCTCCTTAGTCAGATGCAGTCCATCAAATATAAAGAACTTTCACTCCCAGAACTGTTGCCAGTTCCCTACAAATCTGTGTCCTTTTTCCTGGCACCAGCCCTTGACCCACATGTTTAGCTCCCCTATCTCCCCTTCTCTGACCTTCCGTCCATCTGCCCCCCTCTCCCAGACTGGCAGGATCTCAGAGAAGGAGATGCCAGATGAAATGGTTGATAGTTTGTCACCCAGCCTGGTCAGGTGTTCTTTGGTCTCCACAACTGACTGGCTGGCGAGATCATTAGTCCCTATGTGTACCAGGATGTCAATGTTTTCTCCTGCTTTGTGAACAATTTTAGCAATGTGGTCAGTGTCTCTCCACGCTAATGTACCTGGGAGACATCTGACCATTACCCCTGGCTGGAGATGGGTATCAACTCCCCGAATCATGGCGTGTCCTATGATCAGAAGTTTTTTGGATTTACTTTTTGCTTTTTTTGTTTTGGTTCCTGATTTGGGCGAGTTTTGTTGTGCTAGCTCCTGTGATGCAGTGTCCTGCTCTGCAGTGTCCTCTGCCCCTTTGTTTGATTTGAGAGATAGAGGCAGATACCTGTTTGTGGTGTTTATATGGATTTTGGAGGTAATATGTTGGAGAGCACAGAGTGATGGGGCACCCAATTTGCCCCTTCTAACCATCTGCCAACCTCCTGGACCAACTACCCTCTGTGGTCGAGGTTCTTCTCTTGGATGTTGGGGAAATGGTGGGTGGTTCTTACAATGTATTTCCTCTTGAATATGAAATTTGAGGCACACAATCTCTGCCCACGCTGCCTGGAGCTCAGCCCTAAGATCTCCAATGGCCCAGCATGTAGGACAGAGTCCTAAATCCTGTAAGACTGTCCTTCTGAAAAGTGTTCCACAGTACCTGCAGTTAATGATATCCATTCCAGATAAGTTGCTGGGTTTATAACCTGGTCAGAGTAATTAGAAGGAAGAAAATGCAAGTAATGGTTTGATTTTGTGTTTTGTTTCATATAACTTGTTATAACAAGTTAAATTACTAGTGCCCCTGTAATGAGCTCAGCTTGTGGATGCCCCACTGATCCACCCCTTCCTGCTTTGCCACAGCAAATGTCACAACTGTGGTACCCTATAAAAGGAGTGTAGTGTGGAGTGGTTGGGGTGGGGTGGGTGGATGGGCACTTCCCTGCCAAAAGAAGAACCATGGATGAAAGAACAAGGAGGTAAGAGCAGAAACAATCAGTCAACAACAAATGCAGTAACCCTGAAAGCTTATCCTAAAGTTAGATAAAACTGTAAAACCTGTAAAGCACCACCTGTAATAATTTCAGAGAAGATATACCTGTAAGAAACACTTTGCTACAGAGAAAAATAAAGCAGTAACAGAAGATATACCTTGCAAAAGACAATTTGAATCAGATTACAGCAGTAATCTGTTAGCACACACCTGTAGGCACACCTTGCAATAATGCAGAAGAAGGTATACCAGCAACAACAATTTGAATCACAGAAAAATAAAGCACTGAAATGTTAGCAACAAACAGTAGCAATCCCTGTGAGTACAAAATAAAAATAACAACACACAGTAAATCTGCTTAGCCAAAAGAAGTCTTAATCATTTTCCCTTGCTCTGGTAAGGTTCTCTGCTCTGTCCTTTCAAGCAATCTTAGAAGGAGAGAGCTCAGGTGAAGCTAGGTGCCTTGGCCAGCAAACCAAGTCTTCTACTAGAAGAAGCATTCTACTGTTACCTCCCTTGCTTGTAAAATGAATTTTTTCCATTTTCTGGGTGAACGCTTGCCCAAACCATGTTCCCTTCTTGCCATGGTTCATCCCAATTTCTTCCGTTTTGACACAGATTGTAAAATAGCCATTCAGTTTTGTAAATGCGAATGAGAGGAGATCTCGCATCATGGAGGATGCCAGAATGCAAAAAATTCCAAATGGAGGAGTGGGAATTCCAGAACAGTCACATAGTGTAAAGAGAGCAGTGAATGGAATGTACTTCAATGGCACCACACAGGTACAGCATATTTCATTTGGAAAACCTGTGTGTAAATGTGCCTAAAAAGTAGGGTTGGAGTTTTTGCCCAGCTTTGCTGCTGTTCTACTTTTGAGATGCAGAGTGAAAAAGATTAGATTTAGTATTTGCTAATGGTCCTAATGGCCATACTTTACACCTCCCAGGTTGACTGCTTTTACAAAGAAAGTCCAAAGGAGAAGTTCCTGCGCTCAGATGTGAGGTGATTTGCTGCAACATGGCAGCCAGCCCAGAATATAGACAACTTCTAAAATGCAGCACTCCATAGAAACACAAACACCAATTTTTCAACTAATTGTTGATTTTATTTTCACCAAGGTGAGAGCCCTTAGCGCCTCTTCTACAAGCCTTTAAGGGGTCATTAACCATGTAGGATATGTGCCAAACTTTAAATACAAAAAAGGCATGACATCACAGTGACAAATAAATGTGAATGCACCAATCAAAACAACCCAAAAACTAATAGGTATTCCTAGTACTTACTGCATTTAAACATTTTAATGCATTTTTGGGGATGTGGACTATCATGTCTTTAAATAACATTTAATCTAGACAAACTGTCTACAATACAATAACAAGAAACAACTTGTGGCTGCGAACCATAAACAAAGGTATACTACATGGGAGCTGCTGGCTGTTTAAAGAATTGATATACAATATTCATGTGTTAAAGGGATCACCAAAATTGGGATACACCTAAATAACTTCTAGTATTAAAGATGCCATATTTAAACAGCCAGCTTAAACTATTAAAGGTTAGAAAAGATAGAACATAACAGGAAAAATAACAAAGTAGAAGAAACTCGATGGAACAATTTCCAGGCCGCGTTTGCTGATGTCAGTGGAAATGATTCCTGGGCCATGTATACCAGAAAATCCTAGATAGAAAAATAGAATAAAAATTATATTAGTTTACAATTTCTAATTGCAAATATATAATCTAACAATATAAACAAATGCACTGAGTTAGAAGAATATCAATAGGGAAGGGGGGAAGGAAAGAAAACCTCTCAATTATTATACACAATTAATCATTTCCTATACTTTAAAAAGGGCTTCAGATCCTATCTTTCATTAAGGTCCCTAGGCCTGACTGTATCTGCCTTAAAAATCCAATAGCTCTCCCTTTGCATTAAAAGGTTCTGCATATCATCTTCTCTTGCTGGGGTATGCACACATTCAAGTCTGAAACAACGGGGATCAGACTAATGCATTTGTGCAAAGTGTCTACACACAGGCTTATCAGTCTTCAGATTTATGATGGAGCGAATATGTTCTTGTATGCACTCCTTCATAGTTCTGACAGTCTTCCCCACATAATAAAGGTTACAACTGCACCATAGAATGTAGATTACAAAAGTTGTTGTACATGTTATGAAGTATTTCACTTCGATGTTAACATCATTTGGCAGGATAATGCTATTTCCTGTTTTCATGTATTTACAGATATTACATCTTTTACATTTATGAACTCCACTGGGTCTAATTGGTAACTAGGTTTGTGCATCCTGTCCTTTTTTGTAAAATTTACTTTTAACTAGCTTGTCCTGCAAGTCAGCCGTTTTCCTGAATGTAACCCTAGGGGTGTCAAAAATTACTTCTTTCAATACTTCATCACCTTTCAGGATGTTCCAGCAATTTCAGACTATATTGCCTACTTGTCCTGCAAGAATATTATATTCCAGGGAAAAAGTTATTTTTTGCTCATTGGTTACACCCTGTTTTGTAGAACCACATCTTGTCAACTATTTTTGTGTTTTTGTTTTTACCCTTTCTAATGCTGCATTGAGAATTGGTTCTTTATATCCCCTTTCCCTAAATCTGGATAAAAGTTCAGACTGTTGTGAAAAATCACTGTCATCTGTACAGTTGTGCCTGATTCTTTTTAGCTGGCTATAAGGGGTAGATTCCTTTAACTTTGCTGGATGTGAGCTGCCATTTTGAAGCAGGGAATTTGTAGATATAGCCTTCCTGAAATCCTTTGTCTTAATGATGCACGTGGTACTGTCACCCATGAAAGTCACATCAAGAAAGTTAATTTGTTCATGATGTTCATGTCTGCCAGATGTATGCTTGCAGCACCACCATCTGCAGATGGGACACAGTCCTCTTCTGCCCCTTCTTGTCTTGGAGGAGGTTGTTCCTGTTGAGTCTATGAGTTCAGTGGAGAAGAGGGATGCTGTGGGGGAAAGAGAAACTGAACCAGCAGAGGATGTAGACATAGAATCAGCAAGTCTTTAGAACCAGCATTGGATCATGAGGACATGGATTATGTGCCAGGAGATGTACCATCAGATGACAAAGAAGAGGATGAAGACACTGTTGCTGGGAAAAAAGAAGCAGAAAAGGGCACAAAAATCTGCTTCAATGGAGAAGGCTTCATGCTGGTAGTTTTTTTTGGGGTTGGTAGTGCTAATGATACAGGAGAAGGACAGATTCCAAATCCTGATCCTGTGCCTGCTAAAAAAGCAAAGGGTTCTGGTGTCTGGGCTTATTTTGAAATATGCCCAGAAAATTTCACCTATGCACAAAAACTA
The DNA here is from genome assembly GCA_016271365.2 of Neoceratodus forsteri. Lineage (NCBI taxonomy): Eukaryota > Metazoa > Chordata > Ceratodontiformes > Ceratodontidae > Neoceratodus > Neoceratodus forsteri. The sequence continues at coordinate 957,433,453 of CM057449.1, read as the reverse complement.
GTGTGCCTGGTGGAAATAAGCAGTGGTCATCCTCCAGCTCTGGACTCATCTGATATGCACACTGACTTACCCTGGAATCATTGTCATGAGTGGGCTGCAATGACTGGGTCGGCTGTCCCAGAGAAGCAAAATAGGATTGCTTACCATTTCCTGCATGTCCAGAGCCAGACACCTAGGAGTAGAAATCTATCATCTCAGTTGGAAGAACCAATTACTCCTTCTTCCATAGATGTTCCTTTTTCCCCCCAATGCGGCAGTTGGCCTTGCAGCAATGTTCAGAATGCACAGGCAAGTTTGCACCAGGACATGTGAAAGCAAAGGAGATAAACAGGATAGCGACTGAGTTGCTGGTGGATGACTTACTGCCTTTCTCCTTGATTTCCAGCCCAGCATCCAATAAATTAATGCATATGGCAGAGCCTTGGTATTCTGGGCCCTCAAGGCATTTCTTCACCCAGGTTTCCATGCTGGAGCTTGATAAGAAAGTTTGTGCCAAGGTTTGCAATAGCCTGTAGCAGTCTACCATCCCTTACAGTACATCCATCTGACAACTGACATATGAATGAGTGGTTAAGTAATGGACTAAATGGCAGTGTCAGCTCAATAGATGTTGCTGGCTAATGCAGAGCAGATACTTCTGGAGGGGGCTGGCAGTAGTGTTCCAGTCAAGTCTGCTGCTGCTGGTAGACATCATGCAGCACTGTGTGTTGCTGGTGTTGAAAATACCCATACCTCAGACAACTTGTTGGACAAGCTGGAGGAGGTTGTTGACAACAGGTTGACATCTAATGGTCTTGAGGTGGGGGTTGTTGTCACTGACAATGCTACTAGGGTCCTAAAAAGTGTCGATGATGGCAGGTACACCCATATGCTATGTATTGGCCACTATCTTTAGTTGTTTATCTGTAATTGGTTGAGCAACAGTTGAACTGTGGATGATGTAGTGGGCCCCATAAAAAAAATATGTACCCAATTTTCACACTCTGTGAAGGCTAGGAGGGTACATTGTGGGCTCCAACATGAGAAACATTTGCCAGAACACACTCTGATACAGGATGGTGTGAAGAGGTGGAACTCAATGTACCACATTGGAATGGTTCTAAGAGCAGAAGCTGGCTATCCATTACTATCTACTCTGAAACAAAATTGGCTGTACAGATGTCATGGTGTTCTCCGTTGGCTGGGACTTGGTGAAGACATTGGTGGAGGTCTTGAAAGCCTTTGACACCATTACCTGGGAAGTTCATTTCACTTCATTATGTTTGAGCATGATCATCCCACAGCTCAGACATCCTGAATATATTCTTGGAGCAGAAGAGTGAGCAGTATGGAAGATGTGATGGTGAATCTGGTTTGAAGGCTGTTATTGACTTGTTCCTTACTTTTCTGAGAGGCAACCGAAGAGTGCAGAACATGTTTGAGGAGGAACGATACGTTCTCTCAATGATGCTGGATCTGTGGTTCAAGAATCAGCTGTGTAACCTCCTTCCTCCTTAGAACAACATCAAACAATGCAAGATGTTCTTTATGACCTAAGAACATTGTGGTTTTGAAGAACATGTTAGCACCATGGAACATGAGTAGGATCATAAGGGTAATCACTTTTGGAGCAGATGTATTCCATGACCCATTTGGTGGCTACCATGAAGAAGGCAGTCTTACCCAAAGCCATTAACCTTGATTGTCAGCTGGAGGAGTACTGGACAGATGGCCTGATTCTTGTTCATAGTACTGATCCACTATAGTACTGGTGCACCAGAAGACATGCATGGCCTGACCTGTTTCAGCTGTCTGCCTATTACTTATTATGCTCATACAGTAGTGAGTATTCAGAGCATGTGTTCAGTATTGCTGGAGCCATCATAAGTGACAGCCAAACCTAACTGAGCATGGAAAATGTTGAATGCTCACATTTCTTAAAATGAATAAGGACTTCATCAACATCCTTCTCATCCCATGGATGTCACTTTTGGCAGCTCATCCGTGGAGAGTGTGAGGGTGGGTGGTGCTCCAGACACAGTATGAGAAGATGAAGAAGATGAGACAGTGTGGCACTAGCTATTTGGTACAGCCATACTCTTGCTGGAGGACTGTGCCAAAAAGTATTACCATGTCTTATCTTCTAAATAAGGTATCTGACTGTGAGTGTTTTTCCTGTTTTGTCAAGCTCAGTCAACTGCTCATCATTCATGGATTACAGAATTGACAAGTGATTCCATTCCCAAGTGTACCTGCCTAATATCGAACCCTACCATACCTACCTATGTACCTACCTCCATTCCCACTGTACCTAACTACCTACAGTGAAGCCCACTAGGATGAAGCGCAATGTCACAGGTTTCCTGCGTGACAAAATGGATTAACTCCCATTGAAATTGCATTGTTTGCTGCAGTAACTCTACTACAGAATTCTTCAGTTGGACTTCATCTTGGTGGGCTTCACTGTATATACCTACATCATCTTCTTTCTGTGACTACTCATCACATGTAATCTCCATGTGCAGACAGATGTAAAACATAGATAATAATGGATGGGGAAGTGTTTGATATGAGAATTTAATGCACACCCGGGTTGTGGGATGCTACATAAACCCCAAAGGCGAAGCCCGAGGGGTTTGTAAACATTCCTGGCAGTGTGTGTCGATCTCATATGAGACACCCTCCCAGTCTTTTATTTTTTATAATAATAGGCCAGCAATTTTTCTACAGCAGTTTGTGAGACTGTTTGGCCCCGCCCACATACAGAATGTTGGCCAATGAGGCAGCAGCATAGTTTGACTGGCATGGCTCATGAATGTCATAACAACCAGCTGGTTGTTATGGAAAATATCAACCTGGTCAGTACATTGAGAGAAGTTGCTGACTAGTTATTATAAAGTGGTTAATTGTGTTAGCCACCAATAGACCAAAGGCCATTCCTCAACTCCTCCCCTGTCCATTTTTATGACATTCATGTAAATAACGTTCTGTAGTGCATACTGTAATAAATCGTGCAGATTTTATTAGTTCAATCAGAGTACAGTTTATGCTGTATCCTTTAATTACATACAGTTTTATGTATTTTTCATTTATGTTCACATTCTCCAGAACCCATGGCAGATGCCATGTAACACGGTATAGCATGTTTGTATGTGTTGTGTAATTTACAACATGCTTTTCTTTCTAAGTTATGAAGTCACTGCATGATACGTATGTTGAAGTACTTACTTTTAGTTTACTAGTGTGATTCATGACCACAACAGATTATATAAATATTGTATATATTATTGTTGTTATTCTCTTGCCAGTGTTGCATGCAGTCTCAAAACTGCTGATGATGTGTGTACGGTACGGTACTATAGTAACTTGTCCATATAACTGTATGTTGCACTCATAGTTGCTAGAATGCATCATCTTGTAAATAAGGTATGTGCATCAATGGATAGAGAAAGAATTATATTTTTTTGTTTAAACAGTAAAATACCCTAAAGTAAAGAAAAAAAAAAGAAACATAAAAATAACAAAAGAAACCATCCAAACAACAATTACAAATTCTTAATTTTCATTGCTTTTACATACAATGTGTACATACTTTATAAATATCATGCAATCTGTCAGTCTCTTGTTCTGTGTCCATCTAATGCTTGTGTGTGTGTATGTGTAGCTTAGCGATGTTCTTTGGCGACTTTGAGTTGCCTTGCCTAATCAACTATATCATAGTACTCTACTTTGTCAGGCTCTAAGCTGCCTGTATATACAGATGTAAGAGGAAATTTATTTTCATTATCTTCATATTGGCTGTTCGGTTACACAGTCTTCTCATCATCCCACCGTGCTGCAATGCACACAACTACTGATGAAATGCCACATACTAACATACTAACATACTATTTGCCAGCAGATTAGGCCTTATGGTCTATCTAGTCTGCTCGAACCTAGATCCTTAGTTGGGTGCAGAGACCCTCCCATCCCTTGTGCTCCAGAAACCCCTATCATCCATCCCCACCCCCCCGGGACAGGCCATCATCTGATACATCCACTTTCTGTGTCTGTCCCACCCTCTCTTAAAGCCCTCCACTGTGGATCTCTGAACCAGCTCACCAGGCAGAGCATTCCAAGGGTCCACCACCCTCTCAGTGAAAAACCTCCTCCTCTTTTCCCCCCTCACCCTTCCACCTTCCAACTTCAAACCATGCCCTCTGGTGATGCCTCCCTGCTTTAGTCTAAAGATCCCCTCCATGTTTACCCTATTTATTCCTTGAGGTGCTTGAAGACCTCAATCATGTCCCCCTGTCTCTCCTCTCCTCCAATGAAAACAGGCAGAGCTCCTCAAGTCTGTCCTCGTAAGTCATATCCCTAGCCCTCGTATCATCTTTGTTGCCCTCCTCTGAACCCTCTCCAGGAGCTGTATGTCCCTCTTCAAGTGTGGTCTCCAGTACTGTACACAGTACTCAAGGTGTGGTCTAACCAGTCCATTGTACAGCGGCAGAATCACTTCCTTGCTCCTAGAGGTGATCCCCTTGTGATGCATCCCAACATCCTGTTTGCCTTGCTAGCTGCTCTCCTGCACTGCTCAGAGTTATTCATACATGTATCCACCATGACCCCTAGGTCTTTTTCCCCTGTTGAGGCTTCCAGCACCTCCCTCCCAGGGTACCTGTGTTTAGGGTTTCCCCGACCAAGATGCAACACCTTGCACTTGGTGATATTGAAATTAATTTCCATGATGCGAGCAGCTTTCCAGGGTGTCCAGGTCCTTGCAGGGCCAGCCTCCCTCTTCTCCCTCAACTACTGCTCCCATCTTGAGTCATCCACTAAAGAGACTCATTTCACCCTATACCATCCTGATGTCCGATATGTATGCATTAAACAGGTTGGACCCAGGACCGAGCCTGTGGTACCCCACTACCAACCTCTGTAGGGTTATGAGCCCCCACAGACCACTACTCTCTGATAAGGCCCAGCTATCCAGTTTTCAATCCATCTGACCATCAAAGGGCCTACTCCTAACCCCATCAGTTTCTCCACCAGACCATTGTGGGAACAAGAGTCAACGCCTTGCTGAAGTCCAAGAATAATACATCCACAGGCTTCCCTGTCCAGTTCTGATGTTACCCATTCATAGAACTCCACAAGGTTGGTTGACATGATCTACCTAGCACAAACCCATGCTGCCGACTATCCAGACCTCCACCTCCCCAAGTAAACCCCAATCGTTCCTTTAGTATACTCTCCATTAATTTTCCCACCACGAGGTTAAACTGATGGGTCTATAGTTTCCTGGTACTTCCTTGACCCCCTTTATGGATTGGTACCACATGTGCCTCTGCCAATCCTAGGTACCCTCCCTGTCTCATGTGACCTGTTGAAGCTCCGCAGGGTAGCCAGTATGTCCGCCAATTCCCATAGTACTTCTCGGATGAATGCCATCCGGCCCAGGAGATGTGTCTTTCTTTAGGGCCTTGAGGGCAAACCACACCCTTTGGTGGGGATGGCATCATCTGTCCCTCCACCTTACTGGTCTTTTATCCTTATCCAGATGTGATACCCCTGGGTGCCTTTCCCTCCTTTTGCTCCATTTCTGTTGCTCCCTGATCCCACTCCTGCCTTCTAACCCTTTGTGCCTTGCTTTGTAGATATCCATCCCCTCCCTAGTGAACACAGAGGCCAAAGTACTGGTTAAATACCTCTGCCTGGTCCCTACCTCTTCCACCCACCCTTCTTCAGTCTCAATCTGCTGAGATGGCCCTTTTTCTCCGCTCCCCAATGTACTGGAAGAACCCTTTTCCTCCATGTGTCCTGTGCCAGCCGTTGCTCTTTACTGGACTTTGCTCCCCTCACCATACGGGTGACTTTTCTAGATGCAAGCTGGTACATTTCCTATCCTATCCCTCTTGTTGTTTATATTTTTGTAAGCCACCTTCTTTTCTCTGACTGCTACCTGGACCTCACTGGACCACCAGCATGGTTTATGTGACCTTGCTCCCTTACGTTTTCAACTTAGCGCAGATCTGACTGCCTCATGAAGTCCCCGTTTATGACCTCCCATCTCCTTTCCACACTTGTCGTTGAGGTAATCCCTTCAAGTGATCCTGAGAATATTTCCCATGCCCATAAAGTCTGCCCCCTGAAGTCCACTGCTAGTGTCCTAGATCTCACCCCACTCCCCCAATGCTTATTTGAAACCAGACAGTATTGTGGTCACTCCCAGTCAGGGGGTCCTGTACATCCATGTCCCTTACCAGATCCCCATCTGCCAGAACCACATCCAGGACATGCCCCTCCCTTGTGGGCTCCATCACATGCTGTGTTAAGAACACATCCTGGAAGCCATCCAGCAGCCTCTGCTCCTTGGCCACCTTAGAGGACATGGTTCCCCAGTTTGTACCTGGCATATTTTTAAGTTATTGTACACATGTGTACAATTTCAAAATCCTCAGTCTGAGAAGAGGAAGCATTTCCTAAGATAAGGCGGATTGTAAATGGCAAAGAATTAAATGTTCCCCAAAGGGTTACTATTTGTTTTAATTGGCTCATTGCTCACTCTCCTGTTGTGTTTTTGTCAACGACATATAGCCAGTGCACTAGTGCACACTACTGTAAAAACAACACACAATGCATACCAAAAAATGTATTTTGTAATGCTGACTGTGGCAGGTGATAGAGGGCAAACATGTTTTATGCAGATGGGGTTTCTTATGTGTCACACAACAAAATGTCATCATTGACTAATGTAATTGATTAGTCATCTTAAAGCTGCTGTTCTACAAAGAACATGGCAGTGAATCAAATCAACTGCTGTTGGACATCTTAATCCACCCTTCGCTGTTGCAGATGATCACACCTAGCTATTTTCCAAGTTTGTAGCAAAGGTGAGAGCTGCCAAAGAAAAACAAGCCATACACTGCCACATAACTGCAAGCAGTTGAACTCTTGCGAATATGTTTTTTTTTTTTTGTCCTCTTTATTTCATTCAGCTATTCAACCCGTACATGCAGAAAGTACACGCAACACAGTGTGCACATGGTCAAGCCACCTGTCCTTGAGCAACCCGGTCTCTGGCCCAGTGACTGTGGCAAAAAAGTAATTAGTTTGCCAACCACCAGCCTGCCAACCAATGCCAGCACCATCTCCTGCAACCAGGTCTTCAGATCAAATGTAAAATGCATGGCAAACAGGCCACCAGCCTGCCAGCCATCGGACAGCCTGCCAAAGAAGTCACCACCTCCAGCAACTTGGTCTCCAGTGCCAGTGTAGAAACCATGGTCAATAAGCCACTAGTCTGACAGCCATCAGCCTGTCAAACAAAGCCAGCACCACATCCAGCTACCCAGTCTCCAGTGCCAGTGTAAAACCCATGTCCAACAAGCCTCCAGCCTGCTAAACAAAGCCAGCATCACCTCCAGCAACCCAGTCTCCGGTGCCAGCATTGAGCCATGACCAACAAGCCACCTACCAGCCAGCCACTAGCCTACCAGCTACCATCCTGCCAGCCAAAGACAGCCCACTTCCAGCAACCTGGTATCTGGCACCAGCATAGGACCTGTGGCTAAGAAGCCACCACCAAGCAACAAAAGTCATCCAGCACCAAAAGCCAGCACCACCCAGCATCATCAAGACAGTCATCTCCTATAAACGGAATCTTGGGCCACTATAGCACCTAGGGTTGCCACCTGTCAGGTTTTTTACCTGGTGATCAGGTTTTCAGGGTCCCTATCAGGTAATCCGGTTTTGCTCTGTGCTGGTCAGGTTTTTGAGCCATTCTAAGTGCTCACACACCTTTGAAACAGATGTTGTTGTATCATGCATTGTTTCAGCTGCATGTCCAGGTTACAAACAAGTTCTGTTGTCAGTATAGCCTTTGTTTGTGAAAGCAGGCAAACTGGGAGGTGTAAAGTATGGCTATTAACACCATTAGCACTTATTTAACCTAATCATTTCCACTGCATCTTAAAGTGGCATAGCACCAAAGCTGCCCCCACCTTTGTAACAGTAACAGAGCCAGTTGTCTTCCACTTTCATTTGCTGGTAAACATTTTCATATCTGTAAATGAGTTTTCTTTTATCTCTGTATGTTTATCTGGTAAACCAATGTCAATAAATGAATAAGTAAATAACTCGGAAGAATCTAGTAAAGTAACTTTAACAGATACAGTACAGTATCTTAACATTTGTGTTGAACTGTTGCTTTAAGAATTGTCTTTTATTGGTATAACAAATGTTTTTTAGGAGGAACAATGCATGATGAGTCATGAAAAGGGGTGGGGCTAGAGGCGGAGCTTAGGATCCAGTTTTTGCTTCATTCAAAGGTGGCAACCCTAATAGCACCTCACACAAGCTGGTATCAAACCAAGCAAAGGCAGCCAGCCACCACCCAGCTAATATCCTCCTGTAACCTAGACTCTTAGGCCAGCCTAGCACCTGGCACATACCTGTATAAAACCAAGCAAAGCCAGCCAGCCACCAACAACCATCCAGGCAATGTCCTCCTCTAACCTGAAGTCTTTGGCCAGCATAGCACCTGGCACATGCCAGTTTCCAACCAAGCAAAGCCAGTCAACCACCAGTCAGCCAACCAGCCACCAGCCACCCAAAGTGCTCCTCTTACCTGGACTCTTGGGCCAGCATAGCACCCAGCATATGTTGGTATCAAACCAAGCAAAACCCACCAGCCAGCCACCAGCCACCATCCAGCAAAAGTTCTCCTCTAACCCAGACTCTTGGGCTACAGTAGTTCATGGCATGTGTCTGTAGTAAACCAAGCAAAGACAACTACCAGCCAGCCAAAGTTCTCCTCTAACTTGGACTCTTGAGGTCGTAGCACCCAGCACAACCTGATATCAAACCGAGCAAAGCCAGCCACCAACCTGCCTGCTGCCAGCAAATATTTAGCCAAAATCCTTCTCTAATCTGGACTTTTAGGTCAGCGTAGTGCCTGGTGCATGCTGGTATCAAACAAAGCAAAGCCAGCCAGCCAGCTAACCACCTCCCACCACCCACCATCCAGCAAAACTCTTCCTTTAACCAAGATTCATGGGCCAGTGTAGCACCCAGCACATAGCGGTATCAGACCAAGCAAAGCCAGTCAGACAGCCACGAGACATCCACCATCCAGCCAAAGTCCTGCTCTGTCCTGGACTCTTGTGCCAGTGTAGCACCTGGTACATGCCAGTATTAAACCAAGCAAAGTAAGCCAGCAGTAACCCAGACTCTTGGGCCAGCATATCAGTTGGTCAATGCCAGCCACCAGCCAGCCAGCCAGCCAGAAGAAAATGAACTTTTCTCCAGTAACCCTGTCTCTTATGCAAGTGTAAGGCCTGTTACAAACAGCCAGCCACCTCCAAAGCCTCCTCTGACCAGCAACAAAGCACCCTCCTCCACCAGTGCAAACCTGACCTCTTGTGCCAGTGTTGCTACCATCAGAGCTACCCTGCTAGCAACAAAGCCTCCTTCAGTACTGCAGGGTGTACCCTCAAGACCTTCTTCATTCACTGTGATGGTGAGTGTACCATCCATGGTACCAGCACACATTATTATTAATTTCTATTTCCCTCAACAGGTCTCCAGGCTGTTATTACCCCCCAACTAAAACTGTCTTTTCCTGTCCCCTTGGGTCTCGCTGTTCTGCAGGTATAACCACTGACAGCAGTAACACCAGTCAGCCTCCTGAAGCATCAGGGTAAACCTGAGGCCTTGTTTGTCAGATGTTATGGTGGGTATCTCAGACAGTGAACCAGCACATTTAGCTGCTAATGTTCATTTCTCTTCACAGGCATCTCATGGCAATACTCTAGGCTCTTAGTGCACCTACACTAAAACTGCATTGTCCTGTCCCCCTTGTCTTTCCATTTCCTGCAGGTATAACTATTCCCAGCAGAGACATTGGTACCAAGCCTTCTCCAGCATCAAAAGCCTTCTCCTCCAGAAAGAAAGTCTCCTCATCTAGCTCCAAAACCTCCTCCTCCTCCACCAGTGTAAACCTGGTCTCTTGTACCAGCATAGTTCTCAGCACAGTCAGCCAGTCTCATCCATCACTGTGGGGTGTACCCTGAATGGCATCTTCATCTGCTGTTATGGTCAGTATCACAAACAGTCAGCCAGCACACTTTGCTACTAATGTCTGTTTCTCTCCACAGCTACAGTATGTCATGGCAGTACTCCACACTGCTAGTTCCTCCTGACTAAAACTGTCTTTTTTCTGTCCTCATGTGTCTCCCTGTTCTGCAGGTATTACCATTGACAGTGGTGACCCAGCTAGTCTTCACCTGCACTAAAGCCTCCTCCAGCACCAGGGTACACCCAAAGCCTTGTTTGTCAACTGTGCCGGTGTGTGTCTCACACAGTGAGTCCACACACTTAGCTGCTAATATCCATATCCCTCCACAGGTATCTCATGGCACCACTCCAGGATCTTAGTGCACCTACAGTGTACTAAAACTGTATTTTCCTGTCCTCCTGTCTCTTCATGTCCTGCAGGTATAACCATTCCCAGCAGTGACACCTGCACCAAACCTTTTCCAGCATTAAAGCCTCTTACTCCAGAATGAAAGCCTCCTCATCAAGCACCAAAAGGTCCTCTTCCGCCAGTGCAAACCTGTGTAACCTCTCGGTGGTGCTATCCCAAGGGCTACTACCCCTGCCTGCTTAACTACTAACAGGTTGAGGGGCCTAGGTCCAATGATGGGTGCCTCCACCCAGAGGTCAGGGTTTGCAGTAGTTAAACTAACTTAGTCACAGCCCTCTGGGACACTGTAACCCCCCTTTCTTCCCACTAGTGGCCCATACAATGCATTAGGGATATCTTCACAATGTACACTTACCCCCAGGACTGGCCCTGTCGACTGGACTCTGGGGACCCCCTGTAAAACTAGATGATACAGTGCAAAAACCACAGTACAATACTTTAACATAAACGAATACCTCAGTCAGCGTAACTTTGCTGAAAACCAACAGATCTGATTAATTTAAGGAGCTGTAACAAGGAAGGGGGAAATCAGGTTAATTAGGTTAAACACATTAATAATCACAGTACTGTGCGCATATTCAGAGTCCCAAATTGTCACTTTCACTGGGTACCAAGGATGGGGGGGGGGGCTAGCCAGGATCGGTGCAGCTGGATGGGGCCCTGTAATGGAAAAAACACTTGCACAATACCCAATTGTAATCCAGAGCTGGAGGGCTCAGTTAGTGAAGAAATGAAAAAAAGCAACAATTAGATGACACACTTGCGATTTGATAAACAGATGGCAGGGAGCTACCCTCTTTGTACTCACAAACTCAAGGCTGGGAACTCGATGGAATGCTGATTGTCCTGGATTGCCAGGAGGAGCAGACCATGTGGACAAGGTACTTGTGACTGGACCCCAATGCAGTTTGAAGCAAAGGGATGTAGTCTGGAGTAAGCTAGGGTTTACTTCCAGCTTCATGCACTCAATTCACTGTACAGGGGATTTGAAACGCGATTCCCCACAAGCACTACACACATTTATATGTAAAAGGAAAGTACTATACCAGGCAGGCTGCTTCTTGATCCCGATTGCAATTACTGCACAATACCTGGGAGAACACACAGCAGATTCAGTTCCTGACAGACAGAGCGCGATTCAGCAATTTCTCCAGTCTTCTATAGGGTGAGCCTGGTTTCTACTCTTCAGATCTCCTTGATTCTCTTCACAGGTTCGATTCAGTCCAAACAGGCACTTGCACAAGCTGCAGACCGAAACTTAGGGTCTTACACGTGATTACTGTGTGGAACTATACAGCGCAGAAGCTCACAGCTCCTTGTCTCTTCACTGCCCCAAACTGATCTGATCTTTCCAGTAGACAGAGCCGGACATTTCCTTTGAGTTCCTTCCAGTTCAGTTGGCTGGTTTGGCTGTCACTCACAGTAAACTCCCCCTGTTGGTGGAAAAAAGGTGCCAAAGTCCATACTACAATTCCCAGAAGCATTGGCCATACAGTACATAGGTGGCTGGCTCCACAATAAGAGTCCAAGTTCTGATTTTCCAGCAGAAGGCTCCATTTCAAAGGTCCCCACACACTGATTGGTCCAGTTCAGCAGTTCAAAACCAGAATGGGGGACTAGGCAAACACAGTTCTGACTGCAAAGAAAAGCAGGTTAGACAAACTGTATTTTCGTTATTACTCTAAATGATTTCTGGCAAACAGTTACATCTTTGAAAAGTGCTCACTCTGCCCACTTAGTGACGACAGAAACAGAGCGATTTGGCAGCAGCTCAAGTGGGACTCAATCAGGGAAGCACACAGACCCCCATCCAAATTAATTATGTCTACAGGCAGACAGCTTTTAGAGAGACAGTACCAGAGGCTCTAAAAGCACTCACAGATAAACAGCTTAGACGCCAAACACCATCCAGGCTTGGAGCATTCAAGCAAGCTCCTGGAATACTTTTGGGACCCCCCATTTGCAGGGGGGTTATACCCTTCCCGGCCTGGAAAAAGCTTGGTGTCTGCATCAAGCAAATACCTCCATAAGTTTCAATTGCAACCATATACATTTGCATCAGGATCACATTAGGCTCATACATGTAATCATCAGTCAATATATCACTTTACCAGAAACACATTTCTGAAACTTTGCAGTATGTTACTCTTTACACAGTATTACACACACATTGTACCATAACTCAGGTTATTACCTCTTGTACATGAAACCTGAAGAGAGGGGGCCCTTCCCTATCAGCTACCTTGGGGCTGGACGGGGCAGGGGCACCATACCTAGAGGGCAACACAAGTAACTTGGAGTTAGCACTGATGTTCAGTTTGGCCAATGAGCTCGGGGACACATACACTCCTTTATGGACAACATTGAGAGGCAAGTCCACAGGCCTCCCAGGGGAATCATAACTGAGGTGCACCACAGGCTTTACAGCTCGATCAGTCTTTCTAGGGGAACTGTTACAGTCTCTGCACTCTGAGCTTCATTTTCAGTATTGTCCTCACTTGTCAGGGGAGTCTCCATTGGGGTAGAAAGGATAGAACTTGGGTCACTTTCAGCTGCAGGAGTTACAATCTCTGAGTCCACAACACTTGGCTCACATGGAGAGCTTTCTGACACTGACAGTGAATTATCAGGGCACTCAACACACTCTTCTTGTTCTGGTATGTCACTAGTCTGTTCCAGTCCATCATTTTCCACCCCTGAAAGCTCAAACAATTCAACCATACACAATGATTCCATATCATCTGACTTGATGCTTTGCACTTCACTTTCTGGAAGCATTGGCTCCAGGGACAAAGCTGGGGGCTTAGACAGTCCAGAAGGCCCAGCTTCATCTCCAGTATTGAATAGGGGATTGCCCTGAAACAACTGACTCAGTTCATAAGAAGGGTAGTATTCAAAGTCACACTCACTTTCCTCTGATATGGACTGACAGTCATGCTCAACTGGGACTTGTGGAGGGGAATGCTTTAACTCAGCTTCTGTAGGTGCAGACTTTCTTGATTTTTCCTTAGCAGCAGCTCTAGTCACTGGTCCAGAGGGGGCATCTTCTGGGAGCTCAGACTCAATCAAGATTTGTCCAATGGGCAGTAAATGATTTCTATGCATTGTTTTAACATCTTTTGAATTATTCTCAGGCCTTACTTTATACACAGGCAGATCATCTAGTTTGCCCACTACAATGTGAGGGAGATGGTGCCACCGGTCAGCAATCTTATGTTTGCCATGCAGTCCCATATTTCTTAGCAATACCCGATCTCCCTCTTGGAGTTCATGTGCTTTCATCTTTTTATCATACCTTTCTTTGTTGGCCAGATTTCTTTTGGCAGCCATGGTTTGAGCCAGTTGGTATGCATGATTTAGCTGGGCCTTTAACTTTTGCACATACTGTAAATAGTTGTCAGCTCAAACCCCATCAGGAGAGACCCCAAAACACACATCTATTGGCAATTGAGCTTCTCTTCCAAACATCAGGCGGTAGGGGGAGAACCCAGTGGCATCACTTTTGGTGCAGTTGTAGGCATGTACCAGGGTGCTAGTTTGTTGGCTCCATCAAGGCTTGTCCTTTGAGTGGAGGGTGCCTAGCATATCTATCAAATTGTGGTTGAAGCGTTCAGGCTGTGGGTCCCCCTGGGGGTGGTAGGGGTGGTTCTGGACTTTCGCACTCCCCACAGAGAAAGCATCTCTTTGATCAGATGACTCTCAAAGTCTCTCCCTTGATCAGAATGGATTCTTTGTGGAGCCCCATAGTGAACAAAAAAGTTTTCTACAAGTACTTTTGCCACAGTGGATGCCTTGTGGTCCTTGGTGGGGAAAGCTTGGGCATATCTCATAAAATGGTCAGTGACCACCAGCACATTACTAATATTTCTTTGATCTGACTCCAGACTCATAAAATCAATACAGACCAGCTCCATGGGTGCACTGGTGGTGATGTTAACAAGGGGGGCAGCCCTCTGGGCAAAGCTTCCTCTGTAAGCAGCAACTACGCTCGAATGTGTTGCTCCACATCAGCCCCCATCTTAGGCCAATAGAATCTGGATCTCACCAAGTCAAGTGTTCTGTCTATACCAAGGTTCCCATGTGGTTGTGTAAGGACCTGAGTACTGAGTCTCGAAGGCAGTGGGCAGCACTAGTTGTTGTTTGTCTACTTGTCCCCCTCTGTCTACTGTTTCTCTGTATAACAGTCTATTGATCAGTTTCAACTTAGGACCTTCTTTGTATAACAATGCAGTTCTCAAATCAGTGGAACGTAATTTGGACACATCTTTCCCTGCATAGAGGGCTTCTAAAGCTGATTTGATCATGGGATCGCGGGATTGAGCCCGCCGAATACTGTCATTGTCTAGCTGAGGCAGTGCACCAATGTCTATTGAAGAAAAGTGGCAATAAGCAGCAGGTATGTGTAACCCCCAACCCTGCCTTTTTGTCAAAATGACAGGTGGCATGCTGTTGGCGCTGGCAGAAATACCTGGTGGGGACCTGTGTTCAGGGAGGATGAGGTTACCTGGCACAAGGGGACCTAGGTTTGGCTACTCTGCACAGGGGCACCCAAGTAAATCTGAACACAGGAAGCAATAACTGTAATGTCCAGAACCAGGATTGGGATTTTTCAGTGTGGCTTTTATTCATAACTAGCTGAACACAACAAAGCATAGATGGAGCCCCATGGGGCTACATTTACTGATAATGCAGATTAGAGACTACAAGGCGGTCCATTTGAAGAATGGTCCAATTCTACTGTTTTCAGGCTCTGGACCCACCAGGCACACAGCCCAGACTTGCATGCGCTTTGGATACACAGCCCGACTGGCCCGGCTCCCCTGCCGGCCACTTGACTGGCGGTTCATTGGAAGAATGAACCCATTTTACTTGTTGTGGCTCCCCACACCACTTAGAGTCTACGACCCTAGAGAGATTTTCTTCTTACTTTCTGACTCCCATCTCACAAAGAGAATTCTTTACCCATGTTGTGGCTCCCCACACCACTTAGACTCTGTGACTCCTAGAGAGATTTTCCCATTTACGACCCACGTCTGGGTACTTCCCTCATCACTGGCTAAGTGCATGAGGTAAGTAGCAATCACAGCAGAAATCCGTAGAGGTGGACCCGGTTACTAAAGATGGGGTGTTCCCACCTCCAACTCCCACAGCCCATACCCGGCTATTTCTCTGGACAAACTGAAACTTCGGAATGTAGATTAAATGGTGGATGAACTGTCGACCTCTACAACATTACTTGAATCCACACAGCACTTTGGCTTTTTGAACCTACTACATTTGTTTGTCCTAGTACTATAGGCCTCCCAAATAGTAGTCAAATCCCAGATTTCTTCACATTTCCCAGGCTGAAAAACACATTTTTTCCTCTCATATTAGAGCAACATTCACCCTTTCGCAGGTGCCCCACAGGCTAAGTATAACTTTTCCACTTTTCAAGCACAAACCAAACTGTAAAAGGCAGCTTTTCTTTTAGCAGAAATTAGGGATTGCCCTGGAATCTACAAGGGGATACTTTACTTTCTCTCCCCCCCCCTGGAGGGAGGGGGGGCACTGAGACCTGGACAGCAATCTCCACCACTTGAAACTGGACTCTGACCTTCTTCTCCCACAGAAAGTAAGCAGGAACACTTCCTTCCTGCTTGCAGGCAAGCAGGAGACTGACTTTGAAAACTCCCAGCATTCTATCTCACTCCCTCTGCTGCAGATTCCAATGTGGCTTATGCAGCTGCGACAGTTCTATTGGTGATGTCATCTCTCAGTCTCAGCTGAGACTGAGAACAGAGTGAGACAGTGTGAAACCCATTTAACTGGAGTTTCACAAGCTGCCTTCTCTGCCTACCACTAGGTCTTACTGGGATTCTAGTAACCTCGGGTAACAAGGGGTTACACTCGCCCGTACCAGGAAAATCACTGTCCCCAGTCATTATGCACCCGGCCTTAGGCCATCCCACCCTATGTGCTACCTGTGGAGGGTGGTGATAAGGCCCCCTCCTACCATGTGCAAGCACAGGCAGGCAACACTAAGGGTCTAGAGGCCTGTAGCTGACATATCAGTCTCTACACTATCCACTTACTATGGACACCCAGTGGCTCTGGTAGAACCATCCAGAGCATAGCCCTTATAGATCAGCACTGCGGTCCCTACTGCAGGTCAGGGCCACAGCCTGTCCATCCCCCTAACCTCTAGGAAAACCTATCTGCCTCTAACATAATATTCCCACAAAAAAAAAAAAACTGGGACCTCCCGACCTTGGGCAACCTGCAACCACACCATTAAAATACCAATTACTGCCTCCTCCCTACCCCCACAACCACACCTGTGGAAGGAAAGGGTTAATACAGTAACCAGCATAACAATAACACCACAGTACTTTAAATTTCTACACAATAAAGCACTGACGAGGAACTCCGATGAGCCCCTCCTCCTCTTCTTGTCTTCTCTTCTGTCTTTCCAGGAACACCTGTAAGAAAAAGACAAAACAAAATACACTCCTAATCTGCATACACAGTCTACCTAAAACCCTACCATCAAAACACTGAAAAATCCCAAAAAGATTTTTTAGAAAAAAGGTAGAAAAACAGTATTTACATTAGAGTACAATAATGACATTATTTACAATACACATTTGGGGGATGGAGTGCCCTAAAGTCCCAACTAGTGACCACAAGGCCCAAGGCTAGTCCAATAAAGAGTCTCTCCTGGGCCGGAGCCCGTGAAGCACAGTTCTAACAGGCCAAAGTCCCAAGGGAGAGTCTTTATGGACAGTTCACATTTTGAAGTCTGTAGTGTGGTGTGTACTGCAATGTCATAAAGATAGAAAAGTTTCAGACTTACCAGCCATTTGTAGTACAAGACTCTGCACGAACCTGCACCCTGCCGAAGACTCTCCCTGGCAGCATTTCTTCTGATACAGCTGGGTGGACATCTTCCGGGAACCACAGGAGGGCACATCTGGAAACAGCTGGGTTGATGTCATCTCTGGAGACGGAACCTTAGAACAGGAACAAAAAGAAAAACAGCTGGTCCGACGTCAACCGATTACCAGGCGATGAACAGGAAACAGCTGGGCTGGTATCCTCTCTGGATCTGAAGTCATCTGGTGGGCCAGTGGATGGTTGCTGGACAGGACAGTACACTGTAGACTGATGAATGTGGAGCACCTGAGTCCTGGTTATTCATATTGGTGGATCAATAAGGGCACTTCACAGTCTGGTGACTACCACTGCTCGGCTCTCCATTTTGTAGGCACGGGCTTAATTGCTGGGAGGTCCTTGCACTGAGGCCAATAGTACCTGGGGTCAGAGGATTGAATTATTACCCCGTCTGGGCGCACATAACTCACACAGTGGGAGATTTCACGTCCCTCTCCGTCCACCACTCTCACTCTGTCCATAAACAGTGTCCTGCCTCTCTTCCACTGGGTATATTTTTCCGGGAACAGTCTATTCTTTACATGCTGGTTGGCCCCAGGATGCACATTTTTCATTGCTTCATCCCAGATCCAGGATTTTCTGCAGTTCTCAATCTCCTCCCAGACTCTCAGAGGAAAGGTAGGAAAGGTCATACCATAGATCTCATTTGCCTTTCTACGAACCAGTCTCTCCTCTTTACTTGCTTTGGTCAATCTGAGACCACTGGTCTGGCTTGGGGGTGGCCAGTCCTGGTTCTGCCAGCTCCGCATTCTCAAGGAAATTAGAAACGGATCCCTGACTTCTTCCTCTTGTAAAGCCAGGGCAGTGGCATCACCACCTTCTTCAATACACTCCACCGAGGCAAGATCTTGGGGCTGTGTACCCGTTCCTTCTTCACAAGGCCACATAGGTTCCCCCTCATCTTCCTCTTCACTGAGGATCTGAGCCCAGGAGTGAGCAGTCGTTCTCACCCCTGAAACTATCCATTCATCACTAGGCGCGGAGGTCGACACCTCCCATTCAAAGGCCTCCCGCATTTCATCTTCATCTAAGAGACTTGGGCTAGGCCCCCCCACCCAGGGGTCTATTGATGCTTTATCCGAACTTTCTTTCTGAGATCCAGCATCCAAAACTTCAACTTCTGATTCAGTCTCTAGCTCTGCACCCTCTAGCTTTGTGCCACACTCCCCTGAGGGACCTTCCTCCACAGGCTCCACCTGGTGCTGTGTGCTGCCAACTGCAGATTCCTGAATTTTTGTCCGTGTGGAGGCCAAATGAATTGGAGGTGCTTTATACAAGCCATATTTTTGTAGGCATCCAGCACAGTGAGGAATCATGAAGACGTCCCTTCCAGCACTCAAGCATATTTGGCATACACGCACTGGATAATTAGGAATTGCCACATCAGGAGGCAGTTGCCCTCCATAGCACCACTTTTCAATATCTCTCAGTCTATTTACCGCTGCTGATACTGCAACCCGGGCATGATCCGGGTAATGGGCTGGTCTTGAGGCTATGACTGCAGAAAAATAAACAAAAGTTCACTGTAACTGAAAGTCCCACTTTAATGAACATGCTCTGTAGCTTTAAAATGGCTCCTCTGCTGCTGTGTTTACTTTACTACCCCACCCTGTAATGGCGGCGGCAGCACTCCTGTGCATCAACATTTAGAATCTGGGTCAAGCCACTGCGCACCCGATTTACACCAGCTACTGATAACTTTTACTCAAACTGCACAACTTGCTCTGTTCTGGCTTTACACACATTTACAGGATTTTCCTTGGACTTTTCACAAGCTGGTAACATTTATTTATTCACAGTCTCTCTAAAGCTTCTGGTTTTAGCACAGGATTACCTGCTTCTACTACTGTTGCATTTTGCTACAACCCACAGTCTCTCTCTGGCTGCAAACTTTAAACTAAGGCTATTTTCACTTCCATGCACACATTCAATGGCTTTACAGACTTGCACTTGCTGGCAGGACTTCACACAGTCATTACTTGCATAGCGACTACACTGCTGCACACACATTTTATATGGCATTACTGAAAATCACTGTTTGAGCAGTTTTTGGGGTGTTTACTCACTGTTATTAGTAGCAACTTGCTGTGATGGGGTAAAACCGCCTGCAGCCAGTTTTTGAAGGCCTTGGAACACAAACGGGCGGGCAGTCTTAGCGATCGTCATTTTAACCACCAAACTCGCTATTTCCACAATCGATTTGCGGGTTGAGCCCGATTTTAAACTAAAATGTCAATTTTTTTACGTTTACAGCGCTTTGAATCCTCTGCGATGCTCCTCCAGTGCCATTACACGCACTACACTCTGTCTCCCTCTCGAATGCTGAGGCAGTCTCTGAAGAGCTGGCTGAGGGGCGGGACTAATGGCAATCTGACCAACCACATGACGCCATGCAAATGAGCCTCTTCTTCCTCGCGAGGGCTCCTCTCCTCACGGCGATCGTCAAGCAGGCAAATTTAAACTGTAAAATGCACTTTTTTTTTTCTGACTCCACGGCGGGAGCCCATTTTAACCATGTAACATTGCCATTAACTCTGCAGTCTCTCCATTTACACAGAAAGCATTTCCAACATCCAGGGCATAATTTCTCTGTTGCTACCCCTAGTTTTCCACACTTTCCTTCATATAATTCATTTTAAAAGCATTTTGAATGTCCAGGGCATAATTTCTCTGTTGCTACCCCTAGTCTTCCACACTTTTCCTCCACAGAATTCATTTTAAAAGCATGACAAAAATGCTGTAAACAATTTTGATGATGCAGGACAAGGGCACACTCTTTGGCTTTACAGCTCCTTGGTAAACAGTTGGCATTTTTAAACAGCAGCACAAGATTCTCAGCACACAGCAACACACTAGGGAAATTGCTTCAGCTTTTTTGGGCTACCCACTGCCAGATAGCCAAAATGCTAGCCCCCTTGCCCGAGCACCTTCCTTCCCTAACAAATCCAAAGCAGTGCCTCCATTTTTGTAACTCCCACCCCTGCCTTTTTGTCAAAATGACAGGTGGCATGCTGTTGGCGCTGGCAGCAATACCTGGTGGGGACCTGGGTTCGGGGAGGATGAGGTTACCTGGCACAAGGGGACCTAGGTTTGGCTACTGTGCACAGGGGCACCCAAGTAAATCCAAACACAGGAAGCAATAACTGTAATGTCCAGAACCAGGATTGGGATTTTTCAGTGTGGCTTTTATTGATAACTAGCTGAACACAACAAAACATAGATGGACCCCCATGGGGCTACGTTTACTGATAATGCAGATTAGAGACTACAAGGTGGTCCACTTGAAGAATGGACCAATTCTACTGTTTTCAGGCTCTGGACCCACCAGGCACACAGCCCGGACTTGCATGCACTTTGGATACACAGCCCGACTGGCCCGGCTCCCCTACCGGCCATTTGACTGGCGGTTCATTGGAAGAATGAACCCATTTTACTTGTTGTGGCTCCCCACACCACTTAGAGTCTGCGACCCCTAGAGAGATTTCCTTCTTACTTCTTCTGACTCTCATCTCACAAAGAGAATTCTTTACCCATGTTGTGGCTCCCCACACCACTTAGAGTCTGCAACTCCTAGAGAGATTTTCCCATTTGCGACCCACGTCTGGGTACTTCCCTCATCACTGGCCAAGCGCATGAGGTAAGTAGCAATCACAGCAGAAATCCATAGAGGTGGACCTGGTTACTAAAGATGGGGTGTTCCACCTCCAACTCCCACAGCCCATATCCGCCATTTCTCTGGACAAACTGAAACTTCGAATGTAGATTAAACGGTGGATGAACTGTTGCACCCTCTACAACATTACTTGAATCCAACAGCACTTTAGCTTTGGAACCTACTACATTTGTTTGTCCTAGTACTATAGGCCTCCCAAATAGTAGTCAAATCCCAGATTTCTTCACATTTCCCAGGCTGAAGAAACACATTTTTGCCCTCTCATATTAGAGCAACACTCACCCTTTCGCTGCAGGTGCCCACAGGAGAAGTACAACTTTTTCCACTTTTCAAGCACAAACTGAAACTGTAAAAGGCAGCTTTCTTTTCTTTAGCAGAAATTAGGGGATTGCCCCTGGAATCTACATGGGGATACTTTACTTTCTCTCCGCCCCCCGGAGGGAGGGGGGCACTGAGACCTGGACAGCGGTCTCCACCACTTGAAACTGGACTCTGACCTTCTTCTCCCACAGAAGGTAAACAGGAACACTTCCTTCCTGCTTGCAGGCAAGCAGGAGACTGACTTTGAAAACTCCCAACATTCTATCTCACTCCCTCTGCTGCAGATTCCAATGTGGCTTATGCAGCTGCAGCAGTTCTATTAGTGATGTCATCTCTCAGTCTCAGCTGAGACTGAGAACAGAGGAGACAGTGTGAACCCATTTAACTGGAGTTTCACAAGCTGCCTTCCCTGCCTACTACTAGGTCTTACTGGGATTCTAGTAACCCCGGGTAACAAGGGGTTACATATGCAATTCTCAGAGGGTCCCAAACAATCCACCATACAGTCCACTGCGTCTGTGGACATTTGTTTCTCCCTGCCAAACTTCTGGCAGAGTGCCCGAATAACAGGTTCTGACAGTCTGACCCAGTCATTCTGGGGAACAGGCCTCCGGGAGAGAGCATCAGCATCTATGTGGTTCAGGCCTGCTCTGTATTCAACAGCATAGTCATATGTAGATAATGCAGAAAGACACCTATGGCCAGTGGCATCCAACTTAGCTGAAGTCTGCACATAGGTCAAAGGATTATTGTCAATTTTTACTAATATCTTAGCCTCATACAAGTACTCGTGGAATTGGTCAACAATAGCCCACTTCAAAGCTAGGAACTCTAACTTATGTACAGGATAGTTCTTTTCGGATGGGGTCAGGCTTCTACTGGCAAAGGCCACTAGTCTCAGGCCATTCTTGTGCTCTTGGTACAACACAGCCCCCAACCCTTGCAAGATAGCATCAGTGTGCAGGACATAAGGTTTCGTTGGATCAGCATAGGCCAACACTGGAGCGTGGGACAAGTTGATATATGATCTCATAAAAAGCAGTCTCACAATCAGGAGTCCAGCGGGCCCCAAATACTTCACTTGGATGAAAATACACTCTTTCAGTCTCGAGGGATGCTGACTTTTTGTATTTTTTGTGGGTTGGGGGATACCCCTGAGTAAGGTTAAGTAAATGGCAGATCACTCTTGAACAGTCCTTGATGAAATGCCGATAATAACCACAGAATCCCGGGAATCTTTGCAGTTCTTTTAGATTTTGGGCTGTGGCCAGGTGGTCAAGGCCTCGACTTTACTTGGGTCCGTCTCTATTCCCTCGGTGGATACTATGTGTCCCACATACTTTACTGATGTTTGAAAGAATTGACACTTATCAATGGACAGTTTAAGGCCAAAGTCTTCCAGTCGGTCCAACACCTTGAGTAATCTGCTCTCATGTTCCTCCAGTGAGCTGCCAAACACAATAACATCATCTAGGTATACCATGCACTCTAGTAAGTTCATGTCCCCCACTGCATGCTCCATCAATCGTTGAAAAGTGGCTGGGGCACCTGAAATCCCTTGATGCATCCTCATGAATTCATAGAAGCCAAGTGGACAGATAAAGGCTGTCTTCTCATGGTCCTCTGGGGCCATCGGGATCTGGTAGTACCCACTTCGGAGATCCAGCACAGAGAACCACTTGCTCCCATTTAGGCAGTCCAAAGCATCCTGAATGCGGAGCATTTTGTACTGATCAGGGATAGTCCGCCAGTTTAAAGTGCAATAATCCACACATATCCTTACTGTCTCATTCTTTTTTCTCACTACTACAATGGGGGAAGCATAGGGGCTTCTGGATTCTTGTATTACACGAGCAGCTAGCATCTCTTGCAGATGCCGTCTCACATCGTCTATATCAGCAGGTGCCAGGCGTCGAGACCTCTCACGAAACGGCCTTTCATCATGCAGCCGGATATGGTGCTCAGCTCCCTGCATGCATCCTATGTCCCATTACTTTAAAGAAAACACCTGGTCTCTCTGGGAAAGCTTCTCACTGATCCTCACTTTCCATTCAGCTGGCAACGGGGAGTCACCAAAATCAAACAAGTCAGGCGTTACTATGTCATTCTTCCCCGAACTCTTGCAACTGCATAGCACTGCAGTGTCTGCACAATGCATATTAGCCAGGGTGCAACCTCTATTTACTCGAATCTCTCTGTCAGGCACATTATGAACTTGAACCATTACCCTTCTGGCATAAGCATGGGCACTAGCAGGCAAAATACTTGGCTTGATCAGCAGTCCTTCCGGCAATTTTACATCGCCTGGTGCATCCAACATTAATATTTTATTCTTGACATCCTTTCTGATACGGACCTCTCCCTGCAAGGTACACTGGGCATTTGGCGCCAGGATCAGAGACTCAGGATCCTTTTTCCAGACAACTCCAACCGGTTCCTCTGGTTCCACTTTGTCAGCATCTCTCTGTGCCTCATAGGCCTTCTTGATCAAGGCCAGAATTCTTAAAGCTCTACTAGTTCTTGACCCCTGTTTTTCATAACACAACTGTGCCAGCCATCCAAACATATGTGCATTAGTCCCAATTAGTAAAGGAACCCCCTCATACAGTCCAGTAGGGGGACACACTAAGGCCAGGGTCTCTACTTGCTCTGCCACCCCAGACACGGAGGTGGGAAAAGACAGCCAAATTCGAATATATCCTGAGTAGGGGTAGGTCTTCTCACTTAACCCCCAGACATGCAGCCCCTCCAACGGTTGTAAGGGTACATCAGACAAATGCTTCTGATACCAGTCTTGGAACATAATTGTCACTTGGGAGCCACTGTCTAATACAGCTCTTGTAGACACTCCATTCACCTTTACAGTGGTCTCCATGGAGGGACCCACTATCCTGAACCAGTCTGGAGAGGCAGTAGCAGGGGCCTGGGCAAATGACCTTGCCACAAAGGGACGTGAGTTAACATTTTTGGGACCTTCACTGTGGTCATTTCATGCACCTCTTAACCACTGTTTTGTGCTCCAAAGCTCTCCTTGTTGCCAGCTCACCACTCTCTCCAAGTCTTTCCGAGACCGCCATTCCCTCTTCATGTGCCCATCCTTACCATAATTATGGCAAAATATGTTAGCTGAAGTTTGGGGTGACCGAAGCATCACATTGGGGGCTGTGGCATTGGTACTGTCAATAGAAAACCTTGGTGCCACCTCAGTCGGCGGTGGGGTGGACATTTGGAGACATCTCTTCAGTTCCCTCACTTCTATGGTCAAGGCATCAAGTTTCGAACTGTTGTAAACATGAGGTGCCTGGGTGGGCACCCCAACCCCCATAGCAGAAGCAGTCAGACAAGTGTCAGTGTCCATATTCGTAGGGGCGGCCTTCATGATGAGACTGTCTGTTGCTTTCCTAATCTCCCTCAGCACTTCACCCATGGTGGCACTCCCTTTTCCTTCTCAGAACACTCTTTAACTGCCAACCCTTGCCCCAGAACTTCACTTGATGGGTCATCCTCAGTCATTCGGGTCGTAGCAGCAGCTATTGGTGCAAGTCCTTCCCGGGGTCGCCTTTTCTCAACTCCTCAAATTTCTCTCCTTAGCTCATCATACGAGGGTGGGGATTCCAGTCAACTTGCCAGGCATAACTGAAGCAGCAGCAGTTCTGAGAAGGGGCAGACTTAAGGATCCTGTCCAGCCTGGTTCGGTCCAGTTCAATCGCTGGCAAACTACCCTTTCTGAGGCATTCTTGCAACAATTTTTCCAGCCGAGATACATACACAGACAACAACTCCCCTTGATACTGTTGTGCATTTCTTACTCTTCACCACAGGTTCTCATCGGAATCTGGGCTCCCATACACATTCTCCAAGGCCTCAAGATAGTCCTGTGCAGTCACTTCAGGGTTACTGGCCCGTTTGGCACGGATGGTAGCCAGAGCAGGACCTCAGAGGCTCTCACTTACCCTCTTTTGCTTTTCTGCTTCTGAGCATTGCCATTCTAGCATTTGAGGGGCAACGTAGTCTATCCAGGTCTCCCAGTCATCCTCCCCTTGTGGGGTGGGGAGGGTGCTGGAGAAAATTTTCAACCTGCAGTAAGATTCGTGACTATTGGCAGGTACAGACATAGGGGTAATAATGGGTGCTGGAGGGGGAGAGGGTGTTGGTGGAGGAACGTTCTCAGGTGGCAATCTTTAAATCCTCCACAGTTTTCCCTTCCTCCAGCAACAATTTAGCAAATTTCTCCTCAAAAGTGTCAGATAGTTGGGGGGGGGGCTCGTTCTCCCCGGGTTCTTTACTGTCTTTAGTTATCACTTTCCAGGCAGTGAGGCCTTCTTCTGGGGTAATGGTCTATGGCACTTTAGAACTGTCTATAGGGTCCTTAGACTCTATTAGAGCCATAAAAGTTTGGGCGAGCAGATCAGCCAGCAGCCCCACCACCACAGGGTTTCGTAAACATTCGACCTTGGAAAGTATTCCCTCTACAGTATCCGTACTAGTACCCAGCGGGATATCCAAGACAAGTACAGCATTTTGGGGGTCGATCTCCTGCCCAGTACACCACTTCACCAACTGGTGTACAGCCACTTCTGTTGGGGTACCCATTTATTTTTAACAGTAATTCATAAATGTGGCCACTAGAGGACACACAATCCCAGTGGTGAGCCTCCAAGGTGAAACCCCTCGGTGGTGCTATCCCAAGGGCTACTACCCCTGCCTGCTTAACTACTAACAGGTTGAGGGGCCTAGGTCCAATGGCAGGTGCCTCCATCCAGAGGTCAGGGTTTGCAGTAGTTAAACTAACTTGGTCACAGCCCTCTGGGACACTGTAACCCCCCCTTTCTTCCCACTAGTGGCCCATACAATGCATTAGGAATATCTTCACAATGTACACTTACCCCCAGGACTGGCTCTGTCGACTGGACTCTGGGGACCCTCTGTAAAACAAGATGATACAGTGCAAAAACCACAGTACAATACTTTAACATAAATGAATACCTCAGTCAGTGTAACTTTGTTGAAAACCAACAGATCTGATTTATTTAAGGAGCTGTAGCAAGGAAGGGGGAAATCAGGTTAATTAGGTTAAGCACATTAATAATCACAGTGCTGTGCGCATGTTCAGAGTCCCAAATTGTCACTTTCACTGGGTACCCAGGATGGGGGGGGGGGGTAGCCAGGATCGGTGCAGCTGGATGGGGCCCTGTGATGGAAAAAACACTTGCACAATACCTAATTGTAATCTGGAGCCGGAGGGCTCAGTTAGTGAAGAAATGAAAAAAAGCAACAATTAGATGACACACTTGCGATTTGATAAACAGATGGCAGGGAGCTACCCTGCTTTGTACTCACAAACTCAAGGCTGGGAATTGGATGGAATGCTGATTGTCCTGGATTGCCAGGAGGAGCAGACCATGTGGACAAGGTACTTGTGACTGGACCCCACTGCAGTCTAGAGCAAATGGATGTAGTCTGGATTAAGCTGGGGTTTACTTCCAGCTTCATGCACTCAATTCACTGTACAGGGGATTTGAAACGCGATTCCCCACAAGCACTACACACATTTATATGTAAAAGGAAAGTACTATACCAGGCAGGCTGCTTCTCGATCCCAATCTCAATTACTGCACAATACCAGGGAGAACACACAGCAGATTCAGTTCCTGACAGACCGAGCACGATTCAACAATTTCTCCAGTCTTCTACTGGGTGAGCCTGGTTTCTACTCTTCAGATCTCCTTGATTCTCTTCACAGGTTGGATTCAGTCTGAACAGGTGCTTGCACAAGCTGCAGACCGAAACTTAGGGTCTTACACGCGGTTACTGTGTGGAACTATACAGCGCAGAAGCTCACAGCTCCTTGTCTCTTCACTGCCCCAAACTCGTCTCATCTTTCCAGTAGACAGAGCCGGGTATTTCCTTTGAGTTCCTTCCAGTTCAGTTGGCTGGTTTGGCTGTCACTCACAGTAAACTCCCCCTGTTGGTGGAAGAAAGGCGCTGAAGTCCAAACTACAATTCCCAGAAGCATTGGCCATACAGTATGTAGGTGGCTGGCTCCACAATGAGAGTCCAAGTTCTGATTTGCCAGCAGCAGGCTCCATTTCAAAGGTCCCCCCACGCTGATTGGTCCAGTTCAGCAGTTCAAAACCAGAATGGGGGACTAGACAAACACAGTTCTGACTGCAAAGAAAAGCAGGTTAGACAAACTGTATTTTCGTTGTTACTCTAAATGATTTCTGGCACAGTTACATCTTTGAAAAGTGCTCACTCTGCCCACGTAGTGACGGCAGAAACAGAGTGATTTGGCAGCAGCTCAAGTGGGACTCAATCAGGGAAATACACAGACCCACATCCAAATTAATTATGTCTGCAGGCAGACAGCTCTTAAAAAGACAGTACCAGAGGCTCTAAAAGCACTCACAGATAAATGGCTTAGACGCCGAACACCATCCAGGCTTGGAGCATTCAAGCAAGCTCCTGGAAGACTTTTGGGAACCCCCATTTGCAGGGGGGTTACACCTGGACTCTTGTACCAGTGTAGCTTCTTGCACAGCCTCCTCCAGTACTGTGGGGTGTGCCCTGAAGAGCGTCTTCATCTGCAGCAAAGGTGTGTATCAAAAGCAGTCAGCCAGCACACTTAGCACCAGGGTATACCTGAGACCTTGTTTGCTTGCTTCAAAGGTGAGTGTCTCAGACAAGACAGTGAGCCAGCACACCTAACTACTAATGTAAATTTCTGTCCACAGATATGTCATGGCAGTCCTCTAGGCTGTTGGTGCTCCTGCCTAAAACTGTCTTTCCCTGTCCCCTTTTGTCTCCATGTTCTGCAGGTATAACCATTGACACAGGTGAACCAGCACCAAGCCTCCTCCAATATGAAAACCTCTTCCTACAGAATGAAAGTCTCCTCCTCCACCAGCACCAAAACTTCCTCCTCTATCAGTGAAAGCCTAGTCTCTTGTACCACTGTAGTTTCCACCACAGCCAGCCAGTTCTCCAGCACAGTACAGTATACACTGAATGGTGTCTTCATCCACTGCAATGGTAAGTATCTCAGTCAGCCACCACACTTAGCTACAAAAGTCTGTTTCCCTCCACAGGTATGTCATAGCAGTATTCCTGGCTATTAGTGCACCCTGACTAAAACTACATAGAAGCACAGAAACATAGAATTTGATGGCCGATAAGGACTACTTGGCCCATCCAGTCTGCCCATTTCTCCTTACCGACATTATTACCACCCCTTCCTTTCCACTATGACTCCCTTGTGCTTATCCCATGCATTCTTGTACACCACCACTGTTTTCACTCCTACCTCCTCTGCTGGAAGGCTGTTCCAGAAACCTGCCATTCTTTCTGTGAAGAAGTACTTATTCACATCTTTCCCGACTGTACCCCCCTCCAGTTTCATAGCATGTCTCCTTGTTTTTTCAGCATCTTTTCTTCTGAAAAATACTCCCCTCCTGTACCTTATTTACCCTTGTGAGGTATTTAAAGGTCTCTATCTGTCTTTTCATGTCCACTTGTGTCTCCATGTCCTACAAGTTTAGTCACTGCTAGAGGGGCACCAAGCCTCCTCTACCAGTGCAAACCCACTCTCTTGTACCAGTTTAGTTCCCAACACAGCCAGTCAGCCTCCTCCAGCACTAGAGGTGTACCCTAAAGGGAGCCTTGAACCACTGTGATGAAAAGTATATAAAACAGTGAGCTTAAACACTTAGCAACAAATGTCCATTTTATATTATGGCACTACTCCAAGCTGTTAGTGCCCCCGACTACAACTATATTTTTTTCTGTCCTTTGTATCTCCTTCTTCTACAGGCTTTATCAACAGTGGAAAAACGAAGGAGATATCAGCTCATCACACACTGCCTGGCTTCAACAGTTGAAAAAAAGACTGGCCTGCTGGCGCAGTTGTAGCACTACTGCTTGCAATGCCAATGACCCAGGTTCAGAAGCAAATTTGGGGTGTCAAAGGGCCAGCTGTGGGGGGAGGAGGATAAGCATCTAATGGACTGCTCCTCTGCTGCAGGGAAGGAGTGTCTTTGAGTCCTACCGACCCTTGACTATGGCCAGGGGTGGATTAGCCAGGGATTGAAGTAGATGCTGGGATTGGTGGAAGTGGTGGAAGTGGTGGATGCCGGCACCTTGGGCATGGGAGTAAATCTGACATACCAGGACATCTTTGCATGTCTACTCTACCAGGGAAGGAACATATACATGCTTGAAAACCCTCAAGGCAGTGTAGCAGGAAGCTCCCAGGGCCAGTTTTTAGTCCCACAGCAAAAAGATGCCAGCATGTGTCAGATGGGACCCCATGGCTGATCACAGTCTCTCTCCCTCAGGGAGCCCCACTTTGAGGATGGAGTCTTGGGTCACCCACTGGGGTAGCTTAGGGAGGTTGCTGGTGGGGGATAGGGTGGGTGTGTGTGTGTGTGTGTCTTGGGCAGACATAGGGTTTATCCCCACCTGCTTTGAGAAACATAAATAGTTACAAAAAAATGGATGGATCGTCATCCTCTAGTGTCGTGGCTTGACTTATTCTACTATACAGCAGCAGCACACAGTTATACATTCAACCTGAACACGTCATTCAAGTGATGAAAGTGTCAACACAGAACACCAGCAGCACTGCAATGTCATCATCAATGAACACCACAAGAAAGATGGTGGCACAAAAGGCAAGCAGCTATAAATGACATCTCATTAGAACTAAGAAATTACACAACAGGTCATCAACTCATTCGAAAACACAACTGACAGCTACCATGATGTCAATTCAGAAGAATCTGGAAGAAGCATTGCAGATAAGCAACAATACAACCACAAAGAAAGAAAAAAAACACCACATTGGTGCCTTTGGCTGCTCCTGAGGTCTGCTTCTAGATAATGTTCCTAGGTATTACTTCACTTGACAAGTTGACCCCTGACTGCAGAATTAATCATCACACCAACATGGACTAATCAACTGCCTTTGGATAGAGATCATCTAGGTCACTTTCTACCATGGCTATAAGGTTAAATGCAGTAATTAACAGTTCATTTGCTGGATGTGTTGACTACCATGCATTATACAGAGTAACAGGGTAATTGTATATTGCACGGACAACCTTGATTTGTTCAGTATATTGCCTTATTTTGTTGTTTTTGATGTTGACACTGTGTTTTACTACAAGTTAAGGATACGATTTTCAATTTTTGAATCTCATTCCAGTTCCAACCAGCCCATCAGAATTAGATCAGAAACAGAACTGAATTCAGATGCTTGTGAAATTATGAATAGTCTTGTCAGAACAGATTTTAGTGAATCCAAGCACCCCAGTGCAAAATGATGCATATTGAAAAAAAGAACCCTAAAATTGCCTACTGGATGGGGAGTAAAGATAACTGAAGACAGAGACCAGGGAATCATCATTAGTGATAGCCTCAAGTCCACTGCACAGTGCAGCAAAGCATACAGGAAGGCAAACAGAATGTTGGGATGTATAGGAAGGGGATTTGATAGTAGGAGGAAGGAAGTGATACTGCCCCTTGGTAAGGCGCACCTATAGTACTGCATGCAGTCCTGCAGTCCTCACCACAAGAAAGCCTGAGACCATGTAGAGACTATACAAAGAAGGGCTTTGAAAGTAATCCATGGACTGCAGAAAAAGTTGAAGGAGGAAAGGTTGGGAGACCTTAACATGTACTGTATACACTGGAAGCACAGAGGGAAAGGGAGGATATGTCTGAGACAAACAAGAGCTTGTGAAGAATTTTTTTTTTTTAATTTAGTTTTTGTTGACCGGGTAAGTGCACTAGACAAATCCTACCTATTTTCAGGCACGACCTGGGGGGAGGGAGATACAGATGAATGCCAACTGACCTTGAACCAGATTAAGCTGTTGGTGGTATTTTTAGTGAATGAGGGAAATTTGGCCAGGACACCGGGGGAATTCCCCTACTCTTTTCGATAAGTGCCATAGGATCTTTAACATCCATGTGAACTACCACCAATCCAGGCAGATGGGACCTTGGTTTAATGTCTCATCCGAAAGGCGGCACCTCAGAAGTGCAGCACCCCTCTCATGGTAGATAGTAAGGACTTGTTAATGAGCAACACGGGTATAACTAGAGGACATGGGTGGAGACTGATGGAAGGGAAATTTGGGAGTGATATGAAGAAGTTCTTCACAGAGCAGGTGGTGGACAAATGGAATAGTCTGCCTACAGAGGTGGTTGAAGCCAAAACTGTTGGGCTTTTAACTTGGATAGAACAAATATAAAGGAACTGTGGAACCCACAGGCAGAGGAGGGGAAGGGCTACCTATGGAAGGGGTGATGACCAACTACTAGGGCTATCAGATCTCTAAATCAAGTCTGGCATTAGGCTATACATGGAGCTAAGCAGGGAAATGGCAGACTGAATGGACATCTGGGGTATTTTCTCCTGACACAATCAACATTTTTTATGTTTCTTTATTGGCCTCCAGGTAGAGTCATGTTCCACACATCACACCAAGTATTGTCAGGCAGAAAATCTTTTGATTAGCAAAAGTGAAAATAGAAAAATCCTTCAGATAGCAGATATAAGAAGCAATACAACTAAAGATGTGTTTTTCCCAAAAGGCTACTTTCGGCTATTAGCATACCTGTCAAATTCACTTTCCTAGGTACCTCCAGTACTGCACACTATGATTTTTTTTCTCTGGCCTAACCCCAGCCAGGTCTACAATGTTATTACCAAGCAAAATGTGGTGGATATTTTTTTTTTCTTTTGAGAAAAATATAAATTAGAACATTTATAATGTAGAATAATAGCTATGAAATCATCAATAACAAGGCCACTATTCCTTTGAAGGATTCTTGTGACATTGTTGACCATGACATCACTGGAATCCTGAGATAGAATGGCAAGCCTAGTTACTGATGGTTTCTTACTTGCTATTTGTTTGTAATACATGGAACTCTCTGAACATTCTTTCTCATAATACAATTGATCGGATGTCAGCATGACAGTATTATGACTTTTTGATATCACTGAATCCATATGGGTATGAATCGCATCCATATTATAGTGGCATCATAGTGCCCCTATCGTTAGGATTGAGAAAATGTTTCCATATAACCCCCCAGTTTCTGGCCATCCATATTGCAACCAGAGATGTTGCAAAGCAAAAATTCGCAGGGCGAAGTTCACATGACTAATCAAAAATTCACATTTTGCTGAGTTCGCAAAGCTTCCCCAGTCTGGGAAACTTCGGCTTTGTGCAAACTGCACAAATTTCACTGCAGAGCATTAATTTTGCTGTGAGGCTTGAAATTACGGGTGAAATTTCACACTCCATGGTGAATTTCACCTGATTCACACTCCGAAAGTTGTGCAAATTCCGTGAAATACTCTCTGTGAATTCCTCAAAATTTGCAGATTAATTCACAGAGTGAATTTTGTGGACTTCCCACATCTCTAATTGCAACCATCCTTTGATAAGGGGACATACAATTTGGAAGACGGATCCTTTTTGGGTGGGATAGTAAGATGTTTGAGTTTTGGAGAAATTTGTTTCAGCAGTGTTTGTGCAATTGAGCAGCCAAAAAGTTAAAAATATCCAAAAGGGTGTTTTATTTGCTCATTAGTAACTAAGAATTAGCCAGGAGGCTATGATCTGAAAGATGAAACTTGCAGGCTTGTTAGATCCTGCCCAGGCTTTTGTTGTTTTAAAAATTAAGCGTTTAAAATAAAAAAAAGTTATAAATAACAAAAATAAAGAGCTTGTGCATGTCATTTAACAAACAAACAAACAAACAAGCAAGCAAGTAAACAAACAAACAAACAGTAAGCCAGAAGTTAGATGAGGTACCTGCAAATACATAATTATACCCTGGTTTGAAAACCTACAGTATATAATGAATAGAGAAAAATGTGGTCACTAGGAGGCCATCCCTGGGGGCCACTTCAGTCCCAGGCTACTGATTTCTGAATTGAGCCACCAGATGCCCATTACCAGTGGCTGCCTCTGCCCAAATCTCCTACATTCTTCATGCTGTCATTGTGAGCCCATTCCTTTTGCTGCTTCTGCTCAGAACTCCCAATTTCATCATGCTGCCTCTGGCCGGACATCCCTGGTTGCTGCTTCTGCCCGAACCCTGCAATTTCTTCAGGTAAGCACCAGGAGCTCATACCCAGTGGCATGTTTGTTCCTCCACCCACACACCTCACATTGAACTGACTGGCACTAGTTGCCCAAGCTCAATGCACTGAAGAGCTTTGCCACCCCCCAGACAGCAGCTGTCACAAACCCTTTATTATACAATGGGATGTAAAAATTAAGTATTTTCATTGGTCGGATGCTACTTTATGCCATGGGGTAAGTATTGCATAACCACCACATAAAGTAGAATCTGACTGAAACATAAAAAAAGCAAAATCACTCCACATAGAACCCTTAGCATTCTATTACCGTTTCACAAAGCCACCATTTGTTTCTTCTGCAAAGCGTGTCATTCCACAAAATCAAAAGCCGGTCAGGAAAAGTGAAAACAATAAAAAAAAGTCAGATCTAAGCTGCAGTGTTTGAAGTGGGAGACAGCACAGTTTCAATTCCTGTTTCACGGCACTCAGCTCATTCACCTTACTGCCAGCTGTCTTCAGGGGCATTAGAGAGCTTCTGTCCATCAACAGCGAAATATTTATTGTAAGCAGAAGGATATTTTAGTACAGCCAGCATAAAACTAATTAAAACTAAGGTTTTTTTTCCTTCACTTCTTTTGTGTAATTCTCATGGTTCTTATTTGTATAATCGAAGAAATCTATGATGGGCTGTGGATTGGGATATGATTTACCTACACCCCATCATGGATTACTACTTAACTTACCTCTTAAGCTGGCTGCCTTCAGACTAAATCATAACCGCAATTTAAAAAAAATGCATGTACAGACCATGTACTTCAAAATTCCCAGTTTGTGATAAATATTAGAAACCAGGATTTATGAAATGCATAGTGTATGTGTATTTTCTAAATCCAAGTTGTGATTTAGTCAGACAGTGACCAGCTGAGGAAGTGAGTAGAAGACTTAAGCCAGCTGCTGGTATTGGCAAGGGGAGAGGGGTGGTTACGACTGGAAACCAGGAATACTGAAAAGGCCTCCTGACAAAGCTCCACATGAGTAAAGTGCTTGCGTGCCTAGCTGGTGTCTATATGTGAGGTGGATTTTAGCATTTGCTCTTTCCATCTTTGTTGCACCTTTTTTGCCTTAATGAATGTTTTATTTTTGCATAATTCTAAAGTTTCTTGCAAATCTGTGCCTTTGATATACTCTCACTGAGTGCGTTATATCCTACAGGATGTTGTTTCTGGCTGGGGCTGCTAACCATGTAGCTGCACCTAGATTCCACACCATATGGCATGAGCTTCATCTGGAACTGTGATACACAGAAACACGGAAACACAGAAGTTGATGGCAGATAAGGACCGCAAGGCCCATCCAGTCTGCCCATTTCTTTTTCTACCTCATAAATGTGCCATTGGCCTTTGCTCTGTCAATGGCCTATCTATTCATACTCA
The DNA here is from genome assembly GCA_016271365.2 of Neoceratodus forsteri. Classification (NCBI taxonomy): domain Eukaryota; kingdom Metazoa; phylum Chordata; order Ceratodontiformes; family Ceratodontidae; genus Neoceratodus; species Neoceratodus forsteri. Next base: position 957,398,549 of record CM057449.1, on the reverse strand, counting down.
TCTGTATTGCTCCCTTATGCCTATCCCATGCCTGTTTGAAGCCCTGCACTGTATTCATAGCCACCACTTCCTGAGGTAGGCAGTTCCATTCATCCACCACCCTTTCTGTGAAAAAGAATTTCCTCACATTCCCCCTTAATTGGCCTCCCTCTAATCTCATGCTGTGTCCTCTTGTCCTGCTATTTTTCTTATATTTAAACATGTTAGACTCTTTCACCTTGTTAATGCCTTTAAGGTGTTTGAATGTCTCAATCATATCACCTCTCTCCCTCCTTTGCTCAAGGGTATACATATTGAGCTCCATTAATCTGTCCTCATATGTCTTGTGATGCAGTCCCTGCACCATTTCGTTGCCTTCTCTGGACTGCCTCAATTTGGTTAATGTCCTTGTGAAGGTGTGGCCTCCAGTACTGCATGCAGTACTCCAGGATGGAGCCTAACCAGTGTCTTGTAAAGAGGGATTTTACCTCCTCTTCTGACTTGTGATACCCCTACTAATACACCCCAACATCCCTCTAGCCTTACTCTACTGCTTTAGTGGTCTGCTTGGATGATTTCAGGTCATTGGTGATGATGATGCCCAAGTCTCTTTCTTCCGTTGTGACTGCCAACAACTCCCCTCCCAGCCTGTAGGTGGCTTCAGGGTTTCTCTTCCCTATGTGCATGATCTTGCACTTCTTTGCATTAAACCCCAGTTGCCACTCTTCCAACCATTTTGCCAGTTTATCCTGATCTCTTCTCATTCTGCCCACCCCATCTGGATCATCTACTCTGTTGCAGATCTTGGTGTCATCTGCAAACAGACAAACCTTACCCTCCAGTCCATCTGCAATGTCACTGATGTAGATATCGAAGAGGACTGGCCCCAGGGCTGATCCCTGAGGTACCCCACTTGTGACTTGCATCTCTTCTGACTGTATACCATTTACCACCACTCTTTGTTTTCTGCCCGACAACCAGTTTGCCACCCAGTTGACCAACATCTGACCTACCCCAAGCCTCTCCAGCTTATTAATCAATTTTCTGTGTATAACAGTATGGAAAGCTTTGCTGAAGTCAAGGTAGGCAACATCAGCTGCTCCCCCTTGGTCCAACACTCTGATTACCCAGTCAAAGAAATCTACGAGATTAGTTTGACAGGACCTTCCTTTTGTAAAGCCATGCTGTCTTGGATCCTGTGCTCCCATGGATTCCAGGTGTTGCACTATCCTTTCCTTAAGGAGTGTCTCCATAATCTTGCCCACTACTGAGGTAAGACTGACTGGTCTGTAGTTCCCTGCCTCCTTCCCCATACCACTCTTGTGGAGTGGGATCACATGAGCCCTTCTTCAGTCTTCTGGGACCTCTCCTGTGCTCAGAGATTCACTAAACAGTTCTGCTAATGGCTCTGCTAGTTACACCCTTAGCTCCTTTAGTACCCTGGGATGTATACCATTAGGTCCCATTGCCTTGTCCACCCTGAGCTTAGTGAGCTCTTGTAGGACCCTTTCTTTTGTGAAGGGACTAGTGCACACCTCCCTCCCCCCTGTGTCCATTGTGCAGAGCTGTGGGCCGTGCCCTACATTCTCTTCAGTAAATACTGAGCAGAAGTATCTATTTAGGATAGATGCTTTTACATGATCTTCCTCCTCACACTCACCCTTATCCCCTTTGATCTTAGCAATACCCCCCCTCTGGACTTTCTCCTTTCACTAATGTATCTATAGAAAGTCTTGTCACCTTCTTTTACTATTCATGCTAGTGTTTCCTCAGTTTGGGCCTTTGCCTGCCTTACTGCCTTCCTTGCTTGCCTTAGGGAAGTTTGGTATGCCTCCCTATCTTCATCCTGCTGCATTCCCTTATATTTCCTGAAGGCCAGCCTTTTGGCTCTGATCTTTTCTGCTACTGTGTTTGAGAACCAAAGTGGTTTCCTCCTTCTTTTGCTCTTGCTTTTCTCTCTAACACAATGGGATTTTGCTTGAAGTACTGCATCCTTAATGCTTGCCCACTTGGCCTGTACCCCCTCACCTGTATTTCTTTTTGCCAGGGCTAGCTTAACGCTGTTGGCCATCTTATCAAAATCAGCCCCTCTGAAGTCCCATATTTTTGCCTTGTAATGGGATGATTTTGTTCTAGTGGAGTGGCCAAATTGAACCATACCATGTGATGGTCACTGACACCCAGGTGACCTTCTACCTGGAGATCTGTCATCCTTTCCCTGTTAGTCAGTACTAGATCTAGGGTAGCCCTGTCTCTTGTGGGTTGTTGTACCAGTTGTTTGAGGCCCTCCCCCTACAGGGAACCCACCATGTGTCTAGTTCTGGCTGGTATTGACCAATCTGTATCTGGCATGTTGAAGTCTCCCATTATCAGAACCTCACCTTTAGCTGTCATGTTTTGTATATCTTCTAACAGTAACGTGTCTATGTCCTCCCCCTGGTCTGGAGGCCTGTACACAACCCCAGTTCGTATGGCTGTCACATTTCCTGTTTCCAGGGTGACCCACAGTTCTTCTGGCTCCTTATGTGTATTCTGAATTTCTGTAGCTTTGATATTTTCATTGACATAAAGGGCCACTCACCCCCCCTTTTTGCACCTCGCTCTCTTCTGAACAGTACATAGCCAGTTACTGAAGTCTCCCAAGTGTGGTTACTGGTAAACCATGTCTCGCTAATGGCTACTCTGTCCAGTTTAGCCTTTATCATTATTGACTGCAGGTCTGGGATTTTGTTTCCCAGACTGTGAGCGTTTGTGTACATGATTTTCCATTGGCCAGATTTCGGTGTGTTAGTTGTTGGGCGAGGTCCGGCATTACCCTTGTGCGCCATATGGGGAGCTGGACCTTTTTCTTTACCTGGTGATGCAAATGAACTACAAACATGCTGAACTCCTGTTTGACCACTAGCTGAGGGGGGGAGGGGTGTTCTTCCCATTTGACGTATGGGGTGCTACACCCCTCTCCCCATTTGCTAGTTTAAATATTCTGCAAAGATGTCAAACTTTGGCCCCTATGCACTGACTCCCTCCTTAGTCAGATGCAGTCCATCAAATTTAAAGAACTTTCGCTCCCAAAACTGTTGCCAGTGTCCTTTTTCTGGGCACCAGCCCTTGAGCCACATGTTTAGCTCCCCTATCTCCCCTTCTCTGACCTTCCGTCCATCTGTCCCCCTCTCCCAGACTGGCAGGATCTCAGACAAGGAGGTGCCGGATGAAATGGATGATAGTTTGTCACCCAGCCTGGTCAGGTGTTCCTTGGTCTCCACAACTGACCAACTGGCGAGATAGTTAGTCCCTATGTGTACCAGGACATCCATGTTTTCTCCTGCTTCCTGAACACTTTTAGCAATGTGATCAGTGTCTCTCCATGCTGATGTACCTGGGAGACATCTGACCATTACCCCAGGCTGGAGATATGTATCAACTCCCCCTGGCAATACTGGAAATGGGACAGGAGGGCCATTGGATGCCGGGATACTGAATGCTGGGCCAGGGATGGGGGTTCTGAATGTTTTTGTAAGTTATTTATTCAGGCTAGACCAACCAAGATAAAACATTTAATTTTCAGAGGAGTTCTGCATCGAGCCAATTTTATTGCTGGGCAGACTGAAGGAGAGGAAGGTGATCACTTGTTCAAGATCACGCAGTGTTAACAGATGTGGCAGCATAACAAGGGAGATGCAAATCAGATTGAGGAGCCCTCATGTGTCCCCAGTTTGAAGCTGGTGACACCCAAAGAGACTGAATATATATAAAAACCAGAGGGGACATCATGTGACTTTGGTGTTTCCTGTCTTCCACTTTCCTAATGTTAGTAGTGCAGAATAACTTGCACATGGCAATTGAGAGACCCTTAAATACCACATGATGTCCCCTCTAGTTTTTCATAAGGTATAAGTGATCACTATAGGAACAAGGAACAGGCTGGCGCAAAGCTTAAAGGGATACTGTCAGGATTCTGGACAAATTTTAAGGGCTGCTAGTGAAGGTGTGTGGAGTACGATGTCGTAATGTAAAATGCAAATGTGCCTTTAAATTTATCCAGAAGAGCTTGATTTTTTAAAAATTTATGTTACATTCACATTTTGGGTGAACCATCAGAAATTACTCACTGCAGTAGTGCGGAGCTGAGGGTAAACTCATTCATGAGCGAGTTACACATTTTCAGTGATTTGTGAGTAAAACATATATTCTGTTACAGCTGGCAATACAGAGTAGCACAAACATGGTCATAACCAAAAATGAGCACTGGAAAGTTCTATATTTTGTGTCCAAAAACCTGAAGCCATGATTCCAGGCATGTACATAAGCAGAGGTGCTACTGCACATGCCTGGAATCATGGCTTCAGTTTTTTCATCCCCTGAGGAAGGCCCTGTGTAGGGTTGAAGCACTGGGATACCGAGCTACAATAACTTGGATTTACTGCAGTTTTGTTTAGATTTCTTGCATTGTTCTTGAGTGCTGAGTTTTACTGGATCAGTCCATGTTTAGGGCTGGCAAGCCCCTCTCAGCACCAATTGTCCATGTCCTTGTGGGCTCCTGTTCTTTAAAATTGCCTCAGGAAACAGGCATGAAAAAGCATCCTGGAGCTTTGGCCAACTCGCGTGGCCTTCCTCAGGGAGTGAAATTACAGCAGATTTCTGTATTCCTTAAGTAGTGGAGTAATCATTAGCACTTGGCAACACTGCTAATTAATAATTTAATAATTAGCTTTCTCTGTATTTTTTATATCACCTATTATGATTGCCATAAAACCACAATACCTTAATAGGTGCATTACATATCACTGCACTCAACATCAAAGGTGTTTCCAATCTTTTTAAGTCTCTAGTCTAAAAGTAATCAATGTATAATTAAAAGGAAATGGAATCTGCCACAAAATCACTCAGTGCCATATCATACTGGGCAGTTTAATAGTGCACACAATCACACAAATCAAAAGTGCTTTAAGATACAAGCAAAGAAACGTTCAGCTAATATCACATAGCAATAAATTTATATATTAAATAAACTTTCAGCTGATATCAAATAGCAATACATTTATATATGACCAAGCCTGCACATCTACAATCCTTAATGTTTAATCCCCCAACAGTTGAGAACATGACACAAATTCACAATATCTTTATAATGTGAATTTATGAGAAATCTGTGCAATTAAAACCGTACACAATACCTGTGACATACTAGGTCATAAAATCTGGAATGAAACATGACTAATTAACTCTCAAAAATATTAATGTCTTCAAAGAAAGCAAATGGGATAGAATAATATAAATGTTCCTCACAAGATGGCATGTAGCTAATCTGGCACTGTATTTACTTCATCATCAAAGACAACAAAACAATACAGTTAGACAACAAATTTAGGTACATGAGAAATACAGTTATTACAACAATATAGGTTTAAAGTCCATAAAGTCCCTTAGACACAAAACAGACCATTTCAAAAACCCATCTTGATTCCAATTATAACAACTTATGTGCTGCACATGATCCTTGATGGAGTGGTGGCACACAGTCTGCTCCCATAAAGTGCACGCATCTTGAAACAGAATGATGGTGATTTTTAAAGTGCAGACCAACTTTTTTCTCCTCTTGCATATTGAACAATAGATTGCATATGTTCTTGTTCTTTCAACTTTCTTATAGTTCAATGCACATACAAAAGAGGGCATGTACACCAATGGATATAAACTACATACTTAGAAGAACAATTAATAAAAGACAAAATATCCTTATTTTTTGCAACCATTGTTGGGCACACAAACTTCTTTCCTGCACATGAATACCTGCACATATTACACATTTTACAGCCAAAAAAATCCCTGAGGTAAATCATTAAGTCAATATGGAGTTTCAGGTCTTGGTTTAATATGACTGTGTGTTACAATATCAGCAATGTTATTGCTCCTGCTATAGGATACCCTTGTTGTTTCTCCTACTACACTGTCTAGAACTCAATCACCTTTCAAGACATTCCAGTGTTGTTTAATGACCAAACCAGTTCTATTTGCCACCCCATTATACTGTGTGAAAACATAACTGGATTATTTCCTTTCCCCACAGTTTTGTTTTTAGGTGTCAACAGCATCTTTCTTTTATAATCGATTTTTTTTAATGAGGAAGCATACAGAATTTAACTGAATGCATTCAAAGTTTAAACATTTAACAGTTCCGTACATAAATAACATAGGAATACTCTACATTAAGGATAAGATGATCAAGTGTGCCAGGAACTACTAGCCTTAGTCTAAAATTAACTTAAGCTAATAATTTAATAGTGCAGATAAACAGGTTAATCTGATGAAGTTCTATTTCTTAGTATGGAGAAGAAAGGGGGCCAAGTTTTTTTTCAAAGAGATCAAACTTTTTTATGGTGATCAAAGCAATTCTTTCATTATTAGCAACTAAACTTAAATTATTATACCATTCTATTGTAGAAGGGGCTGAGGGGGATTTCTAGTGTGACAGTAACAATCTTTTCATGACAAGGGCAGTTGATAGTACCCAGGGCTTTTGGGGGTAATTTAGGAAGGGGACTTCTGAATCAATGCCTAAAAGAAAGAGTTTACCTGAAAAAGGTATATTGGTCTTGGTTAGAAATTCACAGATTTCATAACCCTCAGTCCAGCTGTTTTTGATGACCAGGCATTCCCATAACATGTGTGAGAGAATAATATGCTTTAACTTGATCTCCAGCAGGGGCCTTCCCTCAGGTAATTAATTTCCTTTAAATGACTAGGGGAGTGGTAATAATGGTGAAGAATTTTAATCTGTATAGTCCTACCTTGGACTTCTCTGCAGCTCGAATATGCATTCTTCCATGTTCTTGCCCATTCATCTGCAGTGAATGCCTCTCCTAGCTTTTCTTCCCAATTATGTTTAGAAACTTGTCAGGGTGGAATGTAATTGTCAGTATTAATCAACATCTTATAACACAAGCCAGCTCCTTTTCTCATTGATGTTACCATAACTAATTGGTCCCATTCATTGTGTTCAGGCAAAATAATGTAACCTGTAGGTGGCGCTATCCCAAGGGCTACTACCCCTGCCTGCGTGGCTAGTTGCAGGTTAAGGGGCCTGGGTACTGAAACAGGTGCCTCCACCCGGAGGTCAGGGTTGTTAGTGCTCAAGCTAACCTGGACACAGCCCTCCAGGACACTGTAACCCCCCACTTTCCCTTCTAGTGGCCTGAACAATATACAATAATCACTTTCACAATGACCCTTATTCACCAGGCAATTACCCACACTGTTTGCACTTACCACCAGGGCTGGTTCCTCTAGCTTGACCCTGGATACCCCCTGTGAAACAAGGTTATGCACAGCAAATAGCAACAGTACAGTACTTTTGGCACAAACTGGAACCACAGTCAGGTTAAATTCAAAAAGTGTTAGATCTGATTTATTCAGGGGACTTGAACAAGGGAGGGGCATAATCAGGTTGATTTGCTTAAAGGCTATATCAATCAGGCAGTTATGCATGCACTTCAGAGTCCCTACACAGTCACACACTCTGGGCACCCAGGTAGGAAAACGATAGGCTAGCCAAGAACGTTGCCCGGGTAGGCCAGTGTCGCAGCTGGGTGGGGCACTGTGATGGAAAAAAGCAACATGCACAACCCACACTATTTGTAATCTGGAGACGGAGGGCTCAGTTAGCGACAGAAAAGACAACAAAGCAAGCAGGTGACAGCACTTTAGATTTATTTATTTATTTATTTATACATCAGTTTACAACCTTTGAGCCAGAGGCTCACTTCCAAAGGTACCTCGTCACAAAGAGGACAAACACAGTACAACATTTCGTTACATCATTGTAGATAACAGCATTTTTTTTTTTATTTTTTTTTTTACATTTAGCAGTTGTTGCAGGGAGCTATCCTGATGTTTACTCATGATACACAATACAGGACACAGGCAGGACAAACTCGAGATAGCAGGTTGTTGAACTGGAGTGCCAGGAGAAGCAGGGCCCACACGAATCACCGATGCATAATTCCTGTTCAAAGCACGAGTGGGGGCTGATCCCCAGGCAGGTCTCTCATCAGTGGCTTTCTCTGTGCAGCGGGTAGTCTGGCTGGGCCAGTGTGGCAAGGCCCAGGCCCAATGAAGATGAATACGGGTTCAGTCTGTGGGAGCTGGATGCAGCCTCCAGCAAGCAGAACCCAGTTCAGCACAAAGTGGGAAACCAAATCATGACCCACCAACAGCACACAGCACATTTACTTGTAAGAAATTCTACTGTACCGGGCAAATTGCTATCCGGTCACTATTACAGAGTCTCTGCACAAACCGGGAGTTCAGAGGAGGCTGGAAATCCTGACATGCCGATTGCATTCAGCAAATCTTCTGTCTTCTTCAGGTTAAAGCCTAGTCACAGTCCATTGCCTTAAATCATTCTCACAACTCGAATTCAGTCTGAATCAACTCTATTTTCCCTCTCAGGGACAGTAGGCAGACAGGTAGGCAAAAGCTCAGCCCTATCACAGTTCTCCTGTGCGAATTCACACAGGATTGCTGCTTGACTATCTTGAGCTGTTACTCCTTCACTTCCCAACTCAGATCTGAACTGAAACTGCAGGCAGTCTGGGACTTTCCCCAGGATCCAAAAGGTTCAGTTGGCTGATTCCTTTGTCAGTCACAACAAGGGCTCCCCCTCCAGGTTCATTTAGGCACCAAAAGCCCAAAACTACAATTCCTACAGAATTTTGCTCCCACAAAGCCCCTGGGGAAAGGCTCCATTTTAGAGTCCCCAAAGGTAATGATTGGCCCATTTCAGCAGTCCAGGACCAAGATGGTGTAAATAAGCAGAAATGTCCATGCTGCAAAGAAGGCAGGTTAGACAAACTGCAATATTATTACTGTTCTAATAAATGACCAACAAACAAGTACATCTTCTAACAGAGCTCCCTCTGCGCTAATAGCAATGGTAGAATGGAGTGATTATTTGGCAGCCCAGGTGGGACTTGAGTGTAGAAACACTCAGCCCCCTCCCAGATTAATTGTGACTGCAACCCAGGCAGCTCTTAAAGAGACAGTACACAAAGGCTATACAGGCACTCTCTGGCAATACATTTAAAATGCTAAAACGCAGGACACCAACCTGGCAGTGAGCATTTAGGCAAGCTCAAAGAAGACTTTTCAGGAACCCCCATTTGCAAGGGGGTTATACCATTTCCTGCCTGGAGAAAACTTGGCGTCCGCGTCAAGTCTGTACCATCAACACTATTGAAAATGCAATATAAATGAGACATATATGACATTAGATGCTATGCAACTACTATCTGATACATCAGTTAACATAAACTTGTCACATTACTATACATTTCAACATACTTCACAATACTATATAAGTACTGACAATAATTATGCATGTTTCATACAGGTAATACTAATTTCACTATGATTAACATACTTTGAACATCACTATACTAATTCATGTAACAACTTCTTGCACATTAAACAGTGTAGGAGGGGGCCCTTCCCTATAAGCTAACTTGGGGCTGGATGGGGCAGGGGCACCATGGTGAGAGGGAAGAACAAGTAACCAGGAGTTGGCCTTTAGACTCAATTTGGGCAGTGAGCTTAGCGAGACATAGATCCCTTTGTGAACCACATTGAGAGGCAAATCCACTGGCCTCCCAGGGGAATCATAACTAAAGTGTAGCACTGGCTTGACAGCTCAGCCAGTCTTTCTGGGGAAGCAACCACAGTTTCTGTACTTTCAGCACTAACTTTGGAGCTTTCGTCATTCATGAGGGGTGCCTCTGCACGGATGGGAATGTCCAAACTGGGAGCACTGTCAGCTTCTTGCTCTGTATGCTCTGTTCCCACAACACTTTGCTCATTATTATCTTCTGACGAAGGCCCAGGTTGCTCATTTTGAGGAGGCTCTGGCACAATTAGGCTTTGCGGCAATGAAGGGGGGCTGTCAACACTCTCACATTGTTCTTCAGGTTCTAGCGTGTCACCAGGGAGACTCAGACTATCAGCCCCTTCTTCGGGCAATTCACACAGTTCCTGCAAAACACAGAGAGTCCACAACCTCAGATGTGATGCTTTGCACCTCACTTTCAGGGGCCACTGTATCCAAAGAAGAAACTGGGGGGTTATGCAGTCCTGAAGACCCAGCTTCATCTCCACAGTTTGTCATAGGGTTACCTCGAAACAGCTTACTCAGTTCATAGGAGGGGTAATAGACATTGTCACAATCACTTTCATCAGAGGTGGACTGACAGTCGCTATCATTCAAGGCCTGCTGGGGAGAGGGCTCCGAATCTTTAACAGCTGAAGCAAATGGACTCTGTCTTCTCCTTGCAGCAGCATGAGTCACAGCCCCAGGGGAATCAATTACTGGTGGTTCAGCCTCGATCATAACTTGGCCGATAGGCAGCAAGTGGTTATGGTGCATGGTCTTGACAGATTTGGTGTTATTCTCTGGGTGTACCTTGTACACTGGTAAATCATCCAACTTTCCAACTACTACATGAGGAAGATGGTACCACCTATCAGCAATTTTGTGCTTGCCATGTAGTCCCAAATTGCGTAATAACACACGGCCTCTAGGCCGTAGCTTTTGAGCCTTTACTTTCTTATTGTGCCTCTCTTTGTTGGTGAGGTTTCTTTTAGCAGCCATTGTCTGGGTCAGTTGATATGCATGGTTCAATTGAACTTTCAGTTTCTGTACATACTGCAGGTAGTTTTTGGCTTAGACCCCATCTGGGAAGACCCCAAAGCAGACATCAACTGGCAGGCGGGCCTCCCTCCCAAACATGAGACAGTAGGGGGAGAACCCAGTAGCATCATTTCTGGTGCAATTGTACACGTGTACCAAGGTTCATAGGTTCATAGTATGCTTTACAAGCTCAAACAGGCATCTGCCCTTTAGAGAGCTTGCCACCTTCACTATTGGTGGAACCCATATTTAGCTTTACCCATATATTTATCAATTTTGTTTTTAAAAGTCTCCAATGTATCACTGTCAGCAATATTTGCCGGTAATGAATTCCAACTTGGTACAATTCTCTGTGTAAGCCATTTTATTCTTATAGCAGTATTATTTTTTTCTCCAGCCATCTGATACTCATGCGATCTTGTATTTCTACTTTTGTTATAATACATAATTCCTACTGTTTCTTGCAAAAAAGGATAATTTTTAGTTTTAAAAGCCAAACACAAATCCCCCCAATTCTTCTATAATCCATGGAATACAGTTCAAGTTTTTGAAGTCTCTCAGAGTATTCCAGATTATCCATTCCTTTAACTAAAGGTGCTAATCTGCTGGCTCCACTTATGTTTGTCTTTTGAATGGAGGGTGCCCAGGATGTCTAGAAGGGTGTGGTTAAAATGTTCTGGTTGAGGGTCCCACTGCGGGTGATAGGGGGTGGTTCTTGACTTCCACACCCCCCACACAGAAAGCATTTGTTTGATTAGCCTACTTTCAAAGTCTCTGCCTTGGTCAGAGTGGATCCGCTGGGGGGCACCATAGTGGGTGAAGAATTTTTCCACTAGCACTTTGGCCACAGTAGAAGCCTTTTGATCTCTAGTTGGAAAAGCTTGTGCATACCATGTGAAATGATCCATAACCACTAACACATTGCCAATATTCTGTTGATCAGGTTCTAAGCACAAAACATCTATTCAGACCTGTTCCAGGGGGACACTGGTAGTGATATTGAAAAGGGATGCAGTCCTCTGAGGCAGGGCTTTTCTTTGAAGGCAATGACTACAAGTCTTTACACGGTGCTCAACATTGGCCCCCATCTTGGGCCAGTAGAATCGAGATCATACCAGGTTGAGAGTCCTGTCAATACTGAGGTGCCCCATGTGATTGTGGAGGGACCTCAGTACCAAGTGTTTGAAGGCCATGGGCAAGATCAATTGCTGCTTGTCTACTTGACCACTATGATCCACTGTCTCTCTGTATACTGTAACAACTGATTGAATAACTTCAACCTGGGGCCTTCTTTAAACAAGAGGGCAGTTCGTAAGTCAGGGGAATGTAACTTAGACACATCTTTCCCTGCATGCAGGGCATCAAGTGCTGGCTGAATCATAGGATCATGGGATTGAGCCCACTGAATGCTGTCATTGCCAAATTGAGGTAGTGCACTAATATCTAGAGCAGAGAAATGGCAATAGGCAGCCGGTAAGCAGGTATCAGCAGGGCCCAAGCAATCTACTAAACAGTCCACTGTGTCCGCAGACATCTGTTCATCTCTGTCAAACTTTTGGCATGATGCTCAGATGTCAGGTTCAGACAGCCTGACCCACTCACTCTTGGAAGCGGGCCTTCGTGACAGGGCATCAGCATCAATATGGTTCAGTCCCGGCCTGTATTCAACAGCATAATCATAGGTTGATAATGCAGAAAGCCACCAGTGCACAGCGGCATCTAACTTAGCTGAATTCTGTACATAGGTCAATGGGTTACTGTCAGTCATTACCAATATCTTTGCCCCATAGAGGTACTCATGAAACTGGTCAATGATGGCCCATTTTATGGCAAGGAAATCCAGCTTGTGCACAGGATAGTTTCGCTCTGACAGGGTCAAACTCCTGCTGGCAAAAGCTACTGGTCTCAAACCACTCTCATGGTCTTGATACAGCACAGCTCCTAGGCCCTGCAGACTAGCGTCCATATGCAGCACAAAGGGCTCAGTAGGGTCAGCATAGGCAAGGATGGGGGTGTGGGTGAGCTGCTATATGACTTCATGGAAGGCTGCTTCACATTTGGGTGTCCATCAGGGCCCAAAAGGTTCACCTGTGTGGAAGTACACTTTTTCTGGTTCTTTGACTGACCCTTTTTTGTATTTACAGTTGGTGGGGGGTAACCCTGGGTAAGATTCAGGAACTGGTGAATCACCTTGGAATAGTATTTTATGAACCTGCAGTAGTAGCCACGGAACCCCAGAAAATGTTGTAGTTCTTTCAAGTTATGGGGCTGGGGCCAAGTAGTCAGTGACCCAACCTTACTGGGATCGGTCTCTATCCCTTCTGCAGATACTATGTGCCCCACATACTTCACAGAGCTTTGAAAAAACTGGCACTTGTTGATGGACAGCTTGTGGCCGAAGTCTTTCAATCGGTCCAGCACTTTAAACAGTCAGGTCTCATGCTCCTCTAATGTGTATCCAAACACAATGACATCATCTAGGTATACTAGACATTCCAGCAAGTTCATATGTCAGTGTTAGTAGCTCAGCAGGTAACACACTCACCTCTGAGGCTGGGAGATAAGAAGGCTGTGGGTTCTATCACCACACCAGGCACTTGGTTTAATATCCCAAAACTGACACTGCAGTGCTGCATGATGGAGGTGCTGCACTCATGAGGTGCCATCTTTCAGATGAGACTTTAAACCGAGGTCCCATCTGCCTGTTCTGGTAGTAGTTCAAGTGGATGTCAAAGATCCCATGGCACTTCTCAAAACAAGTAGGGGAATTTTTTATTGCAATAACATCAAAGCACATAAAATAAACAACAGTAGAAATGTACAAAAAAGGAAACCAAGGGGTTACAAATAAAAAAAAAAATCAAATACGAATCAAGAATTCATTTCAAACAGGAGTGCATAATAGTAAAAGAAAAAGAAAAGGAAAGAAACAAGGAAAATTCAAGAAAAAATAAAAACAACAAACAATCATACATAGAAACTAAAGACGTAAATAGGTATTACATCATACCTAAAGAAAAATACAGACCTTCATTTATATTTAATAAAGATACTGAAACCCTTTCACCAAAAAAAAACCTTCTGTGAGAAATTCTGGGCAAGATCATCCTATACATCTTGACCATAGCTTGAGAAACTAAAACACAAACTATATCATACGGCATCATCCTTTGGTGCAGGACCCATTGGCACCGACTTTGCCACAAATAATATTTAAGGCAACATAAGAACACCGATAAGGTGTCTGGGTGATACAAGGAACCTAAAGCAGAAAATTGACATAAAACAAGCAAATCATGTAATCTGAGTCAACCACACCATATTCCAGCGTTGAGCAAGATAAGACCATAATGGTCTAACAAAGGAACAATGAAAAAAGTAATGGTCAATAATTTCTTCCAGATTAATACAATCCATATATGGACAATTTAGTTCCTCCAGCATCTTATGTTTGGCATTTCCTCGGACATTTATCCTCTCATACACAGAGAGCCACAAATGCTCCTACACGTGGGGAGGAATCCTCAGGTTAAGCAACTGGGACAGAACAAATTTATTATATTGGGGGAACAATTCTTAAAAAGGGATTCCTTGGGTGAAACCATGGCCATAACAGCAGAAAAAAGTTGCCGGCCCGAACTTTGTAAAATTAATTGTTTTGAAATACCCCATTTATATAATTTAGATGCAGCGGGCCAAAACAAGTCTGAAATATGTAAATAGGGAGATAACTTGGGAGGGTTATTCTCCAAGCCTGTAAATATCTAGACAGGGTAAGTCGAATCCAAACACTATGAGGTTCCTATAAAGGAACTAATCCACTTTTAACCATCTGTGATAGGAATATCGTATTGAAAAACACCACAGGATCAATCATAGTAAGACCACCCTTTGCCCTGGAGAGGTAGGTAAAACACCACTAAATGGGGTTTAATCTATTGCCCCAGAGCACCTGAAATAAAAGGCTATATAATTTAACATCCAAATGTGTGTGTGGGGGGGATAAATCATGGCAACATAAAGTAAAATGGGGATAATAAAATGTTTAATAACCTGAACTCATTTAAGTTTTGACATCTTCCAGTGTTTCCATCGCCCAACTCTGGATTCCACCTTCTGCAGCCCATTCTCCCAGTTCTCTAAAGCCAAATTTTGGGGCCCAAAGGTTATCCCCAAAATTTTAATGGGGTCTGAAGAAAAGGTAATACCTTCTATGATTAAGGGTGGAGGGGCCCCGGAGCCTATAAATAAACCCCTACTTTTAATTACATTCAGTTTGGAGTTAGATAAAAGGGAATAATCCGTTACATCAGTTAGGATATAAGGCAAATGGGCAGAGTCTAAGAAAAAAACACAGACGTCATCAGCATAAGCCTGAACCTGTAACTCATTACCAGAACTAGCTACTGTAATACCTGACCAGGTGGGAGAGTGGATTAATTTCCTTAACAGGGGATCCAAAGTAAAAATGTATAAAAGCGGGCTAAGGAGGCACCCTTGACGAACTCCCGTAGAAACTGAATCCTGTCAGTAATTTGTTGTCTTATAAACAGATGAACTATAGTAGAAGAATACATCAATCGGAGGTAATCAATGAGGTCATCAGGAACACCATAAGCTTTAAGGGTGAGAAACAAAAAAGGGGGATATACCCTATCGAAAGCTTTTTCCTGGTCTAGGGAAAGGATGTAGCCCAAAGAACCATTTAAGGACAGATAATCGATCAGGTCCGTTATCAGCATAAGGGCATACTGAATTTTCCGAGTGGTGAGGCCACAAAACTGATGGAGGGAAGTAACCTGGGAAGCATAACATTTCAGCCAATTATTTAAGATTTGTGCCAAAATTTTGTAATCAGAATTTAAAATAGTAATAGGTCTCCAGTTACGTAAAAGGGACTTATCTCCAGATTTAAATAGAAAAATTAATAAGCTTTCAAAAAAGGTAGAATGTATTGTCCGGGAAGTGAAAAAAATTATCAAAAACTAATGCCAAACATACAGCAAGTTCACTGGAAAAGGATTTATAAAATTCAAAAGGCAGGCTGTCAATTCCAGGGGAAACTCCATTTTTTTGAGACTTAATAACTAATTCTATTTCTTCCTGCCCTATTGGTTCCTGTATAGTGTGGGTATCTGAAAAAGTATGGGAAAGGGTAACTGAATCCAAAAAAGAGCAGATAGATTCCGAAGAAGGTGGGATATGTGGGGCATGAGAAAGAAGAAACCCTTCAATAGTGCGATGCATAGCCTCGATAGAATGAACAGTACTCCCATCCTGGTTCACCAGGGCCATCATAACAGTATGCCGTAAAGTTTTACAGGCTGCAAAAGGGTCGCCAACAGGGGAGGTCTGTGCCCCATTCTGCAATACAGCCCGTAAAGTACAAGCTTAATCATACTGAAAGGATTGCATTTCTTTTTTCAAATTCTGAATTTGAGATGAATAGTCATATTTAGTTGTATTAGCCCAAGTAAATAGGTTAAACAGTTGTTGCCGCAATGAAAGATATTTCAAAAATTTATCATTAACCAACTTTTTCCCAAACATCTGGAACCAGGATTTGAAGTCAGCCTTTGAATCAAGCCACCATTCCCCAAGGTCAGAATATAGAAAACAGACTGAACATCTAGCAGTAATTAACCCCAGGATTCCCTGCCGAACAACAGGGTCAGTAAGAACAGAGGTGTTCAGCCTCCATCTGTTTGACTGAACAGAAAATTCTGGGGGCCCGTCAACAATGATTAACAAAACCAGGTGATCTGAAAATTCGGTTGGCTGAATATGGAAGGAAAAAGGAGGCAAAGCATTAAAAACAAACATGTGATCAATAGAGGAAGAGAGTTTATTCCTTATATATATATATATAAAACTAGGCCCTGACTGCTGGAATGCACTGCAGTTATCAGATCAGCAGAATCAATAACTCGGAAAAGAGCATTTGTGTCACAATACACCTTCTTTTCTGAGGAGGTCCCTCTTAATTTAAAAGGGAGTTGAAATCCCCACAGAAAAAAATGTAAAGAGATGTAATCAGATATGGCTGAACCAACTGGAAAAGAGACACCCTCTCGGCCTTTGACTGTGGGTCATAGATATTAATTAGGTGACAAGTCATATTTGCCAAACACCATCTAATATCAAAACCCTACCAGGACAGAGATCCACTAATCTATGAAGAGAAAAAGAACTCCCATTAAATAAAACTCCCTCTCCGTCTGCACTGTCTAGACCAAAAGACCAGTAGGAAGGGCCCCACAACCACTCCCCCTGGAAGGATCTTATCTGGTCACAGAAAAACATCCATGTCTCCTGAAGAAAACAAAAATCGAATCCTGATGTATGAATAAAGTCAAATACAGCCTGGTGTTTCAGAGGGTTCAATAAGCTATGAATATTAACAGATTCCACTTTCAAGGGAGACACAGCCTTAAGGTATTTTTTCCCTTTTTTTCTTTTCCTCTATACCCAACCGATTCAAAAGGCTGAGAGACAGAGTCTGGAGGCAAGGAGGCAGACTCCTCTTGATCACATCCAAATAATTCATAAGGAGTCAGCAAGTAGACGCCACAATCTCTCAATTCCAGTAGACAACATTTATTATTCCCCTGCATGCACTGAGTGCCTTGTTTGGAATGCCATTATTGAAAAGTTTACTATATCAGGTAAAGGAATATAAGAATAAATATTTGATTTGATAAAATAAAAATATCTGGTATGTAGAGAATACATTTATTTAAAATTTAAGAAGGTGAACTAAGGACATGTTGTTCTTTCTTTT
The DNA here is from genome assembly GCA_016271365.2 of Neoceratodus forsteri. Taxonomy (NCBI): domain Eukaryota; kingdom Metazoa; phylum Chordata; order Ceratodontiformes; family Ceratodontidae; genus Neoceratodus; species Neoceratodus forsteri. The sequence goes on along the minus strand of CM057449.1, from coordinate 957,381,111 downwards.
TAGACAGAATGAATACAGTTCAAGTGAGAAAGCAATTCCGTTTCATGGCATTCCTAAGATTGGCAAAAGATCAAAAATATAATTGATTTTTGATATTGTGAGTGAATTTGAGACCGAATGATTTTCGGACTTTAATGCCCAGCAGGTATGTGGGTTCAGGCTTTTTGCTGTTGTAAATTATATGCATAAGGGGCTCTGGAGTGCTTTGAACCTAAATATAACAATCGTGAAGTTTTCAACTTATTTTGATAGTAAGAGTAAAATTTTATAGGAAAGCATTATTGGTTTAATATAAGTTAAGTATAATTTAGATTGAGGGACTAAATATTTTTTTTTATGTTTGTTTAGGAGGAATTATAGAATAACACAGCATTAAGATCAAAAATTTAGAGAAATATTTTCTGAATGTTTATGGCACTTTTAAGTAAGTAGTGAATCAAATATGTGTGGATGATAGATATATGCATTGCAATAAATTATAATAGCTATGTATAATGTATTATTCTAAAAAATGTTTTCTTAAATGATCTTTTAAAACAGAATGAACCCCGTGAACAAGATCTATTCGAGTGAAACGTAGGGGAATAATAAATCTTGTCTACTGGAATTGAGAGATCGTGGCACCTACCTGCTGGCTCCTTATGAATTATTTGGATTTGGATTTCAGATTTGTACCCCGTAGGAGTCGAAGATTTATCTAAATATATTAGATTGATTTATATCCATTACCCACCTAATAGGTTTTGTAGTTTGTTATAATCCTCTTGATCCATATCTGAATTACCATCCTCAGAGGCAAGAACCTCAAAGAGATTCAGAGACTCAAATGAGCCCTGAAGGGAGTCAGATTTGGGGGGAGTTTCCTAGAGGAACGTCTAAGGAGGATTACTGGACCTACAACAGGAGGCGTCATAGGGTCAGGGTCCGTATAACAATCTGGAAGCATAGAAGACGTTCCAGTGAGCTCCACCCCAAGGATGGAAGGGAAGGGATCAGGGATAACACCACTACCAATGGATACATCAGCGAGGGTGGGGGTGGGGGTACAGGATCAAGGGGGGGAAGGAACAGTCAAGGAAGGTATAGACCCAGGGGGGAGCAAGATCAGAATTAGGTACCAAGTCTTGGGCATGCTAGATTAAGAGACCTGGGCTCATGCAAGACACATTATTTTTCACAGCCCATGGGCAGACATTAAAGACGTGCCCGATCTCCTCACAAAGGTCACACTTGGTATGGGAAGCACACTGAAAATCTATGTGCCCTACCTCTCCACAATTACCGCATCATGGCTTGTCACGGGAACTGGATATGTGAGTCCGGGACCCACACTTATAGCAGGCCCGGGGCTGCCCAGCATAAAAGCATGCCCCCGATCCCTGTCCAACATAAATGAATTGGGAACATGCGTAATACCAGAATCAGACTGCCAAAGCTTAATTTTATATTTCCGTCCTCCGGTCCAAAACATTTCAGCATCCAGGATGGTCTCAGGGTCACTTAAGACGTCACATTTCTGGGAGAGCCAATAAGTGATATCATCCACGTGGCCCCCTTCATTCCGAAACATGATGGTTACAAACTTAATTAAAGGTTTGGTCAAAGGAAAAACCAAGAAAGGGGTCCACGTGGGTGAAAACTTCACTGGATTGTACCTCTTCCAGAAAAGATCCAGGGCATAAGAGGTACGAAAACTGACTTCATAGTTATCTTCTCCACTAATATTGATAAATGCAAAGACCTCCCTTGGGGAGAAATAAAGGGAATCTTTCAATAAACATTTGCCCACAAAGTGTCTATTGGGTCAAAGTTCATGTCCCCCTTTATAACATATCTGAAATGCATTCCTTCAGAGTGCAGCTTTCTTCTTGGTTTTGGAAAATAAGTCAGACAGGAGAGGTTTCTGTGGTTGCGGATCACCCTGTTGGTGGCTATCCTGGTCTGCCACAATGGCCTCCTGAGTGTCATGAGTTCCAGGATTGATCAGTCAGGAAGGAGGAACAGAGTCCTGGCGCTGAACCCCCTGGAGAGGGTGTTCAGGTAGGAGGAACAGAGTCCTGAAGCTGAACCCCCTGGAGAGGGGCGGACGGCTGAGGGACAATGGGGGAGGGTACGAACATTCTCCCCAGGCAAGTTAGGAAAAGACTGAGGTTTTAATGGAACTGTAGGAGCCTCGTTAGGGAACCATGAAGGAGGGCCTTGGGAAAAATTCAGTTTTGGTCCCATTCAGGGTCAGGAATCCAAGCACCTGTGGGAGATTGTTTCCACCCAGCCTTGCACAGAGTGGTCTGTGGAGGCCAGAGATCATGAGGAGGGAGTCTCTTCTTATCTAAAGAAAAGGCAGCTTGCAACACTTCAGCAGTGGTTTGACCCACTGTAGAGTCAGGAGGCAAAGAGATAGACGGAGCACTCTGCTTCACCACAGTGAATGCTGAAAAAATATGCCGGTTGGCAGTAGTCAGCGCAGTCCTAAGTCCTTTTATATCACCTTTTGACCCCAACATAGAGGACCCCTCTTTGGAGTTAAATGAAAATACAGTAGCCCCGTCTTGAACATTGGGGGAACGCTGATAAATCATTGGAGGAGGAACAGATTGTGAAATGGAGCCATGTAAGGAAATGTTCTTTAGTACATACGCAGAATCTCCAGACTAGGGCTGAGTGGTAAGGGTGGAATTGAGTTGAACAGCGTTATCAGCGTGAATTGCAATATGTGTAGGCAATATCACCTCCGGTAAAACCGGCTAGGGAGTAGGAGATTTAGAAAGTCCGTGAGCCGATGACTGTAGGCACCCACTGAAATCATCAGTAACAGTGCCAGATAATCCTGCACAATAAACAGGCACAACAGGTAAATTCACAATTTCAGTTGCAATAGCACAAGAATTCTTGCAGGATGACTCACCTGGCCCCAGGAGGGCCTCCATGCTTGATGTTGCTGTGTCACAGATAGGCATGACAGGTAGGAGATCCATCGTGACAACAAGAGCTGCAGCTTGCAACAGTGCGATTTTTTCTTGTAGTGCTTTCTCTGCAGCCAAATGCCTCTGTGTTTCATTCTGGAGTAGCTCCTTTAAAGTAGTTTCAGCTTCAGTTTGGTTTGAAGAAAACACATTAGTAGCAGTGTTTGTAGAATCCCTGATTTGACTTAAATCCTCAGTTGAATGGTAAACCTCTGGAGTTTCTACTCCAGTCTGCTGAGTATCCATATTTAGAACAGAAACTGGGTGAGCCTCTAGCTTAAAAAGATAGGAGAGGAGGCCTGCTCCCCCAATCCAGAGACATCCATCACCTCCGGAGGATCTGCTGTCTGACTCCAAACTGTGCCCCTTCCACTCTGCTCTCAGGAAGTCAAGCCCCCTGCTGGCAGAGTAGGGGAATTTCCCCATGTGCCCTGGCTAAATTTCCCCTATTCATTAAAATACCACCAACAGCTTAATCTGGTTCAAAGTCAGTTGGCATTCATCTGTATCTCCCTCTCCCGGGTTGTGCCTGAAAATAGGCAGAATTTGTCTAATGCACTTACCCGGTCAACAAAAACTAAATAAATAAAAAAAATAAAAATATCTCCCACCGCATGTTCCATCAGTCGCTGAAAGGTGGCCAGGGTGCCCGAAATCCCCTGTGGCATTCTCAGGAATTTGTAGAACCCCAAAGGACAGATGAAGGCTGTTTTCTCATGGTCCTCCGGGGCCATCGGAATCTGGTAATATCCGCTGTGAAGATCCAATACCGAGAACCATTTGCTCCCATTCAGGCAATCCAGGGCATTTTGTATATGGGGCATGGGGTATTGATCTGGGATGGTCTGCCAGTTCAGGGCTCGATAATCAACACACATCCTGATGGACCCATTCTTTTTACGCACGACCACAATGGGAGAGGCATATAGGGTCCTTGATTCTTGTATCATGCCAGCAGCAAGCATTTCCTGCAGGTGTCTCCTAACATCATCTATGTCCGCTGGGGCGAGGCGTCGGGATCTGTCTCGAAATGGCCGGTCATCATGCAGGCGTATGTGATGCTCTGCACCCTGAACACACCCAACATCCCATTCTTTTAACAAAAAACACTTGGTCTCTGTGGGTGAGTTTCTTGCTAATTCTAGCCTTCCATTCAGCTGGCAACAGAGAATCACCAAAGTCGAATAAGTCTGGGGTCACTCTATCCTTCTCGCCAGAGCACTTGTTACTGGTAATACTGCAGTGTCTGTGCAGTGTACTGTAGCTAGAGCGCACCCTCTGTTCACCCAAACCTCCCGATCTGACACATTCCAAATCTGTACCATCACTAGTCGTGCACAGGCATGGGCGCGGGCAGGCAAGATGCTGGGCCTAACCAATAATCCTTCTGGCAACTTTCGATGGCCTGGTGCATCCAACGTTAATATTTTGTTCTTTACCTCTTTTCAGAGGTGGACCTCCCCATGAATGGTACACTGGGCATTGGGTGCCAGTACCAGAGAGTCAGGATCCTTCTTCCACATGATCCCCACAGGTTCATCCTGGTCTACTTCCTCAGGTTTCCATTGCAAATCATAGGCCCTTTTGATTAGAGCCGGAATTCTTAGGGCCCGCCCAGTCCGTTGCCCTTGTTTCTCATGGTAGAGTTGTGCCACTCTCCCAAACATATGGCTGTTTGTCCCAATTAACAGGGGAACCCCGTCATGCAGTCTGGTAGGGGAACACACTAAGGCAAGTGTCTCAACTTGTTCATCTACTCTAGCTACTGAGGTAGGGAAAGACAGCCAGATCTGAATATACCCCGAGTAGGGATAAGACTTCTCGCTCAACCCCCACACATGTAAGCCTTCCAAGGGTTGTAGGGGCACATCAGGCCGATAATTTTGATACCAGTCTTGGAACACTATAGTTACTTGAGATCCACTGTCAAGCATGACCTGGGTGGACACACCATTCACTATCACTGTAGTTTCCATTGAAGGGTCCACCACCTCAGACCATTCTGGGGGGACAATAGCAGGGGCCGGTACAGATGACTTAGCCACAAAGAAGTTGGAGTTGGAATTTCCTGAGCCTTCACTGCAGTCATTTCCAGCACCCCTCGGCCATGGTTTTGCTTTCCGGAGCTTCTCTTGAAGTCTGTGTACAACCTTATCTTAGCCTTTTGGGGACCGGCATTCTTTCTTCATATGCCCCTCTTTCCCACAATTATGACAGAGTATGCTTTCTAGAATCTGGCATGGCCAAGGCGTCACACTGGGGGCTGAGACAGAGGTACCACCAACAGAAAATTGTGATTCAACCTCTGTCTGGTGTTTGGTGAGCATGGGGAGATGCCTCAGTAATTCCCTCGCTTCCATAGTCAATTCATCAATCTTTGAACTGCTGTCAACAGGGGATGCCTGGTACTGCACCCCCAACCCCATAGCAGACATGATATGAGAGGGGTTTGGACCCATTGTATCTCTGGAATGGGCTTGTAGGGAAATGGTAGCCCTCATTTCTTGGACCTCCCGCAGTATCTCACCCCAGGGCGGAGCATCCTTGCTAGCCTCCCGATGTTCAACTGGCACTGTATTTCGCCCCTGAGCATCACTCACATGTGCATCTTCGGTCAACTGGGCAGCAGCAACAGCAGATACAGGAGGAGGCCCTCTACATGGCTGCCTCCTGTCAATCCTCCGAACTTCCTTCATCAGTCCGTCATAGGTAGGAGGAGCAACTGAGCAACAAGGCGTAGTTGGAGCAACAATAATTCAGAGAATGGGGCTGACTTGAGAAGTTGGTCCACCCTATTCTGATCTAACTTAGCTGGGGCCATGCCGCCTTTCTTTAGTCATTCCTATAGCACCTCTTTGAGTCAAGGCACATACATGGATAAGGGCTCCCCTGGGTATTGCTGAGTGTTTTTGACCCTACCACACAGGTCCTCATCTGAATCGGGACTCTCATACACATTTTCCAATGCATTCAAAAAATCTTGAGCAGTTGATTCTGGATTACTAGCCTGTGTAGCATGGATAGTAAGTTGGATGGGGCCTCTGAGGCTTTCAACCACTCTTCTCCTATTCTCTGGTTTGGGGCATTGCCATTCTCGGATTTGAGGGAAAACATAGTCTATCCAGGTCTCCCAATTGTCCTCCCCTGGGGTGTGGGGAGGGTGCCTGAAAACATCCTCAGCCAGTGATATGAATCGTGACTAACTGCAGGCATGGAGGTGAGCACAGGAGCCAGTGAAGTAACAGACACAGGAACTAGCAGGGATGTTGGACAAGGAACACCCCCACATGGCAGGAATAACTTATTGAAGTCCTCTATGGTCTTCCTCTCCTCCAGAAACAACTTGCTTAACTTCCCCTCGAATGTCTCAGATAAGGGTTGGGGCTCATCCCTCCCAGGGTCTTTACTGTCCTTATTTATTACCCTCCAGGTGGCTGGGCCTCCTTCTGAGGCAATAGTCTGTGGCACTTTGGAGCTATCCACAGGGTCACTATACTCTACTAGGGTCATGAACGTTTGGGTGGTCAAATCAGCCTGTCAACCCACCACCACAGCATTTGTTAAACATTCAACTTTGGAAAGTGCTCCTTCCACAGTGTCTTTACTAATGCTTAAGGGAATATCCAATATAAGCAGGGCATTGTGAAGGTCAATCTCCTGCCCCATACACCACCCCACCAACTGATGCACAACCACTTTTGTTGGGGTAGCCATTTATGTTTGACAATAATTTGTGATTTTGGCCACTAGAGGATGCAAATCCCAGCATTAGTGCCTCCAATATGTAACCCCTAGGTGGCGCTATCCCAAGGGCTACTACCCCTGCCTGCATCGCTAGTTGCAGGTTAAGGGGTCTGGGTACTGAAACAGGTGCCTCCGCCCAAAGGTCAGGGTTGTTAGTGGTCAAGCTAACCTGGGTACAACCCTCCAGGACACTGTAACCCCCCTCTTTCCCTTCTAGTGGCCTGAACAATATACAATAATCACTTTCACAATGAATCTTATTCACCATCCAATTACGCACACTGTTTGCATTTACCTCCAAGGCTGGTTCCTCTAGCTCGACCCTGGAGACTCCCTGTAAAACAAGGTTATGCACAGCAAATAGCAGCAGTACAGTACTTTTGGCACAAACTGGAACCACAGTCAGGTTAAAGGCAAAAAGAGTTAGATCTGATTTATTCAGGTGACTTGAACAAGGGAGGGGCGTAATCAGGTTGATTTGATTAAAGGCTATATCAATTAGGCAGTTATGCATGCACTTCAGAGTCCCTACACAGTCACACACTCTGGGTACCCAGGTAGGAAAACGATGGGCTAGCCAGGACATTGCCCGGGGTAGGCCGGCATCACAGCTGGGTGGGTCCTGTGATGGAAAAAAGCAACATGCACAACCCACACTATTTGTAATCCAGAGCCAGACGGCTCAGTTCACGACATAAAAGACAACAAAGCAATCAGATGACAACACTTTAGATTTAGCTGTCGTTGCAGGGAGCTACCCTGATGTTTACTCACAATACCCAATACAGAACACAGGCAGGATGAAACTGAGACAGCAGGTTGTTGAACTGGAGTGCCAGGAGAAGCAGGGCCCACACGAATCACTGATGCGTCGTTCCTGTTCAAAGCATGAGCAGGGGGCTGATCCCCAGGCAGGTCTCTCATCGATGGCTTCCTCTGTGCAGCGGGTAATCTGGCTGGGCCAGTGTGACAAAGCCCAAGCCCAATGGAAATGAATACGTGTTCAGTCTGTGGGAGCTGGATGCAGCCTCCAGCAAGCAGAACACAGTTCAGCACACAGTGGGAAACCAAATCACAACCCACCAACAGCACACAGCACATTTGCATGTAAGAAATTCTACTGTATCAGGCAAATTGCTATCCGGTCACTATTACAGAGTCTGCACAAACCGGGAGTTCAGATGTGGCTGGAAATTCTGACAGGCCAATCACATTCAGCAAATCTTTGGTCTTCTTTAAGTCAAAGCCTGTTAAAAGTCCAGTGGTTTAAGTTGTTCTCACAGCTCGGATTCAGTCTGAATCAACTCTATTTTCCCACTCAGGGACAGCAGGCAGACAGGCAGGCCAAAACTCAGTCCTTTCACTGTTCTCCCACGCTAATCCATGCAGGATTGCTGCTCGAATATCTCGAGCTGTTACTCCTTCACTTCCCAACTCACATCTGAACTGAAACTGCAAGCAATGATTCCTCTGTCAGTCACAACAAGGGCTCCGCTCCAGGTTCACTTAGACGTCAAAAGCCCAAAACTACAATTCCTACAGAATTTTGCTCCCACAAAGCCCCGGGGACAGGCTCCATTTTAGAGTCCCCAAAGGTACTGATTGGCCCATTTCAGTAGTCCAGGACCAAGATGGTGTAAATAAACAGAAATGTCCATGCTGCAAAGAAGGCAGGTTAGACAAACTACAATATTATTACTGTTCTAATAAATGATCAGCAAACAAGTACATCTTCTAACAGAGCTCCCTCTGCACTAATAGCGATGGCAGAACAGAGCGATTATTTGGCAGCCCGTGAGGGACTCGAGCATAGAAACACTCAGCCCCCTCCCAGATTAATTGTGACTGCAACCCAGGCAGCTCTTAAAGAGACAGTACACAGAGACTATACAGGCACTCTATGGCAATACATTTAAACTGTTAAAATGCAGGACACCAGCCTGGCAGTGAGCATTTAGGCAAGCTCAAGGAAGACTTTTCAGGAACCTCCATTTGTGGGGGGATTACAATAAGATCTGGAGTCAGAAGGGAGTTTTGCAGAGTTTACCTAATCTGTAAATACTTTACAAACTGGAACCTGTACAGTTTGAACTTCGCCCTCACTTCTGTAAAAGAAAGTAAAGTCCTATTCTCTTTTCCTATTAAATCCCCCACATTTGTAACTCCAGCTGATAACCAATAGGTGTTATTAGAGGCATGGATCCATATAAAATAGTTTAATTGTTCCAAAGCGTGATTTGGTCTGTAGGAAATTGCTGAATGCTAAGAACACTTTTAACTGCTCTGATTATGCTTATAGAGGATCCAATACAGGGGTTATTGCTGAGTTTCTTAGGAATGGGGATGAACAGGTAATCAGAGGGTTTAAAAGGGATGACTATAGACTTTTCAGCTGTGAACCAGAGCAGGGTTTCTTATTCATCTATTATGTACTAGAGATGGGAGAAATCTGTAAATTTCGCTCTGCAAAATATTTTGCAGATTTCACGCATTTTGCAAAATAGTTTGCTGACACAAGATGCGAAATTCCACCCCGAAAATGCAGAATTTCACCCGCCAACAGTGGAATTTCACCACTCATGGGTGAAAGTCTACCATTTGTGGGTGAAATTCCACATTTCATGGGTGGAATTTTGCATTTCACACCCATTAAATATTCTGAGAAATGCTTGAAATATTTCACGGGGTGAAATTCCTGAATCAGAACTTCGCTGGCAAAATTAAGTTTCACTGCATTTCTATTATGTACAGATACTTAATCGCCATTTTGCAGGGAAAGGCAATATGGTATTTTCTCAATGTGGCAAAGCAAATCCCCCTCTGACCACGGGCATCTCAGTTTTTTTAAAGTTAGCCTGGGAAGTTTATCTCCCCAAAGAAATTTCCGAATTAACTTCTCTATTTGTTTGAATGTATTCTTATAAATTCTGAGGGGAATGTTTTCAAAAAGATAAAATAATTTAGGGATCTCAATCATCTTAATAGTGTTTATTTTACACCATAGGGATAGATTTAAATTCTGCCACTTTAGGAGGTCACATTCAAAGTCTTTTAACAAGGGTGTTATATTTAGCTCAACTAGTTTGCTGACATTTTTGGGAATTTTAAGACCACGGTAAGTGATGTGGTTTTATGATGTGATCACCCAGTGTAATGGGGTGGCAAATAGAATTTGTGGGGTTATTAAAAACTTTGGAATGTCTTGAAAGATGATTGAGTTCTAGTCAGTGTAGTAGGATAAAAAAACAAGGGTATCCTATAGCAGGAGCAATAACATTGTTGATATTGTAACACACAGTTATAGTAAACCAAGACCTAAAACTCAATATTGACTTAATCAGTTACCTCAGGGATCTTTAGGCTGTAAAAGATGTAGTATGTGCAGGTATTCATGTGCGGGAAAGACGTTTGTGTACCCAAAATTACCAGAAAAAATAAGGATATTTTGCCTTTTATTAATTATTCTAAATATGTAGTTTATAGCCATTGGTGTTCATGCCCTCTTTTGTATGGGATCTATGACACTGGTGCGACAACCCCAACTGTGATGTCCACTACAGCACCGGGAACCCATCGACACCCCCGACCACAGTGCAACACCGAACTGACCGGTAACATTGGGATGCAAAATTCAGGGGGGCTGAGCCACCCCTGAACTCCATCTACTATTTATATCTAACTCCACATCACACAGACAGTGGAGTTAGATATTTACCCCCGATCACCCTAAAGTGTCTCAAAGAAAAAACCCCATTGCTGCAGATTTAGGCGTGGTGGGGATTTCGCTGTGTGGGTGTCGCTGTAGTGGCAGCACACCTTTTGTATGTACATTGAACTATAAGAAAGATGAAAGAATGAATTCAAGAACATGTACAATACATTGCTCACCACTATGAGGAGAAACATATTGGTCTGTACTTTAAAAACTGCCATAATTCTGATCCAAGATGCTTGCAGTTTATGGATCCAGATAAAAAAGAGATGATTTGATACCTTTTATTGTACCAACATAGATGTTACAAACAAACAGGTGCTTGAGCTTTTGGATTACATAGAATCCTTTATCAGAATACAGAATAGATAAGCTTCTTTCCTGTATGTCTTAAAACCAGTGTACAATAATTCAATATTATTCATGAATATTCAAACTTATATTGTTTAAACATAATCTTTCTGCAACAAGTGACTAGTGTTTTTGCACATTCAGCACCCTAGCCATACACAGACCTCCTTGTAATTGAAATGCTGTTATCTTATTTTCTTATTTAGAAGACATTTAACATTATATAATATGTATTTCTTCAGCTTATTTCATATGTATGTTGTATGGCTGTTCTCAGGGAAGAAGCTTATCTGGTCTGTGATATTTGACCTTGATATGCCTTTCTTGTGATGGGACTCTGTTGTCTTGGTTCCATGCTGATTTTTAAAAAGCAGTTTAAGCCAATGGGATTTTTAACAATTGTTTATCTGTTTTTTTTTTTATGTATGATCTGGACTTTAAGAAAGTGTATGCTTCCAAACCAACTGTTATTTTTCTGATGAAGGATTCAATGTAATCCGAAAGCTCAAGCACCTATTTTTTTTTAACATCTTTGTTGGTCCAATAAAAGGTATCAAATCATCTATTTTTTTCTGGATCTTTTGTCACAAGGACCAATACGGCATCATTACTAATTTTCTCTGCATTTTATGAAAGTAGACTGTGGGCCACCACTCCATTGAGGCTGAGATCATGTACAGTGCATAAATTGTTATAACTTATAATTGGAATCAAGATGGATTTTTGAAATGGTCTGTCTTGTGTTTAAGGGACATGGACCTGACACCCATATTTTTATAATAACTATATTTCTCATGTATCTAAATTTGTTGTCTAACTGTATTGTTTTTGAAATCTTTGATAATGAAGTCAGTAAATACAGTTTTAGATTAGCTGCATTTAAATAACCATCCATTTGTAATGCTGCTTCTATTCAAGACTTTCTAGCCTGCCAGGGACATCCATGGAGTCTCTTATGTAAGAGAGAGTAGTTGTGACAATCTTCTGAAAAAACAATCAATAATTTTCCCAACTTGTCACTTAATGATCCAACTCCAGAAACTATCAGATGTCTTGGCAGTGATCTGAGATTTTTATATAATTGTGGACGTGCATATAATTTCGAAATATGCAGCTTTAAGAATTTACTTTTCCTAATATGTGATCTCTCCTAAATCACAGGCACTTTGCAAAAGTTCCACCAACTCCACGGAAAATCTCGAAGTCAGATCTGGTCTCAATTTAGCATAGCTGTCTCTAGTTTCCAAGAGACTCATAACCATATTCTCATAATTTTTCAACATCATCACATTTCCTCCTTCTTCCACTCTTTTTATTTCAATACATTTTTTTAAACTCAAAAAACACCTGCTTTATCCATGGAGGAAATGTTGTGATGAGCTAGCTAAGTATCCGCATCCAATATTTTTGACACATCTTTCATTTCTACGTCTCTAAATATTTTAATGCTTGACTCTCTACATTTGGACAAAATGAAGATTTGTGTTTAAAATGCACTTTTCTTTCAATTTTCAGGGCTATACTATCTAATCCTGCCAAATTTTAATCAACATCTTTGACATAATTTTCCAAATATAAGATTGTGTTGAGATCAGTTTCATCCAAAATACACTCAAGAAATTCACCACAGCCATTCTTACTGACATTACTTAAAATGCCAGTTTCCAGCCCACTCAGAGTTAAGTCTCTTACTACATCATCAACCTTATATTACCCACTGTTATTCATAAGAGACTCATTAGTAGCCTCCATTAAGAGATAAAAATCATAATTTACAGCATATTGTTCTAATAATATAACTTAAGCTGCAAGTGTCTAATTAATTTAAAAAATATCTAAAAAAAATTATAAATCAGTCTACTTTTGGAGTTGGAATGAAGGAGAGGTCATGTCTTAAAACTTTAATCTGGGCATCAGTCAAAAGTTCATTTGAAAGGCTAATTACCTTCAATTGCTCTTCCTTTCCCCCTTCAGGTAATGGGTTTTTACACTTTATTGCCCTTCTGCAGCCTTCTTTTCTTCCCCTTATTGTCTGTTGTTTCCCATTCGATTGTTGCTGTGGGTAAAAAAGCCTGTTCTCTTGAATTATTTTCAGGTAGCTGTATAGTAACTCTCCCAGCTTCATTTTCCTTACGACTTCTCCCTTTGCCCTTAATATGGGAGTTGAAATTAGATTACTCTTACTCCTTGCTCTGGATCATTTTTCTTCTTTCCAAGTATATACTTGTGCTTTTTCATAATCTGCTGTATTTTGATTTAATTTAGACTGTTTTCTGCATCTCAGCTCCTCTTCATATTTTTCAGTCTTGTCTTTTAATTTAGTTGAAAATTGCTGATATTCACTTAAAGAATTAAACTTAGCCAATTCATTTTCAACAAGGTCAGTTTCTACTGCACCTTACATGATGTATTTTCACTTGCATTTTCTATATTGAATACTCCCCTTCCTCAGTCCCCCAGGACACAGCTGAAAAAGAGCTGTTACAGCTCAGCAGATGTGTCTTTGCTGGTAGACCCTTGAAAATAAATGAATAAATCTTAAATATTTTATCTAAGAACAAAGAGCTCAACAGTTTGTTTTGACATCTTAATTTGTTCCATTCTAAACCCCAGTCAATATGCTTGTAATACTTTATAATTAGAGGCACTCCTGTGTAAATGTGTCAACACAGAGATTGTATATAAAGAAAGAATTATAAGCTGCATTCAGGAGAAACAAAATGTCACAAAACCCTATCACAGCAGGTAAAAATGCTTTATTTTAGGCATTACAGATACTCATGTCTGAGGTAGCGGACATGAAAAAATGCCTTGGCACTTTGGCCAGACCTTGTGGCTTTCCTCAGGGGTTGAAATTACAGCAGACTTCCACACTCTTTGAATAGTGGACTAATCACTAGGACTTGGCAACACTGCTAATTAACAATTTAATAACTAGCTCTATATCTTTTTTGATATCACATATTATGGTTGCCATAAAACCACAGTACCTAAATGAGTGCAGTATACATATCACTGCACTCAACATCAAAGGTTTTTCCAATCTCTTTAAGTCTCCAATCAATAATTAATCAATATACACTTAAAAGAAAGAGGAATCTGCCACTAACATAATCAATGGCATATCATATTGAACAGTTTAATAATGCACAGAATCACACATATCAAAAGTGCTTTAAAATGCAAGCAAACTTTCAACTAATATTAAATAGCAAATCTTTTATAAATTACTAAGCATTTACATGTTCATTCCTTAATGTTTAATCCCATGACAGTTGAGAACTTGACACAAAATTACAATATCATTAAAGGGTGAATTTATGAGAAATCTGTGCTATAGCAACCTTCCTCATTCATAATACCTATGACATATTAGTCCATAAAATCTGGAACTAATCAAGGTTAACTATCAAAAACATTAATGTCATCAAAGAAATCAAATAGGACAGAATAATATAAATATCCCTCACAATGCAGCATGTAGCTAATCTAAAATGGCATTTACTCACTTCATTATCAAGGACTGCAAAAATAACATAGACAACAAGTTTAATACATAAAAATACAATCACTGATTTCATTTAGTCCCTTGTGCACAAGACAGTTCAGTTCATAAATCCATCTTTACTCCAATTTTAACAATTTATTTACTCAATCTCAGCCTCACATGAGTGGTCTACTCCCATAAAGTACAAGCATCTTGGATCAGTAGTTTGGTTATTTTTAAGGTGCAGACCAATATTTTTCTCATCCTGCTGATAAACAGTAGATCGTACATGTTCTTATAATCGTTCTTCCAACTTTCTTATCATTTAATGTACATACAAAAGAGGGCATGTACACCAAAGTATATAAACTACGTATTTAGTAAAACAATTAATAAATGACAAATATCCTTATTTTTTTGATGGTAATATCAGGTGGCTAAACTTCTTTCCTTGGCATGAATACCTGCACACACTACTTACAGTCAAAAAATACCTAAGGTAGCTTATTAAGCCAATATGAATTTGTGACTTTGTGTCTTGCTTTCAAAGGATTAGACATTAAGGACTGGACATGTAAGGACTTAGCAATATATAAATGAATTGCTATTTGATATTAGCTGAAAGTTTCTTTGCTTGTGTCTTAAAACATTTCTGATTTGAGTGATTTTGTTCACTATTAAACTTTTCAATATGATATGGCACAGAGTGCTTTAGCTGCAGATTCCATTTCTTTTTAAGTAAACATGACTAATTATTGATTGGAGACTTAAAAAAGATTAGTAAAACCTTTGATGTTGAGTGCAGTGATATGTATTGTACCCATTAAAGTACTGTGGTTTTATGGCAACTGTAATAGATCATATTAAAAAAAAGATAGAGCTAATTATTAAATTGTTAATTAGCAATGTTGTCAAGTGCTAGTGGTTAGTCCACTATTTAAGGAATATGGAAGTTTGCTATAATTTCATCCCATGAGAAAGGTCATGTGTCTGGCCAAAGTGCTAGGGTGTTTTTTCGTGTCTGTTACCTGAGTCATGAGTATATGTAATAAAGCATTTTTATCTGCAGTCATGAAATTTTGTGGTGGTTGTTTCTTGAGTGCAGTCTACATTTATTTCTTTGTGTATTATTATAAGGGATGACTGTCCCTTAGTATGGCCTGCAACACTTAGGCTTTGCACTGACTTGTTTTTTGTTCCTGTTGCTATTAACAATTTGAGGTTTGGTCAGGCTGCATACTTTGAAATTTTCAGAGTTGTTTTGGTTTTGGAGAAGCAAGCATTATTCATGTCAGACAGTTGTCCTATCCATGTTGGGACCAGTAAATCCATCAGTGGATGTCATATACATCCATGCCATTTAAAATACACAAAAATGAGTGTGCTGATGGGACAAAGTTAATTGGGGAGCAGCAGAGCAGGCAATTGGGATGCGATGCCATCCTGCCTCGGTAATGCATGTCAACATTTCAACAAGATAAATGTTTAGCTAAGAATGAGCCAAGTTCAAGGGGGAAGACACTGAAAAGGAGCAGGGAAATCCCAGCCTCCCCCCACAAGACACAGTAGTTAGAGAGGTAAACAACAAGGTAGAGAAGTCAGTAGGGAGCAGGACAGGGATAAATGCAGAAAAAAGTGGTAAGGGCAGGGATGGGGCTAAAAGGGGTAAGGCCATAAAAAAGAAATGGAAGGTGATGAGTACCAATGACCATAGTCTGTGCAACAAGCTCCCTGAACTAGTGGCCTTGATGGAAGAGAGATGCCTGGATATTGTGGCAGTCACTGAAACATGGTACACAGAGAACCATGACTGGGATGTCAACATACCAGGATACACAGTCTACAGGAGGGACAGGGTGGGTAAAAGAGGAGGAGGAGTAGCTCTCTATATAAGGGAAGGGATTAAAGCAACAGAACTAAAGAGTAAACAGGAAGTTGATGAGTCACTATGGGTCACCCTGGAGACAGGAAATGGCACCACAATCCGCATGGGGGTTGTGTACAGACCCCCATCTCAAGTGGAGGAAATGGACAAGGAAATGATAGAAAGAATCCTTAAAATGGCAGAAAAAGGGGAGATATTGTTGATGAGGGACCTGAATATGCCAGATGTTAACTGGTGTACCTTTGCTTCAGGAACATCCAAGAGTAGGGTCATTCTTGATGCCCTACAGGGGGCATGCCTCAGACAGCTAATGCTGGAACCCACTTGGGAGGGAGCAATCTTAGACTTGGTACTCTCAAATGGGGAAGGAGAAAGCATCTCAGACTTAGAAGTGGGTAGCCTGCTCCTGCACCTCCCAACCCTGACTTCTTTGCCTTGATAGAAGTTGACATAGCCCTACTCCCATCCCATCTTCTAATTTTAGCAGGAGATTGGAATGTCTGTCTCAGTAATAGGGTGGATAAAAAAACTCAACCTAACGACTGCCTTCTATAGCACAAGCATCACTGGCCAAACTTCTAGAGGCTGCAGCGTTGATTGACCCAATTACGGTCTGCAATAAAGGGGAGCACATTATGACTTTCTATTCTGGAGTGCACAAAACCCACTCAAGAATTGATTACTTGTTGGTTAATAAAGAAGCAACTCAAGGGGTAAGGGAGCTGATTACCCATACTAGAATCTTATCAGACCACTCCCCAGTCCAGCTAACTTGGGTGATAGAATCCCTCCCAACGAGACCATACCGATGGAGGTTTGAGGATTCCTTATTATTGGATAAGCATATGCTAGCCAAGTCAGAACAGATATTGGTGGAAATTATCCAGACCCAACTTCCTACGCTTTCAGATAGTAGATCAAGGTGGCCCACTTGTAAAGTTTTATATTCGGATTTGGTTCAAAGACTGGCAGCCAGGAGAACTTATATGAGAAGGGTGAGGGAGGAGTTTATCCTGGGTGCTATTAATTCATTGGCTCCCCTAGAGGGCACTGCAGAAGGGCTAGACCTAGAGCTTAAGGAGCTTAGAGATGAGATGGCAGGTATACTTTATGGCAAGTTGGTGCGGTGGGCAGAAAAGGTCCATGCAAACTATTTGATGCAAGGGAATGTTCCAGGCAGGCTTCTTGCCCATAGAATAAGAGAATGGGAGGCAACTAGGGTAATTCCATTTATAAACCATCAGGGAGAAACAATAACAGAACCCCAGAAAATGGCTGATGCATTTGCGGCCTGCTTCGAAGGGATCTATCAAGGGGGAGTCTCGGTAAGTGAGGGGGACATTATGGGGTTCTTGGAAGATATACCTCTTCCGAGGTTAGACCAAGGTCAAGCCCAGTGGCTAGCGGCCCCTATTTTGGAGTCAGAAATACTAGAGGCGATTATTTCGCTTCCGAATGGTAAGACACCGGGACCGGATGGTCTAACGGCCCAATTTTATAAATCTCATGCTGCAGTTATATTGCCTCTATTGAAATAATTATTTGAAAACATTATGCAGGATGGAGTCCCACACCCACAGTTATATCAGGCCTATATAACTCTCATTCCAAAACCGGAGAAACCCAAAGAACTCCGTGAGAGCTATAGACCTATTGCCCTGATGAACCAGGACTTGAAATTATGACGAAGATACTGACCAATAGAATTCTGATGCTTGCTCCTGGTTTAATTAGCCAAGAGCAACTGGGGTTCATGCCGGTAGAGGAGCTCATGATGCACTCCGGAAACTCCACCATATACTGCATAAGGCCTCAGCCTCTAAGCTACCTATAGGTAATTGCTTTAGATGCCGAGAAGGCCTTCGATAGGGTCTCCCATGATTTTCTATTTGCAACCATGAAATGTATGGGTTTCCCAGAGGACTTTCTTAGGGGTATTAAAAATTTATACGCTGCCCCCATGGCTAGGATTTTATGTAACGGCTATTTATCGAAGGAAATTGTTCTAGATAATGGGACCAGGCAGGGATGCCCCCTCTCGCCAATATTATTTAATATTTACTTGGAACCCTTACTAAGGGCGTATTCAGAAGGATCCGTGATACAAGGGATTGTTATTGAGGATAGAAATGAAACTATTTGTTTTTGCTGACGACATTTTGTTACACCTCCAGGAACCGGCAGAGAGTTTCAAGCAGATTCTAGATATAGTTGATAGATTCTCCAGGGTGTCGAACTATAAGTTAAACTTGAGTAAGACGCAGGTTCTTCCTCTCACTATATTTACCTATAAAGCCGATTTTGAACCGCTTCATGTGAAATGGTCCCCAAAAAAGCTTAAGTATCTTGGCATTTGGATCACTATTAATGAGGATGAAGGCCTTGAAGCAAATCTAGGAGAGATACTATTGGTAATTAGAACGGATATAACTAGATGGAATAAACTCCCTCTAAACTGGACAGCAAGACTGAGTCTGGTTAAAATGAACCTACTACCCAGACTTCTATATTCAATACACTTATCCCCATATATCATCCCTAAATGCTGGTTTACTAAAATACAAAAGCTCATTTCTAACTTTTTGTGGAGTGCTAAACCCCCTAGAAGAAAGTATAATATCCTGCAACTACCTTATAGCATGGAGGTATCAAAATCCCGGATTTACAAATTTACTATGTAGCGGGCCAATTAGGGTTAATGAGTCGGTGGCGTGAGCAGGTGAAGGAGGGGGGATATATCCCAATCTGGCTTCAGGTTGAGAGGCAAATCCTTTTGAATATGGGAGTTTCCCCTGAAGCAGTATTGTTTATTACTCCAAGAGAGCTATCGGTTGGAGGAAAACAAATCCCAATTTATAAAGCAGTTTTGGCTTGGTGGACTCTTTTGTCCCCAAAACAAAGAAAAACAAAAAGGCACCAGAGAACAACCTCTTGTGGGTAATCCAAACATGCGCATCGGAGAGCAAACAATTAAAGGACAATGGGCCACTCATTTGCTCAACTTAAGATGGGTGGACTTTATAAAAGAGGATAAGGTAGTTCTCCCGGACCAGTGCAAGAATTTGAACTTCTTTAAGAAAATTCAAATTACCAAATTGCTGCAAAAAATGGAAAGGGAGACGGATAGATTTCATGATACTTCATTTACGTGGAATCTCCTTAAGGAGGTAAATTGTGCAAGAAATCCCGTGTCCAAAAGCTATAAGATATTACTTGACTTTTTAAGCAGGGGTTCTTCTGTAAAGATTTCATACTGGGATAAACAAGAGGACATTAGCCCTCAGAGACCTGACTGGAAAGAAGTGTGGAGCAGTAGTAGATATATTCCCATTCCTAAATATAAGATCATGCAATTTTTTGTAGCTTCCAACTTATATTATACCCCTACTAAGCTATGTGCTAGGGGCCTCAGACAGACAGACCTATGTTTTAGGTGTAGTGCAAGCTCAGGGGACTTACTCCACATATTATGGCACTGTTCCAAAATTTTCCCCATCTGGGAGCAAATTCAACATAATATGGATCCAGTGATAAATTATAAGGAACTCATCGTGCCTAAGATCTGTGTTCTAGGGGACATGTCAGATATCCTTAGCACGCTGGTTAAAGGCCACATCTCTTTAATGTCCTCCTTGGTCAAAGCATTTGTCTTAAAGCATTGGAAAACGATATGGCCTATACATATGACCAATGGGTGGGAGACTTGTTGACAATCTTGGCCAGGCTTAGAAGACAAATGCTTCGAACTGGACGAGAAGCAACTTATGATAAGAGATGGAAGACCTTGGAGGCGGTATATACCCTCCAGTCCAAAATACCCCAGACAGGGGTCTGTCTGTCAGAAGGTACGTAATCAAGAATAGCTGGGTAGGGAGTAGATACTCCTGTAATAGTGGGCTTACTTAAATGCAGCTAGCTTACCGAAGCAGGTAGGCCAATTTCAATGTTTTTCTTGTTACTGGAGCACGGAATCTGCCAGATATCGATGTGGGGGGGACTCTCTCTCTTTTCCTTTGGGACACAGCTGCAGGGTATCTCCCTGAGGACCCTTGTGTGCGATGCAAGGTCTTAGAGGCACTATATGGCAATCGAGATTTAGATATTGATCCATATAAGTATCTTCCTGGTTGGGGTTGTCCTAGTTATTATATTGTAAACCCAGGAATGAGTAAGTTATTAGAGGGTATACTGTGCAGCTGTGTATGTATATAGCTATTGATTGTACATAGTGGTCACACCCAGTTTTGGGGTGTGGGCCCGGGCATGTCCTGGGCATACGTGTATGTTTGTCTAATGATCAATGGAAGAAAAATACAATAAAGATGACTTTAAAAAAAAAAAGAAAAAAAAAAAAAGAAGTGGGTAGCCATCTGGGAACAAGTGACCACCAAACAGTGTGGTTCACAATAAACACAGCCATAGAGTCAAGCCATACAAAAACAAAAGTATTGGACTTTAAGAAGGCTGACTTTGGGAAAATGAGAGAGTGCCTCAGAAAAGCAATAGCAAATGGGCAAGAAGGAGGGGTAGAGGAACAATAGGGAATAATCAAAACAGCCATCGCAGAGGCAACAAGCCTTTGTGTGAAGCAAATCAACAAAACAAAACAAAGGAAAAAACCACTATGGTTCTCAAAAGAGGTAGCAGGGATGGTTAAGAAGAAAAGGATAGCATTCAGGAAATATAAGGAAACACAGAAGGAGCAGGACAGAGAACTTTATCAGTTAAAGCAGAAGGAGGCAGGGAAGGCAGTCAGAATAGCAAAGGCACAAACTGAGGAAAAGATAGCCAACTCTGTTAAGAAGGGGGATAAAACCTTTTATACAGTAGGTACATTAGGGAGCGAAGAAAGACCAAGGGAGGGATACAGAGACTTAATAAAGGGGAGGGAATGTGGGCAGAGGGTGACAGTGAAAAAGCAGGGATACCGAATGAATATTTCTGCTCAGTATTCACAGCGGAGGAGGTGGAGGAGGAGGTACCTAAACCAAACAAGGGAGAAACACTGAATAGGGGGGTCGATACCAGTCCATTCACAGAAGAAAGGGTTTTGAAAGAACTCTTGAAACTGAGGATGTACAAAGCTATGGGGCCTGATGGGATTCACCCAAGAATTCTAAAAGAATTAAGGGTAGAACTAGTAACACCACTGACTACTCTCTTTAACAAATCATGGGAGGATGGGGTGGTACTTGAGGACTGGAGCAGGGCAAATGTGATTCCACTTCACAATAGTGGGAGCAGGGCAGAGGCAGAAAACTACAGACCAGTTAGTTTGACTTCAGTGATAGGAAAATGATGGAATCACTCTGAAGGAAAGATATTGAGTACCCAGTGGCCAGTGGGGCACAGGACCCAAGGCAACATGGTTTCACAGCAGGAAGATCATGTCAGATGAACCTAATAGATTTCTTTGACTGGGTGACCAAAGTAGTAGACCAGGAGGGGCTGTGGATAGGCCTACCTAGATTTTGCAAGGCATTTGACACAGTCTCACACAAAAGATTAATATTCAAGTTAGCCAGCCTTGGAGTGGGTCCCAACGCGGTAGCCTGGATAAAAAATTGGCTGGACAACAGGATGCAAAGGGTAATAGTAAACGGAGTCCACAGTGAAGAAAGGAAAGTAACTAGCGGGGTACCGTAGGGTTCGGTACTGGGACCGGTCCTCTTTAATGTCTTTATAAGTGACATTGGAGAGCACCTGGAAGGAAGAAGGTATGTCTCTGCAGATGACACAAAGATCTGCAACAGGGTTGATACACAAGATGGAGTGAAAAGAATGAAAAGGGACTTGGCAAGGTTGGAGGAATGGTCAAATATGTGGCAGCTCAGATTCAATGCAAAGAAGTGCAAGGTAATGCATCTGGAAAACAAAAACCCAGGGGAAGAGTACACAATGGGGGATGAGTTAATAACAACAACAAAAATTGAAAGAGACCTAGGAGTAATTATATCAGATGACCTAAAGTTGGGCAAGCAATGTGAGAAGGCAGTAAGGAGGGCTGGGGGACACTAGGATGCATAGGGAGAGGCATCAAAAGTAGAAAAGAGGAAGTTGTTATCCCTCTGTACAGAGAGTTAGTGAGACCCCATCTGGAGTACTGCGTGCAATTCTGGAGACCCCTTCTCCACAAAGATATAGACAGAGTGGAGGCTGTTCAGAGGAGGGCAACCAAAATGGTGCAAGGTCTGCACCAGAAGACATATGAGGAGTGACTGAAGCAGCTTAATATGTATACCCTTGAGGAAAGGGGGGGCATGATAGAAACTTTCAAGTATCTCAAGGGAATTAACAAAGTACAAGAGGGTAGTATCTTTCAGAAGAAGAGATGTGCAAGAACAAGGGGACACAACTTGAAGATAGAGGGGGGACAGCTCAGAGGTAATGTTAGAAAGTATTTTTTCACAGAGAGGGTTGTGGATGTATGGAACAGCCTTCCTGAGGAGGTTGTGGAGTCAGGAACAGTGGGAGAATTCAAGAATGCATGAGACAAGCATAAGGCAATTCTAGTGAGGGGAAGGAGGAAGTACTAGTTGGGGGTAGGAGGAAGTAAGCTGTTGATTAACTAGAATCTGCAGCTTATCCATCAGGTAGGGAAATGGGCAGACTAGGTGGGCCAAGCAGTCCTTATCTGCCATCAAATTCTATGTTTCTATGTTTCTATGTTAAGTAGACATGTCTATTGAGACTGATAACTTTAATAATATGAGGGATCTATTTATTTATTTTTTTTATTTAAATTGGAAAAGTTATACATGGCAGAGCTCAGTATTTGGTACAACAAGCTAACTTTACTTATTCAGAGAAAGGCTGGATTTCACGGGGTCTATGTATGGATGCTTTGCCTTTATGTAAAATTGATGAGTTTGAACATTGGACCAACTGGCAAGAAGCAATGAGTGAGTGGTATTTAAAAATTATAGGACTGATTTATGATTTTTGTAGATATTTTTTAAAGTAATTAGAAAATTGCAGCTTAAGTTATATTTTTAGAACAAGATGATGCAAATTATGATTTTCATCTGTTAATGGAGGCTACTAATTAGTCTCTTATGAATAACAGTGAAGAATTTGAGGCTGATGATGCAGTAAGAGACTTAACTCTGAGTGGCCTGGAAATTGACATTTTAAGGAATGTCAATAATAAATGATTGTGGTGAAGCTCTACGATGCCGGTTCAACAACACTTTTGTTTACCGGCATCTCATCGACAGGAATTATGTCGACTGCAGGTTGCAGTCGGCGACAATTCCTGTTTGTCTCCTGGTCCCCTGTTTTCATCGGGGGCTTTCTCTGCCCCACCGCCCTCCCATCTTTAGGATTATCAACTCCAGACAGGGTTGATTCAGAGCAGGGGTGCAGGACCAGGAGACAGTGTGCTCCTGTGTCAGGCGCACCAGCACAGTGACCTGTCGACAACCTGTCGATTTAGTCAATGAGTTGGTAGGTAGCTGTGTTGGTGTCACTGTTAAGGGGGGCATACCAATTTGGGGAATATATTTTGGATGAAACTGATTTCAACACAATCTTACAGTATATTTGGAAATTGGTGTTGAAGATGTTTATAACAGTTTGGCAGGATTGGATAGTATACCCTTGCAAATTGAAAGAAAAGTGCATTTTAAACACAAATGTAAATTTTGTCGAAATGTACAGAGTCAGGCATTAAAAATATTCAGAGATGTAGTAATGAAAGATGTGTCAAAAATACTGAATGAGGATACCTGGCTAGCTCACCACAACATTTCCTCCTTATAAAAGCAGATGCTTTTTGAGTTGAAAATTAACAATCGTATTGAAATAAAAGGAGTGGACAAAGGAGGAAATGCTTTGATGTCGAGAAAATGTATGGTTATGAAGCTCCTGGAAAATAGAGACAGCTATGCAAAATTGAGACCAGATTTTACTTCAAGATTTTCAGTGGAGTTGGTGGAACTTTAGAAAATTCCTGTGATTTAGGCGAGATGACATATCAGGAAAAGTAAATTCTTAAAGTTGCATGTTCTGACATTATATGTGCTTCCAAAATTACATAAAAATCTCAAATCACCGCCAAGACGTCTGATAGCTTCTGGAGTTGGATCATTAAGTGAAAAGTTGGAGAAATTTATTGATATTCTCTTCAGAAGGTTGTCACAACTACCCCCCTCTTTCATAAGAGACTCCATGGACATCCCTGGCAGGCTAGAACATTTTGAATGAAAGCAGCATGACAAATGGATGGTCATTGTTGTACACTACATAGTCTTCCACATCAGTAAAACAGAGGGACAGACTACAAGCAGTAGACTTTTTTGCTTCTAAATATAGAAACATCATGCCATGCAGGCAGAGTACATATTGATGCATAACTATTTTGTTTTCAATAATCAATTTTATATTCAGACAAGGGGAACAGCAATGAATGATACTAATTTACATATGGCATTTTTTGAAGAGAGCCAAATTTGGGTCCTTCAGGTGAACCCCACACACAGGAAATCACCATGTTTACATTTTATTGACATGTGTGTGTGTGTGTGTGTGTGTGTGTGTGTGTGTGTGTGTGTGTCAGGGTAGTGATGAAGACATGCTGATTTCATCAGGCATTTAAATTCTAATGATGGAAACCTTAAGTTCATTATGACATTAAAAAAATATTAGCGAACTTCTTAGATTTATGCCTGACAGGATAGCCAGGAGGGAAGATTTATACAAAAAGCATTAAAATAAGTAACTGCAGCAAATAGTATACTTAAAGCCTCTGGAAACATAAAATTTGACAGGAGATAAGGTCTGACCGGCCCATCTAGTCTACCCTGTATTCCCGCCTAGCGAGAATACCATAGATACTACTTAATCTTTGGCTTCATCTTCCTTTCTGAACTGCTATGGCACCCTTATGTCTATCCCATGCAGTTTTGAATCCCCCCACTGTCTCTGTCCCCACCACCTCTGCCAGCAGGATGTTCCATGCCTCCACCACCCTCTCTCTGTGAAGAAGTACTTTCTTATGTTGCCCCTCAGTCTACCCCTTTCATTCTCATTGCATGGCCTCTTGTTGTTCTAGAACATTTACTCTTTTGCAAGATACTGCCCTCTTGGTCTGCATCTATCCAGGATGGGAACCAGGATCCTAGGTGACAGATTTAAATGCTTCATTGGCAAGAATTTAAACTAGCCAAGGGGGGCACTGAAAGGGAGAAGGGAAATCCTAGCCCCAAATCAGGGTAGTTAGTGAGGTAAACACCTAGACAGAGCAGTCGATAGGGAGAAGGGCAGGGGTAAATGGAGAAAAAGACAAAGGCATTAAGGACAGGGATGGGGCAAAAAGAAACAAAGCCATAAAAAAATGGAGGGTAATAAGTACCAATGCCCATAGTCTAGGTAAAAAGCTTCCCAAAATGGTGGCCTTGATGGAAGAGGGATGCCTGGATGTCGTGGCAGTCATAGAAGCATGGTACACAGAGAATCATGACTGAGATGTCAACATACCAGGGTACACAATCTACAGGAGGGACGAGGGGGAAGAAGAGGAGGAGGAGTAGCTCTCTATGTAAGGGAAGGGATCAAAGAAATAGAACTAAAGGGTAAACAGGGAGGAGAGGAGGCACTGTGGGTCACCCTGGATACTGGAAATGGCTCCACAATCCACACAGGGGTTGTATACAGACCCCCATATCAGGGGGAGGAAATGGACAAGGAAATGATAGAAGGCATCCTTGGGATGGCAGAGAAAGGGGAGATATTGCTGATGGGGGACCTGAATATGTCAGATTTTAACTGGAACACCTTTGCTGCAGCCACATCCAAGAGCAGGGCCATTCTCGATGCCCTACAGGGGGCATGCCTCAGACAGCTAGTTTTGGAACCCAATCGGGAGGGAGCAATCTTAGACCTGGAACTCTCAAATGGGGATGGAGAGAGGATCTCCGATCTTGAAGTGGGTAGCCATCTGGGAACAAGCGACCACCAAACAGTGTGGCTCGTGATAAACTTAGCTGTTGAGTCAAGCCACACAAAAGTGAAGGTACTGAACTTCAGGAGGGCTGATTTTGTCAAAATGGGAGAGTGTCTCAGAAAAGCACTAGCAAACAGGCAAGAAGATGGGGTGGAGCAACAATGGGGAAACATCAAAACTGCCATCACAGAGGCAACAAGCCTTTGTGTGAAGCAAATAAACAAACCAAAACGAAAGAAAAAAAACACTATGGTTCTCAAAAGAAGTGGCGGGGAAGGTAAGGGAGAAAAAGATGGCATTCAGGAAGTATAAGGAAACACAGAAGGAGCAAGACAGAGAACTGTACCAGTTAAAGCAGAAGGAAGTGGGAAGGCAGTCAAAATAGCAAAGGCCCAGACCGAGGAAAAGATAGCCAACTCAGTTAAGAAGGGGATAAAACCTTTTTAGGTACATTAGGGAGCAAAGAAAGACTAAGGTAGGGATACTGAGGCTGAATAAAGAGGAAGGTGGTTGGGCAGAGTGACACTGAAAAGCAGGGATACTGAATGAATACTTCTGCTCAGTATTCACAATGGAAAAGCAGGGGGAGATACCTAATCCAGTCAATAGAAGCACTCTGGATAGGGGGCTTGATATTAGTCCTTTCATAGAAAAAGGGTTCTGAAAGAACTCTTAAAACTGAAGGTGGATAAAGTAATGGGGCCTGATGGGATTCACCCCAGAATTCTAAAAGAACTAAGGGAAGAACTAGTAACACCACTGACTACCCTTTTTAATAAATCATGGGAGGATGGTGTGGTACCTGAGGACTGGAGGAGGGCAGATTTGATTCCCCTTCACAAAAGTGGGAGCAAGACAGAGGCAGGAAACTACAGACCTGTCTGTTTGACTTCAGTGGTAGGGAAAATGATGGAATCACTTCTGAAGGAAAGAATTGTTGAGTACCTAAAGGCCAGTGGGGCACAGGACCCAAGGCAGCATGGATTCACAGCAAGAAGGTCATGTCAGACAAATCTAATTGATTTCTTTGCCTGGGTGACCAAAGTAGTAGACCAGGGAGGGGCTGTGGATATGGTCTACCTAGACTTTAGCAAGGCATTTGACACAGTCCCACACAAAAGATTAATAAACAAATTAGCCAGCTTGGGAGTGTGTCCCAGGGTAGTAGCCTGGGTAAAACACTGGCTGGACAACAGGACACAGCAGGTAATAGTAAATGGAGTCCACAGTGAAGAAAGAGGGGTTACTAGTGGGGTACCACAGGATTCAGCACTGGGATTGGTCCTTTTTAATGTCTTTATAAGTGACATTGCAGATGGACTGGAAGGGAAAGTATGTCTCTTTGCAGATGACACAAAGATCTGCAACAGGGTTGATACGCAAGGTGGGGTGGAAAGGATGAAAAGGGACTTGGCAAGGCTGGAGGAATTGTTAAAATATATGGCAGCTTAGTTTCAATGCAAAGAAGTGCAAAGTAATGCACCTGGGAAACAAAAACCCAGGGGAAGAGTACACAATGGGGGGTAAGATATTGATGACAACAAAAATGGAAAGGGACCTGGGGGTAGTCATATCAGACGACCTAAAGGTGGGCCAGCAATGTGAGAAGGCAGTAAGGAGGGCTGGGGGATACTGGGATGCATAGGGAGAGGCATCACCAGTATAAAATAGGAAGTTACATAGATACATAGACAGTGTCGGCAGATAAGAGCCTGCGGCCCACCCAGTCTGCCCATTTGAGCTTGTAAGTTCGCTTTATGTTTTCCTAGAAGTCTGTTGCCCTTCACACCTGACCTCCAGAATTCCTTTATGTCTATCCCATGTATTATTAAATCCTGTGATTGTTTCAGCCCCCACCACTTCCTCTGGCAGGGTGTTCCGTTTGTCCATCACGCATTCTATGAAGAAATTCTTCCTCACGTTTCCTCTGAATCATCCTCCCTCCAACTTCATCCCATGCCCTCTATTCCTGAAACATCTGTTTCACTTAAAAATAGTGTATTCCTGCACCCTGTTCATC
Organism: Neoceratodus forsteri; assembly: GCA_016271365.2. Taxonomy (NCBI): domain Eukaryota; kingdom Metazoa; phylum Chordata; order Ceratodontiformes; family Ceratodontidae; genus Neoceratodus; species Neoceratodus forsteri. The sequence continues at coordinate 957,353,006 of CM057449.1, read as the reverse complement.
CCTGTAAGATACTTGAATGTCTCTATCATATCCCCTCTCTCCCTCCTCCATGGAGTACATATTCAAGTCCTTCAACCTGTTCTCATAGGACTTGTGATGCAATCCATGTATCATCTTTTTTGCCCTCCTCTGAACCTTCTCTACCTAATCTATGTCCTTATGTAGGTAAGGTCTCCAGAACTGTACACTGTACTCCAGGTGGGGCCTCACTAGTGTCTTGTATAATGGAATTATGACCTCCCTTTTCCTGCTGGTGATGCCCCTGCCTATGCATCCCACCATCCTATTTGCTTTACCTGCTGCCTTGTTGTACTGTTTCCCTACCTTGAGGTCATAAGAGATGATAACCCCCATATCCCTTTCCTGCTTGGTGCATGCTATATCCTCACCTCCCAAATGATATTTTGTGCCAGGGTTTTTGTGCCCCATATGCATTATCTTGCACTTCTTTGCATTGAATTTCAACTGCCAAACCACTGAACATTCTTCAAGTTTCTGTAGGTCCCTTCTCATTCTGACTACACCCTCTGGTGTGTCTACTCTGTTACAGAACTTTGTGTCACCAGCAAGCAGGGAAATGCTGCCTTCTAGATCCTGTGCAATATCACTGATGAAGATGTTGAATAGGACCGGTCCCAGCACTGATCCCTGTGGTACCCCACTGGTCACTCTTCCCTCAGTAGAGTGACAGCCATTTACCATCGCCCTCTGTGTCCTGCCACCCAGCCAGCCAGTTACCTACCCACCACACTATTGTCCTGCCCACACCCATATTCCCCAGTTTGTGTAATAGCCTTTTATGTGGCACAGTGTCAAAGGCCTTGCTGAAGTCCAGATAGGCCACGTACACTGCCCTCCCCTGATCCACCTCCCTAGTCACCCAGTCGAAAAATTCAACGAGGCTGGTCTGGCATGACCTCCCCCTGGTGAAAACATGCTGCCTTGGGTCCTGTAGTCTGTTGACAACCAGATGTTCCCCCAATCTCTCCTTCAGTAGTGCTTCCATGATCTTCCCCACTACCAAGGTGAGGTTGACTGGTCTGTAGTTCCCCACTTCCTCTTTTTTCCCACTTTTGTATAAGGGGACTACATCTGCTGTCCTCCAGTCGTTTGGTACCTCCTCTGTTTCCAGTGATTGGCTAAACAGGATTGCCAGAGGTTCAGCCACCACCTGTCTTAGTTCTTTAAGCACACTGGGGTGCACCCCATCTGGCCCCATTGCTTTATCAACTCATTCCTTCCAGTTCCTTCAGGACCCTTTCTTGTGTAAAGGGACTTGTGACCATTTCTGCATCATTCCCACCCCTTGTACTCCCTTCAGGCCCATCACCCTCCTCTTCCTCAGCAAAGACTGAGCAGAAATACCTGTTCAATATATCAGCTTTACTGTTGTCATCCTCCACGTGGGCCCCATCCTCCCCCTTCAGTCTCACTACCCCTCCCTTTGCTTTTCTTTTTTCACTTATGTACCTGTAAAAAGTTTTGTTTCCTCTACTCATTGATTCTGAAATGTGCTCTTCTGTTGGAGCTTTGGCTTCCCTTACTGATCTCCCTTGCCTCCCTTTGCTTCTCCTGGTACTTCTCCCTATCCTCTTCTGCCTGTGTCTTTTTGTATTGCCTGAATGCAATCTTTTTGGCCCTCTGTACAGACAGTTGGTAAGACCACATCTGGAGTACTCTGTACAGTTCTGAAGACCCCATCTCTGCAAAGACATAGACAGGGTGGAGGCTGACCAGAGGAGGGCAACCAAAATGGTGCAGGGTCTGCACCAGAAGACATATGAAGAAAGACTAAAGGAGCTTAAGATGTATAGCCTCGAGGAAAGGAAGGAGAGGGGGGACATGATAGAAACTTTCAAATACCTCAAGGGAATCAACAAAGTCCAAGAGGGTAGCATCTTTCAGAAAAAGAGATGTGTAAGAACAAGGGGGCACAATTTGAAGATAGAGTGGGGACGGCTCAGAGGTAATGTGAGGAAGTATTTCTTCACAGAGAGGGTTATAGATGCATGGAACGGCCTTCCTGAAGAGGTCGTAGAGTCAAAAACAGTGGGAGAATTCAAGAATGCATGGGACTGACATAAGGCAATTCTAGACGGGGAAGGAGGAAGTAAGCTGTTGGTTAACTAGGATCTGCAGCTTATCCGTTAGGTAGGGAAATGGGCAGATTAGTGGGCCAAGCAGTCCTTATCTGCCATCAAATTCTATGTTTCTATGTTTCTTGTACCTCATTTATTCCCTTGAGATACCTGAAGGTCTCTATCATGTCCCATCTCTTCCTCCTCTCCTCCAAGGTATACATGTTGAGTTCCGCCAGTCTCTCCTCATTTGACCTTTGGTGCAGATTGTGCACCATTTTTGTTGCCCTTCTTTGAACTGCTTCTACCTTATCTATGTCCTTGTAGAGATGTGGCCTCCAGAGCTGGACACAGTACTCCAAGTGAGGTCTCACCAATGTCCTGTACAGTGGCATTATGACCTCTTTGCTTCTGCTGTTGATACTTCTCCCCATACAGCTCAGCACTCCCTTCGCATTGAATCCCAGTTGCCATACTCTGGACCATTCCTCCAGCTTAGTTAAGTCTCTCCTCATTGTTTCCACCCCTCCTGGAGTGTCTACCCTATTGCAGATCTTGGTGTCATCCACAAAGAGGCATACCTTCCCCTCCAGCCCCTCCGCTGTGCCGCTGATGTAGACATTAAACAGCACTGGCCCTAGAACTGATCCCAGTAGCACCCCGCTGGTCACCCCAACACATCAGATTTAGCCCCGTTTACCACCACCCTCTGCGTTCTACTCTTTAGCCAATTTTCTACCCCGCATACCACCTTGTTTCCCAATCCCAGGCTGCCCAGCTTGTTCACCTGAGTGGAACGGTGTCGAATGCCTTGCTGAAGTCAAGGTAGGCCACATCCAGCACTCCCCCGATCCACCTCTCTTGTGACCCAGTCAAAAAAATCTATCAGATTAGTCTAGCATGACTTTCCTGATGTGAATGCATGTTGCCCTGGATCTTGTGCTCCACTTGATTCAAGGTGCTCCACTATCCTTTCTTTTAGCAGAGATTCCATAGTTCTACCCACTACTGAGCCACACTTCTGGCTCTCCCTACCACCCTGGCACATTGACTGGCCACCTTTAGGTCACCAGATATGATTATCCCCAGATTTCTTTCTTGTTTTGTGGCCTCTAATATCACCCCTCCCACCATGTAATCCTCCCCTGGGTTCCTGAACCTCAAGTACATGATTTTGCACTTTTTCCCATTCAATTGCACTTTTGCACTTTTTTCCATTGAATCCCAGCTGCCACACTCTGGACCATTCTTTCAGCTTAGCTAAGTCTCTCCTCACTGTTTCCACCCCTCCTGGAGTGTCTACCGTACTGCAGATCTTGTTGTCATACACAAAGAGGCATACCCTTCCCTCCAGCCCCTCCGCTATGTTGCTGATGTAGATATTAAACAGCACTGGCCCTAGAACTGATTCCTGTGGCACCCTGCTGGTCTCCCTCCCTACATTGGATTTAGCTCAATGTTTACAACCACACTCTGCATTCTACTCTTTAGTCAGTTTCCTACCCAGCGTACCACCTTGTGTCCCAACCCCTGGCTGCCTTGGTTGTTCACAAGTCTTCTGTGTGGAACGGTGTTGAATGCCTTGCTGAAGTCAAGGTAGGCCACCTCCGCCGCTCCCCCAATCCACTTCTCTTGTGACCCAGACAAAAAAATCTATCAGATTAGTCTGGCATGACTTTCCCGATGTGAATCTGTGTTGCCTTGGATCTTGTGCTCCACTTGATTTAAGGTGCTCCACTATCCTTTCCTTTAGCAGAGATTCCATAATTTTACCCACTAGTGAGGTCAGGCTAACAGGTCTGTAGGTTTCAGCCTACTACCTGCTGCCACCTTTGTGGAGAGGGACTACATCAGCCCATCTCCAGTCCTCTGGAACCACTCCCATTTCCAGTGACTCATTGAACAGGGCTGCCCAGAAGTGCTGCCAGTACCTTCCCTAGCTCCTTTATTATCCTGGGGTGAATCCCATCTGGTCCCATTGCCTTTTCCACCTTCAGTTTTGTAAGTTCTTTTGGGACTTTCTCCTCTTTGAAAGGCCTGTTATCCATCTCCCTTTCTGTCCTGATTCTAAGCCTGGGGTCCCTCCCCTGCCCCTTCCTCCATGAAAACTGAACAGAAATATTTGTTCAGGACTGATGCTTTATCCTGGTCCCCTTCCACTCCCACTCCTCCCTTCCCCTCCTTCAACCTTTCTATCCCCCCCTTCCAGTCTTTCTCCTTTCGCTAATGTACCTGTAAAAAGTCTTATCCCCTTTCTTAACTCCTTTTGCTATTTTCTCCTCTGCTTTTGCCTTAGCAGCCCTGACTGCCCTCCCTGCCTCCTTCTGTTTCTTCAGAGACTCTGCCTTTCCTCCTCCTTTTGTGTCTGCTTATATTTCCTGAAAACCAACTTTTTTGACCTTACATTCCTGGCCACTTCCTGCGTGAAAAATAGTGTTTTTCCTTTTCTTTTGCCCTTCTCTGTCTGCTGAATACACAGGGTTGTTGCCTCCACTATGGCTCCTTTTAGATGGGCCCATTGTGCCTCAACTCCCCCCCTTGTATCTGTCACTGCTAGAGCCTCCTCAAAACATACCCTCATCTTATTGAAGTCTGCCATCCTGAAGTCCAGAACCTTCGTCTTTGTATGGCATGCTCCTGTTGTTGTTTCCACACTGAACCATACTGTGCGATGACACTGGGCCCCAGGTGTTCTCCCACCCTAACATCCTTAATTCTGTCCCCTTTGGTCATAACCAGGTCCAGAATTGCTCCTTCCCAAGTAGGCTAAAGCACCAGCCGCTTGAGTCCTGCTCTTTGCAGGGATTCCAGAATGTGTCTCTGCCCATGGCTGTTGCATCCACTGGGGTGCTCCAATCAACATCTGGCAAGTAAAAGTTACTCATAAATAAAACCTCTCCTTTAGCTGCCATCACATGGATGGCTTCCAGTAGATATCTGTCCATTTCCTCATTTTGTGCTGGTGGTCTATATATTACACCTGTGCGAATGGCTATGTTCTTTCCCATGCCCATTGTGACCCACAGCACCTCTGCCTCCTCCTGCATTCCTTGTGCTTCTGTCACCTTAATACCCTCCCTTATGTACAGGGCCACCCTCCTTCCTTTTTCCCCACTCTGTCTCTCCCGATTAAAGTGTATCCTGGTATAGCTATGTCCCAGTCATGGTTCCCATCGTACCAAGTCTTCGTGATAACTATAATATCCAGGTACTCCCCTGCTATCATGGCCACAAGATCATGGATTTTGTTTCCTAGGCTGTGGGCATTTGTGCACATGGCTCTCCAATTATTACATACACTCCTTTTCACCTCCTCTCGTTTACCTTTGCTTCTCCTGCTTTCCCCTCTTCTGCTGACTGTCTTTTTTCCTGGTGATTTGGTATCCTTACTGTCCTTGGTGTTAGCTAAATTGCCCTTTGGTGCCTGTTTCTGTCCTCAACCCCCCTTGACTAGTTTAAATGCTCACTGATGAAGCATTTAAACCATTAACTGAGGACCTCGGTCCCCTTCCTGGAAGGGTGCAGGCTGTCAGCCCCATACAGCCCTGCATCCCCCCAGGTTGGCTCCAGTCCCCAATGAAGCTGAGACTCTGCTCTTCACACCAGTTCTTCAACCAAGTGTTAAAGTCCCTGGTGCAGAAATCTCTAGCCTCCCCCTTGCCCCAGACAGGTAGCACCTCCGAGAAGATCACAGATTTTGCGACCTGCTGTAGGCCCCTCCCCAGTTCCCTGAACTTCTCCTGTACTCTTCCTATCTCTGCCTTGGCCCCAGCTAGGTTATTTGTCATATGGATAGTGACATCCAGCTCCCCCCTCCTTACTGTTGCCCTAGCTGCCCTAGCGATCCCATGGATACGCTATACATCCCTGCGAGCTGTGCCTCCTGGTAGGCACTTAACCTCTCTCTGATCTCTGCTTGCTCCCAGCTTCACCCCCCTGGATGATGGAGTCCCCCACCAGGAGTAGCTTCCTCTTCCTAGGGGGTCCTCCACCACCCATCCTTGGGGCTCCTTTTGGGAAGTCCCACTCATCTTCCCTGGGTGCAGCTTCAGGTGACTCTGTAAGGCCTTCCTATTCCTCCAATAAGGCGTAGGAGTTCCTCAGTTGCACTGGCCAGGGGATGTGTCTCTGCCCCACCTCCCTTACCCTGCTTGAGCCCACCATAATCCAACCACTCCTGTTACTGGGCATCCTTTGAGGAAGTGGGTGAAGTGTCCCAGTGAGGTTAGCCTGCTCCATCTGTGGTTACCCAGTCACTCTCCTGCTGTCCTGTGCCAACTGCTAACAAAGAACCAGAAGGTTAATCCGCTACCACGGGCAGTTCCCTGGTCGCTCCTTATGTTTCAGGTCAGGAAATATGTCCCATCTCTCGCAACAGCAACCGCCTGTAGAACCTAAGAAAAAAGAGCAAATAAAGCAATGTTAACTCCAGAGCCTCCCCACTCACTTGCTCCTGAGAGTGTTTGCTCCTGAGAGTGCACTAGTGCCCATCATCCTTATTTAGTATCATCCATTTGTTATGGGGCAATTTATTCACTTAGGTGTAATTGTTCTGATACTGAAAGTTATATCAACGTTTGTGTGGAATATTGGACAAGCATAAGCAGATTTGCGTAAACACTTTGTGAATACCAAACTCCGCTACGCTATTGTGCGGCTGACTGCATATGTTGTGCGGGGCTCTGCCCCCACACACACCCTTCCCTTCTGAACATCTATCACAGCAATCATTAATTTGGGGAGGCAAAGCCCCTCTGCACTCCCCCATCCACTTCCACACTTCCACATACATAATGATAACTACTAAACCAAAGAATCAGTTATGTGTGTCATAACACAAGTGACTGTACGTAAGTAGTGCTGTGATTTTACCATAGCCGGTTAGGGTGTCCGATATTCTACCCAATCCCCATTATATCTCTCAGGCAATGGAGCTTAAGTGTAGACTGTTACAACGTGGTTATGATGAAGTTGTTTTAAATTCTGCTGATAATAAAGCTTTGCAGTTAGATAGAAAGATGCTGTTGACACCTAAAAACAAAACTGTGGTGAAAGGAAATGATCCAGTTGTGTCTATCACCCAGTATAATGTGGTGGCAAATAGAACTGGTGGAAATGTCTTGGTAGGTGACTGAGTTCTAGCCGGTGTCACAGGAGAAAAAAAAACAAGAGTATCCTATAACATCAAGATGGGCGCCGCCTACTGCGTGCAATACTCCCTAACCCCTGCACCATGATCTCTGTGGCGAGTGGTGTCCTACTCACAAGGCTACAGTACGCCCTCCCTATCTTTTCCCATGCCAATTCCAGTATTCTTCATAAATGGGACACCACATACAATAACATCAGTAGATTTGCCCTATCGGCCCCTCGTCTTACTCATCATTGACTCCTTTAATCCACCCTGAATTGGCTGTCCCCTAAATCCCTGCGCTCCTTCTTGCTGGGTTGTTTCATCGACTCCATGTCCAGAGCCCCTCACTCTGACTGTCTTGGGGCTATGCTTACCCCCCATGCATCACTTCCGCACTCTGAGGTCATCAAACTCCCCTCTGCTCTCAGTCCCGCACTGCTCAACAAAAATGGATGAGCAAGCTTTCTCCTATTTTGCCCCCAAATTCTGGAACTCCCTGCCTACCAGTTTAAAGCACTCCTAATCTCACTTCTTCTCCTTCAAGACTGTATTTTTCTCCTACCTTCATGTACTTGACTCCTGTGACTGTACCTAACCTTCCCTGGACCTCTGTTCCTGCTACTTCCTGCCTAGCATTACTTGTTTTTCCTAACGTCGAATGTATTACCTGGATTTGTCACCAGTCCTTATCATTCCCTGCGTGGATGGCTTCTACTTGTATATATAACTCCAAGATGCTCCCTGCGGCGGAAACCATTGTAGCATTTAAGGACAGTTCTTATATTCAACCTGTG